>CATKUM010000077.1:0-600000 GCA_949786405.1 Onychomys arenicola
TTTTTCTGGTCATGCTCATGGTTCTTGCTGTATTAGAGATGCTGGAAAGGAGACATTGCTTCTTGCATTAAAACAGACTGTGTTTCATGGATGAGAACAGTGCCATGAATTTCTCTTCAGAAATAGAGTTAAACCACAGGATCTGTGTCTTCCTACAAGCAAAGAGATCATTTCTGGTAAACCAAGACAATTTTGGGCTCAAATGATTTATCACAGTTCACGAACCCAACGCGAATCTGACAATGAACTAAAGAGCATTTATGTAAGTGGAGCTGTGGGTTAGTATCATGTTCATAAGTAGAGTTGAGCTATATATGGTCCGTATGAGTAGGAAACACAGTTCTTTTTTTCTCGGCATGCTCATGGTTCTTGCTATATTACAGAAGCTCGAAAGAAGAGCTTGCTTCTTGCGTTAAAACAGAGTGTGTTTCATGGATGAGAACACTGCTCTGAATTTCCCTTCCCAAACGGTGTTAAACCCCAGGATCTGTGTCTTCCTACAAGCAAGAGTTCATTTCTGGTAAACCAAGAGAATTTGGGGCTCAAATGATTTTACACAGTTCATGAAACCAACGCGATTCTCACAATTAACTAAAGAGCATTTATGGAAGTGGAGCTGTGGTTTGTGTCAGTTTCATAAGCAGAGTTGAACTACGTATGGTCCATATGAGTAGGAAACACAGTTCTTTTTTTCTGGGCATGCTCAAGGTTCTTGCTCTATTAAAGATGCTGGAAAGTAGAGCATGATTCTTTCGTTGAAACAGAGTGTTTTCCATTCATGTGAACACTGCTCTGAATTTCCCTTCAGAAACGGAGTTAAACAACAGTATCTGTGTCTTCCTACAAGCAAGAGTTCATTTCTGCTAAACCAAGGGAATTTCGGGCTCAAATGATTTTACACAGTTCACGAACCCAACGCGATTCTCACAATTAACTAAAGAGCATTTATGTAAGTGAGCTGTGGTTAGTATCATTTTCATAAGTAGAGTTGAACTATATATGGTCTGTATGAGTAGGAAACACAGTTCTTTTTTTCTGGGCATGCTCATGGTTCTTGCTGTATTAGAGACGCTCGAAATAAGAGCTTGCTTCTTGCGTTAAAACAGACTGTGTTTCATGGATGAGAACACTGCTCTGAATTTCCATTCCCAAACGGTGTTAAACCCCAGGATCTGTGTCTTCCTACAAGCAAGAGTTCATTTCTGGTAAACCAAGAGATTTTGGGGCTCAAATGATTTTACACAGTTCACGAACCCAACGTGATTCTCACAATTAACTAAAGAGCATTTATGGAAGTGGAGCTGTGGTTTGTGTCAGTTTCATAAGCAGAGTTGAAGTATGTATGGTCCATATGAATAGAAACACAGTTCTTTTTTTCTGGACATGCTCAAAGTTCTTGCTCGATTATAGATGCTGGAAAGAAGAGCATGCTTCTTGTGTTAAAACAGAGTGTTTTCCATGGAAGAGAACACTGCTCTGAATTTCACTTCATAAACGGAGTTAAACCACAGGATCTGTGTCTTCCTACAAGCAAGAGTTCATTTCTGGTAAACCAAGAGAATTTTGGGCTCAAATGATTTACCACAGTTCACGAACCCAACGCGAATCTCACAATGAACTAAAGAGCATTTATGTAAGTGGAGCTGTGGTTATTAATCATGTTCATAAGTAGAGTTGAACTATATATGGTCCGTATGAGTAGGAAACACAGTTCTTTTTTTCTGGGCATGCTCATGGTTCTTGATGTATTAGAGAAGCTTGAAAGAAGAGTTTGCTTATTACGTTACAATCGAGTGTGTTTCATGGATGAGAACACTGCTCTAAATTTTCCTTCCGAAAAGGAGTTAAACCCCAGGATTTGTGTATTCCTACAAGCAAGAGTTCATTTATGGTAAACCAAGAGAATTTGGGGCTCAAATGATTTTACACAGTTCACGAATCCAACGCGATTCTCACTAATAACTAAAGAGGCATTTATGGAAGTGGAGCTGTGGTTTGTATCAGTTTATGAGTAAAGTTGAACAACACATGGTCCGTATGAGTAGGAAACACATTTCTTTTTTTCTGGGCATGCTCAAGGTTCTTGCTCTATTAGAGATGCTGGAAAGAAGAGCATGTTTCTTGCGTTAAAGCAGAGTGTTTTCAATGGATGAGAACACTGCTCTGAATTTCCCTTCAGAAACAGAGTTAAACAATAGGATCTGTGTCTTCCTACAAGCAAGAGTTCATTTCTGGTAAAACAAGAGAATTTTGGGCTCAAATGATTTTACACAGTTCACGAACCCAATGCGATTCTCACTAATAACTAAAGAGCATTTATGTAATTGGAGCTGTGGTTTGCATCAGTTTATGAGTAAAGTTGAACTACGTATGGTCCGTATGAGTAGGAAACACAGTTCTTTTTTTCTGGGCATGCTCATGGTTCTTGATGTATTAGAGACTCTCGAAAGAAGAGCTTGCTTATTAAGTTACAACAGAGTGTGTTTCATGGATGAGAACACTGCTCTAAATTTCCCTTCCAAATAGAGATTAAACCCCAAGGCTCTGTGTATTCCTACAAGCAAGAGTTCATTTCTGGTAAACCAAGAGATTTTTGGGCTCAAATGATTTAACACAGTTCACAAACCCAACGCGATTCTCACAAATAACTAATGACCATTTATGTAAGTGGAGCTGTGGTTAGTATCATTTTCATAAGTAGAGTTGAACTATATATGGTCTGTATGAGTAGGAAACACAGTTCTTTTTTTCTGGGCATGCTCATGGTTCTTGCTGTATTAGGGAAGCTCGAAATAAGAGCTTGCTTCTTGCGTTAAAACAGACTGTGTTTCATGGATGAGAACACTGCTCTGAATTTCCCTTCCCAAACGGTGTTAAACCCCAGGATCTGTGTCTTCCTACAAGCAAGAGTTCATTTCTGGTAAACCAAGAGATTTTGGGGCTCAAATGATTTTACACAGTTCACGAACCCAACGTGATTCTCACAATTAACTAAAGAGCATTTATGAAAGTGGAGCTGTGGTTTGTGTCAGTTTCATAAGCAGAGTTGAACTATGTATGGTCCATATGAGTAGAAACACAGTTCTTTTTTTCTGGACATACTCAAGGTTCTTGCTCTATTAGAGATGCTGGAAAGAAGAGCATGCTTCTTGCGTTAAAACAGAGTGTTTTCCATGGATGAGAACACTGCTCTGAATTTGCCTTCAGAAACGGAGTTAAACCACAGGATCTGTGTCTTCCTACAACCAAGAGTTCATTTCTGGTAAACCAAGAGAATTTTGGGCTCAAATGATTTAACACAGTTCATGAACCCAACGCTTTTCTCACAATTAACTAAAGAGCATTTATGTAAGTGGAGCTGTGGTTAGTATCATTTTCATAAGTAGAGTTGAACTATATATGGTCTGTACGTGTAGGAAACACAGTTCTTTTTTTCTGGGCATGCTCATGGTTCTTGCTGTATTAGAGAAGCTCGAAAGAAGAGCTTGCTTCGTGCATTAAAACAGAGTATGTTTCATGGATGAGAACACTGAACTGAATTTCTCTTCAGAAATGGAGTTAAACCACAGGATCTGTGTCATCCTACAAGCAAGAGTTCATTTCTGGTAAACCAAGAGAATTTTGGCCTCAAATGATTTTACACAGTTCACGAACCCAACGCGATTCTCACTATTAACTACAGAGCATTTATGTAAGTGGAGCTGTGGTTTGTATCAGTTTCATACGCAGAGTTGAACTATGTATGTTCCGTTTGAGTAGGAAACACAGTTCTTTTTTTCTGGAATGCTCATGGTTCTTGCTGTATTAGAGAAGCTCTAAAGAAGAGCTTGCTTCTTGCGATAAAACAGACTGTGTTTCATGGATGAGGACACTGCTCTGAATTTCCCTTCAGAATCGGAGTTAAACCCCAGGATGAGTGTATTGCTACAAGCAAGAGTTCATTTCTGGTAAAGCAAGAGAATTTTGTGCTCAAATGATTTAACACAGTTCACGAAACCAAAGCGATTCTCACGGTTAACTAATGTGCATTTATGTAAGTGGAGCTGTGGTTTGTATCAGTTTCATAAGCAGAGTTGAACTACGTATGGTCCGTATGAATAGGAAACACAGTTCTTTTTTTCTGGTCATGCTCATGGTTCTTGCTGTATTAGAGATGCTGGAAAGGAGACATTGCTTCTTGCATTAAAACAGACTGTGTTTCATGGATGAGAACAGTGCCATGAATTTCTCTTCAGAAATAGAGTTAAACCACAGGATCTGTGTCTTCCTACAAGCAAGAGATCATTTCTGGTAAACCAAGACAATTTTGGGCTCAAATGATTTATCACAGTTCACGAACCCAACGCGAATCTGACAATGAACTAAAGAGCATTTATGTAAGTGGAGCTGTGGTTAGTATCATGTTCATAAGTAGAGTTGAGCTATATATGGTCCGTATGAGTAGGAAACACAGTTCTTTTTTTCTCGGCATGCTCATGGTTCTTGCTATATTACAGAAGCTCGAAAGAAGAGCTTGCTTCTTGCGTTAAAACAGAGTGTGTTTCATGGATGAGAACACTGCTCTGAATTTCCCTTCCCAAACGGTGTTAAACCCCAGGATCTGTGTCTTCCTACAAGCAAGAGTTCATTTCTGGTAAACCAAGAGAATTTGGGGCTCAAATGATTTTACACAGTTCATGAAACCAACGCGATTCTCACAATTAACTAAAGAGCATTTATGGAAGTGGAGCTGTGGTTTGTGTCAGTTTCATAAGCAGAGTTGAACTACGTATGGTCCATATGAGTAGGAAACACAGTTCTTTTTTTCTGGGCATGCTCAAGGTTCTTGCTCTATTAAAGATGCTGGAAAGAAGAGCATGATTCTTTCGTTGAAACAGAGTGTTTTCCATTCATGTGAACACTGCTCTGAATTTCCCTTCAGAAACGGAGTTAAACAACAGTATCTGTGTCTTCCTACAAGCAAGAGTTCATTTCTGCTAAACCAAGGGAATTTCGGGCTCAAATGATTTTACACAGTTCACGAACCCAACGCGATTCTCACAATTAACTAAAGAGCATTTATGTAAGTGAGCTGTGGTTAGTATCATTTTCATAAGTAGAGTTGAACTATATATGGTCTGTATGAGTAGGAAACACAGTTCTTTTTTTCTGGGCATGCTCATGGTTCTTGCTGTATTAGAGACGCTCGAAATAAGAGCTTGCTTCTTGCGTTAAAACAGACTGTGTTTCATGGATGAGAACACTGCTCTGAATTTCCATTCCCAAACGGTGTTAAACCCCAGGATCTGTGTCTTCCTACAAGCAAGAGTTCATTTCTGGTAAACCAAGAGATTTTGGGGCTCAAATGATTTTACACAGTTCACGAACCCAACGTGATTCTCACAATTAACTAAAGAGCATTTATGGAAGTGGAGCTGTGGTTTGTGTCAGTTTCATAAGCAGAGTTGAAGTATGTATGGTCCATATGAATAGAAACACAGTTCTTTTTTTCTGGACATGCTCAAAGTTCTTGCTCGATTATAGATGCTGGAAAGAAGAGCATGCTTCTTGTGTTAAAACAGAGTGTTTTCCATGGAAGAGAACACTGCTCTGAATTTCACTTCATAAACGGAGTTAAACCACAGGATCTGTGTCTTCCTACAAGCAAGAGTTCATTTCTGGTAAACCAAGAGAATTTTGGGCTCAAATGATTTACCACAGTTCACGAACCCAACGCGAATCTCACAATGAACTAAAGAGCATTTATGTAAGTGGAGCTGTGGTTATTATCATGTTCATAAGTAGAGTTGAACTATATATGGTCCGTATGAGTAGGAAACACAGTTCTTTTTTTCTGGGCATGCTCATGGTTCTTGATGTATTAGAGAAGCTTGAAAGAAGAGTTTGCTTATTACGTTACAATCGAGTGTGTTTCATGGATGAGAACACTGCTCTAAATTTTCCTTCCGAAAAGGAGTTAAACCCCAGGATTTGTGTATTCCTACAAGCAAGAGTTCATTTATGGTAAACCAAGAGAATTTGGGGCTCAAATGATTTTACACAGTTCACGAATCCAACGCGATTCTCACTAATAACTAAAGAGCATTTATGGAAGTGGAGCTGTGGTTTGTATCAGTTTATGAGTAAAGTTGAACAACACATGGTCCGTATGAGTAGGAAACACATTTCTTTTTTTCTGGGCATGCTCAAGGTTCTTGCTCTATTAGAGATGCTGGAAAGAAGAGCATGTTTCTTGCGTTAAAGCAGAGTGTTTTCAATGGATGAGAACACTGCTCTGAATTTCCCTTCAGAAACAGAGTTAAACAATAGGATCTGTGTCTTCCTACAAGCAAGAGTTCATTTCTGGTAAAACAAGAGAATTTTGGGCTCAAATGATTTTACACAGTTCACGAACCCAATGCGATTCTCACTAATAACTAAAGAGCATTTATGTAATTGGAGCTGTGGTTTGCATCAGTTTATGAGTAAAGTTGAACTACGTATGGTCCGTATGAGTAGGAAACACAGTTCTTTTTTTCTGGGCATGCTCAAGGTTCTTGATGTATTAGAGACTCTCGAAAGAAGAGCTTGCTTATTAAGTTACAACAGAGTGTGTTTCATGGATGAGAACACTGCTCTAAATTTCCCTTCCAAATAGAGATTAAACCCCAAGGCTCTGTGTATTCCTACAAGCAAGAGTTCATTTCTGGTAAACCAAGAGATTTTTGGGCTCAAATGATTTAACACAGTTCACAAACCCAACGCGATTCTCACAAATAACTAATGACCATTTATGTAAGTGGAGCTGTGGTTAGTATCATTTTCATAAGTAGAGTTGAACTATATATGGTCTGTATGAGTAGGAAACACAGTTCTTTTTTTCTGGGCATGCTCATGGTTCTTGCTGTATTAGGGAAGCTCGAAATAAGAGCTTGCTTCTTGCGTTAAAACAGACTGTGTTTCATGGATGAGAACACTGCTCTGAATTTCCCTTCCCAAACGGTGTTAAACCCCAGGATCTGTGTCTTCCTACAAGCAAGAGTTCATTTCTGGTAAACCAAGAGATTTTGGGGCTCAAATGATTTTACACAGTTCACGAACCCAACGTGATTCTCACAATTAACTAAAGAGCATTTATGAAAGTGGAGCTGTGGTTTGTGTCAGTTTCATAAGCAGAGTTGAACTATGTATGGTCCATATGAGTAGAAACACAGTTCTTTTTTTCTGGACATACTCAAGGTTCTTGCTCTATTAGAGATGCTGGAAAGAAGAGCATGCTTCTTGCGTTAAAACAGAGTGTTTTCCATGGATGAGAACACTGCTCTGAATTTGCCTTCAGAAACGGAGTTAAACCACAGGATCTGTGTCTTCCTACAACCAAGAGTTCATTTCTGGTAAACCAAGAGAATTTTGGGCTCAAATGATTTAACACAGTTCATGAACCCAACGCTTTTCTCACAATTAACTAAAGAGCATTTATGTAAGTGGAGCTGTGGTTAGTATCATTTTCATAAGTAGAGTTGAACTATATATGGTCTGTACGTGTAGGAAACACAGTTCTTTTTTTCTGGGCATGCTCATGGTTCTTGCTGTATTAGAGAAGCTCGAAAGAAGAGCTTGCTTCGTGCATTAAAACAGAGTATGTTTCATGGATGAGAACACTGAACTGAATTTCTCTTCAGAAATGGAGTTAAACCACAGGATCTGTGTCATCCTACAAGCAAGAGTTCATTTCTGGTAAACCAAGAGAATTTTGGCCTCAAATGATTTTACACAGTTCACGAACCCAACGCGATTCTCACTATTAACTACAGAGCATTTATGTAAGTGGAGCTGTGGTTTGTATCAGTTTCATACGCAGAGTTGAACTATGTATGTTCCGTTTGAGTAGGAAACACAGTTCTTTTTTTCTGGAATGCTCATGGTTCTTGCTGTATTAGAGAAGCTCTAAAGAAGAGCTTGCTTCTTGCGATAAAACAGACTGTGTTTCATGGATGAGGACACTGCTCTGAATTTCCCTTCAGAATCGGAGTTAAACCCCAGGATGAGTGTATTGCTACAAGCAAGAGTTCATTTCTGGTAAAGCAAGAGAATTTTGTGCTCAAATGATTTAACACAGTTCACGAAACCAAAGCGATTCTCACGGTTAACTAATGTGCATTTATGTAAGTGGAGCTGTGGTTTGTATCAGTTTCATAAGCAGAGTTGAACTACGTATGGTCCGTATGAATAGGAAACACAGTTCTTTTTTTCTGGTCATGCTCATGGTTCTTGCTGTATTAGAGATGCTGGAAAGGAGACATTGCTTCTTGCATTAAAACAGACTGTGTTTCATGGATGAGAACAGTGCCATGAATTTCTCTTCAGAAATAGAGTTAAACCACAGGATCTGTGTCTTCCTACAAGCAAGAGATCATTTCTGGTAAACCAAGACAATTTTGGGCTCAAATGATTTATCACAGTTCACGAACCCAACGCGAATCTGACAATGAACTAAAGAGCATTTATGTAAGTGGAGCTGTGGTTAGTATCATGTTCATAAGTAGAGTTGAGCTATATATGGTCCGTATGAGTAGGAAACACAGTTCTTTTTTTCTCGGCATGCTCATGGTTCTTGCTATATTACAGAAGCTCGAAAGAAGAGCTTGCTTCTTGCGTTAAAACAGAGTGTGTTTCATGGATGAGAACACTGCTCTGAATTTCCCTTCCCAAACGGTGTTAAACCCCAGGATCTGTGTCTTCCTACAAGCAAGAGTTCATTTCTGGTAAACCAAGAGAATTTGGGGCTCAAATGATTTTACACAGTTCATGAAACCAACGCGATTCTCACAATTAACTAAAGAGCATTTATGGAAGTGGAGCTGTGGTTTGTGTCAGTTTCATAAGCAGAGTTGAACTACGTATGGTCCATATGAGTAGGAAACACAGTTCTTTTTTTCTGGGCATGCTCAAGGTTCTTGCTCTATTAAAGATGCTGGAAAGAAGAGCATGATTCTTTCGTTGAAACAGAGTGTTTTCCATTCATGTGAACACTGCTCTGAATTTCCCTTCAGAAACGGAGTTAAACAACAGTATCTGTGTCTTCCTACAAGCAAGAGTTCATTTCTGCTAAACCAAGGGAATTTCGGGCTCAAATGATTTTACACAGTTCACGAACCCAACGCGATTCTCACAATTAACTAAAGAGCATTTATGTAAGTGAGCTGTGGTTAGTATCATTTTCATAAGTAGAGTTGAACTATATATGGTCTGTATGAGTAGGAAACACAGTTCTTTTTTTCTGGGCATGCTCATGGTTCTTGCTGTATTAGAGACGCTCGAAATAAGAGCTTGCTTCTTGCGTTAAAACAGACTGTGTTTCATGGATGAGAACACTGCTCTGAAATTCCATTCCCAAACGGTGTTAAACCCCAGGATCTGTGTCTTCCTACAAGCAAGAGTTCATTTCTGGTAAACCAAGAGATTTTGGGGCTCAAATGATTTTACACAGTTCACGAACCCAACGTGATTCTCACAATTAACTAAAGAGCATTTATGGAAGTGGAGCTGTGGTTTGTGTCAGTTTCATAAGCAGAGTTGAAGTATGTATGGTCCATATGAATAGAAACACAGTTCTTTTTTTCTGGACATGCTCAAAGTTCTTGCTCGATTATAGATGCTGGAAAGAAGAGCATGCTTCTTGTGTTAAAACAGAGTGTTTTCCATGGAAGAGAACACTGCTCTGAATTTCACTTCATAAACGGAGTTAAACCACAGGATCTGTGTCTTCCTACAAGCAAGAGTTCATTTCTGGTAAACCAAGAGAATTTTGGGCTCAAATGATTTACCACAGTTCACGAACCCAACGCGAATCTCACAATGAACTAAAGAGCATTTATGTAAGTGGAGCTGTGGTTATTATCATGTTCATAAGTAGAGTTGAACTATATATGGTCCGTATGAGTAGGAAACACAGTTCTTTTTTTCTGGGCATGCTCATGGTTCTTGATGTATTAGAGAAGCTTGAAAGAAGAGTTTGCTTATTACGTTACAATCGAGTGTGTTTCATGGATGAGAACACTGCTCTAAATTTTCCTTCCGAAAAGGAGTTAAACCCCAGGATTTGTGTATTCCTACAAGCAAGAGTTCATTTATGGTAAACCAAGAGAATTATGGGCTCAAATGATTTTACACAGTTCACGAATCCAACGCGATTCTCACTAATAACTAAAGAGCATTTATGGAAGTGGAGCTGTGGTTTGTATCAGTTTATGAGTAAAGTTGAACAACACATGGTCCGTATGAGTAGGAAACACATTTCTTTTTTTCTGGGCATGCTCAAGGTTCTTGCTCTATTAGAGATGCTGGAAAGAAGAGCATGTTTCTTGCGTTAAAGCAGAGTGTTTTCAATGGATGAGAACACTGCTCTGAATTTCCCTTCAGAAACAGAGTTAAACAATAGGATCTGTGTCTTCCTACAAGCAAGAGTTCATTTCTGGTAAAACAAGAGAATTTTGGGCTCAAATGATTTTACACAGTTCACGAACCCAATGCGATTCTCACTAATAACTAAAGAGCATTTATGTAATTGGAGCTGTGGTTTGCATCAGTTTATGAGTAAAGTTGAACTACGTATGGTCCGTATGAGTAGGAAACACAGTTCTTTTTTTCTGGGCATGCTCAAGGTTCTTGATGTATTAGAGACTCTCGAAAGAAGAGCTTGCTTATTAAGTTACAACAGAGTGTGTTTCATGGATGAGAACACTGCTCTAAATTTCCCTTCCAAATAGAGATTAAACCCCAAGGCTCTGTGTATTCCTACAAGCAAGAGTTCATTTCTGGTAAACCAAGAGATTTTTGGGCTCAAATGATTTAACACAGTTCACAAACCCAACGCGATTCTCACAAATAACTAATGACCATTTATGTAAGTGGAGCTGTGGTTAGTATCATTTTCATAAGTAGAGTTGAACTATATATGGTCTGTATGAGTAGGAAACACAGTTCTTTTTTTCTGGGCATGCTCATGGTTCTTGCTGTATTAGGGAAGCTCGAAATAAGAGCTTGCTTCTTGCGTTAAAACAGACTGTGTTTCATGGATGAGAACACTGCTCTGAATTTCCCTTCCCAAACGGTGTTAAACCCCAGGATCTGTGTCTTCCTACAAGCAAGAGTTCATTTCTGGTAAACCAAGAGATTTTGGGGCTCAAATGATTTTACACAGTTCACGAACCCAACGTGACTCTCACAATTAACTAAAGAGCATTTATGAAAGTGGAGCTGTGGTTTGTGTCAGTTTCATAAGCAGAGTTGAACTATGTATGGTCCATATGAGTAGAAACACAGTTCTTTTTTTCTGGACATACTCAAGGTTCTTGCTCTATTAGAGATGCTGGAAAGAAGAGCATGCTTCTTGCGTTAAAACAGAGTGTTTTCCATGGATGAGAACACTGCTCTGAATTTGCCTTCAGAAACGGAGTTAAACCACAGGATCTGTGTCTTCCTACAACCAAGAGTTCATTTCTGGTAAACCAAGAGAATTTTGGGCTCAAATGATTTAACACAGTTCATGAACCCAACGCTTTTCTCACAATTAACTAAAGAGCATTTATGTAAGTGGAGCTGTGGTTAGTATCATTTTCATAAGTAGAGTTGAACTATATATGGTCTGTACGTGTAGGAAACACAGTTCTTTTTTTCTGGGCATGCTCATGGTTCTTGCTGTATTAGAGAAGCTCGAAAGAAGAGCTTGCTTCGTGGATTAAAACAGAGTATGTTTCATGGATGAGAACACTGAACTGAATTTCTCTTCAGAAATGGAGTTAAACCACAGGATCTGTGTCATCCTACAAGCAAGAGTTCATTTCTGGTAAACCAAGAGAATTTTGGCCTCAAATGATTTTACACAGTTCACGAACCCAACGCGATTCTCACTATTAACTACAGAGCATTTATGTAAGTGGAGCTGTGGTTTGTATCAGTTTCATACGCAGAGTTGAACTATGTATGTTCCGTTTGAGTAGGAAACACAGTTCTTTTTTTCTGGAATGCTCATGGTTCTTGCTGTATTAGAGAAGCTCTAAAGAAGAGCTTGCTTCTTGCGATAAAACAGACTGTGTTTCATGGATGAGGACACTGCTCTGAATTTCCCTTCAGAATCGGAGTTAAACCCCAGGATGAGTGTATTGCTACAAGCAAGAGTTCATTTCTGGTAAAGCAAGAGAATTTTGTGCTCAAATGATTTAACACAGTTCACGAAACCAAAGCGATTCTCACGGTTAACTAATGAGCATTTATGTAAGTGGAGCTGTGGTTTGTATCAGTTTCATAAGCAGAGTTGAACTACGTATGGTCCGTATGAATAGGAAACACAGTTCTTTTTTTCTGGTCATGCTCATGGTTCTTGCTGTATTAGAGATGCTGGAAAGGAGACATTGCTTCTTGCATTAAAACAGACTGTGTTTCATGGATGAGAACAGTGCCATGAATTTCTCTTCAGAAATAGAGTTAAACCACAGGATCTGTGTCTTCCTACAAGCAAGAGATCATTTCTGGTAAACCAAGACAATTTTGGGCTCAAATGATTTATCACAGTTCACGAACCCAACGCGAATCTGACAATGAACTAAAGAGCATTTATGTAAGTGGAGCTGTGGTTAGTATCATGTTCATAAGTAGAGTTGAGCTATATATGGTCCGTATGAGTAGGAAACACAGTTCTTTTTTTCTCGGCATGCTCATGGTTCTTGCTATATTACAGAAGCTCGAAAGAAGAGCTTGCTTCTTGCGTTAAAACAGAGTGTGTTTCATGGATGAGAACACTGCTCTGAATTTCCCTTCCCAAACGGTGTTAAACCCCAGGATCTGTGTCTTCCTACAAGCAAGAGTTCATTTCTGGTAAACCAAGAGAATTTGGGGCTCAAATGATTTTACACAGTTCACGAAACCAACGCGATTCTCACAATTAACTAAAGAGCATTTATGGAAGTGGAGCTGTGGTTTGTGTCAGGTTCATAAGCAGAGTTGAACTATGTATGGTCCATATGAGTAGAAACACAGTTCGTTTTTTCTGGACATGCTCAAAGTTCTTGCTCGATTACAGATGCTGGAAAGAAGAGCATGCTTCTTGCGTTAAAACAGAGTGTTTTCCATGGATGAGATCACTGCTCTGAATTTCCCTTCAGAAACGGAGTTAAACCACAGGATCTGTGTCTTCCTACAACCAAGAGTTCATTTCTGGTAAACCAAGAGAATTTTGGGCTCAAATGATTTAACACAGTTCATGAACCAAACGCGATTCTCACAATAAACTAAAGAGCATTTATGTAAGTGGAGCTGTGGTTAGTATCACTTTCATAAGTAGTGTTGAACTATATATGGTCCGTATGTGTAGGAAACACAGTTCTTTTTTTCTGGGCATGCTCATGGTTCTTGCTGTATTAGAGAAGCTCGAAAAAAGAGCTTGCTTCGTGCGTTAAAACAGAGTATGTTTCATGGATGAGAACAGTGCTCTGAATTTACCGTCCTAAACGGAGTTAAACCCCGGGATCTGTGTCTTCGTACAAGCAAGAGTTCATTTCTGGTAAAACAAGTGATTTTGGGGCTCAAATGATTTTACACAGTTCACGAACCCAACGCGATTCTCACTATTGACTAAAGAGCATTTATGTAAGTGGAGCTGTGGTTAGTATCATGTTCATAAGTAGAGTTGAACTATATATGGTCCGTATGAGTAGGAAACACAGTTCTTTTTTTCTGGGCATGCTCATGGTTCTTGATGTATTAGAGAAGCTTGAAAGAAGAGTTTGCTTATTACGTTACAATCGAGTGTGTTTCATAGTTGAGAACACTGCTCTAAATTTTCCTTCTGAAAAGGAGTTAAACCCCAGGATTTGTGTATTCCTACAAGCAAGAGTTCATTTATGGTAAACCAAGAGAATTATGGGCTCAAATGATTTTACACAGTTCACGAACCCAACGCGATTCTCACTAATAACTAAAGAGCATTTATGGAAGTGGAGCTGTGGTTTGTATCAGTTTATGAGTAAAGTTGAACAACACATGGTCCGTATGAGTAGGAAACACATTTCTTTTTTTCTGGGCATGCTCAAGGTTCTTGCTCTATTAGAGATGCTGGAAAGAAGAGCATGTTTCTTGCGTTAAAGCAGAGTGTTTTCAATGGATGAGAACACTGCTCTGAATTTCCCTTCAGAAACAGAGTTAAACAATAGGATCTGTGTCTTCCTACAAGCAAGAGTTCATTTCTGGTAAAACAAGAGAATTTTGGGCTCAAATGATTTTACACAGTTCACGAACCCAATGCGATTCTCACTAATAACTAAAGAGCATTTATGTAATTGGAGCTGTGGTTTGCATCAGTTTATGAGTAAAGTTGAACTACGTATGGTCCGTATGAGTAGGAAACACAGTTCTTTTTTTCTGGGCATGCTCATGGTTCTTGATGTATTAGAGACTCTCGAAAGAAGAGCTTGCTTATTAAGTTACAACAGAGTGTGTTTCATGGATGAGAACACTGCTCTAAATTTCCCTTCCAAATAGGGATTAAACCCCAGGATCTGTGTATTCCTACAAGCAAGAGTTCATTTCTGGTAAACCAAGAGATTTTTGGGCTCAAATGATTTACCACAGTTCACGAACCCAACGCGAATCTCACAATGAACTAAAGAGCATTTATGTAAGTGGAGCTGTGGTTAGTATCATGTTCATAAGTAGAGTTGAACTATATATGGTCCGTATGAGTAGGAAACACAGTTCTTTTTTTCTGGGCATGCTCATGGTTCTTGATGTATTAGAGAAGCTTGAAAGCAGAGTTTGCTTATTACGTTACAATCGAGTGTGTTTCATGGATGAGAACACTGCTCTAAATTTTCCTTCCGAAAAGGAGTTAAACCCCAGGATTTGTGTATTCCTACATGCAAGAGTTCATTTATGGTAAACCAAGAGAATTATGGGCTGAAATGATTTTACACAGTTCATGAACACAAAGCGATTCTCACAATTAACTAAAGAGCATTTATGGAAGTGGAGCTGTGGTTTGTACCAGTTTCATATGCAAAGTTGAACTACATATGGTCCGAATGAGTAGGAAATACAGTTGTTTTTTTCTAGGCATGCTCATGGTTCTTGCTGTATTATAGACGCTCGAAAGAAGAGCTTGCTTCTTGCGTTATAACAGAGTGTGTTTCATGGATGACAACAATGCTCTTAATTTCCCTTCCTACACGGAGTTCACCCCCAGGATCTGTGTCTTCCTACAAGCAAGAGTTCATTTCTGGTAAACTAAGTGAATTTTGGGCTCAAATCATTTTACACAGTTCACAAAACCAATGCGATTCTCACGATTAACTAATGAGCATTTATGTAAGTGGAGCTGTGGTTTGTATCAGTTTCATAAGCAGAGTTGAACTAAGTATTGTCTGTATGAGTAGGAAACACAGTTCCTTTATTCGGGGCATGTCATGGTTCTTGCTGTATTAGAGATGCTGGAAAGAAGACCTTGCTTCTTGCATTAAAACAGTGTGTTTTTCATGGATGAGAACACTGCTCTGAATTTCCATTCAGAAACGGAGTTAAACCACAGGATCTGTGTCTTCCTACAAGCCAGAGTTCATTTCTGGTAAACCAAGAGAATTTTGGGCTCAAGTAATTTAACACAGTTCACGAACCCAACGCGATTCTCACAATTAAATAAAGAGCATTTATGTAAGTGCAGCTGTGGTTAGTATCATTTTCATAAGTAGAGTTGAACTATATATGGTCCGTATGAGTAGGAAACACAGTTCTTTCTTTCTGGGCATGCTCATGGTTCTTGCTGTATTAGAGACGCTCGAAAGAAGAGCTTGTTTCTTGTGTTAAAACTGACTGTGTTTCATGGATGAGAACACTGCTCTGACTTTCCCTTCCCAAACTGTGTTAAACCCCAGGATCTGTGTCTTCCTACAAGCAAAAGTTCATTTCTGGTAAACCAAGAGAATTTTGGGCTCAAATGATTTACCACAGTTCACGAACCCAACGCATATCTCACAATGAACTAAAGAGCATTTATGTAAGTGGAGCTGTGGTTAGTATCATGTTCATAAGTAGAGTTGAACTATATATGGTCCGTATGAGTAGGAAACACAGTTCTTTTTTTCTGGGCATGCTCATGGTTCTTGCTCTATTAGATATTCTCGAAAGAAGAGCTTGCTTATTAAGTTACAACAGAGTGTGTTTCATGGATGAGAACACTGCTCTAAATTTCCCATCCAAATAGGGATTAAACCCCAGGATCTGTGTATTCCTACAAGCAAGAGTTCATTTCTGTTAAACCAAGAGATTTTTGGGCTCAAATGATTTAACACAGTTCACTAACCCAACGCGATTCTCACAATTAACTAATGACCATTTATGTAAGTGGAGCTGTGGTTTGTGTCAGTTTCATAAGCAGAGTTGAACTACGTATGGTCCATATGAGTAGGAAACACAGTTCTTTTTTTCTGGGCATGCTCAAGGTTCTTGCTCTATTAAAGATGCTGGAAAGAAGAGCATGATTCTTTCGTTGAAACAGAGTGTTTTCCATTCATGTGAACACTGCTCTGAATTTCCCTTCAGAAACGGAGTTAAACAACAGTATCTGTGTCTTCCTACAAGCAAGAGTTCATTTCTGCTAAACCAAGGGAATTTCGGGCTCAAATGATTTTACACAGTTCACGAACCCAACGCGATTCTCACAATTAACTAAAGAGCATTTATGTAAGTGAGCTGTGGTTAGTATCATTTTCATAAGTAGAGTTGAACTATATATGGTCCGTATGAGTAGGAAACACAGTTCTTTTATTCTGGGCATGCTCATGGTTCTTGCTGTATTAGAGACGCTCGAAATAAGAGCTTGCTTCTTGTGTTAAAACAGACTTTGTTTCATGGATGAGAACACTGCTCTGAATTTCCATTCCCAAACGGTGTTAAACCCCAGGATCTGTGTCTTCCTACAAGCAAGAGTTCATTTCTGGTAAACCAAGAGATTTTGGGGCTCAAATGATTTTACACAGTTCACGAACCCAACGTGATTCTCACAATTAACTAAAGAGCATTTATGGAATTGGAGCTGTGGTTTGTGTCAGTTTCATAAGCAGAGTTGAAGTATGTATGGTCCATATGAATAGAAACACAGTTCTTTTTTTCTGGACATGCTCAAAGTTCTTGCTCGATTATAGATGCTGGAAAGAAGAGCATGCTTCTTGTGTTAAAACAGAGTGTTTTCCATGGAAGAGAACACTGCTCTGAATTTCACTTCATAAACGGAGTTAAACCACAGGATCTGTGTCTTCCTACAAGCAAGAGTTCATTTCTGGTAAACCAAGAGAATTTTGGGCTCAAATGATTTACCACAGTTCACGAACCCAACGCGAATCTCACAATGAACTAAAGAGCATTTATGTAAGTGGAGCTGTGGTTATTATCATGTTCATAAGTAGAGTTGAACTATATATGGTCCGTATGAGTAGGAAACACAGTTCTTTTTTTCTGGGCATGCTCATGGTTCTTGATGTATTAGAGAAGCTTGAAAGAAGAGTTTGCTTATTACGTTACAATCGAGTGTGTTTCATGGATGAGAACACTGCTCTAAATTTTCCTTCCGAAAAGGAGTTAAACCCCAGGATTTGTGTATTCCTACAAGCAAGAGTTCATTTATGGTAAACCAAGAGAATTATGGGCTCAAATGATTTTACACAGTTCACGAATCCAACGCGAATCTCACTAATAACTAAAGAGCATTTATGGAAGTGGAGCTGTGGTTTGTATCAGTTTATGAGTAAAGTTGAACAACACATGGTCCGTATGAGTAGGAAACACATTTCTTTTTTTCTGGGCATGCTCAAGGTTCTTGCTCTATTAGAGATGCTGGAAAGAAGAGCATGTTTCTTGCGTTAAAGCAGAGTGTTTTCAATGGATGAGAACACTGCTCTGAATTTCCCTTCAGAAACAGAGTTAAACAATAGGATCTGTGTCTTCCTACAAGCAAGAGTTCATTTCTGGTAAAACAAGAGAATTTTGGGCTCAAATGATTTTACACAGTTCACGAACCCAATGTGATTCTCACTAATAACTAAAGAGCATTTATGTAATTGGAGCTGTGGTTTGCATCAGTTTATGAGTAAAGTTGAACTACGTATGGTCCGTATGAGTAGGAAACACAGTTCTTTTTTTCTGGGCATGCTCATGGTTCTTGATGTATTAGAGACTCTCGAAAGAAGAGCTTGCTTATTAAGTTACAACAGAGTGTGTTTCATGGATGAGAACACTGCTCTAAATTTCCCTTCCAAATAGGGATTAAACCCCAGGATCTGTGTATTCCTACAAGCAAGAGTTCATTTCTGGTAAACCAAGAGATTTTTGGGCTCAAATGATTTACCACAGTTCACGAACCCAACGCGAATCTCACAATGAACTAAAGAGCATTTATGTAAGTGGAGCTGTGGTTAGTATCATGTTCATAAGTAGAGTTGAACTATATATGGTCCGTATGAGTAGGAAACACAGTTCTTTTTTTCTGGGCATGCTCATGGTTCTTGATGTATTAGAGAAGCTTGAAAGCAGAGTTTGCTTATTACGTTACAATCGAGTGTGTTTCATGGATGAGAACACTGCTCTAAATTTTCCTTCCGAAAAGGAGTTAAACCCCAGGATTTGTGTATTCCTACATGCAAGAGTTCATTTATGGTAAACCAAGAGAATTATGGGCTGAAATGATTTTACACAGTTCATGAACACAAAGCGATTCTCACAATTAACTAAAGAGCATTTATGGAAGTGGAGCTGTGGTTTGTACCAGTTTCATATGCAAAGTTGAACTACATATGGTCCGAATGAGTAGGAAATACAGTTGTTTTTTTCTAGGCATGCTCATGGTTCTTGCTGTATTATAGACGCTCGAAAGAAGAGCTTGCTTCTTGCGTTATAACAGAGTGTGTTTCATGGATGACAACAATGCTCTTAATTTCCCTTCCTACACGGAGTTCACCCCCAGGATCTGTGTCTTCCTACAAGCAAGAGTTCATTTCTGGTAAACTAAGTGAATTTTGGGCTCAAATCATTTTACACAGTTCACAAAACCAATGCGATTCTCACGATTAACTAATGAGCATTTATGTAAGTGGAGCTGTGGTTTGTATCAGTTTCATAAGCAGAGTTGAACTAAGTATTGTCTGTATGAGTAGGAAACACAGTTCCTTTATTCGGGGCATGTCATGGTTCTTGCTGTATTAGAGATGCTGGAAAGAAGACCTTGCTTCTTGCATTAAAACAGTGTGTTTTTCATGGATGAGAACACTGCTCTGAATTTCCATTCAGAAACGGAGTTAAACCACAGGATCTGTGTCTTCCTACAAGCCAGAGTTCATTTCTGGTAAACCAAGAGAATTTTGGGCTCAAGTAATTTAACACAGTTCACGAACCCAACGCGATTCTCACAATTAAATAAAGAGCATTTATGTAAGTGCAGCTGTGGTTAGTATCATTTTCATAAGTAGAGTTGAACTATATATGGTCCGTATGAGTAGGAAACACAGTTCTTTCTTTCTGGGCATGCTCATGGTTCTTGCTGTATTAGAGACGCTCGAAAGAAGAGCTTGTTTCTTGTGTTAAAACTGACTGTGTTTCATGGATGAGAACACTGCTCTGACTTTCCCTTCCCAAACTGTGTTAAACCCCAGGATCTGTGTCTTCCTACAAGCAAAAGTTCATTTCTGGTAAACCAAGAGAATTTTGGGCTCAAATGATTTACCACAGTTCACGAACCCAACGCATATCTCACAATGAACTAAAGAGCATTTATGTAAGTGGAGCTGTGGTTAGTATCATGTTCATAAGTAGAGTTGAACTATATATGGTCCGTATGAGTAGGAAACACAGTTCTTTTTTTCTGGGCATGCTCATGGTTCTTGCTCTATTAGATATTCTCGAAAGAAGAGCTTGCTTATTAAGTTACAACAGAGTGTGTTTCATGGATGAGAACACTGCTCTAAATTTCCCATCCAAATAGGGATTAAACCCCAGGATCTGTGTATTCCTACAAGCAAGAGTTCATTTCTGTTAAACCAAGAGATTTTTGGGCTCAAATGATTTAACACAGTTCACTAACCCAACGCGATTCTCACAATTAACTAATGACCATTTATGTAAGTGGAGCTGTGGTTTGTGTCAGTTTCATAAGCAGAGTTGAACTACGTATGGTCCATATGAGTAGGAAACACAGTTCTTTTTTTCTGGGCATGCTCAAGGTTCTTGCTCTATTAAAGATGCTGGAAAGAAGAGCATGATTCTTTCGTTGAAACAGAGTGTTTTCCATTCATGTGAACACTGCTCTGAATTTCCCTTCAGAAACGGAGTTAAACAACAGTATCTGTGTCTTCCTACAAGCAAGAGTTCATTTCTGCTAAACCAAGGGAATTTCGGGCTCAAATGATTTTACACAGTTCACGAACCCAACGCGATTCTCACAATTAACTAAAGAGCATTTATGTAAGTGAGCTGTGGTTAGTATCATTTTCATAAGTAGAGTTGAACTATATATGGTCCGTATGAGTAGGAAACACAGTTCTTTTATTCTGGGCATGCTCATGGTTCTTGCTGTATTAGAGACGCTCGAAATAAGAGCTTGCTTCTTGTGTTAAAACAGACTTTGTTTCATGGATGAGAACACTGCTCTGAATTTCCATTCCCAAACGGTGTTAAACCCCAGGATCTGTGTCTTCCTACAAGCAAGAGTTCATTTCTGGTAAACCAAGAGATTTTGGGGCTCAAATGATTTTACACAGTTCACGAACCCAACGTGATTCTCACAATTAACTAAAGAGCATTTATGGAATTGGAGCTGTGGTTTGTGTCAGTTTCATAAGCAGAGTTGAAGTATGTATGGTCCATATGAATAGAAACACAGTTCTTTTTTTCTGGACATGCTCAAAGTTCTTGCTCGATTATAGATGCTGGAAAGAAGAGCATGCTTCTTGTGTTAAAACAGAGTGTTTTCCATGGAAGAGAACACTGCTCTGAATTTCACTTCATAAACGGAGTTAAACCACAGGATCTGTGTCTTCCTACAAGCAAGAGTTCATTTCTGGTAAACCAAGAGAATTTTGGGCTCAAATGATTTACCACAGTTCACGAACCCAACGCGAATCTCACAATGAACTAAAGAGCATTTATGTAAGTGGAGCTGTGGTTATTATCATGTTCATAAGTAGAGTTGAACTATATATGGTCCGTATGAGTAGGAAACACAGTTCTTTTTTTCTGGGCATGCTCATGGTTCTTGATGTATTAGAGAAGCTTGAAAGAAGAGTTTGCTTATTACGTTACAATCGAGTGTGTTTCATGGATGAGAACACTGCTCTAAATTTTCCTTCCGAAAAGGAGTTAAACCCCAGGATTTGTGTATTCCTACAAGCAAGAGTTCATTTATGGTAAACCAAGAGAATTATGGGCTCAAATGATTTTACACAGTTCACGAATCCAACGCGAATCTCACTAATAACTAAAGAGCATTTATGGAAGTGGAGCTGTGGTTTGTATCAGTTTATGAGTAAAGTTGAACAACACATGGTCCGTATGAGTAGGAAACACATTTCTTTTTTTCTGGGCATGCTCAAGGTTCTTGCTCTATTAGAGATGCTGGAAAGAAGAGCATGTTTCTTGCGTTAAAGCAGAGTGTTTTCAATGGATGAGAACACTGCTCTGAATTTCCCTTCAGAAACAGAGTTAAACAATAGGATCTGTGTCTTCCTACAAGCAAGAGTTCATTTCTGGTAAAACAAGAGAATTTTGGGCTCAAATGATTTTACACAGTTCACGAACCCAATGTGATTCTCACTAATAACTAAAGAGCATTTATGTAATTGGAGCTGTGGTTTGCATCAGTTTATGAGTAAAGTTGAACTACGTATGGTCCGTATGAGTAGGAAACACAGTTCTTTTTTTCTGGGCATGCTCATGGTTCTTGATGTATTAGAGACTCTCGAAAGAAGAGCTTGCTTATTAAGTTACAACAGAGTGTGTTTCATGGATGAGAACACTGCTCTAAATTTCCCTTCCAAATAGAGATTAAACCCCAAGGCTCTGTGTATTCCTACAAGCAAGAGTTCATTTCTGGTAAACCAAGAGATTTTTGGGCTCAAATGATTTAACACAGTTCACAAACCCAACGCGATTCTCACAAATAACTAATGACCATTTATGTAAGTGGAGCTGTGGTTAGTATCATTTTCATAAGTAGAGTTGAACTATATATGGTCTGTATGAGTAGGAAACACAGTTCTTTTTTTCTGGGCATGCTCATGGTTCTTGCTGTATTAGGGAAGCTCGAAATAAGAGCTTGCTTCTTGCGTTAAAACAGACTGTGTTTCATGGATGAGAACACTGCTCTGAATTACCCTTCCCAAACGGTGTTAAACCCCAGGATCTGTGTCTTCCTACAAGCAAGAGTTCATTTCTGGTAAACCAAGAGATTTTGGGGCTCAAATGATTTTACACAGTTCACGAACCCAACGTGATTCTCACAATTAACTAAAGAGCATTTATGAAAGTGGAGCTGTGGTTTGTGTCAGTTTCATAAGCAGAATTGAACTATGTATGGTCCATATGAGTAGAAACACAGTTCTTTTTTCTGGACATGCTCAAGGTTCTTGCTCTATTAGAGATGCTGGAAAGAAGAGCATGCTTCTTGCGTTAAAACAGAGTGTTTTCCATGGATGAGAACACTGCTCTGAATTTGCCTTCAGAAACGGAGTTAAACCACAGGATCTGTGTCTTCCTACAACCAAGAGTTCATTTCTGGTAAACCAAGAGAATTTTGGGCTCAAATGATTTAACACAGTTCATGAACCCAACGCTTTTCTCACAATTAACTAAAGAGCATTTATGTAAGTGGAGCTGTGGTTAGTATCATTTTCATAAGTAGAGTTGAACTATATATGGTCTGTACGTGTAGGAAACACAGTTCTTTTTTTCTGGGCATGCTCATGGTTCTTGCTGTATTAGAGAAGCTCGAAAGAAGACCTTGCTTCGTGCATTAAAACAGAGTATGTTTCATGGATGAGAACACTGAACTGAATTTCTCTTCAAAAAAGGAGTTAAACCACAGGATCTGTGTCATCCTACAAGCAAGAGTTCATTTCTGGTAAACCAAGAGAATTTTGGCCTCAAATGATTTTACACAGTTCACGAACCCAACGCGATTCTCACTATTAACTACAGAGCATTTATGTAAGTGGAGCTGTGGTTTGTATCAGTTTCATACGCAGAGTTGAACTATGTATGTTCCGTTTGAGTAGGAAACACAGTTCTTTTTTTCTGGAATGCTCATGGTTCTTGCTGTATTAGAAAAGCTCTAAAGAAGAGCTTGCTTCTTGTGATAAAACAGACTGTGTTTCATGGATGAGGACACTGCTCTGAATTTCCCTTCAGAATCGGAGTTAAACCCCAGGATGAGTGTATTGCTACAAGCAAGAGTTCATTTCTGGTAAAGCAAGAGAATTTTGTGCTCAAATGATTTAACACAGTTCACGAAACCAAAGCGATTCTCACGGTTAACTAATGAGCATTTATGTAAGTGGAGCTGTGGTTTGTATCAGTTTCATAAGCAGAGTTGAACTACGTATGGTCCGTATGAATAGGAAACACAGTTCTTTTTTTCTGGTCATGCTCATGGTTCTTGCTGTATTAGAGATGCTGGAAAGGAGACATTGCTTCTTGCATTAAAACAGACTGTGTTTCATGGATGAGAACAGTGCCATGAATTTCTCTTCAGAAATAGAGTTAAACCACAGGATCTGTGTCTTCCTACAAGCAAGAGATCATTTCTGGTAAACCAAGACAATTTTGGGCTCAAATGATTTATCACAGTTCACGAACCCAACGCGAATCTGACAATGAACTAAAGAGCATTTATGTAAGTGGAGCTGTGGTTAGTATCATGTTCATAAGTAGAGTTGAACTATATATGGTCCGTATGAGTAGGAATCACAGTTCTTTTTTTCTGGGCATGCTCATGGTTCTTGCTATATTACAGAAGCTCGAAAGAAGAGCTTGCTTCTTGCGATAAAACAGAGTGTGTTTCATGGATGAGAACAGTTCTCTGAATTTCCGTTCAGAAATGGAGTTAAACCCTGGAATCTGTGTCTTCCTACAAGCAAGAGTTCATTTCTGGTAAAACAAGAGATTTTTGTGCTCAAATGATTTAACACAGTTCATGAAACCAACGCGATTCTCACTATTAACTAAAGAGCATTTATGTAAGTGCAGCTGTGGTTAGTATCATTTTCATAAGTAGAGTTGAACTATATATGGTCCGTATGAGTAGGAAACACAGTTCTTTTTTTCTGGGCATGCTCATGGTTCTTGCTGTATTAGAGACGCTCGAAAGAAGAGCTTGCTTCTTGCGTTAAAACAGACTGTGTTTCATGGATGAGAACACTGCTCTGAATTTCCCTTCCCAAACGGTGTTAAACCCCAGGATCTGTGTCTTCCCACAAGCAAGAGTTCATTTCTGGTAAACCAAGAGAATTTGGGGCTCAAATGATTTTACACAGTTCCCGAACCCAACGCGATTCTCACAATTAACTAAAGAGCATTTATGGAAGTGGAGCTGTGGTTAGTATCACTTTCATAAGTAGTGTTGAACTATATATGGTCCGTATGTGTAGGAAACACAGTTCTTTTTTTCTGGGCGTGCTCATGGTTCTTGCTGTATTAGAGAAGCTCGAAAAAAGAGCTTGCTTCGTGCGTTAAAACAGAGTATGTTTCATGGATGAGAACAGTGCTCTGAATTTACCGTCCGAAACGGAGTTAAACCCCGGGATCTGTGTCTTCGTACAAGCAAGAGTTCATTTCTGGTAAAACAAGTGATTTTGGGGCTCAAATGATTTTACACAGTTCACGAACCCAACGCGATTCAAACTAATAATTAAAGAGCATTTATGGAAGTGGAGCTGTGGTTTGTATCAGTTTATGAGTAAAGTTGAACAACACATGGTCCGTATGAGTAGGAAACACATTTTTTTTTTCTGGGCATGCTCAAGGTTCTTGCTCTATTAGAGATGTTGGAAAGAAGAGCATGTTTCTTGCGTTAGGGTAGAGTGTTTCAATGGATGAGAACACTGCTCTGAATTTCCCTTCAGAAACGGAGTTAAACCACAGGATCTGTGTCTTCCTACAAGCAAGAGTTCATTTCTGGTAAAACAAGAGAATTTTGGGCTCAAATGATTTTACACAGTTCACGAACCCAACGCGATTCTCACTAATAACTAAAGAGCATTTATGTAATTGGAGCTGTGGTTTGTATCAGTTTATGAGTAAAGTTGAACTACGTATGGTCCATATGAGTAGGAAACACAGTTCTTTTTTTCTGGGCATGCTCATGGTTCTTGATGCTTTAGAGACTCTCAAAAGAAGAGCTTGCTTATTACGTTACAACAGAGTGCGTTTCATGGATGAGAACACTGCTCTAAATTTCCCTTCCAAATAGGGATTAAACCCCAGGATCTGTGTATTCCTACAAGCAAGAGTTCATTTCTGGTAAACCAAGAGATTTTTGGGCTCAAATGATTTAACACAGTTCACGAACCCAACGCGATTCTCACAATTAAATAAAGAGCATTTATGTAAATGCAGCTGTGGTTAGTATCATTTTCATAAGTAGAGTTGAACTACATATGGTCCGTATGAGTAGAAACACGGTTCTTTTTTTCTGGGCATGCTCATGGTTATTGCTGTATTAGAGACGCTCGAAAGAAGAGCTTGCTTCTTGCGTTAAAACAGACTGTGTTTCATGGATGAGAACACTGCTCTGAATTTCCCTTCCTAAACGGTGTTAAACCCAAGGATCTATGTCTTCCCACAAGCAAGAGTTCATTTCTGGTAAACCAAGAGAATTTGGGGCTCAAATGATTTTACACAGTTCACGAACCCAACGCGATTCTCACAATTAACTAAAGAGCATTTATGGAAGTGGAGCTGTGGTTTGTGTCAGTTTCATAAGCAGAGTTGAACTACATATGGTCCATATGAGTAGAAACACAGTTCTTTTTTTCTGGACATGCTCAAAGTTCTTGCTCGATTATAGATGCTGGAAAGAAGAGCATGCTTCTTGCGTTAAAACAGAGTGTTTTCCATGGATGAGAACACTGCTCTGAATTTCCCTTCAGAAACGGAGTTAAACCACAGGGTCTGTGTCTTCCTACAACCAAGAGTTCATTTCTGGTAAAACAAGAGAATTTTGGGCTCAAATGATTTTCCACAGTTCACCAATCCAACGCGATTCTCACTATTAACTAAAGAGCATTTATGTAAGTGGAGCTGTGGTTTGTATCAGTTTCATAAGCAGAGTTGAACTACGTATGGTCCGTATGAATAGGAAACACAGTTCTTTTTTTCTGGTCATGCTCATGGTTCTTGCTGTATTAGAGATGCTGGAAAGGAGACATTGCTTCTTGCAGTAAAACAGACTGTGTTTCATGGATGAGAACAGTGCCATGAATTTCTCCTCAGAAATTGAGTTAAAGCACAGGATCTGTGTCTTCCTACAAGCAAGAGATCATTTCTGGTAAACCAAGAGAATTTTGGGCTCAAATGATTTATCACAGTTCACGAACCCAACGCGAATCTCACAATGAACTAAAGAGCATTTATGTAAGTGGAGCTGTGGTTAGTATCATGTTCATAAGTAGAGTTGAACTATATATGGTCCGTATGAGTAGGAAACACAGTTCTTTTTTTCTGGGCATTCTCATGGTTCTTGGTGTATTACAGAAGCTCGAAAGAAGAGCTTGCTTCTTGCGTTATAACAGAGTGTGTTTCATGGATGAGAACAGTGCTCTGAATTTCCCTTCAAAAACGGAGTTAAACCCGAGGATCTGTGTCTTCCTACAAGCAAGAGTACATTTCTGGTAAACCAAGAGATTTTTGGGCTCAAATGATTTAACACAGTTCACAAACCAAACGCGATTCTCACTATTAACTAAAGAGCATTTATGTAAGTGCAGCTGTGTTTAGTATCATTTTCATAAGTAGAGTTGAACTATATATGGTCCGTATGTGTAGGTAACACAGTTCTTTTTTTCAGGGCATGCTCATGGTTCTTGCTGAATTAGAGAAGCTCGAAAGAAGAGCTTGCTTCGTGCGTTAAAACAGAGTATGTTTCATGGATGAGAACAGTGCTCTGAATTTACCGTCCAAAACGGAGTTAAACCCCGGGATCTGTGTCTTCCTACAAGCAAGAGTTCATTTCTGGTAAAACAAGTGAATTTGGGGCTCAAATGATTTTACACAGTTCACGAACCCAACGCGATTCTCACTAATAACTAAAGAGCATTTATGTAATTGGAGCTGTGGTTTGTATCAGTTTATGAGTAAAGTTGAACTACGTATGGTCCATATGAGTAGGAAACACACTTCTTTTTTTCTGGGCATGCTCATGGTTCTTGATGTTTTAGAGACTCTCAAAAGAAGAGCTTGCTTATTACGTTACAACAGAGTGTGTTTCATGGATGAGAACACTGCTCTAAATTTCCCTTCCAAATAGGGATTAAACCCCAGGATCTGTGTATTCCTACAAGCAAGAGTTCATTTCTGGTAAACCAAGAGATTTTTGGGCTCAAATGATTTAACACAGTTCACGAACCCAACGTGATTCTCACAATTAACTAATGATCATTTATGTAAGTTGAGGTGTGGTTTGTATCAGTTTCGTAAGCAGAGTTGAACTACATATGGTCCATATGAGTAGGAAACACAGTTCTTTTTTTCTGGGCATGCTCAAGGTTCTTGCTCTATTAAAGATGCTGGAAAGAAGAGCATGATTCATTCGTTAAAACAGAGTGTTTTCCATTAATGTGAACACTGCTCTGAATTTCCCTTCAGAAACGGAGGTAAATCACAGGATCTGTGTCTTCCTACAAGCAAGAGTTCATTTCTGCTAAACCAAGGGAATTTCGGGCTCAAATGATTTTACACAGTTCACGAACCCAACGCGATTCTCACAATTAAATAAAGAGCATTTATGTAAGTGCAGCTGTGGTTAGTATCATTTTCATAAGTAGAGTTGCACTATATATGGTCCGTATGAGTAGGAAACACAGTTCTGTTTTTCTGGGCATGCTCATGGTTCTTGCTGTATTAGAGACGCTCGAAAGAAGAGCTTGCTTCCTGCGTTAAAACAGACTGTGTTTCATGGATGAGAACACTGCTCTGAATTTCCCTTCCAAATAGGGATTAAACCCCAGGATCTGTGTATTCCTACAAGCAAGAGTTCATTTCTGGTAAACCATGAGATTTTTGGGCTCAAATGATTTAACACAGTTCACGAACCCAACGCGATTCTCACAATTAAATAAAGAGCATTTATGTAAGTGCAGCTGTGGTTAGTATCATTTTCATAAGTAGAGTTGAACTATATATGGTCCGTATGAGTAGGAAACACAGTTCTTTTTTTGTGGGCATGCTCATGGTTCTTGCTGTATTAGAGACGCTCGAAAGAAGAGCTTGCTTCTTGCGTTAAAACAGACTGTGTTTCATGGATGAGAACACTGCTCTGAATTTCACTTCCCAAACGGTGTTAAACCCCAGGATCTGTGTCTTCCCACAAGCAAGAGTTCATTTCTGGTAAACCAAGAGAATTTGGGGCTCAAATGATTTTACACAGTTCACGAACCCAACGCGATTCTCACAATTATCTAAAGAGCATTTATGTAAGTGGAGCTGTGGTTTGTGTCAGTTTCATAAGCAGAGTTGAACTACATATGGTCCATATGAGTAGAAACACAGTTCTTTTTTTCTGGACATGCTCAAAGTTCTTGCTCGATTATAGATGCTGGAAAGAAGAGCATGCTTCTTGCGTTAAAACAGAGTGTTTTCCATGGATGAGAACACTGCTCTGAATTTCCCTTCAGAAACGGAGTTAAACGACAGGATCTGTGTCTTCCTACAACCAAGAGTTCATTTCTGGTAAACCAAGAGAATTTTGGGCTCAAATGATTTAACACAGTTCATGAACCAAACGCGATTCTCACAATAAACTAAAGAGCATTTATGTAAGTGGAGCTGTGGTTAGTATCACTTTCATAAGTAGTGTTGAACTATATATGGTCCGTATGTGTAGGAAACACAGTTCTTTTTTTCTGGGCGTGCTCATGGTTCTTGCTGTATTAGAGAAGCTCGAAAAAAGAGCTTGCTTCGTGCGTTAAAACAGAGTATGTTTCATGGATGAGAACAGTGCTCTGAATTTACCGTCCAAAACGGAGTTAAACCCCGGGATCTGTGTCTTCCTACAAGCAAGAGTTCATTTCTGGTAAAACAAGTGAATTTGGGGCTCAAATGATTTTACACAGTTCACGAACCCAACGCGATTCTCACTAATAACTAAAGAGCATTTATGGAAGTGGAGCTGTGGTTTGTATCAGTTTATGAGTAAAGTTGACCAACACATGGTCCGTATGAGTAGAAAACACATTTTTTTTTTCTGGGCATGCTCAAGGTTCTTGCTCTATTAGAGATGTTGGAAAGAAGAGCATGTTTCTTGCGTTAAAGTAGAGTGTTTCAATGGATGAGAACACTGCTCTGAATTTCCCTTCAGAAACGGAGTTAAACCACAGGATCTGTGTCTTCCTACAAGCAAGAGTTCATTTCTGGTAAAACAAGAGAATTTTGGGCTCAAATGATTTTACACAGTTCACGAACCCAAAGCGATTCTCACTAATAACTAAAGAGCATTTATGTAATTGGAGCAGTGGTTTGTATCAGTTTATGAGTAAAGTTGAACTACGTATGGTCCGTATGAGTAGGAAACACAGTTCTATTTTTTCTGGGCATGCTCATGGTTCTTGATGTTTTAGAGACTCTCAAAAGAAGAGCTTGCTTATTACGTTACAACAGAGTGCGTTTCATGGATGAGAACACTGCTCTAAATTTCCCTTCCAAATAGGGATTAAACCCCAGGATCTGTGTATTCCTACAAGCAAGAGTTCATTTCTGGTAAACCAAGAGATTTTTGGGCTCAAATGATTTAACACAGTTCACGAACCCAACGCGATTCTCACAATTAAATAAAGAGCATTTATGTAAGTGCAGCTGTGGTTAGTATCATTTTCATAAGTAGAGTTGAACTATATATGGTCCGTATGAGTAGGAAACACAGTTCTTTTTTTCTGGGCATGCTCATGGTTCTTGCTGTATTAGAGATGCTCTAAAGAAGAGCTTGCTTCTTGCGATAAAACAGACTGTGTTTCATGGATGAGAACACTGCTCTGAATTTCCCTTCAGAAACGGAGTTAAACCCCAGGATCAGTGTATTGGTACAAGCAAGAGTTCATTTCTGGTAAACCAAGAGAATTTTGTGCTCAAATGATTTAACACAGTTCACGAACCCAACGCAATTCTCACGGTTATCTAATGAGCCTTTATGTAAGTGGAGCTGTGGTTTGTATCAGTTTCATAAGCAGAGTTGAACTACGTATGGTCCGTATGAATAGGAAACACAGTTCTTTTTTTCTGGTCATGCTCATGGTTCTTGCTGTATTAGAGATGCTGGAAAGGAGACATTGCTTCTTGCAGTAAAACAGACTGTGTTTCATGGATGAGAACAGTGCCATGAATTTCTCTTCAGAAATGGAGTTAAAGCACAGGATCTGTGTCTTCCTACAAGCAAGAGATCATTTCTGGTAAACCAAGAGAATTTTGGGCTCAAATGATTTATCACGGTTCACGAACCCAACGCGAATCTCACAAAGAACTAAAGAGCATTTATGTAAGTGGAGCTGTGGTTAGTATCATGTTCATAAGTAGAGTTGAACTATATATGGTCCTTATGAGTAGGAAACACAGTTCTTTTTTTCTGGGCATTCTCATGGTTCTTGGTGTATTACAGAAGCTCGAAAGAAGAGCTTGCTTCTTGCGTTATAACAGAGTGTGTTTCATGGATGAGAACAGTGCCCTGAATTTCCCTTCAAAAACGGAGTTAAACCCGGGGATCTGTGTCTTCCTACAAGCAAGAGTACATTTCTGGTAAACCAAGAGATTTTTGTGCTCAAATGATTTAACACAGTTCACGAACCCAACGCGATTCTCACTATTAACTAATGACCATTTATGTAAGTTGAGGTGTGGTTTGTATCAGTTTCGTAAGCAGAGTTGAACTACGTATGGTCCATATGAGTAGGAAACACAGTTCTTTTTTTATGGGCATGCTCAAGGTTCTTGCTCTATTAAAGATGCTGGAAAGAAGAGCATGATTCATTCGTTAAAACAGAGTGTTTTCCATTAATGTGAACACTGCTCTGAATTTCCCTTCCCAAACGGTGTTAAACCCCAGGATCTGTGTCTTCCCACAAGCAAGAGTTCATTTCTGGTAAACCAAGAGAATTTGGGGCTCAAATGATTTTACACAGTTCACGAACCCAACGCGATTCTCACAATTAACTAAAGAGCATTTATGGAAGTGGAGCTGTGGTTTGTGTCAGTTTCATAAGCAGAGTTGAACTACATATGGTCCATATGAGTAGAAACACAGTTCTTTTTTTCTGGACATGCTCAAAATTCTTGCTCGATTATAGATGCTGGAAAGAAGAGCATGCTTCTTGCGTTAAAACAGAGTGTTTTCCATGGATGAGAACACTGCTCTGAATTTCCCTTCAGAAACGGAGTTAAACCACAGCATCTGTGTCTTCCTACAACCAAGAGTTCATTTCTGGTAAACCAAGAGAATTTTGGGCTCAAATGATTTAACACAGTTCTTGAAACCAACGCGATTCTCACAATAAACTAAAGAGCATTTATGTAAGTGGAGCTGTGGTTAGTATCATTTTCATAAGTAGAGTTGAACTATATATGGTCCGTATGAGTAGGAAACACAGTTCTTTTTTTCTGGGCATGCTCATGGTTCTTGGTGTATTACAGAAGCTCGAAAGAAGAGCTTGCTTCTTGCGTTATAACAGAGTGTGTTTCATGGATGAGAACAGTGCCCTGAATTTCCCTTCAAAAACGGAGTTAAACCTGGGGATCTGTGTCTTCCTACAAGCAAGAGTACATTTCTGGTAAACCAAGAGATTTTTGTGCTCAAATGATTTAACACAGTTCACGACCCCAACGCGATTCTCACTATTAACTAATGACCATTTATGTAAGTTGAGGTGTGGTTTGTATCAGTTTCGTAAGCAGAGTTGAACTACATATGGTCCATATGAGTAGGAAACACAGTTCTTTTTTTCTGGGCATGCTCAAGGTTCTTGCTCTATTAAAGAGGCTGGAAAGAAGAGCATGATTCATTCGTTAAAACAGAGTGTTTTCCATTAATGTGAACACTGCTCTGAATTTCCCTTCAGAAACGGAGTTAAACCCCAGGATCAGTGTATTGCTACAAGCAAGAGTTCATTTCTGGTAAACCAAGAGAATTTTGTGCTCAAATGATTTAACACAGTTCACGAACCCAACGCGATTCTCACGGTTAACTAATGAGCATTTATGTAAGTGGCGCTGTGGTTTGTATCAGTTTCATAAGCAGAGTTGAACTACGTATGGTCCGTATGAATAGGAAACACAGTTCTTTTTTTCTGGTCATGCTCATGGTTCTTGCTGTATTAGAGATGCTGGAAAGGAGACATTGCTTCTTGCAGTAAAATAGACTGTGTTTCATGGATGAGAACAGTGCCATGAATTTCTCTTCAAAAATGGAGTTAAAGCACAGGATCTGTGTCTTCCTACAAGTGAGAGATCATTTCTGGTAAACCAAGAGAATTTTGGGCTCAAATGATTTATCACAGTTCACAAACCCAACGCGAATCTCACAATGAACTAAAGAGCATTTATGTAAGTGGAGCTGTGGTTAGTATCATGTTCATAAGTAGAGTTGAACTATATATGGTCCGTATGAGTAGGAAACACAGTTCTTTTTTTCTGGGCATGCTCATGGTTCTTGCTGTATTACAGAAGCCCGAAAGAAGAGCTTGCTTCTTGCGTTAAAACAGAGTGTGTTTCATGGATGAGAACAGTGCTCTGAATTTCCCTTCAAAAACGGAGGTAAACCCGGGGATCTGTGTCTTCCTACAAGCAAGAGTTCATTTCTGGTAAACCAAGAGATTTTTGTGCTCAAATGATTTAACACAGTTCACGAACCCAACGCGATTCTCACTATTAACTAAAGAGCATTTATGTAAGTGCAGCTGTGTTTAGTATCATTTTCATAAGTAGAGTTGTACTATATATGGTCCGTATATGTAGGTAACACAGTTCTTTTTTTCAGGGCATGCTCATGGTTCTTGCTGTATTAGAGAAGCTCGAAAGAAGAGCTTACTTCGTGCGTTAAAACAGAGTATGTTTCATGGATGAGAACAGTGCTCTGAATTTACCGTCCAAAACGGAGTTAAACCCCGGGATCTGTGTCTTCCTACAAGCAAGAGTTCATTTCTGGTAAAACAAGTGAATTTGGGGCTCAAATGATTTTACACAGTTCACGAACCCAAAGCGATTCTCACAATTAACTAAAGAGCATTTATGGAAGTGGAGCTGTGGTTTGTGTCAGTTTCATAAGCAGAGTTGAACTACATATGGTCCATATGAGTAGAAACACAGTTCTTTTTTTCTGGACATGCTCAAAGTTCTTGCTCGATTATAGATGCTGGAAAGAAGAGCATGCTTCTTGCGTTAAAACAGAGTGTTTTCCATGGATGAGAACACTGCTCTGAATTTCCCTTCATAAACGGAGTTAAACCACAGGATCTGTGTCTTCCTACAACCAAGAGTTCATTTCTGGTAAACCAAGAGAATTTTGGGCTCAAATGATTTAACACAGTTCATAAACCAAACGCGATTCTCACAATAAACTAAAGAGCATTTATGTAAGTGGAGCTGTGGTTAGTATCACTTTCATAAGTAGTGTTGAACTATATATGGTCCATATGTGTAGGAAACACAGTTCTTTTTTTCTGGGCGTGCTCATGGTTCTTGCTGTATTAGAGAAGCTCGAAAAAAGAGCTTGCTTCGTGCGTTAAAACAGAGTATGTTTCATGGATGAGAACAGTGCTCTGAATTTACCGTCCGAAACGGAGTTAAACCCCGGGATCTGTGTCTTCGTACAAGCAAGAGTTCATTTCTGGTAAAACAAGTGATTTTGGGGCTCAAATGATTTTACACAGTTCACGAACCCAACGCGATCCAAACTAATAATTAAAGAGCATTTATGGAAGTGGAGCTGTGGTTTGTATCAGTTTATGAGTAAAGTTGAACAACACATGGTCCGTATGAGTAGGAAACACATTTTTTTTTTCTGGGCATGCTCAAGGTTCTTGCTCTATTAGAGATGTTGGAAAGAAGAGCATGTTTCTTGCGTTAAAGTAGAGTGTTTCAATGGATGAGAACACTGCTCTGAATTTCCCTTCAGAAACGGAGTTAAACCACAGGATCTGTGTCTTCCTACAAGCAAGAGTTCATTTCTGGTAAAACAAGAGAATTTTGGGCTCAAATGATTTTACACAGTTCACGAACCCAACGCGATTCTCACTAATAACTAAAGAGCATTTATGTAATTGGAGCTGTGGTTTGTATCAGTTTATGAGTAAAGTTGAACTACGTATGGTCCGTATGAGTAGGAAACACAGTTCTTTTTTTCTGGGCATGCTCATGGTTCTTGATGCTTTAGAGACTCTCAAAAGAAGAGCTTGCTTATTACGTTACAACAGAGTGCGTTTCATGGATGAGAACACTGCTCTAAATTTCCCTTCCAAATAGGGATTAAACCCCAGGATCTGTGTATTCCTACAAGCAAGAGTTCATTTCTGGTAAACCAAGAGATTTTTGGGCTCAAATGATTTAACACAGTTCACGAACCCAACGTGATTCTCACAATTAAATAAAGAGCATTTATGTAAGTGCAGCTGTGGTTAGTATCATTTTCATAAGTAGAGTTGAACTATATATGGTCCGTATGAGTAGGAAACACAGTTCTTTTTTTCTGGGCATGCTCATGGTTCTTGCTGTATTAGAGATGCTCTAAAGAAGAGCTTGCTTCTTGCGATAAAACAGACTGTGTTTCATGGATGAGAACACTGCTCTGAATTTCCCTTCAGAAACGGAGTTAAACCCCAGGATCAGTGTATTGCTACAAGCAAGAGTTCATTTCTGGTAAACCAACAGAATTTTGTGCTCAAATGATTTAACACAGTTCACGAACCCAACGCGATTCTCACGGTTATCTAATGAGCATTTATGTAAGTGGAGCTGTGGTTTGTATCAGTTTCATAAGCAGAGTTGAACTACGTATGGTCCGTATGAATAGGAAACACAGTTCTTTTTTTCTGGTCATGATCATGGTTCTTGCTGTATTAGAGATGCTGGAAAGGAGACATTGCTTCTTGCAGTAAAACAGACTGTGTTTCATGGATGAGAACAGTGCCATGAATTTCTCTTCAGAAATGGAGTTAAAGCACAGGATCTGTGTCTTCCTACAAGCAAGAGATCATTTCTGGTAAACCAAGAGAATTTTGGGCTCAAATGATTTATCACAGTTCACGAACCCAACGCGAATCTCACAATGAACTAAAGAGCATTTATGTAAGTGGAGCTGTGGTTAGTATCATGTTCATAAGTAGAGTTGAACTATATATGGTCCTTATGAGTAGGAAACACAGTTCTTTTTTTCTGGGCATTCTCATGGTTCTTGGTGTATTACAGAAGCTCGAAAGAAGAGCTTGCTTCTTGCGTTATAACAGAGTGTGTTTCATGGATGAGAACACTGCCCTGAATTTCCCTTCAAAAACGGAGTTAAACCCGGATATCTGTGTCTTCCTACAAGCAAGAGTACATTTCTGGTAAACCAAGAGATTTTTGTGCTCAAATGATTTAACACAGTTCACGAACCCAACGCGATTCTCACTATTAACTAATGACCATTTATGTAAGTTGAGGTGTGGTTTGTATCAGTTTCGTAAGCAGAGTTGAACTACGAATGGTCCATATGAGTAGGAAACACAGTTCTTTTTTTCTGGGCATGCTCAAGGTTCTTGCTCTATTAAAGATGCTGGAAAGAAGAGCATGATTCATTCGTTAAAACAGAGTGTTTTCCATTAATGTGAACACTGCTCTGAATTTCCCTTCAGAAACGGAGGGAAATCACAGGATCTGTGTCTTCCTACAAGCATGAGTTCATTTCTGCTAAACAAAGGGAATTTCGGGCTCAAATGATTTTACACAGTTCACGAACCCAACGCGATTCTCACAATTAAATAAAGAGCATTTATGTAAGTGCAGCTGTGGTTAGTATCATTTTCATAAGTAGAGTTGAACTATATATGGTCCGTATGAGTAGGAAACACAGTTCTTTTTTTCTGGGCATGCTCATGGTTCTTGCTGTATTAGAGACGCTCGAAAGAAGAGCTTGCTTCTTGCGTTAAAACAGACTGTGTTTCATGGATGAGAACACTGCTCTGAATTTCCCTTCCCAAACGGTGTTAAACCCCAGGATCTGTGTCTTCCCACAAGCAAGAGTTCATTTCTGGTAAACCAAGAGAATTTGGGGCTCAAATGATTTTACACAGTTCACGAACCCAACGCGATTCTCACAATTAACTAAAGAGCATTTATGGAAGTGGAGCTGTGGTTTGTGTCAGTTTCATAAGCAGAGTTGAACTACATATGGTCCATATGAGTAGAAACACAGTTCTTTTTTTCTGGACATGCTCAAAGTTCTTGCTCGATTATAGATGCTGGAAAGAAGAGCATGCTTCTTGCGTTAAAACAGAGTGTTTTCCATGGATGAGAACACTGCTCTGAATTTCCCTTCAGAAACGGAGTTAAACCACAGGATCTGTGTCTTCCTACAACCAAGAGTTCATTTCTGGTAAACCAAGAGAATTTTGGGCTCAAATGATTTAACACAGTTCATGAACCCAACACGATACTCACAATAAACTAAAGAGCATTTATGTAAGTGGAGCTGTGGTTAGTATCATTTTCACAAGTAGAGTTGAAATATATATGGTCCGTATGTGTAGGTAACACAGTTCTTTTTTTCTGGGCATGCTCATGGTTCTTGATGTATTAGAGACTCTCGAAAGAAGAGCTTGCTTATTACGTTACAACAGAGTGTGTTTCATGGATGAGAACAGTGCTCTGAATTTCCCGTCCGAAACGGAGTTAAACCCCGGGATCTGTGTCTTCCTACAAGCAAGAGTTCATTTCTGGTAAAACAAGTGAATTTGGGGCTCAAATGATTTTAGACAGTTCACGAACCCAACGCGATTCTCACTAATAACTAAAGAGAATTTATGGAAGTGGAGCTGTGGTTTGTATCAGTTTATGAGTAAAGTTGAACAACACATGGTCCGTATGAGTAGGAAACACATTTTTTTTTTCTGGGCATGCTCAAGGTTCTTGCTCTATTAGAGATGTTGGAAAGAAGAGCATGTTTCTTGCGTTAAAGTAGAGTGTTTCAATGGATGAGAACACTGCTCTGAATTTCCCTTCAGAAACGGAGTTAAACCACAGGATCTGTGTCTTCCTACAAGCAAGAGTTCATTTCTGGTAAAACAAGAGAATTTTGGGCTCAAATGATTTTACACAGTTCACGAACCCAACGCGATTCTCACTAATAACTAAAGAGCATTTATGTAATTGGAGCTGTGGTTTGTATCAGTTTATGAGTAAAGTTGAACTACGTATGGTCCGTATGAGTAGGAAACACAGTTCTTTTTTTCTGGGCATGCTCATGGTTCTTGATGCTTTAGAGACTCTCAAAAGAAGAGCTTGCTTATTACGTTACAACAGAGTGCGTTTCATGGATGAGAACACTGCTCTAAATTTCCCTTCCAAATAGGGATTAAACCCCAGGATCTGTGTATTCCTACAAGCAAGAGTTCATTTCTGGTAAACCAAGAGATTTTTGGGCTCAAATGATTTAACACAGTTCACGAACCCAACGTGATTCTCACAATTAAATAAAGAGCATTTATGTAAGTGCAGCTGTGGTTAGTATCATTTTCATAAGTAGAGTTGAACTATATATGGTCCATATGAGTAGGAAACACAGTTCTTTTTTTCTGGGCATGCTCATGGTTCTTGCTGTATTAGAGATGCTCTAAAGAAGAGCTTGCTTCTTGCGATAAAACAGACTGTGTTTCATGGATGAGAACACTGCTCTGAATTTCCCTTCAGAAACGGAGTTAAACCCCAGGATCAGTGTATTGCTACAAGCAAGAGTTCATTTCTGGTAAACCAAGAGAATTTTGTGCTCAAATGATTTAACACAGTTCACGAACCCAACGCGATTCTCACGGTTATCTAATGAGCATTTATGTAAGTGGAGCTGTGGTTTGTATCAGTTTCATAAGCAGAGTTGAACTACGTATGGTCCGTATGAATAGGAAACACAGTTCTTTTTTTCTGGTCATGATCATGGTTCTTGCTGTATTAGAGATGCTGGAAAGGAGACATTGCTTCTTGCAGTAAAACAGACTGTGTTTCATGGATGAGAACAGTGCCATGAATTTCTCTTCAGAAATGGAGTTAAAGCACAGGATCTGTGTCTTCCTACAAGCAAGAGATCATTTCTGGTAAACCAAGAGAATTTTGGGCTCAAATGATTTATCACAGTTCACGAACCCAACGCGAATCTCACAATGAACTAAAGAGCATTTATGTAAGTGGAGCTGTGGTTAGTATCATGTTCATAAGTAGAGTTGAACTATATATGGTCCTTATGAGTAGGAAACACAGTTCTTTTTTTCTGGGCATTCTCATGGTTCTTGGTGTATTACAGAAGCTCGAAAGAAGAGCTTGCTTCTTGCGTTATAACAGAGTGTGTTTCATGGATGAGAACACTGCCCTGAATTTCCCTTCAAAAACGGAGTTAAACCCGGATATCTGTGTCTTCCTACAAGCAAGAGTACATTTCTGGTAAACCAAGAGATTTTTGTGCTCAAATGATTTAACACAGTTCACGAACCCAACGCGATTCTCACTATTAACTAATGACCATTTATGTAAGTTGAGGTGTGGTTTGTATCAGTTTCGTAAGCAGAGTTGAACTACGAATGGTCCATATGAGTAGGAAACACAGTTCTTTTTTTCTGGGCATGCTCAAGGTTCTTGCTCTATTAAAGATGCTGGAAAGAAGAGCATGATTCATTCGTTAAAACAGAGTGTTTTCCATTAATGTGAACACTGCTCTGAATTTCCCTTCAGAAACGGAGGGAAATCACAGGATCTGTGTCTTCCTACAAGCATGAGTTCATTTCTGCTAAACAAAGGGAATTTCGGGCTCAAATGATTTTACACAGTTCACGAACCCAACGCGATTCTCACAATTAAATAAAGAGCATTTATGTAAGTGCAGCTGTGGTTAGTATCATTTTCATAAGTAGAGTTGAACTATATATGGTCCGTATGAGTAGGAAACACAGTTCTTTTTTTCTGGGCATGCTCATGGTTCTTGCTGTATTAGAGACGCTCGAAAGAAGAGCTTGCTTCTTGCGTTAAAACAGACTGTGTTTCATGGATGAGAACACTGCTCTGAATTTCCCTTCCCAAACGGTGTTAAACCCCAGGATCTGTGTCTTCCCACAAGCAAGAGTTCATTTCTGGTAAACCAAGAGAATTTGGGGCTCAAATGATTTTACACAGTTCACGAACCCAACGCGATTCTCACAATTAACTAAAGAGCATTTATGGAAGTGGAGCTGTGGTTTGTGTCAGTTTCATAAGCAGAGTTGAACTACATATGGTCCATATGAGTAGAAACACAGTTCTTTTTTTCTGGACATGCTCAAAGTTCTTGCTCGATTATAGATGCTGGAAAGAAGAGCATGCTTCTTGCGTTAAAACAGAGTGTTTTCCATGGATGAGAACACTGCTCTGAATTTCCCTTCAGAAACGGAGTTAAACCACAGGATCTGTGTCTTCCTACAACCAAGAGTTCATTTCTGGTAAACCAAGAGAATTTTGGGCTCAAATGATTTAACACAGTTCATGAACCCAACACGATACTCACAATAAACTAAAGAGCATTTATGTAAGTGGAGCTGTGGTTAGTATCATTTTCACAAGTAGAGTTGAAATATATATGGTCCGTATGTGTAGGTAACACAGTTCTTTTTTTCTGGGCATGCTCATGGTTCTTGATGTATTAGAGACTCTCGAAAGAAGAGCTTGCTTATTACGTTACAACAGAGTGTGTTTCATGGATGAGAACAGTGCTCTGAATTTCCCGTCCGAAACGGAGTTAAACCCCGGGATCTGTGTCTTCCTACAAGCAAGAGTTCATTTCTGGTAAAACAAGTGAATTTGGGGCTCAAATGATTTTAGACAGTTCACGAACCCAACGCGATTCTCACTAATAACTAAAGAGAATTTATGGAAGTGGAGCTGTGGTTTGTATCAGTTTATGAGTAAGGTTGAACAACACATGGTCCGTATGAGTAGGAAACACATTTCTTTTTTTCTGGGCATGCTCAAGGTTCTTGCTCTATTAGAGATGCTGGAAAGAAGAGCATGTTTCTTGCGTTAAAGCAGAGTGTTTTCAATGGATGAGAACACTGCTCTGAATTTCCCTTCAGAAACGGAGTTAAACAACAGGATCTGTGTCTTCCTACAAGCAAGTGTTCATTTCTGGTAAAACAGGAGAATTTTGGGCTCAAATGATTTTACACAGTTCACGAACCCAACGCGATTCTCACTAATAACTAAAGAGCATTTATGTAATTGGAGCTGTGGTTTGTATCAGTTTATGAGTAAAGTTGAACTACGTATGGTCCGTATGAGTAGGAAACACAGTTCTTTTTTTCTGGGCATGCTCATGGTTCTTGATGTATTAGAGAGTCTCGAAAGAAGAGCTTTCTTATTAAGTTACAACAGAGTGTGTTTCATGGATGAGAACACTGCTCTAAATTTCCCTTCCAAATAGGGGTTAAACCCCAGGATCTGTGTATTCCTATAAGAAAGAGTTCATTTCTGGTAAACCAAGAGATTTTTGGGCTCAAATGATTTAACACAGTTCACGAACCCAACGCGATTCTCACAATTAACTAATGACCATTTATGTAAGTGGAGCTGTGGTTTGTATCAGTTTCATAAGCAGAGTTGAACTACGTATGGTCCTTATTAGTAGGAAACACAGTTCTTTTTTTCTGGGCATGCTCAAGGTTCTTGCTCTATTAAAGATGCTGGAAAGAAGAGCATGATTCTTTCGTTAAAACAGAGTGTTTTCCATTAATGTGAACACTGCTCTGAATTTCACTTCAGAAACGGAGTTAAACAACAGGATCTGTGTCTTCCTACAAGCAAGAGTTCATTTCTGGTAAACCAAGAGAATTTGGGGCTCAAATGATTTTACACAGTTCACAAACCCAACGCGATTCTCACAATTAACTAAAGAGCATTTATGTAAGTGGAGCTGTGGTTAGTATCATTTTCATAAGTAGAGTTGAACTATATATGGTCCCTATGAGTAGGACACACAGTTCTTTTTTTTCTGGGCATGCTCATGGTTCTTGCTGTATTAGAGACGCTCGAAAGAAGAGCTTGCTTCTTGCGTTAAAACAGACTGTGTTTCATGGATGAGAACACTGCTCTGAATTTCCCTTCCCAAACGGTGTTAAACCCTAGGATCTGTGTCTTCCTACAAGCAGGAGTTCATTTCTGGTAAACCAAGATAATTTGGGGCTCAAATGATTTTACACAGTTCACGAAACCAACGCTATTCTCACAATTAACTAAAGAGCATTTATGGAAGTGGAGCTGTGGTTTGTGTCAGGTTCATAAGCAGAGTTGAACTATGTATGGTCCATATGAGTAGAAACACAGTTCTTTTTTTCTGGACATGCTCAAAGTTCTTGCTCGATTACAGATGCTGGAAAGAAGAGCATGCTTCTTGCGTTAAAACAGAGTGTTTTCCATGGATGAGAACACTGTTCTGAATTTCCCTTCATAAACGGAGTTAAACCAAAGGATCTGTGTCTTCCTACAACCAAGAGTTCATTTCTGGTAAACCAAGAGAATTTTGGGCTCAAATGATTTAACACAGTTCATGAACCCAACACGATTCTCACAATAAACTAAAGAGCATTTATGTAATTGGAGCTGTGGTTAGTATCATTTTCATAAGTAGAGTTGAACTATATATGGTCCGTATGTGTAGGAAACACAGTTCTTTTTTTCTGGGCATGCTCATGGTTCTTGCTGTATTAGAGAAGCTCGAAAGAAGAGCTTGCTTCGTGCGTTAAAACAGAGTATGTTTCATGGATGAGAACAGTGCTCTGAATTTACCGTCCGAAACGGAGATAAACCCCAGGATCAGTGTCTTCCTACAAGCAAGAGTTCATTTCTGGTAAAACAAGTGATTTTGTGGCTGAAATGATTTTACACAGTTCACGAACCCAACGCGATTCTCACTAATAACTAAACAGCATTTATGGAAGTGGAGCTGTGGTTTGTATCAGTTTATGAGTAAAGTTGAACAACACATGGTCTGTATGAGTAGGAAACACATTTCTTTTTTTCTGGGCATGCTCAAGGTTCTTGCTCTATTAGAGATGCTGGAAAGAAGAGCATGTTTCTTGCGTTAAAGCAGAGTGTTTTCAATGGATGAGAACACTGCTCTGAATTTCCCTTCAGAAACGGAGTTAAACCACAGGATCTGTGTCTTCCTACAACCAAGAGTTCATTTCTGCTAAACCAAGGGAATTTAGGGCTCCAATGATTTTACACAGTTCACTAACCCAACGCGATTCTCACAATTAACTAAAGAGCATTTATGTAAGTGGAGCTGTGGTTAGTATCATTTTCATAAGTAGAGTTGAACTATATATGGTCCGTATGAGTAGGAAACACAGTTCTTTTTTTCTGGGCATGCTCATGGTTCTTGCTGTATTAGAGATGCTCGAGAGAAGAGCTTGCTTGTTACGTTAAAACAGAGTGTGTTTCATGGATGAGAACACTGCAATAAATTTCCCTTACGAAAAGGAGTTAAACCCCAGGATCTGTGTATTCCTACAAGCAAGAGTTCATTTCTGGTAAACCAAGAGAATTTTGGCCTCAAATGATTTAACACAGTTCACGAACCCAACGCGATTCACACAATTATCTAAAGAGCATTTATGTAAGTGGAGCTGTGGTTTGTATCAGTTTCATAAGCAGAGTTGAACTTCATATGGTCCGTATGAGTAGGAAACACAGTTCTTTTTTTCTGGGCGTGCTCAAGGTTCTTGCTCTATTAGAGATGCTGGAAAGAAGAGCATGCTTCTTTCTTTAAAACAGAGTGTTTTCCATTAATGTGAACACTGCTCTGAATTTCCCTTCAGAAACGGAGTTAAACCACAGTATCTGTGTCTTCATACAAGCAAGAGTTCATTTATGCTAAACCAAGAGAATTTTGGGCTCAAATGATTTTACACAGTTCACGAACCCAACGCGATTCTCACAATTAACTAAAGAGCATTTATGGAAGTGGAGCTGTGGTTTGTACCAGTTTCATATGTAACGTTGAACTACGTATGGTCCGAATGAGTAGGAAATACAGTTGTTTTTTTCTGGACATGCTCATGGTTCTTGCTGTATTAGACACGCTCGAAAGAAGAGCTTGCTTCTTCTGTTAAAACAGACTGTGTTTCATGGATGAGAACACTGCTCTGAATTTCCCTTCCCAAACGGTGTTAAACCCAGGATCTGTGTCTTCCTATAAGCAAGAGTTCATTTCTGGTAAACCAAGTGAATTTTGGGCTCAAATGATTTTACACAGTTCACGAACCCAACGCTATTCTCACAAGTAACTAAAGAGCATTTATGTAAGTGGAGCTGTGGTTTGTATCAGTTTCATAAGCAGAGTTGAACTACATATGGTCCGTATGAGTAGGAAACACAGTTCTTTTTTTCTGGGCGTGCTCAAGGTTCTTGCTCTATTAGAGATGCTGGAAAGAAGAGCATGCTTCTTTCTTTAAAACAGAGTGTTTTCCATTAATGTGAACACTGCTCTGAATTTCCCTTCAGAAACGGAGTTAAACCACAGTATCTGTGTCTTCATACAAGCAAGAGTTCATTTCTGCTAAACAAAGGGAATTTCGGGCTCAAATGGTTTTACACAGTTCACGAACCCAATGAGATTCTCACTAATAACTAAAGAGCATTTATGTAAGTGGATCTCTGATTTGTATCAGTTTCATAAGCAGAGTTGAACTATGTATGGTCCATATGAGTAGAAACACAGTTCTTTTTTCTGGACATGCTCAAGGTTCTTGCTCTATTAGAGATGCTGGAATGAAGAGCATGCTTCTTGCATTAAAACAGAGTGTTTTCCATGGATGAGAACACTGCTCTGAATTTCCCTTCAGAAACGGAGTTAAACCCCAGGATCTGTGTCTTCCTACAAGCAAGAGTTCATTTCTGGTATACCAAGTGAATTTTGGGCTCAAATGATTTTACACAGTTCACGAACCCAACGCTATTCTCACAAGTAACTAAAGAGCATTAATGTAAGAAGAGCTGTGGTTTGTATCAGTTTCATAAGCAGAGTTGAACTACGTATGGTCCATATGAGTAGGAAACACAGTTCTTTTTTTTTTTGGTCATGTTCATGGTTCTTGCTGTATTAGAGATGCTGGAAAGAACACATTGCTTCTTGCATTAAAACAGACTGTATTTCATGGATGAGAACAGTGCCATGAATTTCTCTTCAGAAATGGAGTTAAACCTCAGGATCTGTGTCTTCCTACCAGCAAGAGTTCATTTCTGGTAAACCAAAAGAATTTTGGGCTCAAATGATTTACCACAGTTCACGAACCCAACGCGAATCTCACAATGAACTAAAGAGCATTTATGTAAGTGAAGCTGTGGTTACTATCACGTTCATAAGTAGAGTTGAACTATATATGGTCCTTATGAGTAGGAAACACAGTTCTTTTTTTCTGGGCAAGCTCATGGTTCTTGATGTATTAGAGATGCTCGAAAGAAGAGCTTGCTTGTCACGTTAAAACAGAGTGTGTTTCATGGATGAGAACAATGCTCTAAATTTCCCTTCCGAAAAGGAGTTAAACCCCAGGATCTGTGTATTCCTACAAGCAATAGTTCATTTCTGGTAAACCAAGAGAATTTGGGGCTCAAATGATTTAACACAGTTCACGAACCCAACGCGATTCTCAAAATTATCTATAGAGCATTTATGTAAGTGGAGCTGTGGTTTGTATCAGGTTCATAAGCAGAGTTGAACTACATATGGTCCGTATGAGTAGGAAACACAGTTCTTTTTTTCTAGGCATGCTCATGGTTATTGCTCTATTAGAGATACTGGAAAGAAGAGCATGTTTCTTGCGTTAAAACAGAGAGTTTTCAATGGATGAGAACACTGCTCTGAATTTCCCTTCAGAAACGGATTTAAACCACAGGATCTGTGTCTTCCTACAACCAAGAGTTCATTTCTGGTAAACCAAGAGCATTTTATGCTCAAATGATTTTACACAGTTCACGAACCCAACGCGATTCTCACAATTAACTAAAGAGCATTTATGGAAGTGGAGCTGTGGTTTGTGTCAGTTTCATCAGCAAAGTTGAACTATGTATGGTCCATATGAGTAGATCCACAGTTCTTTTTTTCTGGACATGCTCAAGGTTCTTGCTCTATTAGAGATGCTGGAAAGAAGAGCATGCTTCTTTCTTTAAAACAGAGTGTTTTCCATTAATGTGAACACTGCTCTGAATTTCCCTTCATAAACGGAGATAAACCACAGGATCTGTGTCTTCCTACAAGCAAGAGTTCATTTCTGCTAAACCAAGAGAATTTTGGGCTCAAATGATTTTACTCAGTTCACGAACCCAACGCGATTCTCACAATTAACTAAAGAGCATTTACGTAAGTGCAGCTGGGGTTAGTATCATTTCATAAGTAGAGTTGAACTACGTATGGTCCGTATGAGTAGGAGACCGTTTTTTTTTTTTTTCTGTGCATGTTCATGGTTCTTGCTGTATTAGAGACGCTCAAAAGAAGAGCTTGCTTCTTGCGTTATAACAGACTGTGTTTAAAGATAAGAACACTGCTCTGAATTTCCCTTCCCAAACGGTGTTAAACCCAGGATCTGTGTCTTCCTACAAGCAAGAGTTCATTTCTGGTAAACCAAGTGAATTTTGGGCTCAAATGATTTTACACAGTTCACGAACCCAACGCTATTCTCACAAGTAACTAAAGAGCATTAATGTAAGAAGAGCTGTGGTTTGTATCAGTTTCATAAGCAGAGTTGAACTACGTATGGTCCGTATGAATAGGAAACACAGTTCTTTTTTTCTGGTCATGCTCATGGTTCTTGCTGTATTAGAGATGCTGGAAAGAAGACATTGCTTCTTGCATTAAAACAGACTGTGTTTCATGGATGAGAACAGTGCCATGAATTTCTCTTCAGAAATGGAGTTAAACCTCAGGATCTGTGTCTTCCTACAAGCAAGAGTTCATTTCTGGTAAACCAAGAGAATTTTGGGCTCAAATGATTTACCACAGTTCACGAACCCAACGCGAATCTCACAATGAACTAAAGAGCATTTATGTAAGTGAAGCTGTGGTTAGTATCACGTTCATAAGTAGAGTTGAACTATATATGGTCCGTATGAGTAGGAAACACAGTTCATTTTTTCTGGGCACGCTCATGGTTCTTGATGTATTAGAGACGCTCGAAAGAAGATCTTGCTTGTTACGTTAAAACAGAGTGTGTTTCATGGATGAGAACACTGCTCTAAATTTTTCTTCAGAAAAGGAGTTAAACCCCAGGATCTGTGTATTCCTACAAGCAATAGTTCATTTCTGGTAAACCAAGAGAATTTGGGGCTCAAATGATTTACCACAGTTCACGAACCCAACGCGATTCTCAAAATTATCTAAAGAGCATTTATGTAAGTGGAGCTGTGGTTTGTATCAGGTTCATAAGCAGAGTTGAACTACATATGGTCCGTATGCGTAGGAAACACAGTTCTTTTTTTCTAGGCATGCTCATGGTTCTTGCTCTATTAGAGATACTGGAAAGAAGAGCATGTTTCTTTCGTTAAAACAGAGAGTTTTCAATGGATGAGAACACTGCTCTGAATTTCCCTTCAGAAACGGATTTAAACCACAGGATCTGTGTCTTCCTACAAGCAAGAGTTCATTTCTGCTAAACCAAGAGAATTTTGGGCTCAAATGATTTTACTCAGTTCACGAACCCAACGCGATTCTCACAATTAACTAAAGAGCATTTACGTAAGTGCAGCTGGGGTTAGTATCATTTCATAAGTAGAGTTGAACTACGTATGGTCCATATGAGTAGGAGACCGTTTTTTTTTTTTTTCTGTGCATGTTCATGGTTCTTGCTGTATTAGAGACGCTCAAAAGAAGAGCTTGCTTCTTGCGTTATAAGAGACTGTGTTTAAAGATAAGAACACTGCTCTGAATTTCCCTTCCCAAACGGTGTTAAACCCCAGGATCTGTGTCTTCCCACAAGCAAGAGTTCATTTCTGGTAAACCAAGAGAATTTTGGGCTCAAATGATTTATCACGGTTCACGAACCCAACGCGAATCTCACAAAGAACTAAAGAGCATTTATGTAAGTGGAGCTGTGGTTAGTATCATGTTCATAAGTAGAGTTGAACTATATATGGTCCTTATGAGTAGGAAACACAGTTCTTTTTTTCTGGGCATTCTCATGGTTCTTGGTGTATTACAGAAGCTCGAAAGAAGAGCTTGCTTCTTGCGTTATAACAGAGTGTGTTTCATGGATGAGAACAGTGCCCTGAATTTCCCTTCAAAAACGGAGTTAAACCCGGGGATCTGTGTCTTCCTACAAGCAAGAGTACATTTCTGGTAAACCAAGAGATTTTTGTGCTCAAATGATTTAACACAGTTCACGAACCCAACGCGATTCTCACTATTAACTAATGACCATTTATGTAAGTTGAGGTGTGGTTTGTATCAGTTTCGTAAGCAGAGTTGAACTACGTATGGTCCATATGAGTAGGAAACACAGTTCTTTTTTTATGGGCATGCTCAAGGTTCTTGCTCTATTAAAGATGCTGGAAAGAAGAGCATGATTCATTCGTTAAAACAGAGTGTTTTCCATTAATGTGAACACTGCTCTGAATTTCCCTTCCCAAACGGTGTTAAACCCCAGGATCTGTGTCTTCCCACAAGCAAGAGTTCATTTCTGGTAAACCAAGAGAATTTGGGGCTCAAATGATTTTACACAGTTCACGAACCCAACGCGATTCTCACAATTAACTAAAGAGCATTTATGGAAGTGGAGCTGTGGTTTGTGTCAGTTTCATAAGCAGAGTTGAACTACATATGGTCCATATGAGTAGAAACACAGTTCTTTTTTTCTGGACATGCTCAAAGTTCTTGCTCGATTATAGATGCTGGAAAGAAGAGCATGCTTCTTGCGTTAAAACAGAGTGTTTTCCATGGATGAGAACACTGCTCTGAATTTCCCTTCAGAAACGGAGTTAAACCACAGCATCTGTGTCTTCCTACAACCAAGAGTTCATTTCTGGTAAACCAAGAGAATTTTGGGCTCAAATGATTTAACACAGTTCTTGAAACCAACGCGATTCTCACAATAAACTAAAGAGCATTTATGTAAGTGGAGCTGTGGTTAGTATCATTTTCATAAGTAGAGTTGAACTATATATGGTCCGTATGAGTAGGAAACACAGTTCTTTTTTTCTGGGCATGCTCATGGTTCTTGGTGTATTACAGAAGCTCGAAAGAAGAGCTTGCTTCTTGCGTTATAACAGAGTGTGTTTCATGGATGAGAACAGTGCCCTGAATTTCCCTTCAAAAACGGAGTTAAACCCGGGGATCTGTGTCTTCCTACAAGCAAGAGTACATTTCTGGTAAACCAAGAGATTTTTGTGCTCAAATGATTTAACACAGTTCACGACCCCAACGCGATTCTCACTATTAACTAATGACAATTTATGTAAGTTGAGGTGTGGTTTGTATCAGTTTCGTAAGCAGAGTTGAACTACATATGGTCCATATGAGTAGGAAACACAGTTCTTTTTTTCTGGGCATGCTCAAGGTTCTTGCTCTATTAAAGAGGCTGGAAAGAAGAGCATGATTCATTCGTTAAAACAGAGTGTTTTCCATTAATGTGAACACTGCTCTGAATTTCCCTTCAGAAACGGAGTTAAACCCCAGGATCAGTGTATTGCTACAAGCAAGAGTTCATTTCTGGTAAACCAAGAGAATTTTGTGCTCAAATGATTTAACACAGTTCACGAACCCAACGCGATTCTCACGGTTAACTAATGAGCATTTATGTAAGTGGCGCTGTGGTTTGTATCAGTTTCATAAGCAGAGTTGAACTACGTATGGTCCGTATGAATAGGAAACACAGTTCTTTTTTTCTGGTCATGCTCATGGTTCTTGCTGTATTAGAGATGCTGGAAAGGAGACATTGCTTCTTGCAGTAAAATAGACTGTGTTTCATGGATGAGAACAGTGCCATGAATTTCTCTTCAAAAATGGAGTTAAAGCACAGGATCTGTGTCTTCCTACAAGTGAGAGATCATTTCTGGTAAACCAAGAGAATTTTGGGCTCAAATGATTTATCACAGTTCACAAACCCAACGCGAATCTCACAATGAACTAAAGAGCATTTATGTAAGTGGAGCTGTGGTTAGTATCATGTTCATAAGTAGAGTTGAACTATATATGGTCCGTATGAGTAGGAAACACAGTTCTTTTTTTCTGGGCATGCTCATGGTTCTTGCTGTATTACAGAAGCCCGAAAGAAGAGCTTGCTTCTTGCGTTAAAACAGAGTGTGTTTCATGGATGAGAACAGTGCTCTGAATTTCCCTTCAAAAACGGAGGTAAACCCGGGGATCTGTGTCTTCCTACAAGCAAGAGTTCATTTCTGGTAAACCAAGAGATTTTTGTGCTCAAATGATTTAACACAGTTCACGAACCCAACGCGATTCTCACTATTAACTAAAGAGCATTTATGTAAGTGCAGCTGTGTTTAGTATCATTTTCATAAGTAGAGTTGTACTATATATGGTCCGTATATGTAGGTAACACAGTTCTTTTTTTCAGGGCATGCTCATGGTTCTTGCTGTATTAGAGAAGCTCGAAAGAAGAGCTTACTTCGTGCGTTAAAACAGAGTATGTTTCATGGATGAGAACAGTGCTCTGAATTTACCGTCCAAAACGGAGTTAAACCCCGGGATCTGTGTCTTCCTACAAGCAAGAGTTCATTTCTGGTAAAACAAGTGAATTTGGGGCTCAAATGATTTTACACAGTTCACGAACCCAAAGCGATTCTCACAATTAACTAAAGAGCATTTATGGAAGTGGAGCTGTGGTTTGTGTCAGTTTCATAAGCAGAGTTGAACTACATATGGTCCATATGAGTAGAAACACAGTTCTTTTTTTCTGGACATGCTCAAAGTTCTTGCTCGATTATAGATGCTGGAAAGAAGAGCATGCTTCTTGCGTTAAAACAGAGTGTTTTCCATGGATGAGAACACTGCTCTGAATTTCCCTTCATAAACGGAGTTAAACCACAGGATCTGTGTCTTCCTACAACCAAGAGTTCATTTCTGGTAAACCAAGAGAATTTTGGGCTCAAATGATTTAACACAGTTCATAAACCAAACGCGATTCTCACAATAAACTAAAGAGCATTTATGTAAGTGGAGCTGTGGTTAGTATCACTTTCATAAGTAGTGTTGAACTATATATGGTCCATATGTGTAGGAAACACAGTTCTTTTTTTCTGGGCGTGCTCATGGTTCTTGCTGTATTAGAGAAGCTCGAAAAAAGAGCTTGCTTCGTGCGTTAAAACAGAGTATGTTTCATGGATGAGAACAGTGCTCTGAATTTACCGTCCGAAACGGAGTTAAACCCCGGGATCTGTGTCTTCGTACAAGCAAGAGTTCATTTCTGGTAAAACAAGTGATTTTGGGGCTCAAATGATTTTACACAGTTCACGAACCCAACGCGATCCAAACTAATAATTAAAGAGCATTTATGGAAGTGGAGCTGTGGTTTGTATCAGTTTATGAGTAAAGTTGAACAACACATGGTCCGTATGAGTAGGAAACACATTTTTTTTTTCTGGGCATGCTCAAGGTTCTTGCTCTATTAGAGATGTTGGAAAGAAGAGCATGTTTCTTGCGTTAAAGTAGAGTGTTTCAATGGATGAGAACACTGCTCTGAATTTCCCTTCAGAAACGGAGTTAAACCACAGGATCTGTGTCTTCCTACAAGCAAGAGTTCATTTCTGGTAAAACAAGAGAATTTTGGGCTCAAATGATTTTACACAGTTCACGAACCCAACGCGATTCTCACTAATAACTAAAGAGCATTTATGTAATTGGAGCTGTGGTTTGTATCAGTTTATGAGTAAAGTTGAACTACGTATGGTCCGTATGAGTAGGAAACACAGTTCTTTTTTTCTGGGCATGCTCATGGTTCTTGATGCTTTAGAGACTCTCAAAAGAAGAGCTTGCTTATTACGTTACAACAGAGTGCGTTTCATGGATGAGAACACTGCTCTAAATTTCCCTTCCAAATAGGGATTAAACCCCAGGATCTGTGTATTCCTACAAGCAAAAGTTCATTTCTGGTAAACCAAGAGATTTTTGGGCTCAAATGATTTAACACAGTTCACGAACCCAACGTGATTCTCACAATTAAATAAAGAGCATTTATGTAAGTGCAGCTGTGGTTAGTATCATTTTCATAAGTAGAGTTGAACTATATATGGTCCGTATGAGTAGGAAACACAGTTCTTTTTTTCTGGGCATGCTCATGGTTCTTGCTGTATTAGAGATGCTCTAAAGAAGAGCTTGCTTCTTGCGATAAAACAGACTGTGTTTCATGGATGAGAACACTGCTCTGAATTTCCCTTCAGAAACGGAGTTAAACCCCAGGATCAGTGTATTGCTACAAGCAAGAGTTCATTTCTGGTAAACCAAGAGAATTTTGTGCTCAAATGATTTAACACAGTTCACGAACCCAACGCGATTCTCACGGTTATCTAATGAGCATTTATGTAAGTGGAGCTGTGGTTTGTATCAGTTTCATAAGCAGAGTTGAACTACGTATGGTCCGTATGAATAGGAAACACAGTTCTTTTTTTCTGGTCATGATCATGGTTCTTGCTGTATTAGAGATGCTGGAAAGGAGACATTGCTTCTTGCAGTAAAACAGACTGTGTTTCATGGATGAGAACAGTGCCATGAATTTCTCTTCAGAAATGGAGTTAAAGCACAGGATCTGTGTCTTCCTACAAGCAAGAGATCATTTCTGGTAAACCAAGAGAATTTTGGGCTCAAATGATTTATCACAGTTCACGAACCCAACGCGAATCTCACAATGAACTAAAGAGCATTTATGTAAGTGGAGCTGTGGTTAGTATCATGTTCATAAGTAGAGTTGAACTATATATGGTCCTTATGAGTAGGAAACACAGTTCTTTTTTTCTGGGCATTCTCATGGTTCTTGGTGTATTACAGAAGCTCGAAAGAAGAGCTTGCTTCTTGCGTTATAACAGAGTGTGTTTCATGGATGAGAACACTGCCCTGAATTTCCCTTCAAAAACGGAGTTAAACCCGGATATCTGTGTCTTCCTACAAGCAAGAGTACATTTCTGGTAAACCAAGAGATTTTTGTGCTCAAATGATTTAACACAGTTCACGAACCCAACGCGATTCTCACTATTAACTAATGACCATTTATGTAAGTTGAGGTGTGGTTTGTATCAGTTTCGTAAGCAGAGTTGAACTACGAATGGTCCATATGAGTAGGAAACACAGTTCTTTTTTTCTGGGCATGCTCAAGGTTCTTGCTCTATTAAAGATGCTGGAAAGAAGAGCATGATTCATTCGTTAAAACAGAGTGTTTTCCATTAATGTGAACACTGCTCTGAATTTCCCTTCAGAAACGGAGGGAAATCACAGGATCTGTGTCTTCCTACAAGCATGAGTTCATTTCTGCTAAACAAAGGGAATTTCGGGCTCAAATGATTTTACACAGTTCACGAACCCAACGCGATTCTCACAATTAAATAAAGAGCATTTATGTAAGTGCAGCTGTGGTTAGTATCATTTTCATAAGTAGAGTTGAACTATATATGGTCCGTATGAGTAGGAAACACAGTTCTTTTTTTCTGGGCATGCTCATGGTTCTTGCTGTATTAGAGACGCTCGAAAGAAGAGCTTGCTTCTTGCGTTAAAACAGACTGTGTTTCATGGATGAGAACACTGCTCTGAATTTCCCTTCCCAAACGGTGTTAAACCCCAGGATCTGTGTCTTCCCACAAGCAAGAGTTCATTTCTGGTAAACCAAGAGAATTTGGGGCTCAAATGATTTTACACAGTTCACGAACCCAACGCGATTCTCACAATTAACTAAAGAGCATTTATGGAAGTGGAGCTGTGGTTTGTGTCAGTTTCATAAGCAGAGTTGAACTACATATGGTCCATATGAGTAGAAACACAGTTCTTTTTTTCTGGACATGCTCAAAGTTCTTGCTCGATTATAGATGCTGGAAAGAAGAGCATGCTTCTTGCGTTAAAACAGAGTGTTTTCCATGGATGAGAACACTGCTCTGAATTTCCCTTCAGAAACGGAGTTAAACCACAGGATCTGTGTCTTCCTACAACCAAGAGTTCATTTCTGGTAAACCAAGAGAATTTTGGGCTCAAATGATTTAACACAGTTCATGAACCCAACACGATACTCACAATAAACTAAAGAGCATTTATGTAAGTGGAGCTGTGGTTAGTATCATTTTCACAAGTAGAGTTGAAATATATATGGTCCGTATGTGTAGGTAACACAGTTCTTTTTTTCTGGGCATGCTCATGGTTCTTGATGTATTAGAGACTCTCGAAAGAAGAGCTTGCTTATTACGTTACAACAGAGTGTGTTTCATGGATGAGAACAGTGCTCTGAATTTCCCGTCCGAAACGGAGTTAAACCCCGGGATCTGTGTCTTCCTACAAGCAAGAGTTCATTTCTGGTAAAACAAGTGAATTTGGGGCTCAAATGATTTTAGACAGTTCACGAACCCAACGCGATTCTCACTAATAACTAAAGAGAATTTATGGAAGTGGAGCTGTGGTTTGTATCAGTTTATGAGTAAGGTTGAACAACACATGGTCCGTATGAGTAGGAAACACATTTCTTTTTTTCTGGGCATGCTCAAGGTTCTTGCTCTATTAGAGATGCTGGAAAGAAGAGCATGTTTCTTGCGTTAAAGCAGAGTGTTTTCAATGGATGAGAACACTGCTCTGAATTTCCCTTCAGAAACGGAGTTAAACAACAGGATCTGTGTCTTCCTACAAGCAAGAGTTCATTTCTGGTAAAACAGGAGAATTTTGGGCTCAAATGATTTTACACAGTTCACGAACCCAACGCGATTCTCACTAATAACTAAAGAGCATTTATGTAATTGGAGCTGTGGTTTGTATCAGTTTATGAGTAAAGTTGAACTACGTATGATCCGTATGAGTAGGAAACACAGTTCTTTTTTTCTGGGCATGCTCATGGTTCTTGATGTATTAGAGAGTCTCGAAAGAAGAGCTTTCTTATTAAGTTACAACAGAGTGTGTTTCATGGATGAGAACACTGCTCTAAATTTCCCTTCCAAATAGGGGTTAAACCCCAGGATCTGTGTATTCCTATAAGAAAGAGTTCATTTCTGGTAAACCAAGAGATTTTTGGGCTCAAATGATTTAACACAGTTCACGAACCCAACGCGATTCTCACAATTAACTAATGACCATTTATGTAAGTGGAGCTGTGGTTTGTATCAGTTTCATAAGCAGAGTTGAACTACGTATGGTCCTTATTAGTAGGAAACACAGTTCTTTTTTTCTGGGCATGCTCAAGGTTCTTGCTCTATTAAAGATGCTGGAAAGAAGAGCATGATTCTTTCGTTAAAACAGAGTGTTTTCCATTAATGTGAACACTGCTCTGAATTTCACTTCAGAAACGGAGTTAAACAACAGGATCTGTGTCTTCCTACAAGCAAGAGTTCATTTCTGGTAAACCAAGAGAATTTGGGGCTCAAATGATTTTACACAGTTCACAAACCCAACGCGATTCTCACAATTAACTAAAGAGCATTTATGTAAGTGGAGCTGTGGTTAGTATCATTTTCATAAGTAGAGTTGAACTATATATGGTCCCTATGAGTAGGACACACAGTTCTTTTTTTTCTGGGCATGCTCATGGTTCTTGCTGTATTAGAGACGCTCGAAAGAAGAGCTTGCTTCTTGCGTTAAAACAGACTGTGTTTCATGGATGAGAACACTGCTCTGAATTTCCCTTCCCAAACGGTGTTAAACCCTAGGATCTGTGTCTTCCTACAAGCAGGAGTTCATTTCTGGTAAACCAAGATAATTTGGGGCTCAAATGATTTTACACAGTTCACGAATCCAACGCTATTCTCACAATTAACTAAAGAGCATTTATGGAAGTGGAGCTGTGGTTTGTGTCAGGTTCATAAGCAGAGTTGAACTATGTATGGTCCATATGAGTAGAAACACAGTTCTTTTTTTCTGGACATGCTCAAAGTTCTTGCTCGATTACAGATGCTGGAAAGAAGAGCATGCTTCTTGCGTTAAAACAGAGTGTTTTCCATGGATGAGAACACTGTTCTGAATTTCCCTTCATAAACGGAGTTAAACCACAGGATCTGTGTCTTCCTACAACCAAGAGTTCATTTCTGGTAAACCAAGAGAATTTTGGGCTCAAATGATTTAACACAGTTCATGAACCCAACACGATTCTCACAATAAACTAAAGAGCATTTATGTAATTGGAGCTGTTGTTAGTATCATTTTCATAAGTAGAGTTGAACTATATATGGTCCGTATGTGTAGGAAACACAGTTCTTTTTTTCTGGGCATGCTCATGGTTCTTGCTGTATTAGAGAAGCTCGAAAGAAGAGCTTGCTTCGTGCGTTAAAACAGAGTATGTTTCATGGATGAGAACAGTGCTCTGAATTTACCGTCCGAAACGGAGATAAACCCCAGGATCAGTGTCTTCCTACAAGCAAGAGTTCATTTCTGGTAAAACAAGTGATTTTGTGGCTGAAATGATTTTACACAGTTCACGAACCCAACGCGATTCTCACTAATAACTAAACAGCATTTATGGAAGTGGAGCTGTGGTTTGTATCAGTTTATGAGTAAAGTTGAACAACACATGGTCTGTATGAGTAGGAAACACATTTCTTTTTTTCTGGGCATGCTCAAGGTTCTTGCTCTATTAGAGATGCTGGAAAGAAGAGCATGTTTCTTGCGTTAAAGCAGAGTGTTTTCAATGGATGAGAACACTGCTCTGAATTTCCCTTCAGAAACGGAGTTAAACCACAGGATCTGTGTCTTCCTACAACCAAGAGTTCATTTCTGCTAAACCAAGGGAATTTAGGGCTCCAATGATTTTACACAGTTCACTAACCCAACGCGATTCTCACAATTAACTAAAGAGCATTTATGTAAGTGGAGCTGTGGTTAGTATCATTTTCATAAGTAGAGTTGAACTATATATGGTCCGTATGAGTAGGAAACACAGTTCTTTTTTTCTGGGCATGCTCATGGTTCTTGCTGTATTAGAGATGCTCGAGAGAAGAGCTTGCTTGTTACGTTAAAACAGAGTGTGTTTCATGGATGAGAACACTGCAATAAATTTCCCTTACGAAAAGGAGTTAAACCCCAGGATCTGTGTATTCCTACAAGCAAGAGTTCATTTCTGGTAAACCAAGAGAATTTTGGCCTCAAATGATTTAACACAGTTCACGAACCCAACGCGATTCACACAATTATCTAAAGAGCATTTATGTAAGTGGAGCTGTGGTTTGTATCAGTTTCATAAGCAGAGTTGAACTTCATATGGTCCGTATGAGTAGGAAACACAGTTCTTTTTTTCTGGGCGTGCTCAAGGTTCTTGCTCTATTAGAGATGCTGGAAAGAAGAGCATGCTTCTTTCTTTAAAACAGAGTGTTTTCCATTAATGTGAACACTGCTCTGAATTTCCCTTCAGAAACGGAGTTAAACCACAGTATCTGTGTCTTCATACAAGCAAGAGTTCATTTATGCTAAACCAAGAGAATTTTGGGCTCAAATGATTTTACACAGTTCACGAACCCAACGCGATTCTCACAATTAACTAAAGAGCATTTATGGAAGTGGAGCTGTGGTTTGTACCAGTTTCATATGTAACGTTGAACTACGTATGGTCCGAATGAGTAGGAAATACAGTTGTTTTTTTCTGGACATGCTCATGGTTCTTGCTGTATTAGACACGCTCGAAAGAAGAGCTTGCTTCTTCTGTTAAAACAGACTGTGTTTCATGGATGAGAACACTGCTCTGAATTTCCCTTCCCAAACGGTGTTAAACCCAGGATCTGTGTCTTCCTATAAGCAAGAGTTCATTTCTGGTAAACCAAGTGAATTTTGGGCTCAAATGATTTAACACAGTTCACGAACCCAACGCTATTCTCACAAGTAACTAAAGAGCATTAATGTAAGAAGAGCTGTGGTTTGTATCAGTTTCATAAGGAGAGTTGAACTACGTATGGTCCATATGAATAGGAAACACAGTTCTTTTTTTCTGGTCATGCTCATGGTTCTTGCTGTATTAGAGATGCTGGAAAGAAGACATTGCTTCTTGCATTAAAACAGACTGTGTTTCATGGATGAGAACAGTGCCATGAATTTCTCTTCAGAAATGGAGTTAAATCTCAGGATCTGTGTCTTCCTACAAGCAAGAGTTCATTTCTGGTAAACCAAGAGAATTTTGGGCTCAAATGATTTACCACAGTTCACGAACCCAACGCGAATCTCACAATGAACTAAAGAGCATTTATGTAAGTGAAGCTGTGGTTAGTATCACGTTCATAAGTAGAGTTGAACTATATATGGTCCGTATGAGTAGGAAACACAGTTCTTTTTTTCTGGGCATGCTCATGGTTCTTGATATATTAGAGACGCTCGAAAGAAGAGCTTGCTTGTTACGTTAAAACAGAGTGTGTTTCATGGATGAGAACAATGCTCTAAATTTCCCTTCCGAAAAGGAGTTAAACCCCAGGATCTGTGTATTCCTACAAGCAAGAGTTCATTTCTGGTAAACCAAGAGAATTTTGGCCTCAAATGATTTAACACAGTTCACGAACCCAACGCGATTCACACAATTATCTAAAGAGCATTTATGTAAGTGGAGCTGTGGTTTGTATCAGTTTCATAAGCAGAGTTGAACTACATATGGTCCGTATGAGTAGGAAACACAGTTCTTTTTTTCTGGGCGTGCTCAAGGTTCTTGCTCTATTAGAGATGCTGGAAAGAAGAGCATGCTTCTTTCTTTAAAACAGAGTGTTTTCCATTAATGTGAACACTGCTCTGAATTTCCCTTCAGAAACGGAGTTAAACCACAGTATCTGTGTCTTCATACAAGCAAGAGTTCATTTCTGCTAAACAAAGGGAATTTCGGGCTCAAATGGTTTTACACAGTTCACGAACCCAATGAGATTCTCACTAATAACTAAAGAGCATTTATGTAAGTGGATCTCTGATTTGTATCAGTTTCATAAGCAGAGTTGAACTATGTATGGTCCATATGAGTAGAAACACAGTTCTTTTTTCTGGACATGCTCAAGGTTCTTGCTCTATTAGAGATGCTGGAATGAAGAGCATGCTTCTTGCATTAAAACAGAGTGTTTTCCATGGATGAGAACACTGCTCTGAATTTCCCTTCAGAAACGGAGTTAAACCCCAGGATCTGTGTCTTCCTACAAGCAAGAGTTCATTTCTGGTATACCAAGTGAATTTTGGGCTCAAATGATTTTACACAGTTCACGAACCCAACGCTATTCTCACAAGTAACTAAAGAGCATTAATGTAAGAAGAGCTGTGGTTTGTATCAGTTTCATAAGCAGAGTTGAACTACGTATGGTCCATATGAGTAGGAAACACAGTTCTTTTTTTTTTGGTCATGTTCATGGTTCTTGCTGTATTAGAGATGCTGGAAAGAACACATTGCTTCTTGCATTAAAACAGACTGTATTTCATGGATGAGAACAGTGCCATGAATTTCTCTTCAGAAATGGAGTTAAACCTCAGGATCTGTGTCTTCCTACCAGCAAGAGTTCATTTCTGGTAAACCAAGAGAATTTTGGGCTCAAATGATTTACCACAGTTCACGAACCCAACGCGAATCTCACAATGAACTAAAGAGCATTTATGTAAGTGAAGCTGTGGTTAGTATCACGTTCATAAGTAGAGTTGAACTATATATGGTCCGTATGAGTAGGAAACACAGTTCTTTTTTTCTGGGCATGCTCATGGTTCTTGCTGTATTAGAGACGCTCGAAAGAAGAGCTTGCTTCTTGCGTTAAAACAGACTGTGTTTCATGGATGAGAACACTGCTCTGAATTTCCCTTCCCAAACGGTGTTAAACCCCAGGATCTGTGTCTTCCCACAAGCAAGAGTTCATTTCTGGTAAACCAAGAGAATTTGGGGCTCAAATGATTTTACACAGTTCACGAACCCAACGCGATTCTCACAATTAACTAAAGAGCATTTATGGAAGTGGAGCTGTGGTTTGTGTCAGTTTCATAAGCAGAGTTGAACTACATATGGTCCATATGAGTAGAAACACAGTTCTTTTTTTCTGGACATGCTCAAAGTTCTTGCTCGATTATAGATGCTGGAAAGAAGAGCATGCTTCTTGCGTTAAAACAGAGTGTTTTCCATGGATGAGAACACTGCTCTGAATTTCCCTTCAGAAACGGAGTTAAACCACAGGATCTGTGTCTTCCTACAACCAAGAGTTCATTTCTGGTAAACCAAGAGAATTTTGGGCTCAAATGATTTAACACAGTTCATGAACCCAACACGATACTCACAATAAACTAAAGAGCATTTATGTAAGTGGAGCTGTGGTTAGTATCATTTTCACAAGTAGAGTTGAAATATATATGGTCCGTATGTGTAGGTAACACAGTTCTTTTTTTCTGGGCATGCTCATGGTTCTTGATGTATTAGAGACTCTCGAAAGAAGAGCTTGCTTATTACGTTACAACAGAGTGTGTTTCATGGATGAGAACAGTGCTCTGAATTTCCCGTCCGAAACGGAGTTAAACCCCGGGATCTGTGTCTTCCTACAAGCAAGAGTTCATTTCTGGTAAAACAAGTGAATTTGGGGCTCAAATGATTTTAGACAGTTCACGAACCCAACGCGATTCTCACTAATAACTAAAGAGAATTTATGGAAGTGGAGCTGTGGTTTGTATCAGTTTATGAGTAAAGTTGAACAACACATGGTCCGTATGAGTAGGAAACACATTTTTTTTTTCTGGGCATGCTCAAGGTTCTTGCTCTATTAGAGATGTTGGAAAGAAGAGCATGTTTCTTGCGTTAAAGTAGAGTGTTTCAATGGATGAGAACACTGCTCTGAATTTCCCTTCAGAAACGGAGTTAAACCACAGGATCTGTGTCTTCCTACAAGCAAGAGTTCATTTCTGGTAAAACAAGAGAATTTTGGGCTCAAATGATTTTACACAGTTCACGAACCCAACGCGATTCTCACTAATAACTAAAGAGCATTTATGTAATTGGAGCTGTGGTTTGTATCAGTTTATGAGTAAAGTTGAACTACGTATGGTCCGTATGAGTAGGAAACACAGTTCTTTTTTTCTGGGCATGCTCATGGTTCTTGATGCTTTAGAGACTCTCAAAAGAAGAGCTTGCTTATTACGTTACAACAGAGTGCGTTTCATGGATGAGAACACTGCTCTAAATTTCCCTTCCAAATAGGGATTAAACCCCAGGATCTGTGTATTCCTACAAGCAAGAGTTCATTTCTGGTAAACCAAGAGATTTTTGGGCTCAAATGATTTAACACAGTTCACGAACCCAACGTGATTCTCACAATTAAATAAAGAGCATTTATGTAAGTGCAGCTGTGGTTAGTATCATTTTCATAAGTAGAGTTGAACTATATATGGTCCGTATGAGTAGGAAACACAGTTCTTTTTTTCTGGGCATGCTCATGGTTCTTGCTGTATTAGAGATGCTCTAAAGAAGAGCTTGCTTCTTGCGATAAAACAGACTGTGTTTCATGGATGAGAACACTGCTCTGAATTTCCCTTCAGAAACGGAGTTAAACCCCAGGATCAGTGTATTGCTACAAGCAAGAGTTCATTTCTGGTAAACCAAGAGAATTTTGTGCTCAAATGATTTAACACAGTTCACGAACCCAACGCGATTCTCACGGTTATCTAATGAGCATTTATGTAAGTGGAGCTGTGGTTTGTATCAGTTTCATAAGCAGAGTTGAACTACGTATGGTCCGTATGAATAGGAAACACAGTTCTTTTTTTCTGGTCATGATCATGGTTCTTGCTGTATTAGAGATGCTGGAAAGGAGACATTGCTTCTTGCAGTAAAACAGACTGTGTTTCATGGATGAGAACAGTGCCATGAATTTCTCTTCAGAAATGGAGTTAAAGCACAGGATCTGTGTCTTCCTACAAGCAAGAGATCATTTCTGGTAAACCAAGAGAATTTTGGGCTCAAATGATTTATCACAGTTCACGAACCCAACGCGAATCTCACAATGAACTAAAGAGCATTTATGTAAGTGGAGCTGTGGTTAGTATCATGTTCATAAGTAGAGTTGAACTATATATGGTCCTTATGAGTAGGAAACACAGTTCTTTTTTTCTGGGCATTCTCATGGTTCTTGGTGTATTACAGAAGCTCGAAAGAAGAGCTTGCTTCTTGCGTTATAACAGAGTGTGTTTCATGGATGAGAACACTGCCCTGAATTTCCCTTCAAAAACGGAGTTAAACCCGGATATCTGTGTCTTCCTACAAGCAAGAGTACATTTCTGGTAAACCAAGAGATTTTTGTGCTCAAATGATTTAACACAGTTCACGAACCCAACGCGATTCTCACTATTAACTAATGACCATTTATGTAAGTTGAGGTGTGGTTTGTATCAGTTTCGTAAGCAGAGTTGAACTACGAATGGTCCATATGAGTAGGAAACACAGTTCTTTTTTTCTGGGCATGCTCAAGGTTCTTGCTCTATTAAAGATGCTGGAAAGAAGAGCATGATTCATTCGTTAAAACAGAGTGTTTTCCATTAATGTGAACACTGCTCTGAATTTCCCTTCAGAAACGGAGGGAAATCACAGGATCTGTGTCTTCCTACAAGCATGAGTTCATTTCTGCTAAACAAAGGGAATTTCGGGCTCAAATGATTTTACACAGTTCACGAACCCAACGCGATTCTCACAATTAAATAAAGAGCATTTATGTAAGTGCAGCTGTGGTTAGTATCATTTTCATAAGTAGAGTTGAACTATATATGGTCCGTATGAGTAGGAAACACAGTTCTTTTTTTCTGGGCATGCTCATGGTTCTTGCTGTATTAGAGACGCTCGAAAGAAGAGCTTGCTTCTTGCGTTAAAACAGACTGTGTTTCATGGATGAGAACACTGCTCTGAATTTCCCTTCCCAAACGGTGTTAAACCCCAGGATCTGTGTCTTCCCACAAGCAAGAGTTCATTTCTGGTAAACCAAGAGAATTTGGGGCTCAAATGATTTTACACAGTTCACGAACCCAACGCGATTCTCACAATTAACTAAAGAGCATTTATGGAAGTGGAGCTGTGGTTTGTGTCAGTTTCATAAGCAGAGTTGAACTACATATGGTCCATATGAGTAGAAACACAGTTCTTTTTTTCTGGACATGCTCAAAGTTCTTGCTCGATTATAGATGCTGGAAAGAAGAGCATGCTTCTTGCGTTAAAACAGAGTGTTTTCCATGGATGAGAACACTGCTCTGAATTTCCCTTCAGAAACGGAGTTAAACCACAGGATCTGTGTCTTCCTACAACCAAGAGTTCATTTCTGGTAAACCAAGAGAATTTTGGGCTCAAATGATTTAACACAGTTCATGAACCCAACACGATACTCACAATAAACTAAAGAGCATTTATGTAAGTGGAGCTGTGGTTAGTATCATTTTCACAAGTAGAGTTGAAATATATATGGTCCGTATGTGTAGGTAACACAGTTCTTTTTTTCTGGGCATGCTCATGGTTCTTGATGTATTAGAGACTCTCGAAAGAAGAGCTTGCTTATTACGTTACAACAGAGTGTGTTTCATGGATGAGAACAGTGCTCTGAATTTCCCGTCCGAAACGGAGTTAAACCCCGGGATCTGTGTCTTCCTACAAGCAAGAGTTCATTTCTGGTAAAACAAGTGAATTTGGGGCTCAAATGATTTTAGACAGTTCACGAACCCAACGCGATTCTCACTAATAACTAAAGAGAATTTATGGAAGTGGAGCTGTGGTTTGTATCAGTTTATGAGTAAGGTTGAACAACACATGGTCCGTATGAGTAGGAAACACATTTCTTTTTTTCTGGGCATGCTCAAGGTTCTTGCTCTATTAGAGATGCTGGAAAGAAGAGCATGTTTCTTGCGTTAAAGCAGAGTGTTTTCAATGGATGAGAACACTGCTCTGAATTTCCCTTCAGAAACGGAGTTAAACAACAGGATCTGTGTCTTCCTACAAGCAAGAGTTCATTTCTGGTAAAACAGGAGAATTTTGGGCTCAAATGATTTTACACAGTTCACGAACCCAACGCGATTCTCACTAATAACTAAAGAGCATTTATGTAATTGGAGCTGTGGTTTGTATCAGTTTATGAGTAAAGTTGAACTACGTATGATCCGTATGAGTAGGAAACACAGTTCTTTTTTTCTGGGCATGCTCATGGTTCTTGATGTATTAGAGAGTCTCGAAAGAAGAGCTTTCTTATTAAGTTACAACAGAGTGTGTTTCATGGATGAGAACACTGCTCTAAATTTCCCTTCCAAATAGGGGTTAAACCCCAGGATCTGTGTATTCCTATAAGAAAGAGTTCATTTCTGGTAAACCAAGAGATTTTTGGGCTCAAATGATTTAACACAGTTCACGAACCCAACGCGATTCTCACAATTAACTAATGACCATTTATGTAAGTGGAGCTGTGGTTTGTATCAGTTTCATAAGCAGAGTTGAACTACGTATGGTCCTTATTAGTAGGAAACACAGTTCTTTTTTTCTGGGCATGCTCAAGGTTCTTGCTCTATTAAAGATGCTGGAAAGAAGAGCATGATTCTTTCGTTAAAACAGAGTGTTTTCCATTAATGTGAACACTGCTCTGAATTTCACTTCAGAAACGGAGTTAAACAACAGGATCTGTGTCTTCCTACAAGCAAGAGTTCATTTCTGGTAAACCAAGAGAATTTGGGGCTCAAATGATTTTACACAGTTCACAAACCCAACGCGATTCTCACAATTAACTAAAGAGCATTTATGTAAGTGGAGCTGTGGTTAGTATCATTTTCATAAGTAGAGTTGAACTATATATGGTCCCTATGAGTAGGACACACAGTTCTTTTTTTTCTGGGCATGCTCATGGTTCTTGCTGTATTAGAGACGCTCGAAAGAAGAGCTTGCTTCTTGCGTTAAAACAGACTGTGTTTCATGGATGAGAACACTGCTCTGAATTTCCCTTCCCAAACGGTGTTAAACCCTAGGATCTGTGTCTTCCTACAAGCAGGAGTTCATTTCTGGTAAACCAAGATAATTTGGGGCTCAAATGATTTTACACAGTTCACGAAACCAACGCTATTCTCACAATTAACTAAAGAGCATTTATGGAAGTGGAGCTGTGGTTTGTGTCAGGTTCATAAGCAGAGTTGAACTATGTATGGTCCATATGAGTAGAAACACAGTTCTTTTTTTCTGGACATGCTCAAAGTTCTTGCTCGATTACAGATGCTGGAAAGAAGAGCATGCTTCTTGCGTTAAAACAGAGTGTTTTCCATGGATGAGAACACTGTTCTGAATTTCCCTTCATAAACGGAGTTAAACCACAGGATCTGTGTCTTCCTACAACCAAGAGTTCATTTCTGGTAAACCAAGAGAATTTTGGGCTCAAATGATTTAACACAGTTCATGAACCCAACACGATTCTCACAATAAACTAAAGAGCATTTATGTAATTGGAGCTGTTGTTAGTATCATTTTCATAAGTAGAGTTGAACTATATATGGTCCGTATGTGTAGGAAACACAGTTCTTTTTTTCTGGGCATGCTCATGGTTCTTGCTGTATTAGAGAAGCTCGAAAGAAGAGCTTGCTTCGTGCGTTAAAACAGAGTATGTTTCATGGATGAGAACAGTGCTCTGAATTTACCGTCCGAAACGGAGATAAACCCCAGGATCAGTGTCTTCCTACAAGCAAGAGTTCATTTCTGGTAAAACAAGTGATTTTGTGGCTGAAATGATTTTACACAGTTCACGAACCCAACGCGATTCTCACTAATAACTAAACAGCATTTATGGAAGTGGAGCTGTGGTTTGTATCAGTTTATGAGTAAAGTTGAACAACACATGGTCTGTATGAGTAGGAAACACATTTCTTTTTTTCTGGGCATGCTCAAGGTTCTTGCTCTATTAGAGATGCTGGAAAGAAGAGCATGTTTCTTGCGTTAAAGCAGAGTGTTTTCAATGGATGAGAACACTGCTCTGAATTTCCCTTCAGAAACGGAGTTAAACCACAGGATCTGTGTCTTCCTACAACCAAGAGTTCATTTCTGCTAAACCAAGGGAATTTAGGGCTCCAATGATTTTACACAGTTCACTAACCCAACGCGATTCTCACAATTAACTAAAGAGCATTTATGTAAGTGGAGCTGTGGTTAGTATCATTTTCATAAGTAGAGTTGAACTATATATGGTCCGTATGAGTAGGAAACACAGTTCTTTTTTTCTGGGCATGCTCATGGTTCTTGCTGTATTAGAGATGCTCGAGAGAAGAGCTTGCTTGTTACGTTAAAACAGAGTGTGTTTCATGGATGAGAACACTGCAATAAATTTCCCTTACGAAAAGGAGTTAAACCCCAGGATCTGTGTATTCCTACAAGCAAGAGTTCATTTCTGGTAAACCAAGAGAATTTTGGCCTCAAATGATTTAACACAGTTCACGAACCCAACGCGATTCACACAATTATCTAAAGAGCATTTATGTAAGTGGAGCTGTGGTTTGTATCAGTTTCATAAGCAGAGTTGAACTTCATATGGTCCGTATGAGTAGGAAACACAGTTCTTTTTTTCTGGGCGTGCTCAAGGTTCTTGCTCTATTAGAGATGCTGGAAAGAAGAGCATGCTTCTTTCTTTAAAACAGAGTGTTTTCCATTAATGTGAACACTGCTCTGAATTTCCCTTCAGAAACGGAGTTAAACCACAGTATCTGTGTCTTCATACAAGCAAGAGTTCATTTATGCTAAACCAAGAGAATTTTGGGCTCAAATGATTTTACACAGTTCACGAACCCAACGCGATTCTCACAATTAACTAAAGAGCATTTATGGAAGTGGAGCTGTGGTTTGTACCAGTTTCATATGTAACGTTGAACTACGTATGGTCCGAATGAGTAGGAAATACAGTTGTTTTTTTCTGGACATGCTCATGGTTCTTGCTGTATTAGACACGCTCGAAAGAAGAGCTTGCTTCTTCTGTTAAAACAGACTGTGTTTCATGGATGAGAACACTGCTCTGAATTTCCCTTCCCAAACGGTGTTAAACCCAGGATCTGTGTCTTCCTATAAGCAAGAGTTCATTTCTGGTAAACCAAGTGAATTTTGGGCTCAAATGATTTAACACAGTTCACGAACCCAACGCTATTCTCACAAGTAACTAAAGAGCATTAATGTAAGAAGAGCTGTGGTTTGTATCAGTTTCATAAGGAGAGTTGAACTACGTATGGTCCATATGAATAGGAAACACAGTTCTTTTTTTCTGGTCATGCTCATGGTTCTTGCTGTATTAGAGATGCTGGAAAGAAGACATTGCTTCTTGCATTAAAACAGACTGTGTTTCATGGATGAGAACAGTGCCATGAATTTCTCTTCAGAAATGGAGTTAAATCTCAGGATCTGTGTCTTCCTACAAGCAAGAGTTCATTTCTGGTAAACCAAGAGAATTTTGGGCTCAAATGATTTACCACAGTTCACGAACCCAACGCGAATCTCACAATGAACTAAAGAGCATTTATGTAAGTGAAGCTGTGGTTAGTATCACGTTCATAAGTAGAGTTGAACTATATATGGTCCGTATGAGTAGGAAACACAGTTCTTTTTTTCTGGGCATGCTCATGGTTCTTGATATATTAGAGACGCTCGAAAGAAGAGCTTGCTTGTTACGTTAAAACAGAGTGTGTTTCATGGATGAGAACAATGCTCTAAATTTCCCTTCCGAAAAGGAGTTAAACCCCAGGATCTGTGTATTCCTACAAGCAAGAGTTCATTTCTGGTAAACCAAGAGAATTTTGGCCTCAAATGATTTAACACAGTTCACGAACCCAACGCGATTCACACAATTATCTAAAGAGCATTTATGTAAGTGGAGCTGTGGTTTGTATCAGTTTCATAAGCAGAGTTGAACTACATATGGTCCGTATGAGTAGGAAACACAGTTCTTTTTTTCTGGGCGTGCTCAAGGTTCTTGCTCTATTAGAGATGCTGGAAAGAAGAGCATGCTTCTTTCTTTAAAACAGAGTGTTTTCCATTAATGTGAACACTGCTCTGAATTTCCCTTCAGAAACGGAGTTAAACCACAGTATCTGTGTCTTCATACAAGCAAGAGTTCATTTCTGCTAAACAAAGGGAATTTCGGGCTCAAATGGTTTTACACAGTTCACGAACCCAATGAGATTCTCACTAATAACTAAAGAGCATTTATGTAAGTGGATCTCTGATTTGTATCAGTTTCATAAGCAGAGTTGAACTATGTATGGTCCATATGAGTAGAAACACAGTTCTTTTTTCTGGACATGCTCAAGGTTCTTGCTCTATTAGAGATGCTGGAATGAAGAGCATGCTTCTTGCATTAAAACAGAGTGTTTTCCATGGATGAGAACACTGCTCTGAATTTCCCTTCAGAAACGGAGTTAAACCCCAGGATCTGTGTCTTCCTACAAGCAAGAGTTCATTTCTGGTATACCAAGTGAATTTTGGGCTCAAATGATTTTACACAGTTCACGAACCCAACGCTATTCTCACAAGTAACTAAAGAGCATTAATGTAAGAAGAGCTGTGGTTTGTATCAGTTTCATAAGCAGAGTTGAACTACGTATGGTCCATATGAGTAGGAAACACAGTTCTTTTTTTTTTGGTCATGTTCATGGTTCTTGCTGTATTAGAGATGCTGGAAAGAACACATTGCTTCTTGCATTAAAACAGACTGTATTTCATGGATGAGAACAGTGCCATGAATTTCTCTTCAGAAATGGAGTTAAACCTCAGGATCTGTGTCTTCCTACCAGCAAGAGTTCATTTCTGGTAAACCAAGAGAATTTTGGGCTCAAATGATTTACCACAGTTCACGAACCCAACGCGAATCTCACAATGAACTAAAGAGCATTTATGTAAGTGAAGCTGTGGTTAGTATCACGTTCATAAGTAGAGTTGAACTATATATGGTCCGTATGAGTAGGAAACACAGTTCTTTTTTTCTGGGCATGCTCATGGTTCTTGATGTATTAGAGATGCTCGAAAGAAGAGCTTGCTTGTCACGTTAAAACAGAGTGTGTTTCATTGATGAGAACACTGCTCTAAATTTCTCTTCTGAAAAGGAGTTAAACCCCAGGATCTGTGTATTCCTACAAGCAATAGTTCATTTCTGGTAAACCAAGAGAATTTGGGGCTCAAATGATTTAACACAGTTCACGAACCCAACGCGATTCTCAAAATTATCTAAAGAGCATTTATGTAAGTGGAGCTGTGGTTTGTATCAGGTTCATAAGCAGAGTTGAACTACATATGGTCCGTATGAGTAGGAAACACAGTTCTTTTTTTCTAGGCATGCTCATGGTTATTGCTCTATTAGAGATACTGGAAAGAAGAGCATGTTTCTTGCGTTAAAACAGAGAGTTTTCAATGGATGAGAACACTGCTCTGAATTTCCCTTCAGAAACGGATTTAAACCACAGGATCTGTGTCTTCCTACAACCAAGAGTTCATTTCTGGTAAACCAAGAGCATTTTATGCTCAAATGATTTTACACAGTTCACGAACCCAACGCGATTCTCACAATTAACTAAAGAGCATTTATGGAAGTGGAGCTGTGGTTTGTGTCAGTTTCATCAGCAAAGTTGAACTATGTATGGTCCATATGAGTAGATCCACAGTTCTTTTTTTCTGGACATGCTCAAGGTTCTTGCTCTATTAGAGATGCTGGAAAGAAGAGCATGCTTCTTTCTTTAAAACAGAGTGTTTTCCATTAATGTGAACACTGCTCTGAATTTCCCTTCATAAACGGAGATAAACCACAGGATCTGTGTCTTCCTACAAGCAAGAGTTCATTTCTGCTAAACCAAGAGAATTTTGGGCTCAAATGATTTTACTCAGTTCACGAACCCAACGCGATTCTCACAATTAACTAAAGAGCATTTACGTAAGTGCAGCTGGGGTTAGTATCATTTCATAAGTAGAGTTGAACTACGTATGGTCCGTATGAGTAGGAGACCGTTTTTTTTTTTTTTTTCTGTGCATGTTCATGGTTCTTGCTGTATTAGAGACGCTCAAAAGAAGAGCTTGCTTCTTGCGTTATAACAGACTGTGTTTAAAGATAAGAACACTGCTCTGAATTTCCCTTCAGAAACGGAGTTAAACCACAGTATCTGTGTCTTCATACAAGCAAGAGTTCATTTCTGCTAAACCAAGGGAATTTCGGGCTCAAATGGTTTTACACAGTTCACGAACCCAATGAGATTCTCACTAATAACTAAAGAGCATTTATGTAAGTGGATCTCTGATTTGTATCAGTTTCATAAGCAGAGTTGAACTATGTATGGTCCATATGAGTAGAAACACAGTTCTTTTTTCTGGACATGCTCAAGGTTCTTGCTCTATTAGAGATGCTGGAATGAAGAGCATGCTTCTTGCATTAAAACAGAGTGTTTTCCATGGATGAGAACACTGCTCTGAATTTCCCTTCAGAAACGGAGTTAAACCCCAGGATCTGTGTCTTCCTACAAGCAAGAGTTCATTTCTGGTATACCAAGTGAATTTTGGGCTCAAATGATTTTACACAGTTCACGAACCCAACGCTATTCTCACAAGTAACTAAAGAGCATTAATGTAAGAAGAGCTGTGGTTTGTATCAGTTTCATAAGCAGAGTTGAACTACGTATGGTCCATATGAGTAGGAAACACAGTTCTTTTTTTTTTTGGTCATGTTCATGGTTCTTGCTGTATTAGAGATGCTGGAAAGAACACATTGCTTCTTGCATTAAAACAGACTGTATTTCATGGATGAGAACAGTGCCATGAATTTCTCTTCAGAAATGGAGTTAAACCTCAGGATCTGTGTCTTCCTACCAGCAAGAGTTCATTTCTGGTAAACCAAAAGAATTTTGGGCTCAAATGATTTACCACAGTTCACGAACCCAACGCGAATCTCACAATGAACTAAAGAGCATTTATGTAAGTGAAGCTGTGGTTACTATCACGTTCATAAGTAGAGTTGAACTATATATGGTCCTTATGAGTAGGAAACACAGTTCTTTTTTTCTGGGCAAGCTCATGGTTCTTGATGTATTAGAGATGCTCGAAAGAAGAGCTTGCTTGTCACGTTAAAACAGAGTGTGTTTCATGGATGAGAACAATGCTCTAAATTTCCCTTCCGAAAAGGAGTTAAACCCCAGGATCTGTGTATTCCTACAAGCAATAGTTCATTTCTGGTAAACCAAGAGAATTTGGGGCTCAAATGATTTAACACAGTTCACGAACCCAACGCGATTCTCAAAATTATCTATAGAGCATTTATGTAAGTGGAGCTGTGGTTTGTATCAGGTTCATAAGCAGAGTTGAACTACATATGGTCCGTATGAGTAGGAAACACAGTTCTTTTTTTCTAGGCATGCTCATGGTTATTGCTCTATTAGAGATACTGGAAAGAAGAGCATGTTTCTTGCGTTAAAACAGAGAGTTTTCAATGGATGAGAACACTGCTCTGAATTTCCCTTCAGAAACGGATTTAAACCACAGGATCTGTGTCTTCCTACAACCAAGAGTTCATTTCTGGTAAACCAAGAGCATTTTATGCTCAAATGATTTTACACAGTTCACGAACCCAACGCGATTCTCACAATTAACTAAAGAGCATTTATGGAAGTGGAGCTGTGGTTTGTGTCAGTTTCATCAGCAAAGTTGAACTATGTATGGTCCATATGAGTAGATCCACAGTTCTTTTTTTCTGGACATGCTCAAGGTTCTTGCTCTATTAGAGATGCTGGAAAGAAGAGCATGCTTCTTTCTTTAAAACAGAGTGTTTTCCATTAATGTGAACACTGCTCTGAATTTCCCTTCATAAACGGAGATAAACCACAGGATCTGTGTCTTCCTACAAGCAAGAGTTCATTTCTGCTAAACCAAGAGAATTTTGGGCTCAAATGATTTTACTCAGTTCACGAACCCAACGCGATTCTCACAATTAACTAAAGAGCATTTACGTAAGTGCAGCTGGGGTTAGTATCATTTCATAAGTAGAGTTGAACTACGTATGGTCCGTATGAGTAGGAGACCGTTTTTTTTTTTTTTTCTGTGCATGTTCATGGTTCTTGCTGTATTAGAGACGCTCAAAAGAAGAGCTTGCTTCTTGCGTTATAACAGACTGTGTTTAAAGATAAGAACACTGCTCTGAATTTCCCTTCCCAAACGGTGTTAAACCCAGGATCTGTGTCTTCCTACAAGCAAGAGTTCATTTCTGGTAAACCAAGTGAATTTTGGGCTCAAATGATTTTACACAGTTCACGAACCCAACGCTATTCTCACAAGTAACTAAAGAGCATTAATGTAAGAAGAGCTGTGGTTTGTATCAGTTTCATAAGCAGAGTTGAACTACGTATGGTCCGTATGAATAGGAAACACAGTTCTTTTTTTCTGGTCATGCTCATGGTTCTTGCTGTATTAGAGATGCTGGAAAGAAGACATTGCTTCTTGCATTAAAACAGACTGTGTTTCATGGATGAGAACAGTGCCATGAATTTCTCTTCAGAAATGGAGTTAAACCTCAGGATCTGTGTCTTCCTACAAGCAAGAGTTCATTTCTGGTAAACCAAGAGAATTTTGGGCTCAAATGATTTACCACAGTTCACGAACCCAACGCGAATCTCACAATGAACTAAAGAGCATTTATGTAAGTGAAGCTGTGGTTAGTATCACGTTCATAAGTAGAGTTGAACTATATATGGTCCGTATGAGTAGGAAACACAGTTCATTTTTTCTGGGCACGCTCATGGTTCTTGATGTATTAGAGACGCTCGAAAGAAGATCTTGCTTGTTACGTTAAAACAGAGTGTGTTTCATGGATGAGAACACTGCTCTAAATTTTTCTTCAGAAAAGGAGTTAAACCCCAGGATCTGTGTATTCCTACAAGCAATAGTTCATTTCTGGTAAACCAAGAGAATTTGGGGCTCAAATGATTTACCACAGTTCACGAACCCAACGCGATTCTCAAAATTATCTAAAGAGCATTTATGTAAGTGGAGCTGTGGTTTGTATCAGGTTCATAAGCAGAGTTGAACTACATATGGTCCGTATGCGTAGGTAACACAGTTCTTTTTTTCTAGGCATGCTCATGGTTCTTGCTCTATTAGAGATACTGGAAAGAAGAGCATGTTTCTTTCGTTAAAACAGAGAGTTTTCAATGGATGAGAACACTGCTCTGAATTTCCCTTCAGAAACGGATTTAAACCACAGGATCTGTGTCTTCCTACAAGCAAGAGTTCATTTCTGCTAAACCAAGAGAATTTTGGGCTCAAATGATTTTACTCAGTTCACGAACCCAACGCGATTCTCACAATTAACTAAAGAGCATTTACGTAAGTGCAGCTGGGGTTAGTATCATTTCATAAGTAGAGTTGAACTACGTATGGTCCGTATGAGTAGGAGACCGTTTTTTTTTTTTTTCTGTGCATGTTCATGGTTCTTGCTGTATTAGAGACGCTCAAAAGAAGAGCTTGCTTCTTGCGTTATAAGAGACTGTGTTTAAAGATAAGAACACTGCTCTGAATTTCCCTTCCCAAACGGTGTTAAACCCAGGATCTGTGTCTTCCTACAAGCAAGAGTTCATTTCTGGTAAACCAAGTGAATTTTGGGCTCAAATGATTTTACACAGTTCACGAACCCAACGCTATTCTCACAAGTAACTAAAGAGCATTAATGTAAGAAGAGCTGTGGTTTGTATCAGTTTCATAAGCAGAGTTGAACTACTTATGGTCCGTATGAATAGGAAACACAGTTCTTTTTTTCTGGTCATGCTCATGGTTCTTGCTGTATTAGAGATGCTGGAAAGAAGACATTGCTTCTTGCATTAAAACAGACTGTGTTTCATGGATGAGAACAGTGCCATGAATTTCTCTTCAGAAATGGAGTTAAACCTCAGGATCTGTGTCTTCCTACAAGCAAGAGTTCATTTCTGGTAAACCAAGAGAATTTTGGGCTCAAATAATTTTACACAGTTCACGAACCCAACGCGATTCTCACAATTAACTAAAGAGCATTTATGTAAGTGGAGCTGTGGTTAGTATCAGTTTCATTAGCAGAGTTGAACTATGTATGATCCGTATGAGTAGAATCACAGTTCTTTTTTTCTGGGCATGCTCATGGTTCTTGATGTATTAGAGATGCTCGAAAGAAGAGCTTGCTTATTACGTTACAACAGAGTGTGTTTCATGGATGAGAACACTGCTCTAAATTTCCCTTCCGAAAAGGAGTTAAACCCCAGGATCTGTGTATTCCTACAAGCAAGAGTTCATTTCTGGTAAACCAAGAGAATTTTGGCCTCAAATGATTTAACACAGTTCACGAACCCAACGCGATTCACACAATTATCTAAAGAGCATTTATGTAAGTGGAGCTGTGGTTTGTATCAGTTTCATAAGCAGAGTTGAACTACATATGGTCCGTATGAGTAGGAAACACAGTTCTTTTTTTCTGGGCATGCTCAAGGTTCTTGCTCTATTAGAGATGCTGGAAAGAAGAGCATGCTTCTTTCTTTAAAACAGAGTGTTTTCCATTAATGTGAACACTGCTCTGAATTTCCCTTCAGAAACGGAGTTAAACCACAGTATCTGTGTCTTCATACAAGCAAGAGTTCATTTCTGCTAAACCAAGGGAATTTCGGGCTCAAATGATTTTACACAGTTCACGAACCCAATGAGATTCTCACTAATAACTAAAGAGCATTTATGTAAGTGGATCTCTTATTTGTATCAGTTTCATAAGCAGAGTTGAACTATGTATGGTCCATATGAGTAGAAACACAGTTCTTTTTTTCTGGACATGCTCAAGGTTCTTGCTCTATTAGAGATGCTGGAATGAAGAGCATGCTTCTTGCATTAAAACAGAGTGTTTTCCATGGATGAGAACACTGCTCTGAATTTCCCTTCAGAAACGGAGTTAAACCACAGGATCTTTGTCTTCCTACGTCCAAGAGTTCATTTCTGGTAAACCAAGAGAATTTTGGGCTCAAATGATTTTACACAGTTCACGAACCCAACGCGATTCTCACAATTAACTAAAGGGCATTTATGGAAGTGGAGCTGTGGTTTGTACCAGTTTCATATGTAAAGTTGAACTACATATGGTCCGTATGAGTAGGAAATACAGTTGTTTTTTTCTGGGCAGGCTCATGGTTCTTGATGTATTAGAGAGTCTCGAAAGAAGAGCTTTCTTATTAAGTTACAACAGAGTGTGTTTCATGGATGAGAACACTGCTCTAAATTTCCCTTCCAAATAGGGGTTAAACCCCAGGATCTGTGTATTCCTATAAGAAAGAGTTCATTTCTGGTAAACCAAGAGATTTTTGGGCTCAAATGATTTAACACAGTTCACGAACCCAACGCGATTCTCACAATTAACTAATGACCATTTATGTAAGTGGAGCTGTGGTTTGTATCAGTTTCATAAGCAGAGTTGAACTACGTATGGTCCTTATTAGTAGGAAACACAGTTCTTTTTTTCTGGGCATGCTCAAGGTTCTTGCTCTATTAAAGATGCTGGAAAGAAGAGCATGATTCTTTCGTTAAAACAGAGTGTTTTCCATTAATGTGAACACTGCTCTGAATTTCACTTCAGAAACGGAGTTAAACAACAGGATCTGTGTCTTCCTACAAGCAAGAGTTCATTTCTGGTAAACCAAGAGAATTTGGGGCTCAAATGATTTTACACAGTTCACAAACCCAACGCGATTCTCACAATTAACTAAAGAGCATTTATGTAAGTGGAGCTGTGGTTAGTATCATTTTCATAAGTAGAGTTGAACTATATATGGTCCCTATGAGTAGGACACACAGTTCTTTTTTTTCTGGGCATGCTCATGGTTCTTGCTGTATTAGAGACGCTCGAAAGAAGAGCTTGCTTCTTGCGTTAAAACAGACTGTGTTTCATGGATGAGAACACTGCTCTGAATTTCCCTTCCCAAACGGTGTTAAACCCTAGGATCTGTGTCTTCCTACAAGCAGGAGTTCATTTCTGGTAAACCAAGATAATTTGGGGCTCAAATGATTTTACACAGTTCACGAAACCAACGCTATTCTCACAATTAACTAAAGAGCATTTATGGAAGTGGAGCTGTGGTTTGTGTCAGGTTCATAAGCAGAGTTGAACTATGTATGGTCCATATGAGTAGAAACACAGTTCTTTTTTTCTGGACATGCTCAAAGTTCTTGCTCGATTACAGATGCTGGAAAGAAGAGCATGCTTCTTGCGTTAAAACAGAGTGTTTTCCATGGATGAGAACACTGTTCTGAATTTCCCTTCATAAACGGAGTTAAACCACAGGATCTGTGTCTTCCTACAACCAAGAGTTCATTTCTGGTAAACCAAGAGAATTTTGGGCTCAAATGATTTAACACAGTTCATGAACCCAACACGATTCTCACAATAAACTAAAGAGCATTTATGTAATTGGAGCTGTGGTTAGTATCATTTTCATAAGTAGAGTTGAACTATATATGGTCCGTATGTGTAGGAAACACAGTTCTTTTTTTCTGGGCATGCTCATGGTTCTTGCTGTATTAGAGAAGCTCGAAAGAAGAGCTTGCTTCGTGCGTTAAAACAGAGTATGTTTCATGGATGAGAACAGTGCTCTGAATTTACCGTCCGAAACGGAGATAAACCCCAGGATCAGTGTCTTCCTACAAGCAAGAGTTCATTTCTGGTAAAACAAGTGATTTTGTGGCTGAAATGATTTTACACAGTTCACGAACCCAACGCGATTCTCACTAATAACTAAACAGCATTTATGGAAGTGGAGCTGTGGTTTGTATCAGTTTATGAGTAAAGTTGAACAACACATGGTCTGTATGAGTAGGAAACACATTTCTTTTTTTCTGGGCATGCTCAAGGTTCTTGCTCTATTAGAGATGCTGGAAAGAAGAGCATGTTTCTTGCGTTAAAGCAGAGTGTTTTCAATGGATGAGAACACTGCTCTGAATTTCCCTTCAGAAACGGAGTTAAACCACAGGATCTGTGTCTTCCTACAACCAAGAGTTCATTTCTGCTAAACCAAGGGAATTTAGGGCTCCAATGATTTTACACAGTTCACTAACCCAACGCGATTCTCACAATTAACTAAAGAGCATTTATGTAAGTGGAGCTGTGGTTAGTATCATTTTCATAAGTAGAGTTGAACTATATATGGTCCGTATGAGTAGGAAACACAGTTCTTTTTTTCTGGGCATGCTCATGGTTCTTGCTGTATTAGAGATGCTCGAGAGAAGAGCTTGCTTGTTACGTTAAAACAGAGTGTGTTTCATGGATGAGAACACTGCAATAAATTTCCCTTACGAAAAGGAGTTAAACCCCAGGATCTGTGTATTCCTACAAGCAAGAGTTCATTTCTGGTAAACCAAGAGAATTTTGGCCTCAAATGATTTAACACAGTTCACGAACCCAACGCGATTCACACAATTATCTAAAGAGCATTTATGTAAGTGGAGCTGTGGTTTGTATCAGTTTCATAAGCAGAGTTGAACTTCATATGGTCCGTATGAGTAGGAAACACAGTTCTTTTTTTCTGGGCGTGCTCAAGGTTCTTGCTCTATTAGAGATGCTGGAAAGAAGAGCATGCTTCTTTCTTTAAAACAGAGTGTTTTCCATTAATGTGAACACTGCTCTGAATTTCCCTTCAGAAACGGAGTTAAACCACAGTATCTGTGTCTTCATACAAGCAAGAGTTCATTTATGCTAAACCAAGAGAATTTTGGGCTCAAATGATTTTACACAGTTCACGAACCCAACGCGATTCTCACAATTAACTAAAGAGCATTTATGGAAGTGGAGCTGTGGTTTGTACCAGTTTCATATGTAACGTTGAACTACGTATGGTCCGAATGAGTAGGAAATACAGTTGTTTTTTTCTGGACATGCTCATGGTTCTTGCTGTATTAGACACGCTCGAAAGAAGAGCTTGCTTCTTCTGTTAAAACAGACTGTGTTTCATGGATGAGAACACTGCTCTGAATTTCCCTTCCCAAACGGTGTTAAACCCAGGATCTGTGTCTTCCTATAAGCAAGAGTTCATTTCTGGTAAACCAAGTGAATTTTGGGCTCAAATGATTTAACACAGTTCACGAACCCAACGCTATTCTCACAAGTAACTAAAGAGCATTAATGTAAGAAGAGCTGTGGTTTGTATCAGTTTCAAAAGGAGAGTTGAACTACGTATGGTCCATATGAATAGGAAACACAGTTCTTTTTTTCTGGTCATGCTCATGGTTCTTGCTGTATTAGAGATGCTGGAAAGAAGACATTGCTTCTTGCATTAAAACAGACTGTGTTTCATGGATGAGAACAGTGCCATGAATTTCTCTTCAGAAATGGAGTTAAATCTCAGGATCTGTGTCTTCCTACAAGCAAGAGTTCATTTCTGGTAAACCAAGAGAATTTTGGGCTCAAATGATTTACCACAGTTCACGAACCCAACGCGAATCTCACAATGAACTAAAGAGCATTTATGTAAGTGAAGCTGTGGTTAGTATCACGTTCATAAGTAGAGTTGAACTATATATGGTCCGTATGAGTAGGAAACACAGTTCTTTTTTTCTGGGCATGCTCATGGTTCTTGATATATTAGAGACGCTCGAAAGAAGAGCTTGCTTGTTACGTTAAAACAGAGTGTGTTTCATGGATGAGAACACTGCTCTAAATTTCCCTTCCGAAAAGGAGTTAAACCCCAGGATCTGTGTATTCCTACAAGCAAGAGTTCATTTCTGGTAAACCAAGAGAATTTTGGCCTCAAATGATTTAACACAGTTCACGAACCCAACGCAATTCACACAATTATCTAAAGAGCATTTATGTAAGTGGAGCTGTGGTTTGTATCAGTTTCATAAGCAGAGTTGAACTACATATGGTCCATATGAGTAGGAAACACAGTTCTTTTTTTCTGGGCGTGCTCAAGGTTCTTGCTCTATTAGAGATGCTGGAAAGAAGAGCATGCTTCTTTCTTTAAAACAGAGTGTTTTCCATTAATGTGAACACTGCTCTGAATTTCCCTTCAGAAACGGAGTTAAACCACAGTATCTGTGTCTTCATACAAGCAAGAGTTCATTTCTGCTAAACAAAGGGAATTTCGGGCTCAAATGGTTTTACACAGTTCACGAACCCAATGAGATTCTCACTAATAACTAAAGAGCATTTATGTAAGTGGATCTCTGATTTGTATCAGTTTCATAAGCAGAGTTGAACTATGTATGGTCCATATGAGTAGAAACACAGTTCTTTTTTCTGGACATGCTCAAGGTTCTTGCTCTATTAGAGATGCTGGAATGAAGAGCATGCTTCTTGCATTAAAACAGAGTGTTTTCCATGGATGAGAACACTGCTCTGAATTTCCCTTCAGAAACGGAGTTAAACCCCAGGATCTGTGTCTTCCTACAAGCAAGAGTTCATTTCTGGTATACCAAGTGAATTTTGGGCTCAAATGATTTTACACAGTTCACGAACCCAACGCTATTCTCACAAGTAACTAAAGAGCATTAATGTAAGAAGAGCTGTGGTTTGTATCAGTTTCATAAGCAGAGTTGAACTACGTATGGTCCATATGAGTAGGAAACACAGTTCTTTTTTTTTTGGTCATGTTCATGGTTCTTGCTGTATTAGAGATGCTGGAAAGAACACATTGCTTCTTGCATTAAAACAGACTGTATTTCATGGATGAGAACAGTGCCATGAATTTCTCTTCAGAAATGGAGTTAAACCTCAGGATCTGTGTCTTCCTACCAGCAAGAGTTCATTTCTGGTAAACCAAGAGAATTTTGGGCTCAAATGATTTACCACAGTTCACGAACCCAACGCGAATCTCACAATGAACTAAAGAGCATTTATGTAAGTGAAGCTGTGGTTAGTATCACGTTCATAAGTAGAGTTGAACTATATATGGTCCGTATGAGTAGGAAACACAGTTCTTTTTTTCTGGGCATGCTCATGGTTCTTGATGTATTAGAGATGCTCGAAAGAAGAGCTTGCTTGTCACGTTAAAACAGAGTGTGTTTCATTGATGAGAACACTGCTCTAAATTTCTCTTCTGAAAAGGAGTTAAACCCCAGGATCTGTGTATTCCTACAAGCAATAGTTCATTTCTGGTAAACCAAGAGAATTTGGGGCTCAAATGATTTAACACAGTTCACGAACCCAACGCGATTCTCAAAATTATCTAAAGAGCATTTATGTAAGTGGAGCTGTGGTTTGTATCAGGTTCATAAGCAGAGTTGAACTACATATGGTCCGTATGAGTAGGAAACACAGTTCTTTTTTTCTAGGCATGCTCATGGTTATTGCTCTATTAGAGATACTGGAAAGAAGAGCATGTTTCTTGCGTTAAAACAGAGAGTTTTCAATGGATGAGAACACTGCTCTGAATTTCCCTTCAGAAACGGATTTAAACCACAGGATCTGTGTCTTCCTACAACCAAGAGTTCATTTCTGGTAAACCAAGAGCATTTTATGCTCAAATGATTTTACACAGTTCACGAACCCAACGCGATTCTCACAATTAACTAAAGAGCATTTATGGAAGTGGAGCTGTGGTTTGTGTCAGTTTCATCAGCAAAGTTGAACTATGTATGGTCCATATGAGTAGATCCACAGTTCTTTTTTTCTGGACATGCTCAAGGTTCTTGCTCTATTAGAGATGCTGGAAAGAAGAGCATGCTTCTTTCTTTAAAACAGAGTGTTTTCCATTAATGTGAACACTGCTCTGAATTTCCCTTCATAAACGGAGATAAACCACAGGATCTGTGTCTTCCTACAAGCAAGAGTTCATTTCTGCTAAACCAAGAGAATTTTGGGCTCAAATGATTTTACTCAGTTCACGAACCCAACGCGATTCTCACAATTAACTAAAGAGCATTTACGTAAGTGCAGCTGGGGTTAGTATCATTTCATAAGTAGAGTTGAACTACGTATGGTCCGTATGAGTAGGAGACCGTTTTTTTTTTTTTTTTCTGTGCATGTTCATGGTTCTTGCTGTATTAGAGACGCTCAAAAGAAGAGCTTGCTTCTTGCGTTATAACAGACTGTGTTTAAAGATAAGAACACTGCTCTGAATTTCCCTTCAGAAACGGAGTTAAACCACAGTATCTGTGTCTTCATACAAGCAAGAGTTCATTTCTGCTAAACCAAGGGAATTTCGGGCTCAAATGGTTTTACACAGTTCACGAACCCAATGAGATTCTCACTAATAACTAAAGAGCATTTATGTAAGTGGATCTCTGATTTGTATCAGTTTCATAAGCAGAGTTGAACTATGTATGGTCCATATGAGTAGAAACACAGTTCTTTTTTCTGGACATGCTCAAGGTTCTTGCTCTATTAGAGATGCTGGAATGAAGAGCATGCTTCTTGCATTAAAACAGAGTGTTTTCCATGGATGAGAACACTGCTCTGAATTTCCCTTCAGAAACGGAGTTAAACCCCAGGATCTGTGTCTTCCTACAAGCAAGAGTTCATTTCTGGTATACCAAGTGAATTTTGGGCTCAAATGATTTTACACAGTTCACGAACCCAACGCTATTCTCACAAGTAACTAAAGAGCATTAATGTAAGAAGAGCTGTGGTTTGTATCAGTTTCATAAGCAGAGTTGAACTACGTATGGTCCATATGAGTAGGAAACACAGTTCTTTTTTTTTTTGGTCATGTTCATGGTTCTTGCTGTATTAGAGATGCTGGAAAGAACACATTGCTTCTTGCATTAAAACAGACTGTATTTCATGGATGAGAACAGTGCCATGAATTTCTCTTCAGAAATGGAGTTAAACCTCAGGATCTGTGTCTTCCTACCAGCAAGAGTTCATTTCTGGTAAACCAAAAGAATTTTGGGCTCAAATGATTTACCACAGTTCACGAACCCAACGCGAATCTCACAATGAACTAAAGAGCATTTATGTAAGTGAAGCTGTGGTTACTATCACGTTCATAAGTAGAGTTGAACTATATATGGTCCTTATGAGTAGGAAACACAGTTCTTTTTTTCTGGGCAAGCTCATGGTTCTTGATGTATTAGAGATGCTCGAAAGAAGAGCTTGCTTGTCACGTTAAAACAGAGTGTGTTTCATGGATGAGAACAATGCTCTAAATTTCCCTTCCGAAAAGGAGTTAAACCCCAGGATCTGTGTATTCCTACAAGCAATAGTTCATTTCTGGTAAACCAAGAGAATTTGGGGCTCAAATGATTTAACACAGTTCACGAACCCAACGCGATTCTCAAAATTATCTATAGAGCATTTATGTAAGTGGAGCTGTGGTTTGTATCAGGTTCATAAGCAGAGTTGAACTACATATGGTCCGTATGAGTAGGAAACACAGTTCTTTTTTTCTAGGCATGCTCATGGTTATTGCTCTATTAGAGATACTGGAAAGAAGAGCATGTTTCTTGCGTTAAAACAGAGAGTTTTCAATGGATGAGAACACTGCTCTGAATTTCCCTTCAGAAACGGATTTAAACCACAGGATCTGTGTCTTCCTACAACCAAGAGTTCATTTCTGGTAAACCAAGAGCATTTTATGCTCAAATGGTTTTACACAGTTCACGAACCCAACGCGATTCTCACAATTAACTAAAGAGCATTTATGGAAGTGGAGCTGTGGTTTGTGTCAGTTTCATCAGCAAAGTTGAACTATGTATGGTCCATATGAGTAGATCCACAGTTCTTTTTTTCTGGACATGCTCAAGGTTCTTGCTCTATTAGAGATGCTGGAAAGAAGAGCATGCTTCTTTCTTTAAAACAGAGTGTTTTCCATTAATGTGAACACTGCTCTGAATTTCCCTTCATAAACGGAGATAAACCACAGGATCTGTGTCTTCCTACAAGCAAGAGTTCATTTCTGCTAAACCAAGAGAATTTTGGGCTCAAATGATTTTACTCAGTTCACGAACCCAACGCGATTCTCACAATTAACTAAAGAGCATTTACGTAAGTGCAGCTGGGGTTAGTATCATTTCATAAGTAGAGTTGAACTACGTATGGTCCGTATGAGTAGGAGACCGTTTTTTTTTTTTTCTGTGCATGTTCATGGTTCTTGCTGTATTAGAGACGCTCAAAAGAAGAGCTTGCTTCTTGCGTTATAAGAGACTGTGTTTAAAGATAAGAACACTGCTCTGAATTTCCCTTCCCAAACGGTGTTAAACCCAGGATCTGTGTCTTCCTACAAGCAAGAGTTCATTTCTGGTAAACCAAGTGAATTTTGGGCTCAAATGATTTTACACAGTTCACGAACCCAACGCTATTCTCACAAGTAACTAAAGAGCATTAATGTAAGAAGAGCTGTGGTTTGTATCAGTTTCATAAGCAGAGTTGAACTACTTATGGTCCGTATGAATAGGAAACACAGTTCTTTTTTTCTGGTCATGCTCATGGTTCTTGCTGTATTAGAGATGCTGGAAAGAAGACATTGCTTCTTGCATTAAAACAGACTGTGTTTCATGGATGAGAACAGTGCCATGAATTTCTCTTCAGAAATGGAGTTAAACCTCAGGATCTGTGTCTTCCTACAAGCAAGAGTTCATTTCTGGTAAACCAAGAGAATTTTGGGCTCAAATGATTTACCACAGTTCACGAACCCAACGCGAATCTCACAATGAACTAAAGAGCATTTATGTAAGTGAAGCTGTGGTTAGTATCACGTTCATAAGTAGAGTTGAACTATATATGGTCCGTATGAGTAGGAAACACAGTTCATTTTTTCTGGGCACGCTCATGGTTCTTGATGTATTAGAGACGCTCGAAAGAAGATCTTGCTTGTTACGTTAAAACAGAGTGTGTTTCATGGATGAGAACACTGCTCTAAATTTTTCTTCAGAAAAGGAGTTAAACCCCAGGATCTGTGTATTCCTACAAGCAATAGTTCATTTCTGGTAAACCAAGAGAATTTGGGGCTCAAATGATTTACCACAGTTCACGAACCCAACGCGATTCTCAAAATTATCTAAAGAGCATTTATGTAAGTGGAGCTGTGGTTTGTATCAGGTTCATAAGCAGAGTTGAACTACATATGGTCCGTATGCGTAGGAAACACAGTTCTTTTTTTCTAGGCATGCTCATGGTTCTTGCTCTATTAGAGATACTGGAAAGAAGAGCATGTTTCTTTCGTTAAAACAGAGAGTTTTCAATGGATGAGAACACTGCTCTGAATTTCCCTTCAGAAACGGATTTAAACCACAGGATCTGTGTCTTCCTACAAGCAAGAGTTCATTTCTGCTAAACCAAGAGAATTTTGGGCTCAAATGATTTTACTCAGTTCACGAACCCAACGCGATTCTCACAATTAACTAAAGAGCATTTACGTAAGTGCAGCTGGGGTTAGTATCATTTCATAAGTAGAGTTGAACTACGTATGGTCCGTATGAGTAGGAGACCGTTTTTTTTTTTTTTCTGTGCATGTTCATGGTTCTTGCTGTATTAGAGACGCTCAAAAGAAGAGCTTGCTTCTTGCGTTATAAGAGACTGTGTTTAAAGATAAGAACACTGCTCTGAATTTCCCTTCCCAAACGGTGTTAAACCCAGGATCTGTGTCTTCCTACAAGCAAGAGTTCATTTCTGGTAAACCAAGTGAATTTTGGGCTCAAATGATTTTACACAGTTCACGAACCCAACGCTATTCTCACAAGTAACTAAAGAGCATTAATGTAAGAAGAGCTGTGGTTTGTATCAGTTTCATAAGCAGAGTTGAACTACTTATGGTCCGTATGAATAGGAAACACAGTTCTTTTTTTCTGGTCATGCTCATGGTTCTTGCTGTATTAGAGATGCTGGAAAGAAGACATTGCTTCTTGCATTAAAACAGACTGTGTTTCATGGATGAGAACAGTGCCATGAATTTCTCTTCAGAAATGGAGTTAAACCTCAGGATCTGTGTCTTCCTACAAGCAAGAGTTCATTTCTGGTAAACCAAGAGAATTTTGGGCTCAAATAATTTTACACAGTTCACGAACCCAACGCGATTCTCACAATTAACTAAAGAGCATTTATGTAAGTGGAGCTGTGGTTAGTATCAGTTTCATTAGCAGAGTTGAACTATGTATGATCCGTATGAGTAGAATCACAGTTCTTTTTTTCTGGGCATGCTCATGGTTCTTGATGTATTAGAGATGCTCGAAAGAAGAGCTTGCTTATTACGTTACAACAGAGTGTGTTTCATGGATGAGAACACTGCTCTAAATTTCCCTTCCGAAAAGGAGTTAAACCCCAGGATCTGTGTATTCCTACAAGCAAGAGTTCATTTCTGGTAAACCAAGAGAATTTTGGCCTCAAATGATTTAACACAGTTCACGAACCCAACGCGATTCACACAATTATCTAAAGAGCATTTATGTAAGTGGAGCTGTGGTTTGTATCAGTTTCATAAGCAGAGTTGAACTACATATGGTCCGTATGAGTAGGAAACACAGTTCTTTTTTTCTGGGCATGCTCAAGGTTCTTGCTCTATTAGAGATGCTGGAAAGAAGAGCATGCTTCTTTCTTTAAAACAGAGTGTTTTCCATTAATGTGAACACTGCTCTGAATTTCCCTTCAGAAACGGAGTTAAACCACAGTATCTGTGTCTTCATACAAGCAAGAGTTCATTTCTGCTAAACCAAGGGAATTTCGGGCTCAAATGATTTTACACAGTTCACGAACCCAATGAGATTCTCACTAATAACTAAAGAGCATTTATGTAAGTGGATCTCTTATTTGTATCAGTTTCATAAGCAGAGTTGAACTATGTATGGTCCATATGAGTAGAAACACAGTTCTTTTTTTCTGGACATGCTCAAGGTTCTTGCTCTATTAGAGATGCTGGAATGAAGAGCATGCTTCTTGCATTAAAACAGAGTGTTTTCCATGGATGAGAACACTGCTCTGAATTTCCCTTCAGAAACGGAGTTAAACCACAGGATCTTTGTCTTCCTACGTCCAAGAGTTCATTTCTGGTAAACCAAGAGAATTTTGGGCTCAAATGATTTTACACAGTTCACGAACCCAACGCGATTCTCACAATTAACTAAAGGGCATTTATGGAAGTGGAGCTGTGGTTTGTACCAGTTTCATATGTAAAGTTGAACTACATATGGTCCGTATGAGTAGGAAATACAGTTGTTTTTTTCTGGGCAGGCTCATGGTTCTTGCTGTATTAGAGACGCTCGAAAGAAGAGCTTCCTTCTTGCGTTAAAACAGACTGTGTTTCATGGATGAGAACACTGCTCTGAATTTCCCTTCCCAAACTGAGTTAAACCCCAGGATCTGTGTCTTCATACCTGCAAGAGTTCATTTCTGGTATACCAAGTGAATTTTGAGCTCAAATGATTTTACACAGTTCACGAACACAACGCTATTCTCACAAGTAACTAAAGAGCATTAATGTAAGAAGAGCTGTGGTTTGTATCAGTTTCATAAGCAGAGTTGAACTACATATGGTCCGTATGAGTAGGAAACACAGTTCTTTTTTTCTGGTCATGTTCATGGTTCTTGCTGTATTAGAGATGCTGGAAAGAACACATTGCTTCTTGCATTAAAACAGACTGTATTTCATGGATGAGAACAGTGCCATGAATTTCTCTTCAGAAATGGAGTTAAACCTCAGGATCTGTGTCTTCCTACCAGCAAGAGTTCATTTCTTGTAAACCAAGAGAATTTTGGGCTCAAATGATTTACCACAGTTCACGAACCCAACGCGAATCTCACAATGAACTAAAGAGCATTTATGTAAGTGAAGCTGTGGTTAGTATCACGTTCATAAGTAGAGTTGAACTATATATGGTACGTATGAGTAGGAAACACAGTTCTTTTTTTCTGGGCATGCTCATGGTTCTTGATGTATTAGAGACGCTCGAAAGAAGAGCTTGCTTGTTACGTTAAAACAGAGTGTGTTTCATGGATGAGAACACTGCTCTAAATTTCCCCTCCGAAAAGGAGATAAACCCCAGGATCTGTGTATTCCTACAAGCAAGAGGTCTTTTCTGGTAAACCAAGAGAATTTTGGCCTGAAATGATTTAACACAGTTCACGAACCCAACACGATTCACACAATTACCTAAAGAGCATTTATGTAAGTGGAGCTGTGGTTTGTATCAGTTTCATAAGCAGAGTTGAACTACAAATGGTCCGTATGAGTAGGAAACACAGTTCTTTTTTTCTGGGCTTGCTCAAGGTTCTTGCTCTATTAGAGATGCTGGAAAGAAGAGCATGCTTCTTTCTTTAAAACAGAGTTTTTTCCATTAATGTGAACACTGCTCTGAATGTCCCTTCAGAAACGGAGTTAAACCACAGGATCTGTGTCTTCCTACAAGCAAGAATTCATTTCTGCTAAACCAAGGGAATTTCGGGCTCAAATGATTTTACACAGTTCACGAACCAATGCGATTTTCACTAATAACTAAAGAGCATTTATGTAAGTGGATCTGTGATTTGTATTAGTTTCATAAGCAGAGTTGAACTATGTATGGTCCATATGAGTAGAAACACAGTTCTTTTTTTCTGGACATGCTCAAGGTTCTTGTTCTATTAGAGATGCTGGAAAGAAGAGCATGCTTCTTTCTATAAAACAGAGTGTTTTCCATTAATGTGAACATTGCTCTGAATTTCCCTTCAGAAACGGAGTTAAACCACAGTATCTGTGTCTTCATACAAGCAAGAGTTCATTTCTGCTAAACCAAGGGAATTTCGGGCTCAAATGATTTTACACAGTTCACGAACCCAATGCAATTCTCCCTAATAACTAAAGAGCACTTATGTAAGTGGATCTCTGATTTGCATCAGTTTCATAAGCAGAGTTGAACTATGTATGGTCCATATGAGTAGAAACACAGTTCTTTTTTTCTGGACATGCTCAAGGTTCTTGCTCTATTAGAGATGCTGGAATGAAGAGCATGCTTCTTGCATTAAAACAGAGTGTTTTCCATGGATGAGAACACTGCTCTGAATTTCCCTTCAGAAACGGAGTTAAACCACAGGATCTTTGTCTTCCTACGTCCAAGAGTTCATTTCTGGTAAACCAAGAGAATTTCGGGCTCAAATGATTTTACACAGTTCACGAACCCAACGCGATTCTCACAATTAACTAAAGGGCATTTATGGAAGTGGAGCTGTGGTTTGTACCAGTTTCATATGTAAAGTTGAACTACATATGGTCCGTATGAGTATGAAATACAGTTGTTTTTTTCTGGGCATGCTCATGGTTCTTGCTGTATTAGAGACGCTCGAAAGAAGAGCTTCCTTCTTGCGTTAAAACATACTGTGTTTCATGGATGAGAACACTGCTCTGAATTTCCCTTCCCAAACGGAGTTAAACCCCAGGATCTGTGTCTTCCTACAAGCAAGTGTTCATTTCTGGTATACCAAGTGAATTTTGAGCTCAAATGATTTTACACAGTTCACGAACCCAACGCTATTCTCACAAGTAACTAAAGAGCATTAATGTAAGAAGAGCTGTGGTTTGTATCAGTTTCATAAGCAGAGTTGAACTACGTATGGTCCGTATGAGTAGGAAACACAGTTCTTTTTTTCTGGTCATGTTCGTGGTTCTTGCTGTATTAGAGATGCTGGAAAGAACACATTGCTTCTTGCATTAAAACAGACTGTATTTCATGGATGAGAACAGTGCCATGAATTTCTCTTCAGAAATGGAGTTAAACCTCAGGATCTCTGTCTTCCTACCAGCAAGAGTTCATTTCTGGTAAACCAAGAGAATTTTGGGCTCAAATGATTTACCATAGTTCACGAACCCAACGCGAATCTCACAATGAACTAAAGAGCATTTATGTAAGTGAAGCTGTGGTTAGTATCACGTTCATAAGTAGAGTTGAACTATATATGGTCCGTATGAGTAGGAAACACAGTTCTTTTTTTCTGGGCATGCTCATGGTTCTTGATGTATTAGAGACGCTCGAAAGAAGAGCTTGCTTATTATGTTACAACAGAGTGTGTTTCATGGATGAGAACACTGCTCTAAATTTCCCTTCCGAAAAGGAGTTAAACCCCAGGATCTGTGTATTCCTACAAACAAGAGTTCATTTCTGGTAAACCAAGAGAATTTTGGCCTCAAATGATTTAACACAGTTCACGAACCCAACGCGATTCACACAATTATCTAAAGAGCATTTATGTAAGTGGAGCTGTGGTTTGTATCAGTTTCATAAGGAGAGTTGAACTACATATGGTCCGTATGAGTAGGAAACACAGTTCTTTTTTTCTGGGCATGCTCAAGGTTCTTGCTCTATTAGAGATGCTGGAAAGAAGAGCATGCTTCTTTCTTTAAAACAGAGTGTTTTCCATTAATGTGAACACTGCTCTGAATTGCCCTTCAGAATCGGAGTTAAACCACAGGATCTGTGTCTTCCTTCAAGCAAGAGTTCATTTCTGCTAAACCAAGGGAATTTCGGGCTCAAATGATTTTACACAGTTCACGAACCCAATGCGATTCTCACTAATAACTAAAGAGCATTTATGTAAGTGGGTCTGTGATTTGTATCAGTTTCATAAGCAGAGTTGAACTATGTATGGTCCATATGAGTAGAAAAACAGTTCTTTTTTCTGCACATGCTCAAGATTCTTGCTCTATTAGAGATGCTGGAAAGAAGAGCATGCTTCTTTCTTTAAAACAGAGTGTTTTCCATTAATGTGAACACTGCTCTGAATTTCCCTTCAAAAACGGAGTTAAACCACAGGATCTTTGTCTTCCTACAACCAAGAGTTCATTTCTGGTAAACCAAGAGAATTTTTGGCTCAAATGATTTTACACAGTTCACGAACCCAACGCGATTCTCACAATTAACTAAAGAGCATTTATGGAAGTGGAGCTGTGGTTTGTACCAGTTTCATATGTAAAGTTGAACTACGTATGGTCCGTATGAGTAGGAAATACAGTTGTTTTTTTCTGGACATGCTCATGGTTCTTGCTGTATTAGAGACGCTCGAAAGAAGAGCTTGCTTCTTCTGTTAAAACAGACTGTGTTTCATGGATGAGAACACTGCTCTGAATTTCCCTTCCCAAACAGTGTTAAACCCAGGATCTGTGTCTTCCTACAAGCAAGAGTTCATTTCTGTTATACCAAGTGAATTTTGGGCTCAAATGATTCAACACAGTTCACGAACCCAACGCTATTCTCACAAGTAACTAAAGAGCATTAATGTAAGAAGAGCTGTGGTTTGTATCAGTTTCATATGCAGAGTTGAACTACGTATGGTCTGTATGAATAGGAAACACAGTTCTTTTTTTTCTGGGCATGCTCATGGTTCTTGCTGTATTAGAGATGCTGGAAAGAAGACATTGCTTCTTGCATTAAAACAGACTGTATTTCATGGATGAGAAAAGTGCCATGAATTTCTCTTCAAAAATGGAGTTAAACCTCAGGATCTCTGTCTTCCTACCAGCAAGAGTTCATTTCTGGTAAACCAAGAGAATTTTGGGCTCAAATGATTTACCATAGTTCACGAACCCAACGCGAATCTCACAATGAACTAAAGAGCATTTATGTAAGTGAAGCTGTGGTTAGTATCACGTTCATAAGTAGAGTTGAACTATATATGGTCCGTATGAGTAGGAAACACAGTTCTTTTTTTCTGGGCATGCTCATGGTTCTTGCTGTATTAGAGACACTTGAAAGAAGAGGTTGTTTCTTGTGTTAAAACAGACTGTGTTTCATGGATGAGAACACTGCTCTGAATTTCCCTTCCCAAACTGTGTTAAACCCCAGGATCTGTGTCTTCCTACAAGCAAGAGTTCATTTCTGGTAAACCGAGAGAATTTTGGGCTCAAATGATTTAACACAGTTCACGAACCCAACGCGATTCTCACAATTAACTAAAGAGCATTTATGGATGTGGAGCTGTGGTTTGCGTCAGTTTCATAAGCAGAGTTGAACTATGTATGGTCCATATGAGTAGAAACACAGTTGTTTTTTTCTGGACATGCTCAACGTTCTTTCTCGATTATAGATGCTGGAAAGAAGAGCATGCTTCTTGCGTTAAAACAGAGTGTTTTCCATGGATGAGAACACTGCTCTGAATTTCCCTTCATAAATGGAGTTAAACCACAGGACTGTGTCTTCCTACAACCAAGAGTTCATTTCTGGTAAACCAAGAGAATTTTGTGCTCAAATGATTTAACACAGTTCATGAACCCAACGTGATTCACACAATTAATTAAAGAGCATTTATGCAAGTGAAGCTGTGGTTAGTATCATTTTCATAAGTAGAGTTGAACTATATATGGTCCGTATGTGTAGGTAACACAGTTCTTTTTTCTGGGCATGCTCATGGTTCTTGCTGTATTAGAGAAGCTCGAAAGAAGAGCTTGCTTCGTGCGTTAAAACAGAGTATGTTTCATGGATGAGAACAGTGCTCTGAATTTCCCGTCCGAAACGGAGTTAAACCCCGGGATCTGTGTCTTCCTACAAGCAAGAGTTCATTTCTGGTCAAACAAGTGAATTTGGGGCTCAAATGATTTTACACAGTTCACGAACCCAACGCGATTCTCACTAATAACTAAAGAGCATTTATGGAAGTGGAGCTGTGGTTTGTATCAGTTTATGAGTAAAGTTGAACAACACATGGTCCGTATGAGTAGGAAACACATTTCTTTTTTTCTGGGCATGCTCAAGGTTCTTGCTCTATTAGAGATGCTGGAAAGAAGAGCATGTTTCTTGCGTTAAAGCAGAGTGTTTTCAATGGATGAGGACACTGCTCTGAATTTCCCTTCAGAAATGCAGTTAAACAACAGGATCTGTGTCTTCCTACAAGCAAGTTCATTTCGGGTAAAACAAGAGAATTTTGGGCTCAAATGATTTTACACAGTTCACGAGCCCAACGCGATTCTCACTAATAACTAAAGAGCATTTATGTAATTGGAGCTGTGGTTTGTATCAGTTTATGAGTAAAGTTGAACTACGTATGGTCCGTATGAGTAGGAAACACAGTTCTTTTTTTCTGGGCATGCTCATGGTTCTTGATGTATTAGAGACTCTCGAAAGAAGAGCTTGCTTATTAAGTTAAAACAGAGTGTGTTTCATGGATGAGAACACTGCTCTAAATTTCCCTTCCAAATAGGGGTTAAACCCCAGGATCTGTGTATTCCTACAAGCAAGAGTTCATTTCTGGTAAACCAAGAGATTTTTGGGCTCAAATGATTTAACACAGTTCACGAACCCAACGCGATTCTCACAATTAACTAATGACCATTTATGTAAGTGGAGCTGTGGTTTGTATCAGTTTCATAAGCAGAGTTGAACTATGTATGGTCCATATGAGTAGGAAACACAGTTCTTTTTTTCTGGGCATGCTCAAGGTTCTTGCTCTATTAAAGATGCTGGAAAGAAGAGCATGATTCTTTCGTTAAAACAGAGTGTTTTCCATTAATGTGAACACTGCTCTGAATTTCCCTTCAGAAACGGAGTTAAACCCTGGGATCTGTGTCTTCCTACAAGCAAGAGTTCATTTCTGGTAAAACAAGTGAATTAGGGGCTCAAATGATTTTACACAGTTCACGAACCCAACGCAATTCTCACAATTAACTAAAGAGCATTTATGTAAGTGGAGCTGTGGTTTGTATCAGTTTCATAAGCAGAGTTGAACTATGTATGGTCCATATGAGTAGGAAACACAGTTCTTTTTTTCTGGGCATGCTCAAAGTTCTTGCTCTATTAGAGATGCTGGAAAGAAGAGCATGATTCTTTCGTTAAAACAGAGTGTTTTCTATTAATGTGAACACTGCTCTGAATTTCCCTTCAGAAATGGAGTTAAACCACAGGATCTGTGTCTTCCTACAAGCAAGAGTTCATTTCTGCTAAACCAAGGGAATATTGGGCTCAAAGGATTTTACACAGTTCACGAACCCAACGCGATTCTCACAATTAACTAAAGAGCATTTATGTAAGTGGAGCTGAGGTTAGTATCATTTTCATGAGTAGAGTTGAACTACTTATGGTCCGTATGAGTAGGAAACACAGTTCTTTTTTTCTGGGCATGTTCATGGTTCTTGCTGTATAGAGAGGCTCAAAAGAAGAGCTTGCTTCTTGCGTTAAAACAGATTGTGTTTCATGGATGAGAACACTGCTCTGAATTTGCCTTCAGAAACGGAGTTAAACCACAGGATCTGTGTCTTCCTACAAGCAAGAGTTCATTTCTGGTAAAACAAGTGAATTAGGGGCTCAAATGATTTTACACAGTTCACGAACCCAACGCAATTCTCACAATTAACTAAAGAGCATTTATGTAAGTGGAGCTGAGGTTTGTATCAGTTTCATAAGCAGAGTTGAATTACCTATGGTCCATATGAGTAGGAAACACAGTTCTTTTTTTCTAGGCATGCTCATGGTTATTGCTCTATTAGAGATACTGGAAAGAAGAGCATGTTTCTTGCGTTAAAACAGAGAGTTTTCAATGGATGAGAACACTGCTCTGAATTTCCCTTCAGAAACGGATTTAAACCACAGGATCTGTGTCTTCCTACAAGCAAGAGTTCATTTCTGCTAAACCAAGAGAATTTTGGGCTCAAATGATTTTACTCAGTTCACGAACCCAACGCGATTCTCACAATTAACTAAAGAGCATTTACGTAAGTGCAGCTGGTGTTAGTATCATTTCATAAGTAGAGTTGAACTACGTATGGTCCATATGAGTAGGAGACAGTTTTTTTTTTTTTTTTCTGTGCATGTTCATGGTTCTTGCTGTATTAGAGACGCTCAAAAGAAGAGCTTGCTTCTTGCGTTATAAGAGACTGTGTTTAAAGATAAGAACACTGCTCTGAATTTCCCTTCCCAAACGGTGTTAAACCCAGGATCTGTGTCTTCCTACAAGCAAGAGTTCATTTCTGGTAAACCAAGTGAATTTTGGGCTCAAATGATTTTACACAGTTCACGAACCCAACGCTATTCTCACAAGTAACTAAAGAGCATTAATGTAAGAAGAGCTGTGGTTTGTATCAGTTTCATAAGCAGAGTTGAACTACTTATGGTCCGTATGAATAGGAAACACAGTTCTTTTTTTCTGGTCATGCTCATGGTTCTTGCTGTATTAGAGATGCTGGAAAGAAGACATTGCTTCTTGCATTAAAACAGACTGTGTTTCATGGATGAGAACAGTGCCATGAATTTCTCTTCAGAAATGGAGTTAAACCTCAGGATCTGTGTCTTCCTACCAGCAAGAGTTCATTTCTTGTAAACCAAGAGAATTTTGGGCTCAAATGATTTACCACAGTCCACGAACCCAACGCGAATCTCACAATGAACTAAAGAGCATTTATGTAAGTGAAGCTGTGGTTAGTATCACGTTCATAAGTAGAGTTGAACTATATATGGTCCGTATGAGTAGGAAACACAGTTCTTTTTTTCTGGGCATGCTCATGGTTCTTGATGTATTAGAGACGCTCGAAAGAAGAGCTTGCTTGTTACGTTAAAACAGAGTGTGTTTCATGGATGAGAACACTGCTCTAAATTTCCCCTCCGAAAAGGAGATAAACCCCAGGATCTGTGTATTCCTACAAGCAAGAGGTCATTTCTGGTAAACCAAGAGAATTTTGGCCTGAAATGATTTAACACAGTTCACGAACCCAACACGATTCACACAATTACCTAAAGAGCATTTATGTAAGTGGAGCTGTGGTTTGTATCAGTTTCATAAGCAGAGTTGAACTACAAATGGTCCGTATGAGTAGGAAACACAGTTCTTTTTTTCTGGGCTTGCTCAAGGTTCTTGCTCTATTAGAGATGCTGGAAAGAAGAGCATGCTTCTTTCTTTAAAACAGAGTGTTTTCCATTAATGTGAACACTGCTCTGAATGTCCCTTCAGAAACGGAGTTAAACCACAGGATCTGTGTCTTCATACCTGCAAGAGTTCATTTCTGGTATACCAAGTGAATTTTGAGCTCAAATGATTTTACACAGTTCACGAACCCAACGCTATTCTCACAAGTAACTAAAGAGCATTAATGTAAGAAGAGCTGTGGTTTGTATCAGTTTCATAAGCAGAGTTGAACTACGTATGGTCCGTATGAGTAGGAAACACAGTTCTTTTTTTCTGGTCATGTTCATGGTTCTTGCTGTATTAGAGATGCTGGAAAGAACACATTGCTTCTTGCATTAAAACAGACTGTATTTCATGGATGAGAACAGTGCCATGAATTTCTCTTCAGAAATGGAGTTAAACCTCAGGATCTGTGTCTTCCTACCAGCAAGAGTTCATTTCTTGTAAACCAAGAGAATTTTGGGCTCAAATGATTTACCACAGTCCACGAACCCAACGCGAATCTCACAATGAACTAAAGAGCATTTATGTAAGTGAAGCTGTGGTTAGTATCACGTTCATAAGTAGAGTTGAACTATATATGGTCCGTATGAGTAGGAAACACAGTTCTTTTTTTCTGGGCATGCTCATGGTTCTTGATGTATTAGAGACGCTCGAAAGAAGAGCTTGCTTGTTACGTTAAAACAGAGTGTGTTTCATGGATGAGAACACTGCTCTAAATTTCCCCTCCGAAAAGGAGATAAACCCCAGGATCTGTGTATTCCTACAAGCAAGAGGTCATTTCTGGTAAACCAAGAGAATTTTGGCCTGAAATAATTTAACACAGTTCACGAACCCAACACGATTCACACAATTACCTAAAGAGCATTTATGTAAGTGGAGCTGTGGTTTGTATCAGTTTCATAAGCAGAGTTGAACTACAAATGGTCCGTATGAGTAGGAAACACAGTTCTTTTTTTCTGGGCTTGCTCAAGGTTCTTGCTCTATTAGAGATGCTGGAAAGAAGAGCATGCTTCTTTCTTTAAAACAGAGTGTTTTCCATTAATGTGAACACTGCTCTGAATGTCCCTTCAGAAACGGAGTTAAACCACAGGATCTGTGTCTTCCTACAAGCAAGAATTCATTTCTGCTAAACCAAGGGAATTTCGGGCTCAAATGATTTTACACAGTTCACGAACCAATGCGATTTTCACTAATAACTAAAGAGCATTTATGTAAGTGGATCTGTGATTTGTATTAGTTTCATAAGCAGAGTTGAACTATGTATGGTCCATATGAGTAGAAACACAGTTCTTTTTTTCTGGACATGCTCAAGGTTCTTGTTCTATTAGAGATGCTGGAAAGAAGAGCATGCTTCTTTCTATAAAACAGAGTGTTTTCCATTAATGTGAACATTGCTCTGAATTTCCCTTCAGAAACGGAGTTAAACCACAGTATCTGTGTCTTCATACAAGCAAGAGTTCATTTCTGCTAAACCAAGGGAATTTCGGGCTCAAATGATTTTACACAGTTCACGAACCCAATGCAATTCTCCCTAATAACTAAAGAGCACTTATGTAAGTGGATCTCTGATTTGCATCAGTTTCATAAGCAGAGTTGAACTATGTATGGTCCATATGAGTAGAAACACAGTTCTTTTTTTCTGGACATGCTCAAGGTTCTTGCTCTATTAGAGATGCTGGAATGAAGAGCATGCTTCTTGCATTAAAACAGAGTGTTTTCCATGGATGAGAACACTGCTCTGAATTTCCCTTCAGAAACGGAGTTAAACCACAGGATCTTTGTCTTCCTACGTCCAAGAGTTCATTTCTGGTAAACCAAGAGAATTTCGGGCTCAAATGATTTTACACAGTTCACGAACCCAACGCGATTCTCACAATTAACTAAAGGGCATTTATGGAAGTGGAGCTGTGCTTTGTACCAGTTTCATATGTAAAGTTGAACTACATATGGTCCGTATGAGTAGGAAATACAGTTGTTTTTTTCTGGGCATGCTCATGGTTCTTGCTGTATTAGAGACGCTCGAAAGAAGAGCTTCCTTCTTGCGTTAAAACATACTGTGTTTCATGGATGAGAACACTGCTCTGAATTTCCCTTCCCAAACGGAGTTAAACCCCAGGATCTGTGTCTTCCTACAAGCAAGTGTTCATTTCTGGTATACCAAGTGAATTTTGAGCTCAAATGATTTTACACAGTTCACGAACCCAACGCTATTCTCACAAGTAACTAAAGAGCATTAATGTAAGAAGAGCTGTGGTTTGTATCAGTTTCATAAGCAGAGTTGAACTACGTATGGTCCGTATGAGTAGGAAACACAGTTCTTTTTTTCTGGTCATGTTCGTGGTTCTTGCTGTATTAGAGATGCTGGAAAGAAGACATTGCTTCTTGCATTAAAACAGACTGTATTTCATGGATGAGAACAGTGCCATGAATTTCTCTTCAGAAATGGAGTTAAACCTCAGGATCTCTGTCTTCCTACCAGCAAGAGTTCATTTCTGGTAAACCAAGAGAATTTTGGGCTCAAATGATTTACCATAGTTCACGAACCCAACGCGAATCTCACAATGAACTAAAGAGCATTTATGTAAGTGAAGCTGTGGTTAGTATCACGTTCATAAGTAGAGTTGAACTATATATGGTACGTATGAGTAGGAAACACAGTTCTTTTTTTCTGGGCATGCTCATGGTTCTTGATGTATTAGAGACGCTCGAAAGAAGAGCTTGCTTATTACGTTACAACAGAGTGTGTTTCATGGATGAGAACACTGCTCTAAATTTCCCTTCCGAAAAGGAGTTAAACCCCAGGATCTGTGTATTCCTACAAACAAGAGTTCATTTCTGGTAAACCAAGAGAATTTTGGCCTCAAATGATTTAACACAGTTCACGAACCCAACGCGATTCACACAATTATCTAAAGAGCATTTATGTAAGTGGGGCTGTGGTTTGTATCAGTTTCATAAGCAGAGTTGAACTACATATGGTCCGTATGAGTAGGAAACACAGTTCTTATTTTCTGGGCATGCTCAAGGTTCTTGCTCTATTAGAGATGCTGGAAAGAAGAGCATGCTTCTTTCTTTAAAACAGAGTGTTTTCCATTAATGTGAACACTGCTCTGAATTGCCCTTCAGAATCGGAGTTAAACCACAGGATCTGTGTCTTCCTTCAAGCAAGAGTTCATTTCTGCTAAACCAAGGGAATTTCGGGCTCAAATGATTTTACACAGTTCACGAACCCAATGCGATTCTCACTAATAACTAAAGAGCATTTATGTAAGTGGGTCTGTGATTTGTATCAGTTTCATAAGCAGAGTTGAACTATGTATGGTCCATATGAGTAGAAACACAGTTCTTTTTTTCTGCACATGCTCAAGGTTCTTGCTCTATTAGAGATGCTGGAAAGAAGAGCATGCTTCTTTCTTTAAAACAGAGTGTTTTCCATTAATGTGAACACTGCTCTGAATTTCCCTTCAGAAACGGAGTTAAACCACAGGATCTTTGTCTTCCTACAACCAAGAGTTCATTTCTGGTAAACCAAGAGAATTTTTGGCTCAAATGATTTTACACAGTTCACGAACCCAACACGATTCTCACAATTAACTAAAGAGCATTTATGGAAGTGGAGCTGTGGTTTGTACCAGTTTCATATGTAAAGTTGAACTACGTATGGTCCGTATGAGTAGGAAATACAGTTGTTTTTTTCTGGACATGCTCATGGTTCTTGCTGTATTAGAGACGCTCGAAAGAAGAGCTTGCTTCTTCTGTTAAAACAGACTGAGTTTCATGGATGAGAACACTGCTCTGAATTTCCCTTCCCAAACAGTGTTAAACCCAGGATCTGTGTCTTCCTACAAGCAAGAGTTCATTTCTGTTATACCAAGTGAATTTTGGGCTCAAATGATTTAACACAGTTCACGAACCCAACGCTATTCTCACAAGTAACTAAAGAGCATTAATGTAAGAAGAGCTGTGGTTTGTATCAGTTTCATAAGCAGAGTTGAACTACGTATGGTCCGTATGAATAGGAAACACAGTTCTTTTTTTCTGGGCATGCTCATGGTTCTTGCTGTATTAGAGATGCTGGAAAGAAGACATTGCTTCTTGCAATAAAACAGACTGTGTTTCAGGGATGAGAACAGTGCCATGAATTTCTCTTCAGAAATGGAGTTAAACCTCAGGATCTGTGTCTTCCTACAAGCAAGAGTTCATTTTTGGTAAACCAAGAGAATTTTGGGCTCAAATGATTTACCACAGTTCACGAACCCAACTCGAATCTCACAATGAACTAAAGAGTATTTATGTAAGTGGAGCTGTGGTTAGTATCATGTTCATAAGTAGAGTTGAACTATATATGGTCCGTATGAGTAGGAAACACAGTTTTTTTTTTCTGGGCATGCTCATGTTTCTTGATGTATTAGAGACGCTCGAAATAAGAGCTTGCTTATTACGTTACAACAGAGTGTGTTTCATGGATGAGAACACTGCTCTAAATTTCCCTTCCGAAAAGGAGTTAAACCCCAGGATCTGTGTATTCCTACAAGCAAGAGGTCATTTCTGGTAAACCGAGAGAATTTTGGCCTCAAATGATTTAACACAGTTCACGAACCCAACACGATTCTCACAATTACCTAAAGACCATTTATGTAAGTGGAGCTGTGGTTTTTATCAGTTTCATAAGCAGAGTTGAACTACAAATGGTCCGTTTGAGTAGGAAACACAGTTCTTTTTTTCTGGGCGTGCTCAAGGTTCTTGCTCTATTAGAGATGCTGGAAAAAAGAGCATGCTTCTTTCTTTAAAACAGAGTGTTTTCCATTAATGTGAACACTGCTCTGAATGTCCCTTCAGAAACGGAGTTAAACCACAGGATCTGTGTCTTCCTACAAGCAAGAATTCATTTCGGCTAAACCAAGGGAATTTCGGGCTCAAATGATTTTACACAGTTCACGAACCAATGCGATTTTCACTAATAACTAAAGAGCATTTATGTAAGTGGATCTGTGATTTGTATGAGTTTCATAAGCAGAGTTGAACTATGTATGGTCCATATGAGTAGAAACACAGTTCTTTTTTTCTGGGCATGCTCAAAGTTCTTGTTCTATTAGAGATGCTGGAAAGAAGAGCATGCTTCTTTCTTTAAAACAGAGTGTTTTCCATTAATGTGAACATTGCTCTGAATTTCCCTTCAGAAACGGAGTTAAACCACAGTATCTGTGTCTTCATACAAGCAAGAGTTCATTTCTGCTAAACCAAGGGAATTTCGGGCTCAAATGATTTTACACAGTTCACGAACCCAATGCAATTCTCCCTAATAACTAAAGAGCACTTATGTAAGTGGATCTCTGATTTGCATCAGTTTCATAAGCAGAGTTGAACTATGTATGGTCCATATGAGTAGAAACACAGTTCTTTTTTTCTGGACATGCTCAAGGTTCTTGCTCTATTAGAGATGCTGGAATGAAGAGCATGCTTCTTGCATTAAAACAGAGTGTTTTCCATGGATGAGAACACTGCTCTGAATTTCCCTTCAGAAACGGAGTTAAACCACAGGATCTTTGTCTTCCTACGTCCAAGAGTTCATTTCTGGTAAACCAAGAGAATTTCGGGCTCAAATGATTTTACACAGTTCACGAACCCAACGCGATTCTCACAATTAACTAAAGGGCATTTATGGAAGTGGAGCTGTGCTTTGTACCAGTTTCATATGTAAAGTTGAACTACATATGGTCCGTATGAGTAGGAAATACAGTTGTTTTTTTCTGGGCATGCTCATGGTTCTTGCTGTATTAGAGACGCTCGAAAGAAGAGCTTCCTTCTTGCGATAAAACATACTGTGTTCCATGGATGAGAACACTGCTCTGAATTTCCCTTCCCAAACGGAGTTAAACCCCAGGATCTGTGTCTTCCTACAAGCAAGAGTTAATTTCTGGTATACCAAGTGAATTTTGGGCTCAAATGATTTTACACAGTTCACGAACCCAACGCTATTCTCACAAGTAACTAAAGAGCATTAATGTAAGAAGAGCTGTGGTTTGTATCAGTTTCATAAGCAGAGTTGAACTACGTATGGTCCGTATGAGTAGGAAACACAGTTCTTTTTTTCTGGTCATGTTCGTGGTTCTTGCTGTATTAGAGATGCTGGAAAGAACACATTGCTTCTTGCATTAAAACAGACTGTATTTCATGAATGAGAACAGTGCCATGAATTGCTCTTCAAAAATGGAGTTAAACCTCAGGATCTCTGTCTTCCTACCAGCAAGAGTTCATTTCTGGTAAACCAAGAGAATATTGGGCTCAAATGATTTACCATAGTTCACGAACCCAACGCGAATCTCACAATGAACTAAAGAGCATTTATGTAAGTGAAGCTGTGGTTAGTATCACGTTCATAAGTAGAGTTGAACTATATATGGTCCGTATGAGTAGGAAACACAGTTCTTTTTTTCTGGGCATGCTCATGGTTCTTGATGTATTAGAGACGCTCGAAAGAAGAGCTTGCTTATTACGTTACAACAGAGTGTGTTTCATGGATGAGAACACTGCTCTAAATATCCCTTCCGAAAAGGAGTTAAACCCCAGGATCTGTGTATTCCTACAAACAAGAGTTCATTTCTGGTAAACCAAGAGAATTTTGGCCTCAAATGATTTAACACAGTTCACGAACCCAACGCGATTCACACAATTATCTAAAGAGCATTTATGTAAGTGGAGCTGTGGTTTGTATCAGTTTCATAAGCAGAGTTGAACTACAAATGGTCTATATGAGTAGGAAACACAGTTCTTTTTTTCTGGGCATGCTCAAGGTTCTTGCTCTATTAGAGATGCTGGAAAGAAGAGCATGCTTCTTTCTTTAAAACAGAGTGTTTTCCATTAATGTGAACACTGCTCTGAATTTCCCTTCAGAATCGGAGTTAAACCACAGGATCTGTGTCTTCCTACAAGCAAGAGTTCATTTCTGCTAAACCAAGGGAATTTCGGGCTCAAATGATTTTACACAGTTCACGAACCCAATGCGATTCTCACTAATAACTAAAGAGCATTTATGTAAGTGGATCTCTGATTTGTATCAGTTTCATAAGCAGAGTTGAACTATGTATGGTCCATATGAGTAGAAACACAGTTCTTTTTTTCTGCACATGCTCAAGGTTCTTGCTCTATTAGAGATGCTGGAAAGAAGAGCATGCTTCTTTCTTTAAAACAGAGTGTTTTCCATTAATGTGAACACTGCTCTGAATTTCCCTTCAGAAACGGGGTTAAACCACAGGATCTTTGTCTTCCTACAACCAAGAGTTCATTTCTGGTAAACCAAGAGAATTTTGGGCTCAAATGATTTACCATAGTTCACGAACCCAACGCGAATCTCACAATGAACTAAAGAGCATTTATGTAAGTGAAGCTGTGGTTAGTATCACGTTCATAAGTAGAGTTGAACTATATATGGTCCGTATGAGTAGGAAACACAGTTCTTTTTTTCTGGGCATGCTCATGGTTCTTGCTGTATTAGAGACACTTGAAAGAAGAGGTTGTTTCTTGTGTTAAAACAGACTGTGTTTCATGGATGAGAACACTGCTCTGAATTTCCCTTCCCAAACTGTGTTAAACCCCAGGATCTGTGTCTTCCTACAAGCAAGAGTTCATTTCTGGTAAACCGAGAGAATTTTGGGCTCAAATGATTTAACACAGTTCACGAACCCAACGCGATTCTCACAATTAACTAAAGAGCATTTATGGATGTGGAGCTGTGGTTTGCGTCAGTTTCATAAGCAGAGTTGAACTATGTATGGTCCATATGAGTAGAAACACAGTTGTTTTTTTCTGGACATGCTCAACGTTCTTTCTCGATTATAGATGCTGGAAAGAAGAGCATGCTTCTTGCGTTAAAACAGAGTGTTTTCCATGGATGAGAACACTGCTCTGAATTTCCCTTCATAAATGGAGTTAAACCACAGGACTGTGTCTTCCTACAACCAAGAGTTCATTTCTGGTAAACCAAGAGAATTTTGTGCTCAAATGATTTAACACAGTTCATGAACCCAACGCGATTCACACAATTAATTAAAGAGCATTTATGCAAGTGAAGCTGTGGTTAGTATCATTTTCATAAGTAGAGTTGAACTATATATGGTCCGTATGTGTAGGTAACACAGTTCTTTTTTCTGGGCATGCTCATGGTTCTTGCTGTATTAGAGAAGCTCGAAAGAAGAGCTTGCTTCGTTCCTTAAAACAGAGTATGTTTCATGGATGAGAACAGTGCTCTGAATTTCCCGTCCGAAACGGAGTTAAACCCCGGGATCTGTGTCTTCCTACAAGCAAGAGTTCATTTCTGGTCAAACAAGTGAATTTGGGGATCAAATGATTTTACATAGTTCACGAACCCAACGCGATTCTCACTAATAACTAAAGAGCATTTATGGAAGTGGAGCTGTGGTTTGTATCAGTTTATGAGTAAAGTTGAACAACACATGGTCCGTATGAGTAGGAAACACATTTCTTTTTTTCTGGGCATGCTCAAGGTTCTTGCTCTATTAGAGATGCTGGAAAGAAGAGCATGTTTCTTGCGTTAAAGCAGAGTGTTTTCAATGGATGAGGACACTGCTCTGAATTTCCCTTCAGAAATGCAGTTAAACAACAGGATCTGTGTCTTCCTACAAGCAAGTTCATTTCGGGTAAAACAAGAGAATTTTGGGCTCAAATGATTTTACACAGTTCACGAGCCCAACGCGATTCTCACTAATAACTAAAGAGCATTTATGTAATTGGAGCTGTGGTTTGTATCAGTTTATGAGTAAAGTTGAACTACGTATGGTCCGTATGAGTAGGAAACACAGTTCTTTTTTTCTGGGCATGCTCATGGTTCTTGATGTATTAGAGACTCTCGAAAGAAGAGCTTGCTTATTAAGTTAAAACAGAGTGTGTTTCATGGATGAGAACACTGCTCTAAATTTCCCTTCCAAATAGGGGTTAAACCCCAGGATCTGTGTATTCCTACAAGCAAGAGTTCATTTCTGGTAAACCAAGAGATTTTTGGGCTCAAATGATTTAACACAGTTCACGAACCCAACGCGATTCTCACAATTAACTAATGACCATTTATGTAAGTGGAGCTGTGGTTTGTATCAGTTTCATAAGCAGAGTTGAACTATGTATGGTCCATATGAGTAGGAAACACAGTTTTTTTTTTCTGGGCATGCTCAAGGTTCTTGCTCTATTAAAGATGCTGGAAAGAAGAGCATGATTCTTTCGTTAAAACAGAGTGTTTTCCATTAATGTGAACACTGCTCTGAATTTCCCTTCAGAAACGGAGTTAAACCCTGGGATCTGTGTCTTCCTACAAGCAAGAGTTCATTTCTGGTAAAACAAGTGAATTAGGGGCTCAAATGATTTTACACAGTTCACTAACCCAACGCAATTCTCACAATTAACTAAAGAGCATTTATGTAAGTGGAGCTGTGGTTTGTATCAGTTTCATAAGCAGAGTTGAACTATGTATGGTCCATATGAGTAGGAAACACAGTTCTTTTTTTCTGGGCATGCTCAAGGTTCTTGCTCTATTAGAGATGCTGGAAAGAAGAGCATGATTCTGTCGTTAAAACAGAGTGTTTTCTATTAATGTGAACACTGCTCTGAATTTCCCTTCAGAAATGGAGTTAAACCACAGGATCTGTGTCTTCCTACAAGCAAGAGTTCATTTCTGCTAAACCAAGGGAATATTGGGCTCAAAGGATTTTACACAGTTCACGAACCCAACGCGATTCTCACAATTAACTAAAGAGCATTTATGTAAGTGGAGCTGAGGTTAGTATCATTTTCATGAGTAGAGTTGAACTACTTATGGTCCGTATGAGTAGGAAACACAGTTCTTTTTTTCTGGGCATGCTCATGGTTCTTGCTGTATTAGAGACACTTGAAAGAAGAGGTTGTTTCTTGTGTTAAAACAGACTGTGTTTCATGGATGAGAACACTGCTCTGGATTTCCCTTCCCAAACTGTGTTAAACCCCAGGATCTGTGTCTTTCTGCAAGCAAGAGTTCATTTCTGGTAAACCGAGAGAATTTTGGGCTCAAATGATTTAACACAGTTCACGAACCCAACGCGATTCTCACAATTAACTAAAGAGCATTTATGGAAGTGGAGCTGTGGTTTGTGTCAGTTTCATAAGCAGAGTTGAACTATGTATGGTCCATATGAGTAGAAACACAGTTCTTTTTTTCTGGACATGCTCAACGTTCTTGCTCGATTATAGATGCTGGAAAGAAGAGCATGCTTCTTGCGTTAAAACAGAGTGTTTTCCATGGATGAGAACACTGCTCTGAATTTCCCTTCATAAACGGAGTTAAACCACAGGATCTGTGTCTTCCTACATCCAAGAGTTCATTTCTGGTAAACCAAGAGAATTTTGGGCTCAAATGATTTAACACAGTTCAAGAACCCAACGTGATTCTCACAATTAACTAAAGAGCATTTATGTAAGTGGAGCTGTGGTTAGTATCATTTTCATAAGTAGAGTTGAACTATATATGGTCCGTATGTGTAGGTAACACAGTTCTTTTTTTCTGGGCATGCTCATGGTTCTTGCTGTATTAGAGAAGCTCGAAAGAAGAGCTTGCTTCGTGCGTTATAACAGAGTATGTTTCATGGATGAGAACAGTGCTCTGAATTTCCCGTCCGAAACGGAGTTAAACCCCGGGATCTGTGTCTTCCTACAAGCAAGAGTTCATTTCTGGTAAAACAAGTGAATTTTGTGCTCAAATGATTTAACACAGTTCAAGAACCCAACACGATTCTCACAATTAACTAAAGAGCATTTATGGAAGTGGAGCTGTGGTTTGTATCAGTTTATGAGTAAAGTTGAACAACACATGGTCCATATGAGTAGGAAACACATTTCTTTTTTTCTGGGCATGCTCAAGGTTCTTGCTCTATTAAAGACGCTGGAAAGAAGAGCATGATTCTTTCATTAAAACAGAGTGTTTTCCATTAATGTGAACACTGCTCTGAATTTCCCTTCAGAAACGGAGTTACACAACAGGATCTGTGTCTTCCTACAAGCAAGAGTTCATTTCTGCTAAACCAAGGGAATTTCGGGCTCAAATGATTTTACACAGTTCACAAACCCAACGCGATTCTCACAATTAACTAAAGAGCATTTATGTAAGTGGAGCTGTGGTTAGTATCATTTTCATAAGTAGAGTTGAACTATGTATGTTCCGTTTGAGTAGGAAACACAGTTCTTTTTTTCTGGAAGGCTCATGGTTCTTGCTGTATTAGAGACGCTCTAAAGAAGAGCTTGCTTCTGGCGATAAAACAGACTGTATTTCATGGATGAGAACACTGCTCTGAATTTCCCTTCAGAAACGGAGTTAAACCCCAGGATCAGTGTATTGCTACAAACAAGAGTTCATTTCTGGTAATCCAAGTGAATTTTGGGCTCAAATGATTTTACACAGTTCACGAACCCAACGTGATTCTCACAATTAGGTAATGAGCATTTTTGTAAGTGGAATTGTGGTTCGTATCAGTTTCATAAGCAGAGTTGAACTACGTATGCTCTGTATTAGTAGGAAACACAGTACTTTTATTCTGGGCATGCTCATGGTTCTTGCTGTATTAGAGATGCTGGAAAGAAGACCTTGCTTCTTGCCTTAAAACAGTGTGTTTTTCATTGATGAGAACACTGCTCTGAATTTCCCATCAGAAACGGAATTAAACCACAGGATCTGTGTCTTCCTACAAACAAGAGTTCATTTCTGGTAAACAAAGAGAATTTTGGGCTCAAATGATTTTACACAGTTCACGAACCCAACACGATTCTCACAATTAACTAAAGAGCATTTATGTAAGTGGAGCTGTGGTTAGTATCAGTTTCATAAGCAGAGTTGAACTATGTATGGTCCGTAAGAGTAGAATCACAGTTCTTTTTTTCTGGGCATGTTCATGGTTCTTGCTGTATAGAGAGGCTCAAAAGAAGAGCTTGCTTCTTGCGTTAAAACAGATTGTGTTTCATGGATGAGAACACTGCTCTGAATTTCCCTTCAGAAACGGAGTTAAACCACAGGATCTGTGTCTTCCTACAAGCAAGAGTTCATTTCTGGTAAAACAAGTGAATTAGGGGCTCAAATGATTTTACACAGTTCACGAACCCAACGCAATTCTCACAATTAACTAAAGAGCATTTATGTAAGTGGAGCTGTGGTTTGTATCAGTTTCATAAGCAGAGTTGAACTACCTATGGTCCATATGAGTAGGAAACACAGTTCTTTTTTTCTGGGCATGCTCAAGGTTCTTGCTCTATTAGAGATGCTGGAAAGAAGTGCATGATTCTTTTGTTAAAACAGTGTGTTTTCTATTAATGTGAACACTGCTCTGAATTTCCCTTCAGAAATGGAGTTAAACCACAGGATCTGTGTCTTCCTACAAGCAAGAGTTCATTTTTGCTAAACCAAGGGAATATTGGGCTCAAAGGATTTTACACAGTTCACGAACCCAACGCGATTATCACAATTAACTAAAGAGCATTTATGTAAGTGGAGCTGAAGTTAGTATCATTTTCATGAGTAGAGTTGAACTATATATGGTCCGTATGAGTAGGAAACACAGTTCTTTTTTTCTGGGCAGGCTCATGGTTCTTGCATTATTAGAGAAGCTTGAAAGAAGAGCTTGCTTCTTGCGTTAAAACAGACTGTGTTTCATGGATGAGAACACTGCTCTGAATTTCCCTTCCCAAACTGTGTTAAACCCCAGGATCTGTGTCTTCCTACAAGCAAGAGTTCATTTCTGGTAAACCGAGAGAATTTTGGGCTCAAATGATTTAACACAATTCATGAACCCAACGCGATTCACACTATTAACTAAAGAGCATTTAAGTAAGTGGAGCTGTGGTTTGTATCAGTTTCATAAGCAGAGTTGAACTATGTATGTTCTGTTTGAGTAGTTAACACAGTTCTTTTTTTCTGGAATGCTCATGGTTCCTACTGTATTAGAGACACTCGAAAGAAGAGCTTGCTTCTTGTGATAAAACAGACTGTGTTTCATGGATGAGAACACTGCTCTGAATTTCCCTTCAGAAACGGAGTTAAACCCCAGGATCAGTGTATTGCTACAAACAAGAGTTCATTTCTGGTAAAGCAAGTGAATTTTGGGCTCAAATGATTTTACACAGTTCACGAACCCAACGCGATTCTCACAATTAACTAAAGAGCATTTATGTAAGTGCAGCTGGGGTTAGTATCATTTTCATAAGTAGAGTTGAACTACGTATGGTCCGTATGATTAGGAAACAGTTTTTTTTTTTTTTTTTCTGGGCATGTTCATGGTTCTTGCTGTATTAGAGACGCTCAAAAGAAGAGCTTGCTTCTTGCGTTAAAACAGACTGTGTTTCATGGATGAGAACACTGCTCTGAATTTCCCTTCCCAAACGTTGTTAAACCCAGTGTCTGTGTCTTCTTACAAGCAAGAGTTCATTTCTGGTAAACTAAGTGGATCTTGGGCTCAAATGATTTTACACAGTTCACGAACCCAACGTGATTCTCACAATTAAATAATGAGCATTTATGTAAGTGGAGCTGTGGTTCGTATCAGTTTCGTAAGCAGAGTTGAACTATGTATGCTCTGTATGAGTAGGAAACACAGTTCTTTTTTTCTGGACATGCTCAAGGTTCTTGCTCAATTAGAGATGCTGGAAAGAAGAGCATGCTTCTTGCGTTAAAACAGAGTGTTTTCCATGGATGAGAACACTGCTCTGAATTTCCCTTCATAAACGTAGTTAAACCACAGGATCTGTGTCTTCCTACAACCAAGAGTTCATTTCTGGTAAACCAAGAGAATTTTGTGCTCAAATGATTTAACACAGTTCATGAACCCAACACGATACTCACAATAAACTAAAGAGCATTTATGTAAGTGGAGCTGTGGTTAGTATCATTTTCATAAGTAGAGTTGAACTATATATGGTCCGTATGTGTAGGAAACACAGTTCTTTTTTTCTGGGCATGCTCATGGTTCTTGCTGTATTAGAGAAGCTCGAAAGAAGAGCTTGCTTTGTTCGTTAAAACAGAGTATGTTTCATGGATGAGAACACTGCACTGAATTTCCCTTCCCAAACGGTGTTAAACCCAGGATCTGTGTCTTCCTACAAGCAAGAGTTCATTTCTGGTAAACCAAGTGAATTTTGGGCTCAAATGATTTAACACAGTTCACGAACCCAACGCTATTCTCACAAGTAACTAAAGAGCATTAATGTAAGAAGAGCTGTGGTTTGTATCAGTTTCATAAGCAGAGTTGAACTACGTATGGTCCATATGAATAGGAAACACAGTTCTTTTTTTCTGGTCATGCTCAAGGTTCTTGCTGTATTAGAGATGCTGGAAAGAAGACATTGCTTCTTGCATTAAAACAGACTGTGTTTCATGGATGAGAACAGTGCCATGAATTTCTCTTCAGAAATGGAGTTAAACCTCAGGATCTGTGTCTTCCTACAAGCAAGAGTTCATTTCTGGTAAACCAAGAGAATTTTGGGCTCAAATGATTTACCACAGTTCACGAACCCAACTCGAATCTCACAATGAAGTAAAGAGCATTTATGTAAGTGGAGCTGTGGTTAGTATCATGTTCATAAGTAGAGTTGAACTATATATGGTCCGTATGAGTAGGAAACACAGTTCTTTTTTTCTGGGCATGCTCATGGTTCTTGATGTATTATAGACGCTCGAAAGAAGAGCTTGCTTATTACGTTACAACAGAGTGTGTTTCATGGATGAGAACACTGCTCTAAATTTCCCTTCCGAAAAGGAGTTAAACCCCAGGATCTGTGTATTCCTACAAGCAAGAGTTCATTTCTGGTTAACCAAGAGAATTTTGGCCTCAAATGATTTAACACAGTTCACGAACCCAACGCGATTCTCACAATTATCTAAAGAGCATTTATGTAAGTGGAGCTGTGGTTTGTATCAGTTTCATAAGCAGAGTTGAACTACGTATGGTCCGTATGAGTAGGAAACACAGTTCTTTTATTCTGGGCATGCTCAAGGTTCTTGATCTATTAGAGATGCAGGAAAAAGAGGATGCTTTTTTCTTTGAAACAGAGTGTTTTCCATTAATGTGAACACGGCTCTGAATTTCCCTTCAGAAAGGGAGTTAAACCACAGGATCTGTGTCTTCCTACAAGCAAGAGTTCATTTCTGCTAAACTAAGGGAATTTCGGGCACAAATGATTTTACACAGTTCACGGACCCAATGCGATTCTCACAAATGACTAAAGAGCATTTATGGAAGTGGAGCTGTGGTTTGTGTCACTTTCATAAGCAGAGTTGAACTATGTATGGTCCATATGAGTAGAAACACAGTTCTTTTTTTCTGGACATGCTAAAAGTTCTTGCTCTATTAGAGATGCTGGAAAGAAGACCTTGCTTCTTGTGTTAAAACAGTGTGTTTTTTATTGATGAGAACACTGCTCTGAATTTCTCCTCAGAAACGGAGTTAAACCACAGGATCTGTGTCTTCCTACAACCAAGAGTTCATTTCTGGTAAACCAAGAGAATTTTGTGCTCAAATGATTTAACACAGTTCACGAACCCAACGCGATTCTCACATTTATCTAAAGAGCATTTATGTAAGTGGAGCTGTGGTTTGTATCAGTTTCATAAGCAGAGTTGAACTACGTATGGTCCGTATGAGTAGGAAACACAGTTCTTTTTTTCTGGGCATGCTCAAGGTTCTTGCTGTATTAGAGACGCTCAAAAGAAGAGCTTGCTTCTTGCGTTAAAACAGACTGTGTTTCATGGATGAGAACACTGCTCTGAATTTCCCTTCTCAAACGGTGTTAAACACAGGATCTGTGTCTTCCTACAAGCAAGAGTTCATTTCTGGTAAACCAAGAAAATTTTGTGCTCAAATGATTTAACACAGTTCACGAACCCAACGCGATTCTCACAATTAACTAAAGAGCATTTATGTAAGTGCAGCTGGGGTTAGTATAATTTTCATAAGTAGAGTTGAACTACATATGGTCCGTATGAGTAGGAAACAGTTTTTTTTTTTTTTCTGGGCATGTTCATGGTTCTTGCTGTATTAGAGACGCTCAAAAGAAGAGCTTGCTTCTTGCGTTAAAACAGACTGTGTTTCATGGATGAGAACATTGCTCTGAATTTCCCTTCCCAAACGGTGTTAAACCCAGTATCTGTGTCTTCCTACAAGCAAGAGTTCATTTCTGGTAAACCAAGTGAATTTTGGGCTCAAATGATTTTACACAGTTCACGAACCCAACGCGATTCTCACAATTAACTAAAGAGCATTTATGGAAGTGGAGCTGTGGTTTGTGTCAGTTTCATAAGCAGAGTTGAACTATGTATGGTCCATATGAGTAGAAACACAGTTCTTTTTTTCTGGACATGCTCAACGTTCTTGCTCGATTATAGATGCTGGAAAGAAGAGCATGCTTCTTGCGTTAAAACAGAGTGTTTTCCATGGATGAGAACACTGCTCTGAATTTCCCTTCATAAACGGAGTTAAACCACAGGATCTGTGTCTTCCTACATCCAAGAGTTCATTTCTGGTAAACCAAGAGAATTTTGGGCTCAAATGATTTAACACAGTTCAAGAACCCAACGTGATTCTCACAATTAACTAAAGAGCATTTATGTAAGTGGAGCTGTGGTTAGTATCATTTTCATAAGTAGAGTTGAACTATATATGGTCCGTATGTGTAGGTAACACAGTTCTTTTTTTCTGGGCATGCTCATGGTTCTTGCTGTATTAGAGAAGCTCGAAAGAAGAGCTTGCTTCGTGCGTTATAACAGAGTATGTTTCATGGATGAGAACAGTGCTCTGAATTTCCCGTCCGAAACGGAGTTAAACCCCGGGATCTGTGTCTTCCTACAAGCAAGAGTTCATTTCTGGTAAAACAAGTGAATTTTGTGCTCAAATGATTTAACACAGTTCAAGAACCCAACGCGATTCTCACAATTAACTAAAGAGCATTTATGGAAGTGGAGCTGTGGTTTGTATCAGTTTATGAGTAAAGTTGAACAACACATGGTCCATATGAGTAGGAAACACATTTCTTTTTTTCTGGGCATGCTCAAGGTTCTTGCTCTATTAAAGACGCTGGAAAGAAGAGCATGATTCTTTCATTAAAACAGAGTGTTTTCCATTAATGTGAACACTGCTCTGAATTTCCCTTCAGAAACGGAGTTACACAACAGGATCTGTGTCTTCCTACAAGCAAGAGTTCATTTCTGCTAAACCAAGGGAATTTCGGGCTCAAATGATTTTACACAGTTCACAAACCCAACGCGATTCTCACAATTAACTAAAGAGCATTTATGTAAGTGGAGCTGTGGTTAGTATCATTTTCATAAGTAGAGTTGAACTATGTATGTTCCGTTTGAGTAGGAAACACAGTTCTTTTTTTCTGGAAGGCTCATGGTTCTTGCTGTATTAGAGACGCTCTAAAGAAGAGCTTGCTTCTGGCGATAAAACAGACTGTATTTCATGGATGAGAACACTGCTCTGAATTTCCCTTCAGAAACGGAGTTAAACCCCAGGATCAGTGTATTGCTACAAACAAGAGTTCATTTCTGGTAATCCAAGTGAATTTTGGGCTCAAATGATTTTACACAGTTCACGAACCCAACGTGATTCTCACAATTAGGTAATGAGCATTTTTGTAAGTGGAATTGTGGTTCGTATCAGTTTCATAAGCAGAGTTGAACTACGTATGCTCTGTATTAGTAGGAAACACAGTACTTTTATTCTGGGCATGCTCATGGTTCTTGCTGTATTAGAGATGCTGGAAAGAAGACCTTGCTTCTTGCCTTAAAACAGTGTGTTTTTCATTGATGAGAACACTGCTCTGAATTTCCCATCAGAAACGGAATTAAACCACAGGATCTGTGTCTTCCTACAAACAAGAGTTCATTTCTGGTAAACAAAGAGAATTTTGGGCTCAAATGATTTTACACAGTTCACGAACCCAACACGATTCTCACAATTAACTAAAGAGCATTTATGTAAGTGGAGCTGTGGTTAGTATCAGTTTCATAAGCAGAGTTGAACTATGTATGGTCCGTAAGAGTAGAATCACAGTTCTTTTTTTCTGGGCATGTTCATGGTTCTTGCTGTATAGAGAGGCTCAAAAGAAGAGCTTGCTTCTTGCGTTAAAACAGATTGTGTTTCATGGATGAGAACACTGCTCTGAATTTCCCTTCAGAAACGGAGTTAAACCACAGGATCTGTGTCTTCCTACAAGCAAGAGTTCATTTCTGGTAAAACAAGTGAATTAGGGGCTCAAATGATTTTACACAGTTCACGAACCCAACGCAATTCTCACAATTAACTAAAGAGCATTTATGTAAGTGGAGCTGTGGTTTGTATCAGTTTCATAAGCAGAGTTGAACTACCTATGGTCCATATGAGTAGGAAACACAGTTCTTTTTTTCTGGGCATGCTCAAGGTTCTTGCTCTATTAGAGATGCTGGAAAGAAGTGCATGATTCTTTTGTTAAAACAGTGTGTTTTCTATTAATGTGAACACTGCTCTGAATTTCCCTTCAGAAATGGAGTTAAACCACAGGATCTGTGTCTTCCTACAAGCAAGAGTTCATTTTTGCTAAACCAAGGGAATATTGGGCTCAAAGGATTTTACACAGTTCACGAACCCAACGCGATTATCACAATTAACTAAAGAGCATTTATGTAAGTGGAGCTGAAGTTAGTATCATTTTCATGAGTAGAGTTGAACTATATATGGTCCGTATGAGTAGGAAACACAGTTCTTTTTTTCTGGGCAGGCTCATGGTTCTTGCATTATTAGAGAAGCTTGAAAGAAGAGCTTGCTTCTTGCGTTAAAACAGACTGTGTTTCATGGATGAGAACACTGCTCTGAATTTCCCTTCCCAAACTGTGTTAAACCCCAGGATCTGTGTCTTCCTACAAGCAAGAGTTCATTTCTGGTAAACCGAGAGAATTTTGGGCTCAAATGATTTAACACAATTCATGAACCCAACGCGATTCACACTATTAACTAAAGAGCATTTAAGTAAGTGGAGCTGTGGTTTGTATCAGTTTCATAAGCAGAGTTGAACTATGTATGTTCTGTTTGAGTAGTTAACACAGTTCTTTTTTTCTGGAATGCTCATGGTTCCTACTGTATTAGAGACACTCGAAAGAAGAGCTTGCTTCTTGTGATAAAACAGACTGTGTTTCATGGATGAGAACACTGCTCTGAATTTCCCTTCAGAAACGGAGTTAAACCCCAGGATCAGTGTATTGCTACAAACAAGAGTTCATTTCTGGTAAAGCAAGTGAATTTTGGGCTCAAATGATTTTACACAGTTCACGAACCCAACGCGATTCTCACAATTAACTAAAGAGCATTTATGTAAGTGCAGCTGGGGTTAGTATCATTTTCATAAGTAGAGTTGAACTACGTATGGTCCGTATGATTAGGAAACAGTTTTTTTTTTTTTTTTTCTGGGCATGTTCATGGTTCTTGCTGTATTAGAGACGCTCAAAAGAAGAGCTTGCTTCTTGCGTTAAAACAGACTGTGTTTCATGGATGAGAACACTGCTCTGAATTTCCCTTCCCAAACGTTGTTAAACCCAGTGTCTGTGTCTTCTTACAAGCAAGAGTTCATTTCTGGTAAACTAAGTGGATCTTGGGCTCAAATGATTTTACACAGTTCACGAACCCAACGTGATTCTCACAATTAAATAATGAGCATTTATGTAAGTGGAGCTGTGGTTCGTATCAGTTTCGTAAGCAGAGTTGAACTATGTATGCTCTGTATGAGTAGGAAACACAGTTCTTTTTTTCTGGACATGCTCAAGGTTCTTGCTCAATTAGAGATGCTGGAAAGAAGAGCATGCTTCTTGCGTTAAAACAGAGTGTTTTCCATGGATGAGAACACTGCTCTGAATTTCCCTTCATAAACGTAGTTAAACCACAGGATCTGTGTCTTCCTACAACCAAGAGTTCATTTCTGGTAAACCAAGAGAATTTTGTGCTCAAATGATTTAACACAGTTCATGAACCCAACACGATACTCACAATAAACTAAAGAGCATTTATGTAAGTGGAGCTGTGGTTAGTATCATTTTCATAAGTAGAGTTGAACTATATATGGTCCGTATGTGTAGGAAACACAGTTCTTTTTTTCTGGCATGCTCATGGTTCTTGCTGTATTAGAGAAGCTCGAAAGAAGAGCTTGCTTTGTTCGTTAAAACAGAGTATGTTTCATGGATGAGAACACTGCACTGAATTTCCCTTCCCAAACGGTGTTAAACCCAGGATCTGTGTCTTCCTACAAGCAAGAGTTCATTTCTGGTAAACCAAGTGAATTTTGGGCTCAAATGATTTAACACAGTTCACGAACCCAACGCTATTCTCACAAGTAACTAAAGAGCATTAATGTAAGAAGAGCTGTGGTTTGTATCAGTTTCATAAGCAGAGTTGAACTACGTATGGTCCATATGAATAGGAAACACAGTTCTTTTTTTCTGGTCATGCTCAAGGTTCTTGCTGTATTAGAGATGCTGGAAAGAAGACATTGCTTCTTGCATTAAAACAGACTGTGTTTCATGGATGAGAACAGTGCCATGAATTTCTCTTCAGAAATGGAGTTAAACCTCAGGATCTGTGTCTTCCTACAAGCAAGAGTTCATTTCTGGTAAACCAAGAGAATTTTGGGCTCAAATGATTTACCACAGTTCACGAACCCAACTCGAATCTCACAATGAAGTAAAGAGCATTTATGTAAGTGGAGCTGTGGTTAGTATCATGTTCATAAGTAGAGTTGAACTATATATGGTCCGTATGAGTAGGAAACACAGTTCTTTTTTTCTGGGCATGCTCATGGTTCTTGATGTATTATAGACGCTCGAAAGAAGAGCTTGCTTATTACGTTACAACAGAGTGTGTTTCATGGATGAGAACACTGCTCTAAATTTCCCTTCCGAAAAGGAGTTAAACCCCAGGATCTGTGTATTCCTACAAGCAAGAGTTCATTTCTGGTTAACCAAGAGAATTTTGGCCTCAAATGATTTAACACAGTTCACGAACCCAACGCGATTCTCACAATTATCTAAAGAGCATTTATGTAAGTGGAGCTGTGGTTTGTATCAGTTTCATAAGCAGAGTTGAACTACGTATGGTCCGTATGAGTAGGAAACACAGTTCTTTTATTCTGGGCATGCTCAAGGTTCTTGATCTATTAGAGATGCAGGAAAAAGAGGATGCTTTTTTCTTTGAAACAGAGTGTTTTCCATTAATGTGAACACGGCTCTGAATTTCCCTTCAGAAAGGGAGTTAAACCACAGGATCTGTGTCTTCCTACAAGCAAGAGTTCATTTCTGCTAAACTAAGGGAATTTCGGGCTCAAATGATTTTACACAGTTCACGGACCCAATGCGATTCTCACAAATGACTAAAGAGCATTTATGGAAGTGGAGCTGTGGTTTGTGTCACTTTCATAAGCAGAGTTGAACTATGTATGGTCCATATGAGTAGAAACACAGTTCTTTTTTTCTGGACATGCTAAAAGTTCTTGCTCTATTAGAGATGCTGGAAAGAAGACCTTGCTTCTTGTGTTAAAACAGTGTGTTTTTTATTGATGAGAACACTGCTCTGAATTTCTCCTCAGAAACGGAGTTAAACCACAGGATCTGTGTCTTCCTACAACCAAGAGTTCATTTCTGGTAAACCAAGAGAATTTTGTGCTCAAATGATTTAACACAGTTCACGAACCCAACGCGATTCTCACATTTATCTAAAGAGCATTTATGTAAGTGGAGCTGTGGTTTGTATCAGTTTCATAAGCAGAGTTGAACTACGTATGGTCCGTATGAGTAGGAAACACAGTTCTTTTTTTCTGGGCATGCTCAAGGTTCTTGCTGTATTAGAGACGCTCAAAAGAAGAGCTTGCTTCTTGCGTTAAAACAGACTGTGTTTCATGGATGAGAACACTGCTCTGAATTTCCCTTCTCAAACGGTGTTAAACACAGGATCTGTGTCTTCCTACAAGCAAGAGTTCATTTCTGGTAAACCAAGAAAATTTTGTGCTCAAATGATTTAACACAGTTCACGAACCCAACGCGATTCTCACAATTAACTAAAGAGCATTTATGTAAGTGCAGCTGGGGTTAGTATAATTTTCATAAGTAGAGTTGAACTACATATGGTCCGTATGAGTAGGAAACAGTTTTTTTTTTTTTTCTGGGCATGTTCATGGTTCTTGCTGTATTAGAGACGCTCAAAAGAAGAGCTTGCTTCTTGCGTTAAAACAGACTGTGTTTCATGGATGAGAACATTGCTCTGAATTTCCCTTCCCAAACGGTGTTAAACCCAGTATCTGTGTCTTCCTACAAGCAAGAGTTCATTTCTGGTAAACCAAGTGAATTTTGGGCTCAAATGATTTTACACAGTTCACGAACCCAACGCGATTCTCACAATTAACTAAAGAGCATTTATGGAAGTGGAGCTGTGGTTTGTGTCAGTTTCATAAGCAGAGTTGAACTATGTATGGTCCATATGAGTAGAAACACAGTTCTTTTTTTCTGGACATGCTCAACGTTCTTGCTCGATTATAGATGCTGGAAAGAAGAGCATGCTTCTTGCGTTAAAACAGAGTGTTTTCCATGGATGAGAACACTGCTCTGAATTTCCCTTCATAAACGGAGTTAAACCACAGGATCTGTGTCTTCCTACATCCAAGAGTTCATTTCTGGTAAACCAAGAGAATTTTGGGCTCAAATGATTTAACACAGTTCAAGAACCCAACGTGATTCTCACAATTAACTAAAGAGCATTTATGTAAGTGGAGCTGTGGTTAGTATCATTTTCATAAGTAGAGTTGAACTATATATGGTCCGTATGTGTAGGTAACACAGTTCTTTTTTTCTGGGCATGCTCATGGTTCTTGCTGTATTAGAGAAGCTCGAAAGAAGAGCTTGCTTCGTGCGTTATAACAGAGTATGTTTCATGGATGAGAACAGTGCTCTGAATTTCCCGTCCGAAACGGAGTTAAACCCCGGGATCTGTGTCTTCCTACAAGCAAGAGTTCATTTCTGGTAAAACAAGTGAATTTTGTGCTCAAATGATTTAACACAGTTCAAGAACCCAACGCGATTCTCACAATTAACTAAAGAGCATTTATGGAAGTGGAGCTGTGGTTTGTATCAGTTTATGAGTAAAGTTGAACAACACATGGTCCATATGAGTAGGAAACACATTTCTTTTTTTCTGGGCATGCTCAAGGTTCTTGCTCTATTAAAGACGCTGGAAAGAAGAGCATGATTCTTTCATTAAAACAGAGTGTTTTCCATTAATGTGAACACTGCTCTGAATTTCCCTTCAGAAACGGAGTTACACAACAGGATCTGTGTCTTCCTACAAGCAAGAGTTCATTTCTGCTAAACCAAGGGAATTTCGGGCTCAAATGATTTTACACAGTTCACAAACCCAACGCGATTCTCACAATTAACTAAAGAGCATTTATGTAAGTGGAGCTGTGGTTAGTATCATTTTCATAAGTAGAGTTGAACTATGTATGTTCCGTTTGAGTAGGAAACACAGTTCTTTTTTTCTGGAAGGCTCATGGTTCTTGCTGTATTAGAGACGCTCTAAAGAAGAGCTTGCTTCTGGCGATAAAACAGACTGTATTTCATGGATGAGAACACTGCTCTGAATTTCCCTTCAGAAACGGAGTTAAACCCCAGGATCAGTGTATTGCTACAAACAAGAGTTCATTTCTGGTAATCCAAGTGAATTTTGGGCTCAAATGATTTTACACAGTTCACGAACCCAACGTGATTCTCACAATTAGGTAATGAGCATTTTTGTAAGTGGAATTGTGGTTCGTATCAGTTTCATAAGCAGAGTTGAACTACTTATGCTCTGTATTAGTAGGAAACACAGTACTTTTATTCTGGGCATGCTCATGGTTCTTGCTGTATTAGAGATGCTGGAAAGAAGACCTTGCTTCTTGCCTTAAAACAGTGTGTTTTTCATTGATGAGAACACTGCTCTGAATTTCCCATCAGAAACGGAATTAAACCACAGGATCTGTGTCTTCCTACAAACAAGAGTTCATTTCTGGTAAACAAAGAGAATTTTGGGCTCAAATGATTTTACACAGTTCACGAACCCAACACGATTCTCACAATTAACTAAAGAGCATTTATGTAAGTGGAGCTGTGGTTAGTATCAGTTTCATAAGCAGAGTTGAACTATGTATGGTCCGTAAGAGTAGAATCACAGTTCTTTTTTTCTGGGCATGTTCATGGTTCTTGCTGTATAGAGAGGCTCAAAAGAAGAGCTTGCTTCTTGCGTTAAAACAGATTGTGTTTCATGGATGAGAACACTGCTCTGAATTTCCCTTCAGAAACGGAGTTAAACCACAGGATCTGTGTCTTCCTACAAGCAAGAGTTCATTTCTGGTAAAACAAGTGAATTAGGGGCTCAAATGATTTTACACAGTTCACGAACCCAACGCAATTCTCACAATTAACTAAAGAGCATTTATGTAAGTGGAGCTGTGGTTTGTATCAGTTTCATAAGCAGAGTTGAACTACCTATGGTCCATATGAGTAGGAAACACAGTTCTTTTTTTCTGGGCATGCTCAAGGTTCTTGCTCTATTAGAGATGCTGGAAAGAAGTGCATGATTCTTTTGTTAAAACAGTGTGTTTTCTATTAATGTGAACACTGCTCTGAATTTCCCTTCAGAAATGGAGTTAAACCACAGGATCTGTGTCTTCCTACAAGCAAGAGTTCATTTTTGCTAAACCAAGGGAATATTGGGCTCAAAGGATTTTACACAGTTCACGAACCCAACGCGATTATCACAATTAACTAAAGAGCATTTATGTAAGTGGAGCTGAAGTTAGTATCATTTTCATGAGTAGAGTTGAACTATATATGGTCCGTATGAGTAGGAAACACAGTTCTTTTTTTCTGGGCAGGCTCATGGTTCTTGCATTATTAGAGAAGCTTGAAAGAAGAGCTTGCTTCTTGCGTTAAAACAGACTGTGTTTCATGGATGAGAACACTGCTCTGAATTTCCCTTCCCAAACTGTGTTAAACCCCAGGATCTGTGTCTTCCTACAAGCAAGAGTTCATTTCTGGTAAACCGAGAGAATTTTGGGCTCAAATGATTTAACACAATTCATGAACCCAACGCGATTCACACTATTAACTAAAGAGCATTTAAGTAAGTGGAGCTGTGGTTTGTATCAGTTTCATAAGCAGAGTTGAACTATGTATGTTCTGTTTGAGTAGTTAACACAGTTCTTTTTTTCTGGAATGCTCATGGTTCCTACTGTATTAGAGACACTCGAAAGAAGAGCTTGCTTCTTGTGATAAAACAGACTGTGTTTCATGGATGAGAACACTGCTCTGAATTTCCCTTCAGAAACGGAGTTAAACCCCAGGATCAGTGTATTGCTACAAACAAGAGTTCATTTCTGGTAAAGCAAGTGAATTTTGGGCTCAAATGATTTTACACAGTTCACGAACCCAACGCGATTCTCACAATTAACTAAAGAGCATTTATGTAAGTGCAGCTGGGGTTAGTATCATTTTCATAAGTAGAGTTGAACTACGTATGGTCCGTATGATTAGGAAACAGTTTTTTTTTTTTTTTCTGGGCATGTTCATGGTTCTTGCTGTATTAGAGACGCTCAAAAGAAGAGCTTGCATCTTGCGTTAAAACAGACTGTGTTTCATGGATGAGAACACTGCTCTGAATTTCCCTTCCCAAACGTTGTTAAACCCAGTGTCTGTGTCTTCTTACAAGCAAGAGTTCATTTCTGGTAAACTAAGTGGATCTTGGGCTCAAATGATTTTACACAGTTCACGAACCCAACGTGATTCTCACAATTAAATAATGAGCATTTATGTAAGTGGAGCTGTGGTTCGTATCAGTTTCGTAAGCAGAGTTGAACTATGTATGCTCTGTATGAGTAGGAAACACAGTTCTTTTTTTCTGGACATGCTCAAGGTTCTTGCTCAATTAGAGATGCTGGAAAGAAGAGCATGCTTCTTGCGTTAAAACAGAGTGTTTTCCATGGATGAGAACACTGCTCTGAATTTCCCTTCATAAACGTAGTTAAACCACAGGATCTGTGTCTTCCTACAACCAAGAGTTCATTTCTGGTAAACCAAGAGAATTTTGTGCTCAAATGATTTAACACAGTTCATGAACCCAACACGATACTCACAATAAACTAAAGAGCATTTATGTAAGTGGAGCTGTGGTTAGTATCATTTTCATAAGTAGAGTTGAACTATATATGGTCCGTATGTGTAGGAAACACAGTTCTTTTTTTCTGGGCATGCTCATGGTTCTTGCTGTATTAGAGAAGCTCGAAAGAAGAGCTTGCTTTGTTCGTTAAAACAGAGTATGTTTCATGGATGAGAACACTGCACTGAATTTCCCTTCCCAAACGGTGTTAAACCCAGGATCTGTGTCTTCCTACAAGCAAGAGTTCATTTCTGGTAAACCAAGTGAATTTTGGGCTCAAATGATTTAACACAGTTCACGAACCCAACGCTATTCTCACAAGTAACTAAAGAGCATTAATGTAAGAAGAGCTGTGGTTTGTATCAGTTTCATAAGCAGAGTTGAACTACGTATGGTCCATATGAATAGGAAACACAGTTCTTTTTTTCTGGTCATGCTCAAGGTTCTTGCTGTATTAGAGATGCTGGAAAGAAGACATTGCTTCTTGCATTAAAACAGACTGTGTTTCATGGATGAGAACAGTGCCATGAATTTCTCTTCAGAAATGGAGTTAAACCTCAGGATCTGTGTCTTCCTACAAGCAAGAGTTCATTTCTGGTAAACCAAGAGAATTTTGGGCTCAAATGATTTACCACAGTTCACGAACCCAACTCGAATCTCACAATGAAGTAAAGAGCATTTATGTAAGTGGAGCTGTGGTTAGTATCATGTTCATAAGTAGAGTTGAACTATATATGGTCCGTATGAGTAGGAAACACAGTTCTTTTTTTCTGGGCATGCTCATGGTTCTTGATGTATTATAGACGCTCGAAAGAAGAGCTTGCTTATTACGTTACAACAGAGTGTGTTTCATGGATGAGAACACTGCTCTAAATTTCCCTTCCGAAAAGGAGTTAAACCCCAGGATCTGTGTATTCCTACAAGCAAGAGTTCATTTCTGGTTAACCAAGAGAATTTTGGCCTCAAATGATTTAACACAGTTCACGAACCCAACGCGATTCTCACAATTATCTAAAGAGCATTTATGTAAGTGGAGCTGTGGTTTGTATCAGTTTCATAAGCAGAGTTGAACTACGTATGGTCCGTATGAGTAGGAAACACAGTTCTTTTATTCTGGGCATGCTCAAGGTTCTTGATCTATTAGAGATGCAGGAAAAAGAGGATGCTTTTTTCTTTGAAACAGAGTGTTTTCCATTAATGTGAACACGGCTCTGAATTTCCCTTCAGAAAGGGAGTTAAACCACAGGATCTGTGTCTTCCTACAAGCAAGAGTTCATTTCTGCTAAACTAAGGGAATTTCGGGCTCAAATGATTTTACACAGTTCACGGACCCAATGCGATTCTCACAAATGACTAAAGAGCATTTATGGAAGTGGAGCTGTGGTTTGTGTCACTTTCATAAGCAGAGTTGAACTATGTATGGTCCATATGAGTAGAAACACAGTTCTTTTTTTCTGGACATGCTAAAAGTTCTTGCTCTATTAGAGATGCTGGAAAGAAGACCTTGCTTCTTGTGTTAAAACAGTGTGTTTTTTATTGATGAGAACACTGCTCTGAATTTCCCCTCAGAAACGGAGTTAAACCACAGGATCTGTGTCTTCCTACAACCAAGAGTTCATTTCTGGTAAACCAAGAGAATTTTGTGCTCAAATGATTTAACACAGTTCACGAACCCAACGCGATTCTCACATTTATCTAAAGAGCATTTATGTAAGTGGAGCTGTGGTTTGTATCAGTTTCATAAGCAGAGTTGAACTACGTATGGTCCGTATGAGTAGGAAACACAGTTCTTTTTTTCTGGGCATGCTCAAGGTTCTTGCTGTATTAGAGACGCTCAAAAGAAGAGCTTGCTTCTTGCGTTAAAACAGACTGTGTTTCATGGATGAGAACACTGCTCTGAATTTCCCTTCTCAAACGGTGTTAAACGCAGGATCTGTGTCTTCCTACAAGCAAGAGTTCATTTCTGGTAAACCAAGAAAATTTTGTGCTCAAATGATTTAACACAGTTCACGAACCCAACGCGATTCTCACAATTAACTAAAGAGCATTTATGTAAGTGCAGCTGGGGTTAGTATAATTTTCATAAGTAGAGTTGAACTACATATGGTCCGTATGAGTAGGAAACAGTTTTTTTTTTTTTTTTCTGGGCATGTTCATGGTTCTTGCTGTATTAGAGACGCTCAAAAGAAGAGCTTGCTTCTTGCGTTAAAACAGACTGTGTTTCATGGATGAGAACATTGCTCTGAATTTCCCTTCCCAAACGGTGTTAAACCCAGTATCTGTGTCTTCCTACAAGCAAGAGTTCATTTCTGGTAAACCAAGTGAATTTTGGGCTCAAATGATTTTACACAGTTCACGAACCCAACGCGATTCTCACAATTAACTAAAGAGCATTTATGGAAGTGGAGCTGTGGTTTGTGTCAGTTTCATAAGCAGAGTTGACCTATGTATGGTCCATATGAGTAGAAACACAGTTCTTTTTTTCTGGACATGCTCAAGGTTCTTGATCTATTAGAGATGCTGGAAAGAAGAGCATGCTTCTTGCGTTAAATCAGAGTGATTTCCATGGATGAGAACACTGCTCTGAATTTCCCTTCATAAATGGAGTTAAACCACAGGATCTGTGTCTTCCTACAACCAAGAGTTCATTTCTGGTAAACCAAGAGAATTTTGTGCTCAAATGATTTAACACAGTTCATGAACCCAATGCGATTCTCACAATTAACTAAAGAGCATTTATGTAAGTGGAGCTGTGGTTAGTATCATTTTCATAAGTAGAGTTGAACTATATATGGTCCGTATGTGTAGGAAACACAGTTCTTTTTTTCTGGGCATGCTCATGGTTCTTGCTCTATTAGAGAAGCTCGAAAGAAGAGCTTGCTTCGTGCGTTAAAACGGAGTATATTTCATGGATGAGAACACTGCACTGAATTTCTCTTCAGAAATGGAGTTAAACCACAGGATCTGTGTCATCCTACAAGCAAGAGTTCATTTCTGGTAAACCAAGATAATTTTGGGCTCAAATGATTTTACAAAGTTCACGAACCCAAAGTGAATCTCACTATTAACTAATGAGCATTTATGTAAGTGGAGCTGTGGTTCGTATCAGTTTCATAAGCAGAGTTGAACTACGTATGCTCTGTGTGAGTAGGAAACACAGTACTTTTATTCTGAGCATGCTCATAGTTCTTGCTCTATTAGAGATTCTGGAAAGAAGACCTTGCTACTTGCGTTAAAACAGTGTGTTTTTCATTGATGAGAACACTGCTCTGAATTTCCCCTCAGAAACGGAATTAAACCACAGGATCTGTGTCTTCCTACAACCAAGAGTTCATTTCTGGTAAACAAAGAGAATTTTGGGCTCAAATGATTTTACACAGTTCACGAACCCAACGCGATTCTTACAATTAACTAAAGAGCATTTATGTAAGTGGGGCTTTGGTTAGTATCAGTTTCATAAGAAGAGTTGAACTATGTATGGTCTGTAAGAGTAGAATCACAGTTCTTTTTTTCTGGGCATGCTCATGGATCTTGCTGTATTAGAGAGGCTCGAAAGAAGAGCTTGCTTCTTGCGTTAAAACAGACTGTGTTACATGGATGAGAACACTGCTCTGAATTTCCCTTCAGAAACGGAGTTAAACCACAGGATCTGTGTCTTCCTACAACCAAGAGTTCATTTCTGGTAAACCAAGAGAATTTTGGGCTCAAATGATTTTACAGAGATCAAGACCCCAACGCGATTCTCACAATTAACTAAAGAGCATTTATGGAAGTGGAGCTGTGGTTTGTGTCAGTTTCATAAGCAGAGTTGAACTATGTATGGTCCATATGAGTAGAAACACAGTTCTTTTTTTCTGGACATGCTCAAGGTTCTTGCTCTATTAGAGATGCTGGAAAGAAGAGCATGCTTCTTGCGTTAAAACTGAGTGTTTTCCATGGATGAGAACACTGCTCTGAATTTCCCTTCATAAACGGAGTTAAACCACAGGATCTGTGTCTTCCTACAACCAAGAGTTCATTTCTGGTAAACCAAGAGAATTTTGTGCTCAAATGATTTAACACAGTTCATGAACCCAATGCGATTCTCACAATTAACTAAAGAGCATTTATGTAAGTGGAGCTGTGGTTAGTATCATTTTCATAAGTAGAGTTGAACTATATATGGTCCGTATGTGTAGGAAACACAGTTCTTTTTTTCTGGGCATGCTCATGGTTCTTGCTCTATTAGAGAAGCTCGAAAGAAGAGCTTGCTTCGTGCGTTAAAACGGAGTATATTTCATGGATGAGAACACTGCACTGAATTTCTCTTCAGAAATGGAGTTAAACCACAGGATCTGTGTCATCCTACAAGCAAGAGTTCATTTCTGGTAAACCAAGATAATTTTGGGCTCAAATGATTTTACAAAGTTCACGAACCCAAAGTGAATCTCACTATTAACTAATGAGCATTTATGTAAGTGGAGCTGTGGTTCGTATCAGTTTCATAAGCAGAGTTGAACTACGTATGCTCTGTGTGAGTAGGAAACACAGTACTTTTATTCTGAGCATGCTCATAGTTCTTGCTCTATTAGAGATTCTGGAAAGAAGACCTTGCTACTTGCGTTAAAACAGTGTGTTTTTCATTGATGAGAACACTGCTCTGAATTTCCCCTCAGAAACGGAATTAAACCACAGGATCTGTGTCTTCCTACAACCAAGAGTTCATTTCTGGTAAACAAAGAGAATTTTGGGCTCAAATGATTTTACACAGTTCACGAACCCAACGCGATTCTTACAATTAACTAAAGAGCATTTATGTAAGTGGGGCTTTGGTTAGTATCAGTTTCATAAGAAGAGTTGAACTATGTATGGTCTGTAAGAGTAGAATCACAGTTCTTTTTTTCTGGGCATGCTCATGGATCTTGCTGTATTAGAGAGGCTCGAAAGAAGAGCTTGCTTCTTGCGTTAAAACAGACTGTGTTACATGGATGAGAACACTGCTCTGAATTTCCCTTCAGAAACGGAGTTAAACCACAGGATCTGTGTCTTCCTACAACCAAGAGTTCATTTCTGGTAAACCAAGAGAATTTTGGGCTCAAATGATTTTACAGAGATCAAGACCCCAACGCGATTCTCACAATTAACTAAAGAGCATTTATGGAAGTGGAGCTGTGGTTTGTGTCAGTTTCATAAGCAGAGTTGAACTATGTATGGTCCATATGAGTAGAAACACAGTTCTTTTTTTCTGGACATGCTCAAGGTTCTTGCTCTATTAGAGATGCTGGAAAGAAGAGCATGCTTCTTGCGTTAAAACTGAGTGTTTTCCATGGATGAGAACACTGCTCTGAATTTCCCTTCATAAACGGAGTTAAACCACAGGATCTGTGTCTTCCTACAACCAAGAGTTCATTTCTGGTAAACCAAGAGAATTTTGTGCTCAATGATTTAACACAGTTCATGAACCCAACGCGATTCTCACAATTAACTAAAGAGCATTTATGTAAGTGGAGCTGTGGTTAGTATCATTTTCATAAGTAGAGTTGAACTATATATGATCCGTATGTGTAGGAAACACAGTTCTTTTTTTCTGGGCATGCTCATGGTTCTTGCTCTATTAGAGAAGCTCGAAAGAAGAGCTTGCTTCGTGCGTTAAAACAGAGTATGTTTCATGGATGAGAACACTGCACTGAATTTCTCTTCAGAAATGGAGTTAAACCTCAGGATCTGGGTCTTCCTACAAGCAAGAGTTCATTTCTGGTAAACCAAGAGAATTTTGGGCTCAAATGATTTTACACAGTTCACGAACCCAACGTGATTCTCACAATTAACTAAAGAGCATTTATGTAAGTGGAGCTGTGGTTTGTATCAGTTTCATAAGCAGAGTTGAACTATGTATGTTCTGTTTGAGTAGGAAACACAGTTCTTTTGTTCTGGAATGCTCATGGTTCTTGCTCTATTAGTGACACTCTAAAGAAGAGCTTGCTTCTTGCGATAAAACAGACTGTGTTTCATGGATAAGAACACTGCTCTGAATTTCCCTTCATAAACGGAGTTCAACCCCAGGATCAGTGTATTGCTACAAACAAGAGTTCATTTCTTGTAAACCAAGTGAATTTTATGCTCAAATGATTTTACACAGTTCACGAACCCAACGTGATTCTCACAATTAACTAATGAGCATTTATGTAAGTGTAGCTGTGGTTCGTATCAGTTTCATAAGCAGAGTTGAACTACGAATGCTCTGTATGAGTAGGAAACACAGTTCTTTTATTCTGGGCATGCTCATGGTTCTTGCTGTATTAGAGATGCTGGAAAGAAGACCTTGGTTCTTGCGTTAAAACAGTATGTTTTTCATTGATGAGAACACTGCTCTGAATTTCCCCTCAGAAACGGAATTAAACCACAGGATTTGTGTCTTCCTACAACCAAGAGGTCATTTCTGGTAAACAAAGAGAATTTTGGGCTCAAATGATTTTACACAGTTCACGAACCCAACGCGATTCTTACAATTAACTAAAGAGCATTTATGTAAGTGGGGCTGTGTTTGTATCAGTTTCATAAGAAGAGTTGAACTATGTATGGTCCGTAAGAGTAGAATCACAGTTCTTTTTTTCTGGGCATGCTCATGGTTCTTGCTCTATTAGAGATGCTGGAAAGAAGAGCATGCTTCTTGCGTTAAATCAGAGTGTTTTCCATGGATGAGAACACTGCTCTGAATTTCCCTTCAGAAACGGAGTTAAACCACAGGATCTGTGTCTTCCTACAACCAAGAGTTCATTTCTGGTAAACCAAGAGAATTTTGTGCTCAAATGATTTAACACAGTTCATGAACCCAACGCGATTCTCACAATTAACTAAAGAGCATTGATGTAAGTGGAGCTGTGGTTAGTATCATTTTCATAAGTAGAGTTGAACTATATATGGTCCGTATGTGTAAGAAACACAGTTCTTTTTTTCTGGGCATGCTCATGGTTCTTGTTGTATTAGAGAAGCTCGAAAGAAGAGCTTGCTTCGTGCGTTAAAACAGAGTATGTTTCATGGATGAGAACACTGCACTGAATTTATCTTCAGAAATGGAGTTAAACTACAGGATCTGTGTCATCCTACAAGCAAGAGTTCATTAGTGGTAAACCAAGAGAATTTTGGGCTCAAATGATTTTACACAGTTCACGAACCCAACGTGATTCTCACTATTAACTAAAGAGCATTTATGTAAGTGGAGCTGTGGTTTGTATCAGTTTCATAAGCAGAGTTGAACTATGTATGTTCCGTTTGAGTAGGAAACACAGTTCTTTTGTTCTGGAATGCTCAGGGTTCTTGCTGTATTAGAGAAGCTCGAAAGAAGAGCTTGCTTCCTGGGTTAAAACAGAGTATGTTTCATGGATGAGAACACTGCACTGAATTTCTCTTCAGAAATGGAGTAAAACCACAGCATCTGTGTCATCCTACAAGCAAGAGATCATTTCTGGTAAACCAAGATAATTTTGTGCTCAAATGATTTAACACAGTTCACGAACCCAACGCGATTCTCACAATTAACTAAAGAGCATTTATGTAAGTGCAGCTGGGGTTAGTATCATTTTCATAAGTAGAGTTGAACTACTTATGGTCCGTATGAGTAGGAAACAGTTTTTTTTTTTTTTTTCTGGGCATGTTCATGGTTCTTGCTGTATTAGAGACGCTCAAAAGAAGAGCTTGCTTCTTGCGTTAAAACAGACTGTGTTTCATGGATGAGAACACTGCTCTGAATTTCCCTTCCCAAAAGGTGTTAAACCCAGTATCTGTGTCTTCCTACAAGCAAGAGTTCATATCTGGTAAACCAAGTGAATTTTGGGCTCAAATGATTTTACACAGTTCACGAACCCAACGTGATTCTCACAATTAAGTAATGAGCATTTATGTAAGTGCAGCTGGGGTTAGTATCATTTTCATAAGTAGAGTTGAACTATATATGGTCCGTATGAGTAGGAAACACAGGTCTTTTTTTCTGGGCATGCTCATGGTTCTTGCTGTATTAGAGACGCTCGAAAGAAGAGCTTGTTTCTTGTGTTAAAACAGACTGTGTTCCATGGATGAGAACACTGCTCTGAATTTCCCTTCCCAAACTGTGTTAAACCCCAGGTTCTGTGTCTTCCTACAAGCAAGAGTTCATTTCTGGTAAACCGAGAGAATTTTGGGCTAAAATGATTTTACACAGTTCACGAACCCAACGCGATTCTCACAATGAACTAAAGAGCATTTATGTAAGTGGAGCTGTGGTTTGTGTCAGTTTCATAAGCAGAGTTGAACTATGTATGGTCCATATGAGTAGAAACACAGTTCTTTTTTTCTGGACATGCTCAAGGTTCTTGCTCTATTAGAGATGCTGGAAAGAAGAGCATGCTTCTTGCGTTAAATCAGAGTGTTTTCCATGGATGAGAACACTGCTCTGAATTTCCCTTCATAAACGGAGTTAAACCACAGGATCTGTGTCTTCCTACAACCAAGAGTTCATTTCTGGTAAACCAAGAGAATTTTGTGCTCAAATGATTTAACACAGTTCATGAACCCAACGCGATTCTCACAATTAACTAAAGAGCATTTATGTAAGTGGAGCTGTGGTTAGTATCATTTTCATAAGTAGAGTTGAACTATATATGGTCCATATGTGTAGGAAACACAGTTCTTTTTTTCTTGGCATGCTCATAGTTCTTGCTGTATTAGAGAAGCTCGAAAGAAGAGCTTGCTTCGTGCGTTAAAACAGAGTATATTTCATGGATGAGAACACTGCACTGAATTTCTCTTCAGAAATGGAGTTAAACCACAGGATCTGTGTCATCCTACAAGCAAGAGTTCATTTCTGGTAAACCAAGAGAATTTTGGGCTAAAATGATTTTACACAGTTCACGAACCCAACGTGATTCTCACAATTAAGTAATGAGCATTTATGTAAGTGCAGCTGGGGTTAGTATCATTTTCATAAGTAGAGTTGAACTATATATGGTCCGTATGAGTAGGAAACACAGTTCTTTTTTTCTGGGCATGCTCATGGTTCTTGCTGTATTAGATACGCTTTAAAGAAGAGCTTGCTTCTTGCGATAAATCAGACTGTGTTTCATGGATAAGAACACTGCTCTGAATTTCCCTTCAGGAACGGAGTTAAACCCCAGGATCCGTGTATTGCTACAAACAAGAGTTCATTTCTGGTAAACCAAGTGAATTTTGGGCTCAAATGATTTTACACAGTTCACGAACCCAATGTGATTCTCTCAGTTAACTAATGAGCATTTATGTAAGTGGAGCAGTGGTTTGTATCAGTTTCATAAGCAGAGTTGAACTATGTATGTTCCGTTTGAGGAGGAAACACAGTTCTTTTTTTCTGGAATGCTCATGGTTCTTGCTGTATTAGAGAAGCTCGAAAGAAGAGCTTGCTTCCTGGGTTAAAACAGAGTATGTTTCATGGATGAGAACACTGCACTGAATTTCTCTTCAGAAATGGAGTTAAACCACAGGATCTGTGTCTTCCTACAAGCAAGAGTTCATTTCTGGTAAACCAAGATAATTTTGTGCTCAAATGATTTAACACAGTTCACGAACCCAACGCGATGCTCACAATTAACTAAACAGCATTTATGTAAGTGCAGCTGGGGTTAGTATCATTTTCATAAGTAGAGTTGAACTACGTATGGTCCGTATGAGTAGGAAACAGTTTTTTTTTTTTTTTCTGGGCATGTTCATGGTTCTTGATGTATTAGAGACGCTCAAAAGAAGAGCTTGCTTCTTGCGTTAAAACAGACTGTGTTTCATGGATGAGAACACTGCTCTGAATTTCCCTTCCCAAACGGTGTTAAACCCAGTATCTGTGTCTTCCTACAAGCAAGAGTTCATTTCTGGTAAACCAAGTGAATTTGGGGCTCAAATGATTTTACACAGTTCACGAACCCAACGTGATTCTCACAATTAAGTAATGAGAATTTATGTAAGTGGGGCTGTGGTTAGTATCAGTTTCATAAGAAGAGTTGAACTATGTATGGTCTGTAAGAGTAGAATCACAGTTCTTTTTATCTGGGCATGCTCATGATTCTTGCTGTATTAGAGAAGCTCGAAAGAAGAGCTTGCTTCTTGCGTTAAAACAGACTGTGTTTCATGGATGAGAACACTGCACTGAATTTCTCTTCAGAAATGGAGTTAAACCACAGGATCTGTGTCATCCTACAAGCAAGAGTTCATTTCTGGTAAACCAAGAGAATTTTGGCCTCAAATGATTTTACACAGTTCACGAACCCAACGTGATTCTCACTATTAACTAATGAGCATTTATGTAAGTGGAGCTGTGGTTCGTATAAGTTTCATAAGCAGAGTTGAACTACATATGCTCTGTATGAGTAGGAAACACAGTTCTTTTATTCTGGGCATGCTCAGGGTTCTTGCTGTATTAGAGAAGCTCGAAAGAAGAGCTTGCTTCCTGGGTTAAAACAGAGTATGTTTCATGGATGAGAACACTGCACTGAATTTCTCTTCAGAAATGGAGTAAAACCACAGGATCTGTGTCATCCTACAAGCAAGAGTTCATTTCTGGTAAACCAAGAGAATTTTGGCCTCAAATGATTTTACACAGTTCACGAACCCAACGTGATTCTCACTATTAACTAAAGAGCATTTATGTAAGTGGAGCTGTGGTTTGTATCAGTTTCATAAGCAGAGTTGAACTATGTATGTTCCGTTTGAGTAGGAAACACAGTTCTTTTGTTCTGGAATGCTCAGGGTTCTTGCTGTATTAGAGAAGCTCGAAAGAAGAGCTTGCTTCCTGGGTTAAAACAGAGTATGTTTCATGGATGAGAACACTGCACTGAATTTCTCTTCAGAAATGGAGTAAAACCACAGGATCTGTGTCATCCTACAAGCAAGAGTTCATTTCTGGTAAACCAAGATAATTTTGTGCTCAAATGATTTAACACAGTTCACGAACCCAACGCGATTCTCACAATTAACTAAAGAGCATTTATGTAAGTGCAGCTGGGGTTAGTATCATTTTCATAAGTAGAGTTGAACTACTTATGGTCCGTATGAGTAGGAAACAGTTTTTTTTTTTTTTTTCTGGGCATGTTCATGGTTCTTGCTGTATTAGAGACGCTCAAAAGAAGAGCTTGCTTCTTGTGTTAAAACAGACTGTGTTTCATGGATGAGAACACTGCTCTGAATTTCAATTCCCAAACGGTGTTAAACCCAGTATCTGTGTCTTCCTACAAGCAAGAGTTCATATCTGGTAAACCAAGTGAATTTTGGGCTCAAATGATTTTACACAGTTCACGAACCCAACGTGATTCTCACAATTAAGTAATGAGCATTTATGTAAGTGCAGCTGGGGTTAGTATCATTTTCATAAGTAGAGTTGAACTTTATATGGTCCGTATGAGTAGGAAACACAGGTCTTTTTTTCTGGGCATGCTCATGGTTCTTGCTGTATTAGAGACGCTCGAAAGAAGAGCTTGTTTCTTGTGTTAAAACAGACTGTGTTCCATGGATGAGAACACTGCTCTGAATTTCCCTTCCCAAACTGTGTTAAACCCCAGGATCTGTGTCTTCCTACAAGCAAGAGTTCATTTCTGGTAAACCGAGAGAATTTTGGGCTAAAATGATTTTACACAGTTCACGAACCCAACGCGATTCTCACAATGAACTAAAGAGCATTTATGTAAGTGGAGCTGTGGTTTGTGTCAGTTTCATAAGCAGAGTTGAACTATGTATGGTCCATATGAGTAGAAACACAGTTCTTTTTTTCTGGACATGCTCAAGGTTCTTGCTCTATTAGAGATGCTGGAAAGAAGAGCATGCTTCTTGCGTTAAATCAGAGTGTTTTCCATGGATGAGAACACTGCTCTGAATTTCCCTTCATAAACGGAGTTAAACCACAGGATCTGTGTCTTCCTACAACCAAGAGTTCATTTCTGGTAAACCAAGAGAATTTTGTGCTCAAATGATTTAACACAGTTCATGAACCCAACGCGATTCTCACAATTAACTAAAGAGCATTTATGTAAGTGGAGCTGTGGTTAGTATCATTTTCATAAGTAGAGTTGAACTATATATGGTCCATATGTGTAGGAAACACAGTTCTTTTTTTCTTGGCATGCTCATAGTTCTTGCTGTATTAGAGAAGCTCGAAAGAAGAGCTTGCTTCGTGCGTTAAAACAGAGTATATTTCATGGATGAGAACACTGCACTGAATTTCTCTTCAGAAATGGAGTTAAACCACAGGATCTGTGTCATCCTACAAGCAAGAGTTCATTTCTGGTAAACCAAGAGAATTTTGGGCTAAAATGATTTTACACAGTTCACGAACCCAACGTGATTCTCACAATTAAGTAATGAGCATTTATGTAAGTGCAGCTGGGGTTAGTATCATTTTCATAAGTAGAGTTGAACTATATATGGTCCGTATGAGTAGGAAACACAGTTCTTTTTTTCTGGGCATGCTCATGGTTCTTGCTGTATTAGATACGCTTTAAAGAAGAGCTTGCTTCTTGCGATAAATCAGACTGTGTTTCATGGATAAGAACACTGCTCTGAATTTCCCTTCAGGAACGGAGTTAAACCCCAGGATCCGTGTATTGCTACAAACAAGAGTTCATTTCTGGTAAACCAAGTGAATTTTGGGCTCAAATGATTTTACACAGTTCACGAACCCAATGTGATTCTCACAGTTAACTAATGAGCATTTATGTAAGTGGAGCAGTGGTTTGTATCAGTTTCATAAGCAGAGTTGAACTATGTATGTTCCGTTTGAGGAGGAAACACAGTTCTTTTTTTCTGGAATGCTCATGGTTCTTGCTGTATTAGAGAAGCTCGAAAGAAGAGCTTGCTTCCTGGGTTAAAACAGAGTATGTTTCATGGATGAGAACACTGCACTGAATTTCTCTTCAGAAATGGAGTTAAACCACAGGATCTGTGTCTTCCTACAAGCAAGAGTTCATTTCTGGTAAACCAAGATAATTTTGTGCTCAAATGATTTAACACAGTTCACGAACCCAACGCGATGCTCACAATTAACTAAACAGCATTTATGTAAGTGCAGCTGGGGTTAGTATCATTTTCATAAGTAGAGTTGAACTACGTATGGTCCGTATGAGTAGGAAACAGTTTTTTTTTTTTTTTCTGGGCATGTTCATGGTTCTTGATGTATTAGAGACGCTCAAAAGAAGAGCTTGCTTCTTGCGTTAAAACAGACTGTGTTTCATGGATGAGAACACTGCTCTGAATTTCCCTTCCCAAACGGTGTTAAACCCAGTATCTGTGTCTTCCTACAAGCAAGAGTTCATTTCTGGTAAACCAAGTGAATTTGGGGCTCAAATGATTTTACACAGTTCACGAACCCAACGTGATTCTCACAATTAAGTAATGAGAATTTATGTAAGTGGGGCTGTGGTTAGTATCAGTTTCATAAGAAGAGTTGAACTATGTATGGTCTGTAAGAGTAGAATCACAGTTCTTTTTATCTGGGCATGCTCATGATTCTTGCTGTATTAGAGAAGCTCGAAAGAAGAGCTTGCTTCTTGCGTTAAAACAGACTGTGTTTCATGGATGAGAACACTGCACTGAATTTCTCTTCAGAAATGGAGTTAAACCACAGGATCTGTGTCATCCTACAAGCAAGAGTTCATTTCTGGTAAACCAAGAGAATTTTGGCCTCAAATGATTTTACACAGTTCACGAACCCAACGTGATTCTCACTATTAACTAATGAGCATTTATGTAAGTGGAGCTGTGGTTCGTATAAGTTTCATAAGCAGAGTTGAACTACATATGCTCTGTATGAGTAGGAAACACAGTTCTTTTATTCTGGGCATGCTCAGGGTTCTTGCTGTATTAGAGAAGCTCGAAAGAAGAGCTTGCTTCCTGGGTTAAAACAGAGTATGTTTCATGGATGAGAACACTGCACTGAATTTCTCTTCAGAAATGGAGTAAAACCACAGGATCTGTGTCATCCTACAAGCAAGAGTTCATTTCTGGTAAACCAAGAGAATTTTGGCCTCAAATGATTTTACACAGTTCACGAACCCAACGTGATTCTCACTATTAACTAAAGAGCATTTATGTAAGTGGAGCTGTGGTTTGTATCAGTTTCATAAGCAGAGTTGAACTATGTATGTTCCGTTTGAGTAGGAAACACAGTTCTTTTGTTCTGGAATGCTCAGGGTTCTTGCTGTATTAGAGAAGCTCGAAAGAAGAGCTTGCTTCCTGGGTTAAAACAGAGTATGTTTCATGGATGAGAACACTGCACTGAATTTCTCTTCAGAAATGGAGTAAAACCACAGGATCTGTGTCATCCTACAAGCAAGAGTTCATTTCTGGTAAACCAAGATAATTTTGTGCTCAAATGATTTAACACAGTTCACGAACCCAACGCGATTCTCACAATTAACTAAAGAGCATTTATGTAAGTGCAGCTGGGGTTAGTATCATTTTCATAAGTAGAGTTGAACTACTTATGGTCCGTATGAGTAGGAAACAGTTTTTTTTTTTTTTTTCTGGGCATGTTCATGGTTCTTGCTGTATTAGAGACGCTCAAAAGAAGAGCTTGCTTCTTGTGTTAAAACAGACTGTGTTTCATGGATGAGAACACTGCTCTGAATTTCAATTCCCAAACGGTGTTAAACCCAGTATCTGTGTCTTCCTACAAGCAAGAGTTCATATCTGGTAAACCAAGTGAATTTTGGGCTCAAATGATTTTACACAGTTCACGAACCCAACGTGATTCTCACAATTAAGTAATGAGCATTTATGTAAGTGCAGCTGGGGTTAGTATCATTTTCATAAATAGAGTTGAACTTTATATGGTCCGTATGAGTAGGAAACACAGGTCTTTTTTTCTGGGCATGCTCATGGTTCTTGCTGTATTAGAGACGCTCGAAAGAAGAGCTTGTTTCTTGTGTTAAAACAGACTGTGTTCCATGGATGAGAACACTGCTCTGAATTTCCCTTCCCAAACTGTGTTAAACCCCAGGATCTGTGTCTTCCTACAAGCAAGAGTTCATTTCTGGTAAACCGAGAGAATTTTGGGCTAAAATGATTTTACACAGTTCACGAACCCAACGCGATTCTCACAATGAACTAAAGAGCATTTATGTAAGTGGAGCTGTGGTTTGTGTCAGTTTCATAAGCAGAGTTGAACTATGTATGGTCCATATGAGTAGAAACACAGTTCTTTTTTTCTGGACATGCTCAAGGTTCTTGCTCTATTAGAGATGCTGGAAAGAAGAGCATGCTTCTTGCGTTAAATCAGAGTGTTTTCCATGGATGAGAACACTGCTCTGAATTTCCCTTCATAAACGGAGTTAAACCACAGGATCTGTGTCTTCCTACAACCAAGAGTTCATTTCTGGTAAACCAAGAGAATTTTGTGCTCAAATGATTTAACACAGTTCATGAACCCAACGCGATTCTCACAATTAACTAAAGAGCATTTATGTAAGTGGAGCTGTGGTTAGTATCATTTTCATAAGTAGAGTTGAACTATATATGGTCCATATGTGTAGGAAACACAGTTCTTTTTTTCTTGGCATGCTCATAGTTCTTGCTGTATTAGAGAAGCTCGAAAGAAGAGCTTGCTTCGTGCGTTAAAACAGAGTATATTTCATGGATGAGAACACTGCACTGAATTTCTCTTCAGAAATGGAGTTAAACCACAGGATCTGTGTCATCCTACAAGCAAGAGTTCATTTCTGGTAAACCAAGAGAATTTTGGGCTAAAATGATTTTACACAGTTCACGAACCCAACGTGATTCTCACAATTAAGTAATGAGCATTTATGTAAGTGCAGCTGGGGTTAGTATCATTTTCATAAGTAGAGTTGAACTATATATGGTCCGTATGAGTAGGAAACACAGTTCTTTTTTTCTGGGCATGCTCATGGTTCTTGCTGTATTAGATACGCTTTAAAGAAGAGCTTGCTTCTTGCGATAAATCAGACTGTGTTTCATGGATAAGAACACTGCTCTGAATTTCCCTTCAGGAACGGAGTTAAACCCCAGGATCCGTGTATTGCTACAAACAAGAGTTCATTTCTGGTAAACCAAGTGAATTTTGGGCTCAAATGATTTTACACAGTTCACGAACCCAATGTGATTCTCACAGTTAACTAATGAGCATTTATGTAAGTGGAGCAGTGGTTTGTATCAGTTTCATAAGCAGAGTTGAACTATGTATGTTCCGTTTGAGGAGGAAACACAGTTCTTTTTTTCTGGAATGCTCATGGTTCTTGCTGTATTAGAGAAGCTCGAAAGAAGAGCTTGCTTCCTGGGTTAAAACAGAGTATGTTTCATGGATGAGAACACTGCACTGAATTTCTCTTCAGAAATGGAGTTAAACCACAGGATCTGTGTCTTCCTACAAGCAAGAGTTCATTTCTGGTAAACCAAGATAATTTTGTGCTCAAATGATTTAACACAGTTCACGAACCCAACGCGATGCTCACAATTAACTAAACAGCATTTATGTAAGTGCAGCTGGGGTTAGTATCATTTTCATAAGTAGAGTTGAACTATATATGGTCCGTATGAGTAGGAAACACAGGTCTTTTTTTCTGGGCATGCTCATGGTTCTTGCTGTATTAGAGACGCTCGAAAGAAGAGCTTGTTTCTTGTGTTAAAACAGACTGTGTTCCATGGATGAGAACACTGCTCTGAATTTCCCTTCCCAAACTGTGTTAAACCCCAGGATCTGTGTCTTCCTACAAGCAAGAGTTCATTTCTGGTAAACCGAGAGAATTTTGGGCTAAAATGATTTTACACAGTTCACGAACCCAACGCGATTCTCACAATGAACTAAAGAGCATTTATGTAAGTGGAGCTGTGGTTTGTGTCAGTTTCATAAGCAGAGCTGAACTATGTATGGTCCATATGAGTAGAAACACAGTTCTTTTTTTCTGGACATGCTCAAGGTTCTTGCTCTATTAGAGATGCTGGAAAGAAGAGCATGCGTCTTGCGTTAAATCAGAGTGTTTTCCATGGATGAGAACACTGCTCTGAATTTCCCTTCATAAACGGAGTTAAACCACAGGATCTGTGTCTTCCTACAACCAAGAGTTCATTTCTGGTAAACCAAGAGAATTTTGTGCTCAAATGATTTAACACAGTTCATGAACCCAACGCGATTCTCACAATTAACTAAAGAGCATTTATGTAAGTGGAGCTGTGGTTAGTATCATTTTCATAAGTAGAGTTGAACTATATATGGTCCATATGTGTAGGAAACACAGTTCTTTTTTTCTTGGCATGCTCATAGTTCTTGCTGTATTAGAGAAGCTCGAAAGAAGAGCTTGCTTCGTGCGTTAAAACAGAGTATATTTCATGGATGAGAACACTGCACTGAATTTCTCTTCAGAAATGGAGTTAAACCACAGGATCTGTGTCATCCTACAAGCAAGAGTTCATTTCTGGTAAACCAAGAGAATTTTGGGCTAAAATGATTTTACACAGTTCACGAACCCAACGTGATTCTCACAATTAAGTAATGAGCATTTATGTAAGTGCAGCTGGGGTTAGTATCATTTTCATAAGTAGAGTTGAACTATATATGGTCCGTATGAGTAGGAAACACAGTTCTTTTTTTCTGGGCATGCTCATGGTTCTTGCTGTATTAGATACGCTTTAAAGAAGAGCTTGCTTCTTGCGATAAATCAGACTGTGTTTCATGGATAAGAACACTGCTCTGAATTTCCCTTCAGGAACGGAGTTAAACCCCAGGATCCGTGTATTGCTACAAACAAGAGTTCATTTCTGGTAAACCAAGTGAATTTTGGGCTCAAATGATTTTACACAGTTCACGAACCCAATGTGATTCTCACAGTTAACTAATGAGCATTTATGTAAGTGGAGCAGTGGTTTGTATCAGTTTCATAAGCAGAGTTGAACTATGTATGTTCCGTTTGAGGAGGAAACACAGTTCTTTTTTTCTGGAATGCTCATGGTTCTTGCTGTATTAGAGAAGCTCGAAAGAAGAGCTTGCTTCCTGGGTTAAAACAGAGTATGTTTCATGGATGAGAACACTGCACTGAATTTCTCTTCAGAAATGGAGTTAAACCACAGGATCTGTGTCTTCCTACAAGCAAGAGTTCATTTCTGGTAAACCAAGATAATTTTGTGCTCAAATGATTTAACACAGTTCACGAACCCAACGCGATGCTCACAATTAACTAAACAGCATTTATGTAAGTGCAGCTGGGGTTAGTATCATTTTCATAAGTAGAGTTGAACTACGTATGGTCCGTATGAGTAGGAAACAGTTTTTTTTTTTTTTTTTCTTGGCATGTTCATGGTTCTTGATGTATTAGAGACGCTCAAAAGAAGAGCTTGCTTCTTGCGTTAAAACAGACTGTGTTTCATGGATGAGAACACTGCTCTGAATTTCCCTTCCCAAACGGTGTTAAACCCAGTATCTGTGTCTTCCTACAAGCAAGAGTTCATTTCTGGTAAACCAAGTGAATTTGGGGCTCAAATGATTTTACACAGTTCACGAACCCAACGTGATTCTCACAATTAAGTAATGAGAATTTATGTAAGTGGGGCTGTGGTTAGTATCAGTTTCATAAGAAGAGTTGAACTATGTATGGTCTGTAAGAGTAGAATCACAGTTCTTTTTTTCTGGGCATGCTCATGATTCTTGCTGTATTAGAGAAGCTCGAAAGAAGAGCTTGCTTCTTGCGTTAAAACAGACTGTGTTTCATGGATGAGAACACTGCACTGAATTTCTCTTCAGAAATGGAGTTAAACCACAGGATCTGTGTCATCCTACAAGCAAGAGTTCATTTCTGGTAAACCAAGAGAATTTTGGCCTCAAATGATTTTACACAGTTCACGAACCCAACGTGATTCTCACTATTAACTAATGATCATTTATGTAAGTGGAGCTGTGGTTCGTATCAGTTTCATAAGCAGAGTTGAACTACATATGCTCTGTATGAGTAGGAAACACAGTTCTTTTATTCTGGGCATGCTCATGGTTCTTGCTGTATTAGAGAGGCTAGAAAGAAGAGCTTGCTTCTTGCGTTAAAACAGACTGTGTTTCATGGATGAGAACACTGCTCTGAATTTCCCTTCAGAAACGGAGTTAAACCACAGGATCTGTGTCTTCCTACAACCAAGAGTTCATTTCTGGTAAACCAAGAGAATTTTGGGCTCAAATGATTTTACACAGTTCACGAACCCAACGTGATTCTCACAATTAACTAAAGAGCATTTATGGAAGTGGAGCTGTGGTTTGTGTCAGTTTCATAAGCAGTGTTGAACTATGTATGGTCAATATGAGTAGAAACACAGTTCTTTTTTTCTGGACATGCGCAAAGTTCTTGCTCGATTACAGATGCTGGAAAGAAGAGCATGCTTCTTGCGTTAAAACAGAGTGTTTTCCATGGATGAGAACACTGCTCTGAATTTCCCTTCAGAAATGGAGTTAAACCACAGGATCTGTGTCTTCCTGCAACCAAGAGTTCAATTCTGGTAAACCAAGATAATTTTGTGCTCAAATGATTTAACACAGTTCACGAACCCAACGCGATTCTCACAATTAACTAAAGAGCATATATGTAAGTGGAGCTGTGGTTAGTATCATTTTCATAAGTAGAGTTGAACTATATATGGTCCGTATGTGTAGGAAACACAGTTCTTTTTTTCTGGGCATGCTCATGGTTCTTGCTGTATTAGAGAAGCTCGAAAGAAGAGCTTGCTTCGTGCGTTAAAACAGAGTATGTTTCATGGATGAGAACACTGCACTGAATTTCTCTTCAGAAATGGAGTTAAACCACAGGATCTGTGTCATACTACAAGCAAGAGTTCATTTCTGGTAAACCAAGAGAATTTTGGCCTCAAATGATTTTACACAGTTCACGAACCCAACGTGATTCTCACTATTAACTAAAGAGCATTTATGTAAGTGGAGCTGTGGTTTGTATCAGTTTCATAAGCAGAGTTGAACTATGTATGTTCCGTTTGAGTAGGAAACACAGTTCTTTTGTTCTGGAATGCTCATGGTTCTTGCTGTATTAGAGACGCTCTAAAGAAGAGCTTGCTTCTTGCGATAAAACAGACTGTGTTTCATGGATAAGAACACTGCTCTGAATTTCCCTTCAGAAACGGAGTTAAACCCCAGGATCCGTGTATTGCTACAAACAAGAGTTCATTTCTGGTAAACCAAGTGAATTTTGGGCTCAAATGATTTTACACAGTTCACGAACCCAACGTGATTCTCACAATTAACTAATGAGAATTTATGTAAGTGGAGCTGTGGTTCGTATCAGTTTCATAAGCAGAGTTGAACTGCGTATGCTCTGTATGAGTAGGAAACACAGTTCTTTTATTCTGGGCATGCTCATGGTTCTTGCTGTATTAGAGATGCTGGAAAGAAGTCCTTGCTTCTTGCGTTAAAACAGCGTGTTTTTCATTGATGAGAACACTGCTCTGAATTTCCCCTCAGAAACGGAATTAAACCACAGGATCTGTGTCTTCCTACAACCAAGAGGTCATTTCTGGTAAACAAAGAGAATTTTGGGCTCAAATGATTTTACACAGTTCACGAACCCAACGCGATTCTTACAATTAACTAAAGAGCATTTATGTAAGTGGGGCTGTGGTTAGTATCAGTTTCATAAGAAGAGTTGAACTACGTATGGTCCGTAAGAGTAGAATCACAGTTCTTTTTTTCTGGGCATGCTCATGGTTCTTGCTGTATTAGAGAGGCTCGAAAGAAGAGCTTGCTTCTTACATTAAAACAGACTGTGTTTCATGGATGAGAACACTGCTCTGAATTTCTCTTCAGAAATGGAGTTAAACCACAGGATCTGTGTCATCCTACAAGCAAGAGTTCATTTCTGGTAAACCAAGAGAATTTTGGGCTCAAATGATTTTACACAGTTCACGAACCCAACGTGATTCTCACTATTAACAAAAGAGCATTTATGTAAGTGGAGCAGTGGTTTGTATCAGTTTCATAAGCAGAGTTGAACAATGTATGTTCCGTTTGAGGAGGAAACACAGTTCTTTTTTTCTGGAATGCTCATGGTTCTTGCTGTATTAGAGAAGCTCGAAAGAAGAGCTTGCTTCCTGGGTTAAAACAGAGTATGTTTCATGGATGAGAACACTGCACTGAATTTCTCTTCAGAAATGGAGTTAAACCACAGGATCTGTGTCATCCTACAAGCAAGAGTTCATTTCTGGTAAACCAAGATAATTTTGTGCTCAAATGATTTAACACAGTTCACGAACCCAACGCGATTCTCACAATTAACTAAAGAGCATTTATGTAAGTGCAGCTGGGGTTAGTATCATTTTCATAAGTAGAGTTGAACTACGTATGGTCCGTATGAGTAGGAAACAGTTTTTTTTTTTTTTTTTTCTGGGCATGTTCATGGTTCTTGCTGTATTAGAGACGCTCAAAAGAAGAGCTTGCTTCTTGCGTTAAAACAGACTGTGTTTCATGGATGAGAACACTGCTCTGAATTTCCCTTCCCAAACGGTGTTAAACCCAGTATCTGTGTCTTCCTACAAGCAAGAGTTCATTTCTGGTAAACCACGTGAATTTGGGGCTCAAATGATTTTACACAGTTCACGAACCCAACGTGATTCTCACAATTAAGTACTGAGAATTTATGTAAGTGGGGCTGTGGTTAGTATCAGTTTCCTAAGAAGAGTTGAACTATGTATGGTCTGTAAGAGTAGAATCACAGTTCTTTTTTTCTGGGCATGCTCATGGTTCTTGCTGTATTAGAGAAGCTCGAAAGAAGACCTTGCTTCTTGCGTTAAAACAGTGTGTTTTTCATTGATGAGAACACTGCTCTGTATTTCCCCTCAGAAACGGAATTAAACCACAGGATCTGTGTCTTCCTACAACCAAGCGTTCATTTCTGGTAAACCAAGAGAATTTTGGGCTCAAATGATTTTACACAGTTCACGAACCCAACGCGATTCTCACAATTAACTAAAGAGCATTTATGGAAGTGGAGCTGTGGTTTGTGTCAGTTTCATAAGCAGAGTTGAACTATGTATGGTCCATATGAGTAGAAACACAGTTCTTTTTTTCTGGACATGCGCAAAGTTCTTGCTCGATTACAGATGCTGGAAAGAAGAGCATGCTTCTTGCGTTAAAACAGAGTGTTTTCCATGGATGAGAACACTGCTCTGAATTTCCCTTCAGAAATGGAGTTAAACCACAGGATCTGTGTCTTCCTGCAACCAAGAGTTCATTTCTGGTAAACCAAGAGAATTTTGTGCTCAAATGATTTAACACAGTTCATGAACCCAACGCGATTCTCACAATTAACTAAAGAGCATATATGTAAGTGGAGCTGTGGTTAGTATCATTTTCATAAGTAGAGTTGAACTATATATGGTCCGTATGTGTAGGAAACACAGTTCTTTTTTTCTGGGCATGCTCATGGTTCTTGCTGTATTAGAGAAGCTCGAAAGAAGAGCTTGCTTCGTGCGTTAAAACAGAGTATGTTTCATGGATGAGAACACTGCACTGAATTTCTCTTCAGAAATGGAGTTAAACCACAGGATCTGTGTCATCCTACAAGCAAGAGTTCATTTCTGGTAAACCAAGAGAATTTTGGGCTCAAATGATTTTACACAGTTCACGAACCCAACGTGATTCTCACTATTAACTAAAGAGCATTTATGTAAGTGCAGGTGGGGTTAGTATCATTTTCATAAGTAGAGTTGAACTACGTATGGTCCGTATGAGTAGGAAACAGTTTTTTTTTTTTCTGGGCATGTTCATGGTTCTTGCTGTATTAGAGACGCTCAAAAGAAGAGCTTGCTTCTTGCGTTAAAACAGACTGTGTTTCATGGATGAGAACACTGCTCTGAATTTCCCTTCCCAAACGGTGTTAAACCCAGTATCTGTGTCTTCCTACAAGCAAGAGTTCATTTCTGGTAAACAAAGTGAATTTGGGGCTCAAATGATTTTACACAGTTCACGAACCCAACGTGATTCTCACAATTAAGTAATGAGAATTTATGTAAGTGGGGCTGTGGTTAGTATCAGTTTCATAAGAAGAGTTGAACTATGTATGGTCTGTAAGAGTAGAATCACAGTTCTTTTTTTCTGGGCATGCTCATGGTTCTTGCTGTATTAGAGAAGCTCGAAAGAAGAGCTTGCTTCTTGCGTTAAAACAGACTGTGTTTCATGGATGAGAACACTGCACTGAATTTCTCTTCAGAAATGGAGTTAAACCACAGGATCTGTGTCATCCTACAACCAAGAGTTCATTTCTGGTAAACCAAGAGAATTTTGGGCTCAAATGATTTTACACAGTTCACGAACCCAACGCGATTCTCACAATTAACTAAAGAGCATTTATGGAAGTGGAGCTGTGGTTTGTGTCAGTTTCATAAGCAGAGTTGAACTATGTATGGTCCATATGAGTAGAAACACAGTTCTTTTTTTCTGGGCATGCTCATGGTTCTTGCTGTATTAGAGAGCCTCGAAAGAAGAGCTTGCTTCATGCGTTAAAACAGAGTATGTTTCATGGGTGAGAACACTGCGCTGAATTTCTTTTCAGAAATGGTGTTAAACCACAGGATCTTTGTCTTCCTAAAAGCAAGAGTTCATTTCTGGTAAACCAAGAGAATTTTGGGCTCAAATGATTTTACACAGTTCACGAACCCAACGTGATTCTCACTATTAACTAAAGAGCATTTATGTAAGTGGAGCAGTGGTTTGTATCAGTTTCATAAGCAGAGTTGAACTATGTATTTTCCGTTTGAGGAGGAAACACAGTTCTTTTTTTCTGGAATGCTCATGGTTCTTGCTGTATTAGAGAAGCTCGAAAGAAGAGCTTGCTTCCTGAGTTAAAACAGAGTATGTTTCATGGATGAGAACACTGCACTGAATTTCTCTTCAGAAATGGAGTAAAACCACAGGATCTGTGTCATCCTACAAGCAAGAGTTCATTTCTGGTAAACCAAGATAATTTTGTGCTCAAATGATTTAACACAGTTCACGAACCCAACGCGATTCTCACAATTAACTAAAGAGCATTTATGTAAGTGCAGCTGGGGTTAGTATCATTTTCATAAGTAGAGTTGAACTTCGTATGGTCCGTATGAGTAGGAAACAGTTTTTTTTTTTTTTTTCTGGGCATGTTCATGGTTCTTGCTGTATTAGAGACGCTCAAAAGAAGAGCTTGCTTCTTGCGTTAAAACAGACTGTGTTTCATGGATGAGAACACTGCTCTGAATTTCCCTTCCCAAATGGTGTTAAACCCAGTATCTGTGTCTTCCTACAAGCAAGAGTTCATTTCTGGTAAACCAAGTGAATTTGGGGCTCAAATGATTTTACACAGTTCACGAACCCAACGTGATTCTCAAAATTAAGTAATGAGAATTTATGTAAGTGGGGCTCTGGTTAGTATCAGTTTCATAAGAAGAGTTGAACTATGTATGGTCTGTAAGAGTAGAATCACAGTTCTTTTTTTCTGGGCATGCTCATGGTTCTTGCTTTATTAGAGATGCTGGAATGAAGACCTTGCTTCTTGCGTTAAAACAGACTGTGTTTCATGGATGAGAACACTGCTCTGAATTTCCCTTCAGAAACGGAGTTAAACCACAGGATCTGTGTCTTCCTACAACCAAGCGTTCATTTCTGGTAAACCAAGAGAATTTTGGGCTCAAATGATTTTACACAGTTCACGAACCCAACGCGATTCTCACAATTAACTAAAGAGCATTTATGGAAGTGGAGCTGTGGTTTGTGTCAGTTTCATAAGCAGAGTTGAACTATGTATGGTCCATATGAGTAGAAACACAGTTCTTTTTTTCTGGACATACGCAAAGTTCTTGCTCGATTACAGATGCTGGAAAGAAGAGCATGCTTCTTGCGTTAAAACAGAGTGATTTCCATGGATGAGAACACTGCTCTGAATTTCCCTTCAGAAATGGAGTTAAACCACAGGATCTGTGTCTTCCTGCAACCAAGAGTTCATTTCTGGTAAACCAAGAGAATTTTGTGCTCAAATGATTTAACACAGTTCATGAACCCAACGCGATTCTCACAATTAACTGAAGAGCATTTATGTAAGTGGAGCTGTGGTTAGTATCATTTTCATAAGTAGAGTTGAACTATATATGGTCCGTATGTGTAGGAAACACAGTTCTTTTTTTCTGGGCATGCTCATGGTTCTTGCTGTATTAGAGAAGCTCGAAAGAAGAGCTTGCTTCGTGCGTTAAAACAGAGTATGTTTCATGGATGGGAACACTGCACTGAATTTCTCTTCAGAAATGGAGTTAAACCATAGGATCTGTGTCATCCTACAAGCAAGAGTTCATTTCTGGTAAACCAAGAGAATTTTGGGCTCAAATGATTTTACACAGTTCACAAGCCCAACGTGATTCTCACTATTAACTAAAGAGCATTTATGTAAGTGGAGCTGTGGTTTGTATCAGTTTCATAAGCAGAGTTGAACTATGTATGTTCCGTTTGAGTAGGAAACACAGTTCTTTTGTTCTGGAATGCTCATGGTTCTTGCTGTATTAGAGACGCTCTAAAGAAGAGCTTGCTTCTTGCCATAAAAAAGACTGTGTTTCATGGATAAGAACACTGCTCTGAATTTCCCTTCAGAAACGGAGTTAAACCCCAGGATCAGTATATTGCTACAAACAAGAGTTCATTTCTGGTAAACCAAGAGAATTTTGGGCTCAAACGATTTTACACAGTTCACGAACCCAACGTGATTCTCACAATTAACTAAAGAGCATTTATGGAAGTGGAGCTGTGGTTTGTGTCAGTTTCATAAGCAGAGTTGAACTATGTATGGTCCATATGAGTAGAAACACTGTTCTTTTTTTCTGGACATGCTCAAAGTTCTTGCTCGATTACAGATGCTGGAAAGAAGAGCATGCTTCTTGCGTTAAAACAGAGTGTTTTCCATGGATGAGAACACTGCTCTGAATTTCCCTTCAGAAATGGAGTTAAACCACAGGATGTGTGTCTTCCTGCAACCAAGAGTTCATTTCTGGTAAACCAAGAGAATTTTGTGCTCAAATGATTTAACACAGTTCATGAACCCAACGCCATTCTCACAATTAACTAAAGAGCATTTATGTAAGTGGAGCTGTGGTTAGTATCATTTTCATAAGTAGAGTTGAACTATATATGGTCCGTATGTGTAGGAAACACAGTTCTTTTTTTCTGGGCATGCTCATGGTTCTTGCTGTATTAGAGAAGCTCGAAAGAAGAGCTTGCTTTGTGCGTTAAAACAGAGTATGTTTCATGGATGAGAACACTGCACTGAATTTCTCTTCAGAAATGGGGTTAAACCACAGGATCTGTGTCATCCTACAAGCAAGAGTTCATTTCTGGTAAACCAAGAGAATTTTGGGCTCAAATGATTTTACACAGTTCACGAACCCAACGTGATTCTCACTATTAACTAAAGAGCATTTATGTAAGTGGAGCTGTGGTTTGTATCAGTTTCATAAACAGAGTTGAACTATGTATGTTCCGTTTGAGTAGGAAACACAGTTCTTTTGTTCTGGAATGCTCATGGTTCTTGCTGTATTAGAGACGCTCTAAAGAAGAGCTTGCTTCTTGCCATAAAACAGACTGTGTTTCATGGATAAGAACACTGCTCTGAATTTCCCTTCAGAAACGGAGTTAAACACCAGGATCAGTGTATTGCTACAAACAAGAGTTCATTTCTGGTAAACCAAGTGAATTTTGGGCTCAAACGATTTTACACAGTTCACGAACCCAACGTGATTCTCACAATTAAGTAATGAGAATTTATGTAAGTGGGGCTGTGGTTAGTATCAGTTTCATAAGAAGAGTTGAACTATGTATGGTCTGTAAGAGTAGAATCACAGTTCTTTTTTTCTGGGCATGCTCATGGTTCTTGCTGTATTAGAGAAGCTTGAAATAAGAGCTTGCTTCTTGCGTTAAAACAGACTGTGTTTCATGGATGAGAACACTGCACCGAATTTCTCTTCAGAAATGGAGTTAAACCACAGGATCTGTGTCATCCTACAAGCAAGAGTTCATTTCTGGTAAACCAAGAGAATTTTGGGTTCAAATGGTTTTACACAGTGCACGAACCCAACTCGATTCTCACAATTAACTAAAGAGCATTTATGGAAGTGGAGCTGTGGTTTGTGTCAGTTTCATAAGCAGAGTTGAACTATGTATGGTCCATATGAGTAGAAACACAGTTCTTTTTTTCTGGACATGCTCAAAGTTCTTGCTCGATTACAGATGCTGGAAAGAAGAGCATGCTTCTTGCGTTAAAACAGAGTGTTTTCCATGGATGAGAACACTGCTCTGAATTTCCCTTCAGAAATGGAGTTAAACCACAGGATCTTTGTCATCCTACAAGCAAGAGTTCATTTCTGGTAAACCAAGAGAATTTTGGGCTCAAATGATTTTACACAGTTCACGAACCCAACGTGATTCTCACTATTAACTAAAGAGCATTTATGTAAGTGAAGCTGTGGTTTGTATCAGTTTCATAAGCAGAGTTGAACTATGTATGTTCCGTTTGAGTAGGAAACACAGTTCTTTTGTTCTGGAATGCTCATGGTTCTTGCTGTATTAGAGACGCTCTAAAGAAGATCTTGCTTCTTGCCATAAAAAAGACTGTGTTTCATGGATAAGAACACTGCTCTGAATTTCCCTTCAGAAACGGAGTTAAACCCCAGGATCAGTATATTGCTACAAACAAGAGTTCATTTCTGGTAAACCAAGTGAATTTTGGGCTCAAACGATTTTACACAGTTCACGAACCCAACGTGATTCTCACAATTAACTAATGAGCATTTATGTAAGTGGAGCTGTGGTTCGTATCAGTTTCCTAAGCAGAGTTGAACTACGTATGCTCTGTATGAGTAGGAAACACAGTTCTTTTATTCTGGGCATGCTCATGGTTCTTGCTGTATTAGAGATGCTGGAAAGAAGACCTTGCTTCTTGCGTTAAAACAGTGTGTTTTTCATTGATGAGAACACTGCTCTGAATTTCCCCTCAGAAACGGAATTAAACCACAGGATCTGTGTCTTCCTACAACCAAGAGTTCATTTCTGGTAAACCAAGAGAATTTTGGGCTCAAATGATTTTACACAGTTCACGAACCCAACGCGATTCTTACAATTAACTAAAGAGCATTTATGTAAGTGGGGCTGTGGTTAGTATCAGTTTCATAAGAAGAGTTGAACTATGTATGGTCTGTAAGAGTAGAATCACAGTTCTTTTTTTCTGGGCATGCTCATGGATCTTGCTGTATTAGAGAGGCTCGAAAGAAGAGCTTGCTTCTTGCGTTAAAACAGACTGTGTTTCATGGATGAGAACACAGCTCTGAATTTCCCTTCAGAAACGGAGTTAAACCACAGGATCTGTGTCTTCCTACAACCAAGAGTTCATTTCTGGTAAACCAAGAGAATTTTGGGCTCAAATGATTTTACACAGTTCACGAACCCAACGCGATTCTCACAATTAACTAAAGAGCATTTATGGAAGTGGAGCTGTGGTTTGTGTCAGTTTCATAAGCAGAGTTGAACTATGTATGGTCCATATGAGTAGAAACACTGTTCTTTTTTTCTGGACATGCTCAAATTCTTGCTCGATTACAGATGCTGGAAAGAAGAGCATGCTTCTTGTGTTAAAACAGAGTGTTTTCCATGGATGAGAACACTGCTCTGAATTTCTCTTCAGAAATGGAGTTAAACCACAGGATGTGTGTCTTCCTGCAACCAAGAGTTCATTTCTGGTAAACCAAGAGAATTTTGTGCTCAAATGATTTAACACAGTTCATGAACCCAACGCCATTCTCACAATTAACTAAAGAGCATTTATGTAAGTGGAGCTGTGGTTAGTATCATTTTCATAAGTAGAGTTGAACTATATATGGTCCGTATGTGTAGGAAACACAGTTCTTTTTTTCTGGGCATGCTCATGGTTCTTGCTGTATTAGAGAAGCTCGAAAGAAGAGCTTGCTTTGTGCGTTAAAACAGAGTATGTTTCATGGATGAGAACACTGCACTGAATTTCTCTTCAGAAATGGGGTTAAACCACAGGATCTGTGTCATCCTACAAGCAAGAGTTCATTTCTGGTAAACCAAGAGAATTTTGGGCTCAAATGATTTTACACAGTTCACGAACCCAACGTGATTCTCACTATTAACTAAAGAGCATTTATGTAAGTGGAGCTGTGGTTTGTATCAGTTTCATAAACAGAGTTGAACTATGTATGTTCCGTTTGAGTAGGAAACACAGTTCTTTTGTTCTGGAATGCTCATGGTTCTTGCTGTATTAGAGACGCTCTAAAGAAGAGCTTGCTTCTTGCCATAAAACAGACTGTGTTTCATGGATAAGAACACTGCTCTGAATTTCCCTTCAGAAACGGAGTTAAACACCAGGATCAGTGTATTGCTACAAACAAGAGTTCATTTCTGGTAAACCAAGTGAATTTTGGGCTCAAACGATTTTACACAGTTCACGAACCCAACGTGATTCTCACAATTAACTAATGAGCATTTATGTAAGTGGAGCTATGGTTCGTATCAGTTTCATAAGCAGAGTTGAACTACGTATGCTCTGTATGAGTAGGAAACACAGTTCTTTTATTCTGGGCATGCTCATGGTTCTTGCTGTATTAGAGATGCTGGACAGAAGACCTTGCTTCTTGCGTTAAAACAGTGTGTTTTTCATTGATGAGAACACTGTTCTGAATTTCCCCTCAGAAACGGAATTAAACCACAGGATCTGTGTCTTCCTACAACCAAGAGTTCATTTCTGGTAAACAAAGAGAATTTTGGGCTCAAATGATTTACACAGTTCACGAACCCAACGCGATTCTCACAATTAACTAAAGAGCATTTATGTAAGTGGAGCTGTGGTTAGTATCAGTTTCATAAGAAGAGTTGAACTATGTATGGTCCGTAAGAGTAGAATCACAGTTTGCCGCTTACTGGATCTCAGCTAGACCACCAGACTGTGGGAGAACGGGGTGAAGGTACTCAGGATAAGTGGGATTCGGCGAATGGCAGACAGCCACAGACACGAGAGTATGTTGTGAATCTGCTGCAATTTTACTCAGACCAAGTAGTGAATTTTATACAGTTACTTGGGGAAACATGGCAATCGGCCAGTAGGGTGACAAATATAGAATCAACAATGTAGTTACACACTTTTCTCAGAATGATTAAAAGATCTCATGAGTATAGCCTTTACTTTTTCTTTTGTGGTTCCTCATCCGGACAGAGAACATTATGGCCCTAGCTGTAGTTTTTCTTCTACACCTTTGTTCTGTATCAAAATTAAACCCTTTCCATCATTGTTCTAACCATGGTTTCATTTGTGTGAAAATATTTTAACCTTTACCTGTGGGTGAGAAGGCACCAGGGGGGTCGGTACCTAGCTAATCTTTCCATGAACTGTAACTTATGCCATTCTGTTTTCATACCATTATGATTCACACATCAGTTCCCATGTACGTCATAAGCTCCCGTAAAAGGTAATGGCTCTAAATAATTATTATATCTAAGATTAAAGTTAGAGGGTTGCCATCATCGACCCTTGATGAGAAACTCTATTTGTCCCTGAATAATTCTTGTAGGAATGGCTAATTCCTGTAACTGGTTCCTCGCAGCTGCTGTCGGCTGCGTGTGTGAATTGCCTATGAGTGCCTGAACCTTTACTTTCATTCTCTCTTCGCTAGAGTCTTTGTCCTTCTGAATCATAAGTTCTTTCTGCTCTAAATCATTCATGAATTCCTCCAAACTTTAGGGACCCTCTTGAACTGTTGGCCTAAAAGCTTGAATCATAGGTGGGGGTATTGAAGCCACTTTTGAGGAATCATTACTCTCTTTATGAGGCACATCAGGAACATTAAGAGTTAACTTCTTGGAATTAATACACAAGGAAACAATAATTACAGCTGCAAAAAGAAGGCAGAGTGCCAGCCAGCCTCTGCAAGCAGATCTGCGTGGTTCCGTGTAGCCTGGCACCTTGATTCGGGCAAATTGATGAGGGGTCGCCGGGGGCATAGACCCGAGGGCCGCGAGCCCCCCTTTCCCACGTAACTACCTTATCCGAGGCATTTGTCATGCAGGCGACACCGTCATGGGCGTGGCAGTTCCCCCTTTTTTGTTTTTAAGGCGGAAGGCATACAGGTCCTCCTGCACACTGCCTAGAGATCTGGTTATTGTCCTGAAGAGACAAGGAAAAATCACGATAACACAAACTACAATTAAGGCAAGAATGCCTATGAAAATAAAATATTGAATCCAATCTAAGGGATTCATGGCCTTAAGGTCTTCTTGCAATCCTTGTGCTAAGACATTCAATGAGCCAGCTTGTATACGAGCTTGGCTCATGGCCGATATGTCCTTTTGAATGGCTTCTAAATCATAAGTAATGGAAGAATCCTTCCATACCCCCAACAAATGATGCTTAACTTTATCCCAATTCTCAGAGGAATTGTAAGGAAGTGGAGTCACACAAATAGCCTTGTATTCTTGATGACATCTAGTTTCCATAAGTTTCTTAATATTGGCAACATCTTGTCCTAAGGCTAACACTACTTCCTCTAATATATTAATCTTTGCCTCTAATTTCTTGTCTATAATTGCTTGTTCAGATAATGCAAAGGAAATATTCTTATTCAAATCATTCACAAATTGAGCTGTATGAATCTCTTGAACCAGGGCGGTGGTAGCAATGGCAAAAGCAGTAATAATAGATATTAATGCTGCTATCCCTAATATCAATGCTGCAACAAATCTCTTTGGCCTTATTAATTCATGAAGCTGTCTAAGTACCTGTAAAGCTGAATTATCATACCAAGTCATGTTGTGTAATTGCACGGGCATCATTATAAAAGGTGGTCTTTTCACAATCATCATAATCTGTATTCTTTGTCTTTCCCTTGGTGAAATACAATTAGTGATAATGCATCCAAAGCAAGTTACATGATATGAGTTAGACCCAAGAGCAGAGATATTTACATGTGCAGCAGAGCCTAGCAGCAGAGCAAAAGGATAGGAAATACACGCTCTAACCACAATGGGAGATGAGGTAGTTTCTTTGGGTCTTTTCTGAGACACTGGGCCTGAAGCAGCAACAAGCCGAAACAAGTCTGGATGTTTTTTCATGTTTCCGGAGGGGGTTCTAGCAACCCACACTGGCTCAACATACCCTGGTGAAAACCACCTAGTGATTTTTTCACCATGGCCCACAAATGTGTAATTATTAAACTTATCCTTATGCTTTGAGAGATAATCTTCATACTTCTTCTCTCCAGAAGAGGCGAAAAATCCCAAATAAGCAATTTAGACAGTAAAGGATTATAGGAGGAGGCTGTGTGAGGAAACCCACAACGCAACCAAGTAGGAAAAGCAGTAATACCATCATCCCAAAATTGATTCTTATCCCGATATTTAGTGATACAGGAATCAAGAGGCATAAAATTGACAGACTTAAAAGTTTCATTCATAGCGGGATGTCCCAGAGTAAGCAATTGAGTCTCCCAGATCCATCTAGGATCTCCTTTCTTACTGGTAGAGCTGGGGGCATCAGTTAAAAAGGTTCTGTAGCTGGTGGAGAGACACCCAGGAGGAGCTACTCCTTGCAGGGCGAAGCAAATTGGTAATGAATCTGAGCTTCCTGTAAAGTTTATAAACGAGGAAGCGCTTGCCCTTTCATCTGAATCTTGGAACCCCCCGATGATTTCTGTCTGATTGCTCAATACCTTATAAGTCTCATCATCCAACCACCCCACTACATGTAGAAGGGGAGGACGAGGAACATAAGCCCAATAAGTAGAAGGGCTGGTAGAGGCCGTAGTAGGCCCGACAGCAATCAAGGACAACATGGCTACAAATAGCATTTCTAAAGGAGGGTTAAAACATTGTTGTGAGGCAAGTGCTTTTGCTTCATTTGCCAGATGTTTCAGCTGGGTCCATGTTGGAAGCTTCTACGGCTTTAGGGTCAGCCTTTTCATTTCCTGAGTCAGCTGGGCTGTCTCGAACTTTTCCTTTTGTTTTTGCAGTTTTCTGCGGCGACGGCCTGATGAGTCGGTCTGGAATCCACATGTGTGATTCTGTATCCTGTGAAAGATACAAGCATACCCTCGCCCCAAAGTTATTAGAGGGTCGGGTCCTTTCCAGGATCCCGAAAGCAAGTCTCTCCACAGAACTCATGGCAATGGTGATGCCATCTCTTTTACTGCCCAATGCTTAAGAGCAGAGGAATTATTATTTGAGTCCATGTTCAAATGATTTAATACAAATAGAGAATGACTTAAAACATGATGGGGGGACATATATGAGTTAGCATTCTGCAATCTTTCTACTTGTAATTTTAATGTCTGATGAGTTCTTTCTATGATGGCCTGCCCCTGTGGGTTATAGGGAATCCCTGTCGTGTGACTAATTCCCCATTGCGCTAAAAATACCTCAAAAGGTTTTGAGGCATAGGCAGGTCCATTGTCAGTTTTGATATGCATGGGTTTCCCCATGATCATGAAACATTGTACCAGATGCTGAATCATATCTTTTACTGCTTCTCCTAATCTGGCAGACGCGTGGACAAAATGAGAAAACGTATCCATTGTTACATGAACATACTTCATCTTCCCAAAGGAAGGAATATGGGTTATGTCCATCTGCCATAATGCAAGAGGCTTCAATCCCCTAGGATTAACCCCCATTTTTAGACTCTGATTTTGTGGAGGGCAATGAGCACATTCCTTAACTATATGTCTAGCTTGCTCTCTAGTTATCTGAAAAGCTTGCTTTAATGCATTAGCATTCTGATGATGCAGAGAATGACTTTCTTGTGCCTCCTGTACTGTAAGGAGATTAATTCTAGTTAATAAGTCAGCCATGCGATTACCATGGCTCAGGGGTCCTGGTAACCCTGTATGGCTCCTAATATGTCCTATGAAAAGTTTCTCTGTCCTTTGCCATAACAGAGCTTGCAGTTCCTTAAGCAGAGGCTTAATAGTAGAAGAACCTGTTAAACTCGCTGTTTCTATGGCGGGAAATAAATTAACCACATACTTTGAGTCTGTATAAAGGTTAAGGGTCCGGGGAAAATGTCTAAGTGCAAGCAGAACTGCACGTATTTCCGCTTGTTGAGCTGTTGTCTGCGGTACAATTTCTATTAAAGGTTCTTTTCCTTCCGAGTATACCGCAGACCTCCCATTTGCTGACCCATCTGCAAAAACCACAATACCCTCTGCTAGGGGTTGAGAAACACATATCTTTGGAAATATAAGAGGAACTTCTTTTATGAATTCAATAAGGGGGTCTTTGGGGTAATGAAAGGTGATTTGTCCTAGGTATCCCATTAAGGAGAGACACCAATCTTCTGATTCTTGTAATAAGAGTTCCAATTGTTCTTTAATATATGGTATAATTATAAAGGCCGGTTCCTTGCCAAACAATTCTCTAGACCTAATTCTGCCCTTATATATAAGTTGTGCACAAAGGGAGGGATAAGATGTAAGTACCTTCTTATGTGTGTGTGGTAGGTGTAGCCATTCCAATACACCTTCCTGCCATAGGCAAGCTGTTGGAGTATAATCTGTGGCAAAAATAATTAAATACCATGGAGCCAAATAGTCTATTTGATGTACTTTAGCTCTTTCTAAAGCCTGTTCTATATGTTTTAAAGCCTGTAAGGCTTCAGGAGTTAAGTGTCTTATTGACCTTGGGTGAGCTTCTCCATGTAATATTTGATACAGGGGGCTTATTTGTCCTGTTGTGATGTCTAAATATTTTCTTACCCAATTTATATTTCCTAACAATTTTTGAAAATCATTGAGGGTCTTCAATTTATCTACTCTGATAGATGCCTTTTGGGTTGTTATATAATTATCCCCTATCCATTGTCCCAGATAACTAAGTGGCCTATTCTTCTGAATTTTTTCTGGAGCTACGACAAGGCCATAAGCTGTTAAACTACTAATTGTCTCTTTGAGAATTTTTTCTGTTGTATCTTTATTTTCATGAGCCAATAATATATCATCCATATAATGAATGATATATGCAGAGGGAAAAGTTTTTCTTATTGGTAAAAGGGCCATATCCACAAATTTTTGACATAATGAAGGACTGTTCTTCATTCCCTGGGGTAATACTTTCCAATGAAATCGTCTCTTAAAATTAACTGAGGGTATGCTAAAGGCAAATCTAGGGCAATCCTGAGGCTGTAATCTTATTGTAAAAAAGCAGTCTTGTAAATCAATGACTATAATGTGCCAGTCCTTCGGTATGGCCACAGGGGATGGGAGTCCTGGTTGTAGGGCCCCCATATCCTCCATTGTAGCATTTACTGCTCTTAAATCTTGTAGTAGTCTCCATTTTCCGGATTTCTTTTTTATGACAAATACAGGAGTATTCCATGGGCTATTAGATTCTTCTATATGCCCTTTTTCCAATTGTTCTGATACCAGCTGTTCTAATGCCTGTATTTTTTCTTGTATCAGGGGCCACTGACTAACCCATACAGGCTGATCAGACTTCCACTGTATAGAGTCTGCATAAAGATCCTTTGCAGTGGCCCCTATGTAAAATGCTGTTCCAGCTCAGAACTTCCTGTCACTAAATGCACATCAAGTGACTCCATTAAGTCTCTTCCCCATAGAGTAAATGGTAGAGAGGGTAGCACATAAGGTTGTATAAACCCTTCTTTACTGTCTGTTTGCCATTTTAAGAGCTTTGAACTCTGCATTACTCCAGAAGCCATTCCTAATCCCATGAGGGAGGATCCCGTTCTGTGTGTTGGCCAAGAGGAAGGCCAGTCCTTTCCTGCTATGCAGGTTCTGTCAGCACCTGTGTCCAAGAGTCCTTGGAAGCTCTTGCCATCCAGGGTGATTGTCTTAAAGGGTCATTGTCCTAAATCTTGCATCCAATTGACTCCTTCTACAGAGTCTGAGGAGCCAAACTGTCCTGACCCCCTATGGCTTTTCATAATAGGGTTAGGCATTTTTATGTAGGGGAGTAGAACAACCTGTGCGATTCTCTGTCCCTTGTGTAATTGAATGGTTTCTTTTAAGGGCCTGACCATCACTTTTATGGTGCCTAAGGTATCTGCATCTAGCACTCCAGGGAGGACTTCAAAGTTGGTAGCAGTATTAGAGCTTCTCCCCAAAATCAGTCCTACTGTTTGTGGTGGCAGGGACCCTGTAATTTTTGTATCTATGACTGTTACCCCATCCCATAGGGACAGGAGCAAGTCCTGAGGACATGATATATCTAATCCAGCACTCTCTGGAGTAGCTCTAGGCAGGTTATGGACAGTGAATTCTGGCGCAGCAGGGTTTAACCCTGGTGTTAACTGTACTTCCTTTTGGACATTTCCCTTTTCTTTCTCGGGGCTAAGGGGAAGCCCCAAAGCTCGTTTTTTGTCTGACTGTCAGGCTTAAGGGGGACTCCCCCTTTAGTAAATTTTGACTTACATTCATTTCTCCAGTGCTTCCCTTTTCTACATCGTGAGCAAATGCCAGGAGGAGCTCTTCCTCCTCTATTCTCAGCATTCGGGCATTCCTTTTGCATATGCCCTGATTTTCCACACTTATAACAGGTCGGGGAGCTATCAGCCCCTCCGCTACTTATTTTCTTAACATAGGCGCTAAACCGTTGTCCTTTCATTGCTGCAGCGTAGGCCATTCCTTGCACTACGGCTGGTGAGGCATCCATGCATGCTTTTATATAATCCTGCAATGAGCCTGTCTTCCTGACGGGCCTAATTAAGTCTTTACAAAGGGTATTGGCATTTTCCCAAGCTAACTGTTTCAGAAGCATGTCTGTCCCCTCTGAAGGGGGAAGCATTCTATGTATTGCTTCCTCAAGTCTAGATATAAAGGCTTGATACGTTTCTTCATTCCCTTGAATTATCCCTGATAACACCGTGCTCTTTGTCCCGGGAGGCGGAATGCGACGCCAAGCAGTGACTGCATTGCTAGTAATAGCCTCCAAGACATCACGAGGCAAGGCAGACTGAGACTGAGGCGTTGCATATTTACCTGTCCCTAGTAACATATCCATGGTAGGTTTGGTGCCTTTCTTCTTAGTCATAGTTATTATTGTTTCTTTTGATCTGTCCTCATAATCAGTCCTCCAGAGAATATAATCCCCAGGAGACAATACAGGCCTAGCAGTTTGATGCCAATCATAGGGTGTTAGCCACAAGCTAGCAACCATATCCACCACTTGTATGGTATATGGAGCTGAAGGGCCCACGGACTTAACCGCGGCCTGTAATTCTTTTAGCGTTTTCAGTGGTAGCGGTTCCCACTGTGGCTCTTCCCCATCAAAAGTCTCTGCAACTGGCAGGGCGAAGGTAGTATCCCCCGTCCTGCGTGCCTCATCCATCGCTCCCCGAAAACCAAAGGGAGGCATGGGTGGTCTTTTCCTAGGCGCAGGTACAAGCCTAGGCCCTGTTTTAACAGGAAAAGCTGTCATAGGAGGGTATTGCTGATGATCCCTAAAGTCATCCTCCAGATCTTGCTTAGCCATTTCCTCGGCTAAGTCCCAATCATCTCCATCCTCATCATCCTCTATTCCAGCCCCAATGACAGTTCTCTTGCTATTAGTGGTGCCATACTGCTTGGGCGGCTTATTGCCCTTGAGGGAGGCTGTTTCTTCCTCCAGTCCCTCTAAGTCAGAAGCTCTTGATAAGATCTCTCTGATTTGTAACCAGAGGGAGTAAGCACATGCAGGCAATTTTTCTTCTCCCTTTTCTTTTGCATATCTATGCATAGCCTTCCCTATCTTCCTCCATTCCGTCAGTGTCAGGCTGCCATCCTCTGTGAGCCAGGGACACAATTCCTTCACGAGTTTAAGGAATTCTGCCAAAGCCTCCTGTGTTACCTTCAAGCCCTTTTCTGCCAACATATGCCTTATCACAGATGCAAATAATTTGTCCTCCTTAGAGAGGTGCTGCCCCATGCTTACCTTCTGGATTATCTGTGCTTAACCGGTGAGCCTTTACCGGCGGGTCTGCAGAACCCTGACAGGAGCCGATCCCTACTTATGAATAAAAGAGAGAAAGGGGGAGAGAAATTACCTGTCCTTCAAGTCCCCTGTTCGAGCGCCACCTGCTGCGGACTGGATCTCAGCTAGACCACCAGACCGAGGGAGAACGGGGTGAAGGTACTCAGGATAAGTGGGATTCGGCGAATGACAGACAGCCACAGACACGAGAGTATGTTGTGAATCTGCTGCAATTTTACTCAGACCAAGTAGTGAATTTTATACAGTTACTTGGGGAAACATGGCAATCGGCCAGTAGGGTGACAAATATAGAATCAACAATGTAGTTACACACTTTTCTCAGAATGATTAAAAGATCTCATGAGTATAGCCTTTACTTTTTCTTTTGTGGTTCCTCATCCGGACAGAGAACATTACGGCCCTAGATGTAGTTTTTCTTCTACACCTTTGTTCTGTATCAAAATTAAACCCTTTCCATCATTGTTCTAACCATGGTTTCATTTGTGTGAAAATATTTTAACCTTTACCTGTGGGTGAGAAGGCACCAGGGGGGTCGGTACCTAGCTAATCTTTCCATGAACTGTAACTTATGCCATTCTGTTTTCATACCATTATGATTCACACATCAGTTCCCATGTACGTCATAAGCTCCCGTAAAAGGTAATGGCTCTAAATAATTATTATATCTAAGATTAAAGTTAGGGGGTTGCCATCATCGACCCTTGATGAGAAACTCTATTTGTCCCTGAATAATTCTTGTAGGAATGGCTAATTCCTGTAACTGGTTCCTCGCAGCTGCTGTCGGCTGCACGTGTGAATTGCCTATGAGTGCCTGAACCTTTACTTTCATTCTCTCTTCGCTAGAGTCTTTGTCCTTCTGAATCATAAGTTCTTTCTGCTCTAAATCATTCATGAATTCCTCCAAAGTTTAGGGACCCTCTTGAACTATTGGCCTAAAAGCTTGAATCATAGGTGGGGGTATTGAAGCCACTTTTGAGGAATCATTACTCTCTTTATGGGGCACATCAGGAACATTAAGAGTTAACTTCTTGGAATTAATACACAAGGAAACAACAATAATTACAGCTGCAAAAAGAAGGCAGAGTGCCAGCCAGCCTCTGCAAGCAGATCTGCGTGGTTCCCTGTAGCCTGGCACCTTGATTAGGGGAAATTGATGAGGGGTCGCCGGGGGCATAGACCCGAGGGCCGCGAGACCCCCTTTCCCACGTAACTACCTTATCCGAGGCATTTGTCACACAGGCGACACCGTCATGGGCGTGGCAACAGTTCTTTTTTTCTGGGCATGCTCATGGTTCTTGCTGTATTAGAGAGGCTCGAAAGAAGAGCTTGCTTCTTGCGTTAAAACAGACTGTGTTTCATGGATGAGAACACTGCTCTGAATTTCCCATCAGAAACGGAGTTAAACCACAGGATCTGTGTCTTCCTACAACCAAGAGTTCATTTCTGGTAAACCAAGAGAATTTGGGGCTCAAATGATTTTACACAGTTCACGAACCCAACGCGATTCTCACAATTAACTAAAGGGCATTTATGGAAGTGGAGCTGTGGTTTGTACCAGTTTCATATGTAAAGTTGAACTACATATGGTCCGAATGAGTAGGAAATACAGTAGTTTTTTTCTGGGCATGCTCATGGTTCTTGCTGTATTAGAGAAGCTCGAAAGAAGAGCTTGGTTCTTGCGTTATTACAGAGGGTGTTTCATGGATGAGAACACTGCTCTTAATTTCCCTTCCCACACGGAGTTCACCGCCAGGATCTGTGTCTTCCTACAAGCAAGAGTTCATTTCTGGTAAACTAAGTGAATTTTGGACTCAAATGATTTTACCCAGTTCACAAACCCAATGCGATTCTCACGATTAACTAATGAGCATTTATTTAAGTGGAGCTGTGGTTTGTATCAGTTTCATAAGCAGAGTTGAACTACGTATTGTCTGTATGAGTAGGAAACACAGTTCCTTTATTCTGGGTATGCTCATGGTTCTTGCTGTATTAGAGATGATGGAAAGAAGACCTTGCTTCTTGCATTAAAACAGTGTGTTTTTCATGGATGAGAACACTGCTCTGAATTTCCCTTCAGAAACGGAGTTAAACCACAGGATCTGTGTCTTCCTACAAGCAAGAGTTCATTTCTGGTAAACCAAGAGAATTTTGTGCTCAAATGATTTAACACAGTTCACGAACCCAACGCGATTCTCACAATGAACTAAAGAGCATTTATGTAAGTGGAGCTGTGGTTAGTATCATTTTCATAAGTAGAGTTGAACTATATATGGTCCATATGAGTAGGAAACACAGTTCTTTTTTCTGGGCATGCTCATGGTTCTTGCTGTATTAGAGACGCTCGAAAGAAGAGTTTGCTTCTTGCGTGAAAACAGACTGTGTTTCATGGATGAGAACACTGCTCTGAATTTCCCTTCCCAAACGGTGTTAAACACCAGGATCTGTGTCTTCCTACAAGCAAGAGTTCATTTCTGGTAAACCAAGAGAATTTTGGGCTCAAATGATTTTACACAGTTCACGAACCCAACGCGATTCTCACAATTAACTTAAGAGCATTTATGGAAGTGGAGCTGTGGTTTGTGTCAGTTTCATAAGCAGAGTTGAACTATGTATGGTCCATATGAGTAGAAACACAGTTCTTTTTTTCTGGACATGCTCAAGGTTCTTGCTCTATTAGAGATGCTGGAAAGAAGAGCATGCTTCTTGCGTTAAAACAGAGTGTTTTACATGGATGAGAACACTGCTCTGAATTTCCCTTCATAAACTGAGTTAAACCACAGGATCTGTGTCTTCCTACAAGCAAGAGTTCATTTCTGGTAAACCAAGATAATTTTGTGCTCAAATGATTTATCACAGTTCATGAACCCAACGCAATTCTCACAATGAACTAAAGAGCATTTATGTAAGTGGAGCTGTGGTTAGTATCATTTTCATAAGTAGAGTTGAACTATATATGGTCCATATGTGTAGGAAACACAGTTCTTTTTTTCTGGGCATGCTCATGGTTCTTGATGTATTAGAGAAGCTCGAAAGAAGAGCATGCTTCGTGCCTTAAAACAGAGTATGTTTCATGGATGAGAACACTGCACTGAATTTCTCTTCAGAAATGGAGTTAAACCACAGGATCTGTGTCATCCTACAAGCAAGAGTTCATTTCTGGTAAACCAAGAGAATTTTGGGCTCAAATGATTTTACACAGTTCACGAACCCAATGCGATTCTCACTAATAACTAAAGAGCATTTATGTAAGTGGATCTGTGATTTGTATCAGTTTCGATAAGCAGAGTTGAACTATGTATGGTCCATATGAGTGGAAACACAGTTCTTTTTTTCTGTACATGCTCAAGGTTCTTGCTCTATTAGAGATGATGGAAAGAAGAGCATGCTTCTTTCTTTAAAACAGAGTGTTTTCCATTATTGTGAACACTGCTCTGAATTTCCCTTCAGAAACGGAGTTAAACCACAGGATCTGTGTCTTCCTACAAGCAAGAGTTCATTTCTGCTAAAGCAAGGGAATTTTGGGCTCAAATGAATTTACACAGTTCATGAACCCAATGCGATTCTAACTAATAACTAAAGAGCATTTATGTAAGTGGATCTGTGGTTTGTATCAGTTTCATAAGCAGAGTTGAACTATGTATGGTCCATATGAGTAGAAACACAGTTCTTTTTTTCTGGACATGCTCAAGTTTCTTGCTCTATTAGAGATGCTGGAATGAATAGCATGCGTCTTGGATTAAAACAGAGTGTTTTCCATGGATGAGAACACTGCTCTGAATTTCCCTTCAGAAACGGAGTTAAACCACAGGATCTTTGTCTTCCTATAACCAAGAGTTCATTTCTGGTAAACCAAGATAATTTTGGGCTCAAATGATTTTACTCAGTTCACGATCCCAACGCGATTCTCACTATTAACTAAAGAGCATTTATGGAAGTGGAGCTGTGGTTTGTACCAGTTTCATATGTAAAGTTGAACTACATATGGTCCGTATGAGTAGGAAATACAGTTGTTTTTTTCTGGGCATGCTCATGGTTCTTGCTGTATTAGAGACTCTCGAAAGAAGAGCTTGCTTCTTGCGTTAAAACAGACTGTGTTTCATGGATGAGAACACTGCTCTGAATTTCCCTTCCCAAATGGTGTTAAACCCAGGATCTGTGTCTTCCTACAAGCAAGAGTTCATTTCTGGTAAACCAAGATAATTTTGTGCTCAAATGATTTATCACAGTTCATGAACCCAACGCGATTCTCACAATGAACTAAAGAGCATTTATGTAAGTGGAGCTGTGGTTAGTATCATTTTCATGAGCAGAATTGAACTACATAGGGTCCATATGAGTAGGAAATACAGTTGTTTTTTTCTCGGCATGCTCATGGTTCTTGCTGTATTAGAGACTCTCGAAAGAAGAGCTTGCTTCTTGCGTTAAAACAGACTGTGTTTCATGGATGAGAACACTGCTCTGAATTTCCCTTCCCAAATGGTGTTAAACCCAGGATCTGTGTCTTCCTACAAGCAAGAGTTCATTTCTGGTAAACCAAGATAATTTTGTGCTCAAATGATTTAACACAGTTCACGAACCCAACGCGATTCTCACAATTAACTAAAGAGAATTTATGTAAGTGCAGCTGGGGTTAGTATCATTTTCATAAGTAGAGTTGAACTATGTAGGGTCCGTATGAGTAGGAAACAGTTTTTTTTTTTTTTTTCTGGGCATGTTCATGGTTCTTGCTGTATTAGAGACGCTCAAAAGAAGAGCTTGCTTCTTGCGTTAAAACAGACTGTGTTTCATGGATGAGAAGACTGCTCTGAATTTCCCTTCCCAAACGGTGGTAAACCCAGTATCTGTGTCTTCCTACAAGCAAGAGTTCATTTCTGGTAAACCAAGTGAATTTTGGGCTCAAATGATTTTACACAGTTCACGAACCCAACGTGATTCTCACAATTAAGTAATGAGCATTTATGTAAGTGGAGCTGTGGTTCGTATCAGTTTCATAAGCAGAGTTGAACTACGTATGCTCTGTATGAGTAGGAAACACAGTTCTTTTATTCTGGGCATTCTCATGGTTCTTGCTGTATTAGAGATGCTGGAAAGAAGACCTAGCTTCTTGCGTTAAAACAGTGTGTTTTTCATTGATGAGAACACTTCTCTGAATTTCCCCTCAGAAACGGAATTAAACCACAGGATCTCTGTCTTCCTACAAACAAGAGTTCATTTCTGCTAAAGCAAGGGAATTTCAGGCTCAAATGATTTTACCCAGTTCACGAACCCAACGCGATTCTCACAATTAACTAAAGAGCATTTATGTAAGTGGAGCTGTGGTTAGTATCATTTTCATAAGTAGAGTTGAAGTATATATGGTCCGTATGAGTAGGAAACACAGTTCTTTTTTTCTGGCTATGCTCATGGTTCTTGCTGTATTAGAGACGCTCAAAAGAAGAGCTTGTTTCTTGTGTTAAAACAGACTGTGTTTCATGGATGAGAACACTGCTCTGAATTTCCCTTCCCAAACTGTGTTAAACCCCAGGATCTGTGTCTTCGTACAAGCAAGAGTTCATTTCTGGCAAACCAAGAGAATTTTGGGCTCAAATGATTTTACACAGTTCACGAACCCAACGTGATTCTCACAATTAACTAAAGAGCATGTATGGAAGTGGAGCTGTGGTTTGTGTCAGTTTCGTAAGCAGAGTTGAACTATGTATGGTCCATATGAGTAGAAACACAGTTCTTTTTTTCTGGACATGCTCAAGGTTCTTGCTCTATTAGAGATGCTGGAAAGAAGAGCATGCTTCTAGCGTTAAAACAGAGTGTTTCCCATGGATGAGAACACTGCTCTGAATTTCCCTTCATAAACTGAGTTAAACCACAGGATCTGTGTCTTCCTACAAGCAAGAGTTCATTTCTGGTAAACCAAGATAATTTTGTGCTCAAATGATTTATCACAGTTCATGAACCCAACGCAATTCTCACAATGAACTAAAGAGCATTTATGTAAGTGGAGCTGTGGTTAGTATCATTTTCATAAGTAGAGTTGAACTATATATGGTCCATATGTGTAGGAAACACAGTTCTTTTTTTCTGGGCATGCTCATGGTTCTTGATGTATTAGAGAAGCTCGAAAGAAGAGCATGCTTCGTGCCTTAAAACAGAGTATGTTTCATGGATGAGAACACTGCACTGAATTTCTCTTCAGAAATGGAGTTAAACCACAGGATCTGTGTCATCCTACAAGCAAGAGTTCATTTCTGGTAAACCAAGAGAATTTTGGGCTCAAATGATTTTACACAGTTCACGAACCCAATGCGATTCTCACTAATAACTAAAGAGCATTTATGTAAGTGGATCTGTGATTTGTATCAGTTTCGATAAGCAGAGTTGAACTATGTATGGTCCATATGAGTGGAAACACAGTTCTTTTTTTCTGTACATGCTCAAGGTTCTTGCTCTATTAGAGATGATGGAAAGAAGAGCATGCTTCTTTCTTTAAAACAGAGTGTTTTCCATTATTGTGAACACTGCTCTGAATTTCCCTTCAGAAACGGAGTTAAACCACAGGATCTGTGTCTTCCTACAAGCAAGAGTTCATTTCTGCTAAAGCAAGGGAATTTTGGGCTCAAATGAATTTACACAGTTCATGAACCCAATGCGATTCTAACTAATAACTAAAGAGCATTTATGTAAGTGGATCTGTGGTTTGTATCAGTTTCATAAGCAGAGTTGAACTATGTATGGTCCATATGAGTAGAAACACAGTTCTTTTTTTCTGGACATGCTCAAGTTTCTTGCTCTATTAGAGATGCTGGAATGAATAGCATGCGTCTTGGATTAAAACAGAGTGTTTTCCATGGATGAGAACACTGCTCTGAATTTCCCTTCAGAAACGGAGTTAAACCACAGGATCTTTGTCTTCCTATAACCAAGAGTTCATTTCTGGTAAACCAAGATAATTTTGGGCTCAAATGATTTTACTCAGTTCACGATCCCAACGCGATTCTCACAATTAACTAAAGAGCATTTATGGAAGTGGAGCTGTGGTTTGTACCAGTTTCATATGTAAAGTTGAACTACATATGGTCCGTATGAGTAGGAAATACAGTTGTTTTTTTCTGGGCATGCTCATGGTTCTTGCTGTATTAGAGACTCTCGAAAGAAGAGCTTGCTTCTTGCGTTAAAACAGACTGTGTTTCATGGATGAGAACACTGCTCTGAATTTCCCTTCCCAAATGGTGTTAAACCCAGGATCTGTGTCTTCCTACAAGCAAGAGTTCATTTCTGGTAAACCAAGATAATTTTGTGCTCAAATGATTTATCACAGTTCATGAACCCAACGCGATTCTCACAATGAACTAAAGAGCATTTATGTAAGTGGAGCTGTGGTTAGTATCATTTTCATGAGCAGAATTGAACTACATAGGGTCCATATGAGTAGGAAATACAGTTGTTTTTTTCTCGGCATGCTCATGGTTCTTGCTGTATTAGAGACTCTCGAAAGAAGAGCTTGCTTCTTGCGTTAAAACAGACTGTGTTTCATGGATGAGAACACTGCTCTGAATTTCCCTTCCCAAATGGTGTTAAACCCAGGATCTGTGTCTTCCTACAAGCAAGAGTTCATTTCTGGTAAACCAAGATAATTTTGTGCTCAAATGATTTAACACAGTTCACGAACCCAACGCGATTCTCACAATTAACTAAAGAGAATTTATGTAAGTGCAGCTGGGGTTAGTATCATTTTCATAAGTAGAGTTGAACTATGTAGGGTCCGTATGAGTAGGAAACAGTTTTTTTTTTTTTTTCTGGGCATGTTCATGGTTCTTGCTGTATTAGAGACGCTCAAAAGAAGAGCTTGCTTCTTGCGTTAAAACAGACTGTGTTTCATGGATGAGAAGACTGCTCTGAATTTCCCTTCCCAAACGGTGGTAAACCCAGTATCTGTGTCTTCCTACAAGCAAGAGTTCATTTCTGGTAAACCAAGTGAATTTTGGGCTCAAATGATTTTACACAGTTCACGAACCCAACGTGATTCTCACAATTAAGTAATGAGCATTTATGTAAGTGGAGCTGTGGTTCGTATCAGTTTCATAAGCAGAGTTGAACTACGTATGCTCTGTATGAGTAGGAAACACAGTTCTTTTATTCTGGGCATTCTCATGGTTCTTGCTGTATTAGAGATGCTGGAAAGAAGACCTAGCTTCTTGCGTTAAAACAGTGTGTTTTTCATTGATGAGAACACTTCTCTGAATTTCCCCTCAGAAACGGAATTAAACCACAGGATCTCTGTCTTCCTACAAACAAGAGTTCATTTCTGCTAAAGCAAGGGAATTTCAGGCTCAAATGATTTTACCCAGTTCACGAACCCAACGCGATTCTCACAATTAACTAAAGAGCATTTATGTAAGTGGAGCTGTGGTTAGTATCATTTTCATAAGTAGAGTTGAAGTATATATGGTCCGTATGAGTAGGAAACACAGTTCTTTTTTTCTGGCTATGCTCATGGTTCTTGCTGTATTAGAGACGCTCAAAAGAAGAGCTTGTTTCTTGTGTTAAAACAGACTGTGTTTCATGGATGAGAACACTGCTCTGAATTTCCCTTCCCAAACTGTGTTAAACCCCAGGATCTGTGTCTTCGTACAAGCAAGAGTTCATTTCTGGCAAACCAAGAGAATTTTGGGCTCAAATGATTTTACACAGTTCACGAACCCAACGTGATTCTCACAATTAACTAAAGAGCATGTATGGAAGTGGAGCTGTGGTTTGTGTCAGTTTCGTAAGCAGAGTTGAACTATGTATGGTCCATATGAGTAGAAACACAGTTCTTTTTTTCTGGACATGCTCAAGGTTCTTGCTCTATTAGAGATGCTGGAAAGAAGAGCATGCTTCTAGCGTTAAAACAGAGTGTTTCCCATGGATGAGAACACTGCTCTGAATTTCCCTTCATAAACTGAGTTAAACCACAGGATCTGTGTCTTCCTACAAGCAAGAGTTCATTTCTGGTAAACCAAGATAATTTTGTGCTCAAATGATTTATCACAGTTCATGAACCCAACGCAATTCTCACAATGAACTAAAGAGCATTTATGTAAGTGGAGCTGTGGTTAGTATCATTTTCATAAGTAGAGTTGAACTATATATGGTCCATATGTGTAGGAAACACAGTTCTTTTTTTCTGGGCAAGCTCATGGTTCTTGATGTATTAGAGAAGCTCGAAAGAATAGCATGCTTCGTGCCTTAAAACAGAGTATGTTTCATGGATGAGAACACTGCACTGAATTTCTCTTCAGAAATGGAGTTAAACCACAGGATCTGTGTCATCCTACAAGCAAGAGTTCATTTCTGGTAAACCAAGAGAATTTTGGGCTCAAATGATTTTACACAGTTCACGAACCCAATGCGATTCTCACTAATAACTAAAGAGCATTTATGTAAGTGGATCTGTGATTTGTATCAGTTTCGATAAGCAGAGTTGAACTATGTATGGTCCATATGAGTGGAAACACAGTTCTTTTTTTCTGTACATGCTCAAGGTTCTTGCTCTATTAGAGATGATGGAAAGAAGAGCATGCTTCTTTCTTTAAAACAGAGTGTTTTCCATTATTGTGAACACTGCTCTGAATTTCCCTTCAGAAACGGAGTTAAACCACAGGATCTGTGTCTTCCTACAAGCAAGAGTTCATTTCTGCTAAAGCAAGGGAATTTTGGGCTCAAATGAATTTACACAGTTCATGAACCCAATGCGATTCTAACTAATAACTAAAGAGCATTTATGTAAGTGGATCTGTGGTTTGTATCAGTTTCATAAGCAGAGTTGAACTATGTATGGTCCATATGAGTAGAAACACAGTTCTTTTTTTCTGGACATGCTCAAGTTTCTTGCTCTATTAGAGATGCTGGAATGAATAGCATGCGTCTTGGATTAAAACAGAGTGTTTTCCATGGATGAGAACACTGCTCTGAATTTCCCTTCAGAAACGGAGTTAAACCACAGGATCTTTGTCATCCTACAAGCAAGAGTTCATTTCTGGTAAACCAAGATAATTTTGGGCTCAAATGATTTTACTCAGTTCACGATCCCAACGCGATTCTCACAATTAACTAAAGAGCATTTATGGAAGTGGAGCTGTGGTTTGTACCAGTTTCATATGTAAAGTTGAACTACATATGGTCCGTATGAGTAGGAAATACAGTTGTTTTTTTCTGGGCATGCTCATGGTTCTTGCTGTATTAGAGACTCTCGAAAGAAGAGCTTGCTTCTTGCGTTAAAACAGACTGTGTTTCATGGATGAGAACACTGCTCTGAATTTCCCTTCCCAAATGGTGTTAAACCCAGGATCTGTGTCTTCCTACAAGCAAGAGTTCATTTCTGGTAAACCAAGATAATTTTGTGCTCAAATGATTTAACACAGTTCACGAACCCAACGCGATTCTCACAATTAACTAAAGAGAATTTATGTAAGTGCAGCTGGGGTTAGTATCATTTTCATAAGTAGAGTTGAACTATGTAGGGTCTGTATGAGTAGGAAACAGTTTTTTTTTTTTTTTTCTGGGCATGTTCATGGTTCTTGCTGTATTAGAGACGCTCAAAAGAAGAGCTTGCTTCTTGCGTTAAAACAGACTGTGTTTCATGGATGAGAAGACTGCTCTGAATTTCCCTTCCCAAACGGTGGTAAACCCAGTATCTGTGTCTTCCTACAAGCAAGAGTTCATTTCTGGTAAACCAAGTGAATTTTGGGCTCAAATGATTTTACACAGTTCACGAACCCAACGTGATTCTCACAATTAAGTAATGAGCATTTATGTAAGTGGAGCTGTGGTTCGTATCAGTTTCATAAGCAGAGTTGAACTACGTATGCTCTGTATGAGTAGGAAACACAGTTCTTTTATTCTGGGCATTCTCATGGTTCTTGCTGTATTAGAGATGCTGGAAAGAAGACCTAGCTTCTTGCGTTAAAACAGTGTGTTTTTCATTGATGAGAACACTTCTCTGAATTTCCCCTCAGAAACGGAATTAAACCACAGGATCTCTGTCTTCCTACAAACAAGAGTTCATTTCTGCTAAATCAAGGGAATTTCAGGCTCAAATGATTTTACCCAGTTCACGAACCCAACGCGATTCTCACAATTAACTAAAGAGCATTTATGTAAGTGGAGCTGTGGTTAGTATCATTTTCATAAGTAGAGTTGAAGTATATATGGTCCGTATGAGTAGGAAACACAGTTCTTTTTTTCTGGCTATGCTCATGGTTCTTGCTGTATTAGAGACGCTCAAAAGAAGAGCTTGTTTCTTGTGTTAAAACAGACTGTGTTTCATGGATGAGAACACTGCTCTGAATTTCCCTTCCCAAACTGTGTTAAACCCCAGGATCTGTGTCTTCGTACAAGCAAGAGTTCATTTCTGGCAAACCAAGAGAATTTTGGGCTCAAATGATTTTACACAGTTCACGAACCCAACGTGATTCTCACAATTAACTAAAGAGCATGTATGGAAGTGGAGCTGTGGTTTGTGTCAGTTTCGTAAGCAGAGTTGAACTATGTATGGTCCATATGAGTAGAAACACAGTTCTTTTTTTCTGGACATGCTCAAGGTTCTTGCTCTATTAGAGATGCTGGAAAGAAGAGCATGCTTCTAGCGTTAAAACAGAGTGTTTCCCATGGATGAGAACACTGCTCTGAATTTCCCTTCATAAACTGAGTTAAACCACAGGATCTGTGTCTTCCTACAAGCAAGAGTTCATTTCTGGTAAACCAAGATAATTTTGTGCTCAAATGATTTATCACAGTTCATGAACCCAACGCAATTCTCACAATGAACTAAAGAGCATTTATGTAAGTGGAGCTGTGGTTAGTATCATTTTCATAAGTAGAGTTGAACTATATATGGTCCATATGTGTAGGAAACACAGTTCTTTTTTTCTGGGCAAGCTCATGGTTCTTGATGTATTAGAGAAGCTCGAAAGAATAGCATGCTTCGTGCCTTAAAACAGAGTATGTTTCATGGATGAGAACACTGCACTGAATTTCTCTTCAGAAATGGAGTTAAACCACAGGATCTGTGTCATCCTACAAGCAAGAGTTCATTTCTGGTAAACCAAGAGAATTTTGGGCTCAAATGATTTTACACAGTTCACGAACCCAATGCGATTCTCACTAATAACTAAAGAGCATTTATGTAAGTGGATCTGTGATTTGTATCAGTTTCGATAAGCAGAGTTGAACTATGTATGGTCCATATGAGTGGAAACACAGTTCTTTTTTTCTGTACATGCTCAAGGTTCTTGCTCTATTAGAGATGCTGGAAAGAAGAGCATGCTTCTTTCTTTAAAACAGAGTGTTTTCCATTATTGTGAACACTGCTCTGAATTTCCCTTCAGAAACGGAGTTAAACCACAGGATCTGTGTCTTCCTACAAGCAAGAGTTCATTTCTGCTAAAGCAAGGGAATTTTGGGCTCAAATGAATTTACACAGTTCATGAACCCAATGCGATTCTAACTAATAACTAAAGAGCATTTATGTAAGTGGATCTGTGGTTTGTATCAGTTTCATAAGCAGAGTTGAACTATGTATGGTCCATATGAGTAGAAACACAGTTCTTTTTTTCTGGACATGCTCAAGTTTCTTGCTCTATTAGAGATGCTGGAATGAATAGCATGCGTCTTGGATTAAAACAGAGTGTTTTCCATGGATGAGAACACTGCTCTGAATTTCCCTTCAGAAACGGAGTTAAACCACAGGATCTTTGTCTTCCTATAACCAAGAGTTCATTTCTGGTAAACCAAGATAATTTTGGGCTCAAATGATTTTACTCAGTTCACGATCCCAACGCGATTCTCACAATTAACTAAAGAGCATTTATGGAAGTGGAGCTGTGGTTTGTACCAGTTTCATATGTAAAGTTGAACTACATATGGTCCGTATGAGTAGGAAATACAGTTGTTTTTTTCTGGGCATGCTCATGGTTCTTGCTGTATTAGAGACTCTCGAAAGAAGAGCTTGCTTCTTGCGTTAAAACAGACTGTGTTTCATGGATGAGAACACTGCTCTGAATTTCCCTTCCCAAATGGTGTTAAACCCAGGATCTGTGTCTTCCTACAAGCAAGAGTTCATTTCTGGTAAACCAAGATAATTTTGTGCTCAAATGATTTATCACAGTTCATGAACCCAACGCGATTCTCACAATGAACTAAAGAGCATTTATGTAAGTGGAGCTGTGGTTAGTATCATTTTCATGAGCAGAATTGAACTACATAGGGTCCATATGAGTAGGAAATACAGTTGTTTTTTTCTCGGCATGCTCATGGTTCTTGCTGTATTAGAGACTCTCGAAAGAAGAGCTTGCTTCTTGCGTTAAAACAGACTGTGTTTCATGGATGAGAACACTGCTCTGAATTTCCCTTCCCAAATGGTGTTAAACCCAGGATCTGTGTCTTCCTACAAGCAAGAGTTCATTTCTGGTAAACCAAGATAATTTTGTGCTCAAATGATTTAACACAGTTCACGAACCCAACGCGATTCTCACAATTAACTAAAGAGAATTTATGTAAGTGCAGCTGGGGTTAGTATCATTTTCATAAGTAGAGTTGAACTATGTAGGGTCCGTATGAGTAGGAAACAGTTTTTTTTTTTTTTTTTCTGGGCATGTTCATGGTTCTTGCTGTATTAGAGACGCTCAAAAGAAGAGCTTGCTTCTTGCGTTAAAACAGACTGTGTTTCATGGATGAGAAGACTGCTCTGAATTTCCCTTCCCAAACGGTGGTAAACCCAGTATCTGTGTCTTCCTACAAGCAAGAGTTCATTTCTGGTAAACCAAGTGAATTTTGGGCTCAAATGATTTTACACAGTTCACGAACCCAACGTGATTCTCACAATTAAGTAATGAACATTTATGTAAGTGGAGCTGTGGTTCGTATCAGTTTCATAAGCAGAGTTGAACTACGTATGCTCTGTATGAGTAGGAAACACAGTTCTTTTATTCTGGGCATTCTCATGGTTCTTGCTGTATTAGAGATGCTGGAAAGAAGACCTAGCTTCTTGCGTTAAAACAGTGTGTTTTTCATTGATGAGAACACTTCTCTGAATTTCCCCTCAGAAACGGAATTAAACCACAGGATCTCTGTCTTCCTACAAACAAGAGTTCATTTCTGCTAAAGCAAGGGAATTTCAGGCTCAAATGATTTTACCCAGTTCACGAACCCAACGCGATTCTCACAATTAACTAAAGAGCATTTATGTAAGTGGAGCTGTGGTTAGTATCATTTTCATAAGTAGAGTTGAAGTATATATGGTCCGTATGAGTAGGAAACACAGTTCTTTTTTTCTGGCTATGCTCATGGTTCTTGCTGTATTAGAGACGCTCAAAAGAAGAGCTTGTTTCTTGTGTTAAAACAGACTGTGTTTCATGGATGAGAACACTGCTCTGAATTTCCCTTCCCAAACTGTGTTAAACCCCAGGATCTGTGTCTTCGTACAAGCAAGAGTTCATTTCTGGCAAACCAAGAGAATTTTGGGCTCAAATGATTTTACACAGTTCACGAACCCAACGTGATTCTCACAATTAACTAAAGAGCATGTATGGAAGTGGAGCTGTGGTTTGTGTCAGTTTCGTAAGCAGAGTTGAACTATGTATGGTCCATATGAGTAGAAACACAGTTCTTTTTTTCTGGACATGCTCAAGGTTCTTGCTCTATTAGAGATGCTGGAAAGAAGAGCATGCTTCTAGCGTTAAAACAGAGTGTTTCCCATGGATGAGAACACTGCTCTGAATTTCCCTTCATAAACTGAGTTAAACCACAGGATCTGTGTCTTCCTACAAGCAAGAGTTCATTTCTGGTAAACCAAGATAATTTTGTGCTCAAATGATTTATCACAGTTCATGAACCCAACGCAATTCTCACAATGAACTAAAGAGCATTTATGTAAGTGGAGCTGTGGTTAGTATCATTTTCATAAGTAGAGTTGAACTATATATGGTCCATATGTGTAGGAAACACAGTTCTTTTTTTCTGGGCAAGCTCATGGTTCTTGATGTATTAGAGAAGCTCGAAAGAATAGCATGCTTCGTGCCTTAAAACAGAGTATGTTTCATGGATGAGAACACTGCACTGAATTTCTCTTCAGAAATGGAGTTAAACCACAGGATCTGTGTCATCCTACAAGCAAGAGTTCATTTCTGGTAAACCAAGAGAATTTTGGGCTCAAATGATTTTACACAGTTCACGAACCCAATGCGATTCTCACTAATAACTAAAGAGCATTTATGTAAGTGGATCTGTGATTTGTATCAGTTTCGATAAGCAGAGTTGAACTATGTATGGTCCATATGAGTGGAAACACAGTTCTTTTTTTCTGTACATGCTCAAGGTTCTTGCTCTATTAGAGATGATGGAAAGAAGAGCATGCTTCTTTCTTTAAAACAGAGTGTTTTCCATTATTGTGAACACTGCTCTGAATTTCCCTTCAGAAACGGAGTTAAACCACAGGATCTGTGTCTTCCTACAAGCAAGAGTTCATTTCTGCTAAAGCAAGGGAATTTTGGGCTCAAATGAATTTACACAGTTCATGAACCCAATGCGATTCTAACTAATAACTAAAGAGCATTTATGTAAGTGGATCTGTGGTTTGTATCAGTTTCATAAGCAGAGTTGAACTATGTATGGTCCATATGAGTAGAAACACAGTTCTTTTTTTCTGGACATGCTCAAGTTTCTTGCTCTATTAGAGATGCTGGAATGAATAGCATGCGTCTTGGATTAAAACAGAGTGTTTTCCATGGATGAGAACACTGCTCTGAATTTCCCTTCAGAAACGGAGTTAAACCAGAGGATCTTTGTCATCCTACAAGCAAGAGTTCATTTCTGGTAAACCAAGATAATTTTGGGCTCAAATGATTTTACTCAGTTCACGATCCCAACGCGATTCTCACAATTAACTAAAGAGCATTTATGGAAGTGGAGCTGTGGTTTGTACCAGTTTCATATGTAAAGTTGAACTACATATGGTCCGTATGAGTAGGAAATACAGTTGTTTTTTTCTGGGCATGCTCATGGTTCTTGCTGTATTAGAGACTCTCGAAAGAAGAGCTTGCTTCTTGCGTTAAAACAGACTGTGTTTCATGGATGAGAACACTGCTCTGAATTTCCCTTCCCAAATGGTGTTAAACCCAGGATCTGTGTCTTCCTACAAGCAAGAGTTCATTTCTGGTAAACCAAGATAATTTTGTGCTCAAATGATTTAACACAGTTCACGAACCCAACGCGATTCTCACAATTAACTAAAGAGAATTTATGTAAGTGCAGCTGGGGTTAGTATCATTTTCATAAGTAGAGTTGAACTATGTAGGGTCCGTATGAGTAGGAAACAGTTTTTTTTTTTTTTTTCTGGGCATGTTCATGGTTCTTGCTGTATTAGAGACGCTCAAAAGAAGAGCTTGCTTCTTGCGTTAAAACAGACTGTGTTTCATGGATGAGAAGACTGCTCTGAATTTCCCTTCCCAAACGGTGGTAAACCCAGTATCTGTGTCTTCCTACAAGCAAGAGTTCATTTCTGGTAAACCAAGTGAATTTTGGGCTCAAATGATTTTACACAGTTCACGAACCCAACGTGATTCTCACAATTAAGTAATGAGCATTTATGTAAGTGGAGCTGTGGTTCGTATCAGTTTCATAAGCAGAGTTGAACTACGTATGCTCTGTATGAGTAGGAAACACAGTTCTTTTATTCTGGGCATTCTCATGGTTCTTGCTGTATTAGAGATGCTGGAAAGAAGACCTAGCTTCTTGCGTTAAAACAGTGTGTTTTTCATTGATGAGAACACTTCTCTGAATTTCCCCTCAGAAACGGAATTAAACCACAGGATCTCTGTCTTCCTACAAACAAGAGTTCATTTCTGCTAAATCAAGGGAATTTCAGGCTCAAATGATTTTACCCAGTTCACGAACCCAACGCGATTCTCACAATTAACTAAAGAGCATTTATGTAAGTGGAGCTGTGGTTAGTATCATTTTCATAAGTAGAGTTGAAGTATATATGGTCCGTATGAGTAGGAAACACAGTTCTTTTTTTCTGGCTATGCTCATGGTTCTTGCTGTATTAGAGACGCTCAAAAGAAGAGCTTGTTTCTTGTGTTAAAACAGACTGTGTTTCATGGATGAGAACACTGCTCTGAATTTCCCTTCCCAAACTGTGTTAAACCCCAGGATCTGTGTCTTCGTACAAGCAAGAGTTCATTTCTGGCAAACCAAGAGAATTTTGGGCTCAAATGATTTTACACAGTTCACGAACCCAACGTGATTCTCACAATTAACTAAAGAGCATGTATGGAAGTGGAGCTGTGGTTTGTGTCAGTTTCGTAAGCAGAGTTGAACTATGTATGGTCCATATGAGTAGAAACACAGTTCTTTTTTTCTGGACATGCTCAAGGTTCTTGCTCTATTAGAGATGCTGGAAAGAAGAGCATGCTTCTAGCGTTAAAACAGAGTGTTTCCCATGGATGAGAACACTGCTCTGAATTTCCCTTCATAAACTGAGTTAAACCACAGGATCTGTGTCTTCCTACAAGCAAGAGTTCATTTCTGGTAAACCAAGATAATTTTGTGCTCAAATGATTTATCACAGTTCATGAACCCAACGCAATTCTCACAATGAACTAAAGAGCATTTATGTAAGTGGAGCTGTGGTTAGTATCATTTTCATAAGTAGAGTTGAACTATATATGGTCCATATGTGTAGGAAACACAGTTCTTTTTTTCTGGGCAAGCTCATGGTTCTTGATGTATTAGAGAAGCTCGAAAGAATAGCATGCTTCGTGCCTTAAAACAGAGTATGTTTCATGGATGAGAACACTGCACTGAATTTCTCTTCAGAAATGGAGTTAAACCACAGGATCTGTGTCATCCTACAAGCAAGAGTTCATTTCTGGTAAACCAAGAGAATTTTGGGCTCAAATGATTTTACACAGTTCACGAACCCAATGCGATTCTCACTAATAACTAAAGAGCATTTATGTAAGTGGATCTGTGATTTGTATCAGTTTCGATAAGCAGAGTTGAACTATGTATGGTCCATATGAGTGGAAACACAGTTCTTTTTTTCTGTACATGCTCAAGGTTCTTGCTCTATTAGAGATGATGGAAAGAAGAGCATGCTTCTTTCTTTAAAACAGAGTGTTTTCCATTATTGTGAACACTGCTCTGAATTTCCCTTCAGAAACGGAGTTAAACCACAGGATCTGTGTCTTCCTACAAGCAAGAGTTCATTTCTGCTAAAGCAAGGGAATTTTGGGCTCAAATGAATTTACACAGTTCATGAACCCAATGCGATTCTAACTAATAACTAAAGAGCATTTATGTAAGTGGATCTGTGGTTTGTATCAGTTTCATAAGCAGAGTTGAACTATGTATGGTCCATATGAGTAGAAACACAGTTCTTTTTTTCTGGACATGCTCAAGTTTCTTGCTCTATTAGAGATGCTGGAATGAATAGCATGCGTCTTGGATTAAAACAGAGTGTTTTCCATGGATGAGAACACTGCTCTGAATTTCCCTTCAGAAACGGAGTTAAACCACAGGATCTTTGTCTTCCTATAACCAAGAGTTCATTTCTGGTAAACCAAGATAATTTTGGGCTCAAATGATTTTACTCAGTTCACGATCCCAACGCGATTCTCACAATTAACTAAAGAGCATTTATGGAAGTGGAGCTGTGGTTTGTACCAGTTTCATATGTAAAGTTGAACTACATATGGTCCGTATGAGTAGGAAATACAGTTGTTTTTTTCTGGGCATGCTCATGGTTCTTGCTGTATTAGAGACTCTCGAAAGAAGAGCTTGCTTCTTGCGTTAAAACAGACTGTGTTTCATGGATGAGAACACTGCTCTGAATTTCCCTTCCCAAATGGTGTTAAACCCAGGATCTGTGTCTTCCTACAAGCAAGAGTTCATTTCTGGTAAACCAAGATAATTTTGTGCTCAAATGATTTATCACAGTTCATGAACCCAACGCGATTCTCACAATGAACTAAAGAGCATTTATGTAAGTGGAGCTGTGGTTAGTATCATTTTCATGAGCAGAATTGAACTACATAGGGTCCATATGAGTAGGAAATACAGTTGTTTTTTTCTCGGCATGCTCATGGTTCTTGCTGTATTAGAGACTCTCGAAAGAAGAGCTTGCTTCTTGCGTTAAAACAGACTGTGTTTCATGGATGAGAACACTGCTCTGAATTTCCCTTCCCAAATGGTGTTAAACCCAGGATCTGTGTCTTCCTACAAGCAAGAGTTCATTTCTGGTAAACCAAGATAATTTTGTGCTCAAATGATTTAACACAGTTCACGAACCCAACGCGATTCTCACAATTAACTAAAGAGAATTTATGTAAGTGCAGCTGGGGTTAGTATCATTTTCATAAGTAGAGTTGAACTATGTAGGGTCCGTATGAGTAGGAAACAGTTTTTTTTTTTTTTTTCTGGGCATGTTCATGGTTCTTGCTGTATTAGAGACGCTCAAAAGAAGAGCTTGCTTCTTGCGTTAAAACAGACTGTGTTTCATGGATGAGAAGACTGCTCTGAATTTCCCTTCCCAAACGGTGGTAAACCCAGTATCTGTGTCTTCCTACAAGCAAGAGTTCATTTCTGGTAAACCAAGTGAATTTTGGGCTCAAATGATTTTACACAGTTCACGAACCCAACGTGATTCTCACAATTAAGTAATGAACATTTATGTAAGTGGAGCTGTGGTTCGTATCAGTTTCATAAGCAGAGTTGAACTACGTATGCTCTGTATGAGTAGGAAACACAGTTCTTTTATTCTGGGCATTCTCATGGTTCTTGCTGTATTAGAGATGCTGGAAAGAAGACCTAGCTTCTTGCGTTAAAACAGTGTGTTTTTCATTGATGAGAACACTTCTCTGAATTTCCCCTCAGAAACGGAATTAAACCACAGGATCTCTGTCTTCCTACAAACAAGAGTTCATTTCTGCTAAAGCAAGGGAATTTCAGGCTCAAATGATTTTACCCAGTTCACGAACCCAACGCGATTCTCACAATTAACTAAAGAGCATTTATGTAAGTGGAGCTGTGGTTAGTATCATTTTCATAAGTAGAGTTGAAGTATATATGGTCCGTATGAGTAGGAAACACAGTTCTTTTTTTCTGGCTATGCTCATGGTTCTTGCTGTATTAGAGACGCTCAAAAGAAGAGCTTGTTTCTTGTGTTAAAACAGACTGTGTTTCATGGATGAGAACACTGCTCTGAATTTCCCTTCCCAAACTGTGTTAAACCCCAGGATCTGTGTCTTCGTACAAGCAAGAGTTCATTTCTGGCAAACCAAGAGAATTTTGGGCTCAAATGATTTTACACAGTTCACGAACCCAACGTGATTCTCACAATTAACTAAAGAGCATGTATGGAAGTGGAGCTGTGGTTTGTGTCAGTTTCGTAAGCAGAGTTGAACTATGTATGGTCCATATGAGTAGAAACACAGTTCTTTTTTTCTGGACATGCTCAAGGTTCTTGCTCTATTAGAGATGCTGGAAAGAAGAGCATGCTTCTAGCGTTAAAACAGAGTGTTTCCCATGGATGAGAACACTGCTCTGAATTTCCCTTCATAACCGGAGTTAAACCACAGGATCTGTGTCTTCCTACAACCAAGAGTTCCTTTCTGGTAAACCAAGAGAATTTTGTGCTAAAATGATTTATCACAGTTCATGAACCCAACGCGATTCTCACAATTAACTAAAGAGCATTTATGTAAGTGGAGCTGTGGTTAGTATCATTTTCATAAGAACAGTTGAACTATATATGGTCCGTATGTTTAGGAAACACACTTCTTTTTTTCTGGGCATGCTCATGGTTCTTGATGTATTAGAGAAGCTCGAAAGAAGAGCTTGCTTCGTGCCTTAAAACAGAGTATGTTTCATGGATGAGAACACTGCACTGAATTTCTCTTCAGAAATGGAGTTAAACCACCGGATCTGTGTCATCCTACAAGCAAGAGTTCATTTCTGGTAAACCAAGAGAATTTTGGGCTCAAATGATTTTACACAGTTCACGAACCCAACGCGATTCTCACGGTTAACTAATGAGCATTTCTGTAATTGGAGCTGTGGTTTGTATCAGTTTTATAAGCAGAGTTGAACTACGTATGGTCCCTATGAGTAGTAAACACAGTTCTTTTTTTCTGGGCATGCTCAAGGTTCTTGCCCTATTAGAGATGCTGGAAAGAAGAGCATGCTTCTTTCTTTAAAACAGAGTGTTTTCCACTAATATGAACACTGCTCTGAATTTCCCTTCAGAAACGGAGTTAGACCACAGGATCTGTGTCTTCCTACAAGCAAGAGTTCATTTCTGCTAAACCAAGGGAATTTCGGGCTCAAATGATTTTACACAGTTCACGAACCCAATGCGATTCTCACTAATAACTAAAGAGCATTTATGTAAGTGGATCTGTGATTTGTATCAGTTTGATAAGCAGAGTTGAACTATGTATGGTCCATATGAGTGGAAACACAGTTCTTTATTTCTGTACATGCTCAAGGTTCTTGCTCTATTAGAGATGCTGGAAAGAAGAGCATGCTTCTTTCTTTAAAACAGAGTGTTTTCCATTAATGTGAACACTGCTGTGAATTTCCCTTCAGAAACGGAGTTAAACCACAGGATCTGTGTCTTCCTACAAGCAAGAGTTCATTTCTGGTAAACCAAGAGAATTTGGGGCTCAAATGATTTTACACAGTTCACGAACCCAACGCGATTCTCACAATTAACTAAAGGGCATTTATGGAAGTGGAGCTGTGGTTTGTACCAGTTTCATATGTAAAGTTGAACTACATATGGTCCGAATGAGTAGGAAATACAGTAGTTTTTTTCTGGGCATGCTCATGGTTCTTGCTGTATTAGAGAAGCTCGAAAGAAGAGCTTGGTTCTTGCGTTAATACAGAGGGTGTTTCATGGATGAGAACACTGCTCTTAATTTCCCTTCCCACACGGAGTTCACCCCCAGGATCTGTGTCTTCCTACAAGCAAGAGTTCATTTCTGGTAAACTTCGTGAATTTTGGACTCAAATGATTTTACCCAGTTCACAAACCCAATGCGATTCTCACGATTAACTAATGAGCATTTATTTAAGTGGAGCTGTGGTTTGTATCAGTTTCATAAGCAGAGTTGAACTACGTATTGTCTGTATGAGTAGGAAACACAGTTCCTTTATTCTGGGTATGCTCATGGTTCTTGCTGTATTAGAGATGATGGAAAGAAGACCTTGCTTCTTGCATTAAAACAGTGTGTTTTTCATTGATGAGAACACTGCTCTGAATTTCCCTTCAGAAACGGATTTGAACCACAGGATCTGTGTCTTCCTACAAGCAAGAGTTCATTTCTGGTAAACCAAGATAATTTTGTGCTCAAATGATTTAACACAGTTCACGAACCCAACGCGATTCTCACAATTAACTAAAGAGCATTTATGTAAGTGCAGCTGGGGTTAGTATCATTTTCATAAGTAGAGTTGAACTATGTAGGGTCCGTATGAGTAGGAAACAGTTTTTTTTTTTTTTTCTGGGCATGTTCATGGTTCTTGCTGTATTAGAGACGCTCAAAAGAAGAGCTTGCTTCTTGCGTTAAAACAGACTGTGTTTCATGGATGAGAAGACTGCTCTGAATTTCCCTTCCCAAACGGTGGTAAACCCAGTATCTGTGTCTTCCTACAAGCAAGAGTTCATTTCTGGTAAACCAAGTGAATTTTGGGCTCAAATGATTTTACACAGTTCACGAACCCAACGTGATTCTCACAATTAAGTAATGAGCATTTATGTAAGTGGAGCTGTGGTTCGTATCAGTTTCATAAGCAGAGTTGAACTACGTATGCTCTGTATGAGTAGGAAACACAGTTCTTTTATTCTGGGCATTCTCATGGTTCTTGCTGTATTAGAGATGCTGGAAAGAAGACCTAGCTTCTTGCGTTAAAACAGTGTGTTTTTCATTGATGAGAACACTTCTCTGAATTTCCCCTCAGAAACGGAATTAAACCACAGGATCTGTGTCTTCCTACAAACAAGAGTTCATTTCTGCTAAATCAAGGGAATTTCAGGCTCAAATGATTTTACCCAGTTCACGAACCCAACGCGATTCTCACAATTAACTAAAGAGCATTTATGTAAGTGGAGCTGTGGTTAGTATCATTTTCATAAGTAGAGTTGAAGTATATATGGTCCGTATGAGTAGGAAACACAGTTCTTTTTTTCTGGCTATGCTCATGGTTCTTGCTGTATTAGAGACGCTCAAAAGAAGAGCTTGTTTCTTGTGTTAAAACAGACTGTGTTTCATGGATGAGAACACTGCTCTGAATTTCCCTTCCCAAACTGTGTTAAACCCCAGGATCTGTGTCTTCGTACAAGCAAGAGTTCATTTCTGGCAAACCAAGAGAATTTTGGGCTCAAATGATTTTACACAGTTCACGAACCCAACGCGATTCTCACAATTAACTAAAGAGCATGTATGGAAGTGGAGCTGTGGTTTGTGTCAGTTTCGTAAGCAGAGTTGAACTATGTATGGTCCATATGAGTAGAAACACAGTTCTTTTTTTCTGGACATGCTCAAGGTTCTTGCTCTATTAGAGATGCTGGAAAGAAGAGCATGCTTCTAGCGTTAAAACAGAGTGTTTCCAATGGATGAGAACACTGCTCTGAATTTCCCTTCATAACCGGAGTTAAACCACAGGATCTGTGTCTTCCTACAACCAAGAGTTCCTTTCTGGTAAACCAAGAGAATTTTGTGCTAAAATGATTTATCACAGTTCATGAACCCAACGCGATTCTCACAATTAACTAAAGAGCAGTTATGGAAGTGGAGCTGTGGTTTGTACCAGTTTCATATGTAAAGTTGAACTACATATGGTCCGTATGAGTAGGAAATACAGGTGTTTTTTTCTGGGCATGCTCATGGTTCTTGCTGTATTAGAGACTCTCGAAAGAAGAGCTTGCTTCTTGCGTTAAAACAGACTGTGTTTCATGGATGAGAACACTGCTCTGAATTTCCCTTCCCAAATGGTGTTAAACCCAGGATCTGTGTCTTCCTACAAGCAAGAGTTCATTTCTGGTAAACCAAGAGAATTTTGTGCTCAAATGATTTATCACAATTCATGAACCCAACGCGATTCTCACAATGAACTAAAGAGCATTTATGTAAGTGGAGCTGTGGTTAGTATCATTTTCATAAGTAGAGTTGAACTATATATGGTCCGTATGTGTAGGAAACACAGTTCTTTTTTTCTGGGCATGCTCATGGTTCTTGATGTATTAGAGAAGCTCGAAAGAAGAGCTTGCTTCGTGCCTTAAAACAGAGTATGTTTCATGGATGAGAACACTGCACTGAATTTCTCTTCAGAAATGGAGTTAAACCACAGGATCTGTGTCATCCTACAAGCAAGAGTTCATTTCTGGTAAACCAAGACAATTTTGGGCTCAAATGATTTTACACAGTTCACGAACCCAACGCGATTCTCACGGTTAACTAATGAGCATTTATGTAAGTGGAGCTGTGGTTTGTATCAGTTTCATAAGCAGAGTTGAACTATGTATGGTCCCTATGAGTAGGAAACACCGTTCTTTTTTTCTGGGCATGCTCAAGGTTCTTGCCCTATTAGAGATGCTGGAAAGAAGAGCACGCTTCTTTCTTTAAAACAGAGTGTTTTCCATTAATATGAACACTGCTCTGAATTTCCCTTCAGAAACGGAGTTAAACCACAGGATCTGTGTCTTCCTACAAGCAAGAGTTCATTTCTGCTAAACCAAGGGAATTTCGGGCTCAAATGATTTTACACAGTTCACGAACCCAATGCGATTCTCACTAATAACTAAAGAGCATTTATGTAAGTGGATCTGTGATTTGTATCAGTTTCATAAGCAGAGTTGAACTATGTATGGTCCATATGAGTGGAAACACAGTTCTTTTTTTCTGTACATGCTCAAGGTTCTTGCTCTATTAGAGATGCTGGAAAGAAGAGGATGCTTCTTTCTTTAAAACAGAGTGTTTTCCATTAATGTGAACACTGCTCTGAATTAACCTTCAGAAACGGAGTTAAAGCACAGGATCTGTGTCTTCCTACAAGCAAGAGTACATTTCTGCTAAACCAAGGGAATTTCGGGCTCAAATGATTTTACACAGTTCACGAACCCAATGCGATTCTCACTAATAACTAAAGAGCATTTATGTAAGTGGATCTGTGATTTGTATCAGTTTCATAAGCAGAGTTGAACTATATATGGTCCATATGAGTGGAAACACAGTTCTTTTTTTCTGTACATGCTCAAGTTTCTTGCTCTATTAGAGATGCTGGAATGAAGAGAATGCTTATTGCATTAAAAAAGAGTGTTTTCCATGGATGAGAACACTGCTCAGAATTTCCCTTCAGAAACGGAGTTAAACCACAGGATCTTTGTCTTCCTACAACCAAGAGTTCATTTCTGGTAAACCAAGAGAATTTTGGGCTCAAATGATTTTACTCAGTTCACGATCCCAATGCGATTCTCACAATTAACTAAAGAGCATTTATGGAAGTGGAGCTGTGGTTTGTACCAGTTTCATAGGTAAAGTTGAACTACATATGGTCCGTATGAGTAGGAAATACAGTTGTTTTTTTCTGGGCATGCTCATGGTTCTTGTTGTATTAGAGACGCTCGAAAGAAGAGCTTGCTTCTTGCGTTAAAACAGACTGTGTTTCATGGATGAGAACACTGCTCTGAATTTCCCTTCCCAAATGGTGTTAAACCCAGGATCTGTGTCTTCCTACAAGCAAGAGTTCATTTCTGGTAAACCAAGATAATTTTGTGCTCAAATGATTTAACACAGTTCACGAACCCAACGCGATTCTCACAATTAACTAAAGAGCATTTATGTAAGTGCAGCTGGGGTTAGTATCATTTTCATAAGTAGAGTTGAACTATGTAGGGTCCGTATGAGTAGGAAACAGTTTTTTTTTTTTTTTTCTGGGCATGTTCATGGTTCTTGCTGTATTAGAGACGCTCAAAAGAAGAGCTTGCTTCTTGCGTTAAAACAGACTGTTTTTCATGGATGAGAACACTGCTCTGAATTTCCCTTCCCAAACGGTGTTAAACCCAGTATCTGTGTCTTCCTACAAGCAAGAGTTCATTTCTGGTAAACCAAGTGAATTTTGGGCTCAAATGATTTTACACAGTTCACGAACCCAACGTGATTCTCACAATTAAGTAATGAGCATTTATGTAAGTGGAGCTGTGGTTCTTATCAGTTTCATAAGCAGAGTTGAACTACGTATGCTCTGTATGAGTAGGAAACACAGTTCTTTTATTCTGGGCATTCTCATGGTTCTTGCTGTATTAGAGATGCTGGAAAGAAGACCTAGCTTCTTGCGTTAAAACAGTGTGTTTTTCATTGATGAGAACACTTCTCTGAATTTCCCCTCAGAAACGGAATTAAACCACAGGATCTGTGTCTTCCTACAAACAAGAGTTCATTTCTGCTAACTCAAGGGAATTTCAGGCTCAAATGATTTTACCCAGTTCACGAACCCAACGCGATTCTCACAATTAACTAAAGAGCATTTATGTAAGTGGAGCTGTGGTTAGTATCATTTTCATAAGTAGAGTTGAAGTATATATGGTCCCTATGAGTAGGAAACACAGTTCTTTTTTTCTGGCTATGCTCATGGTTCTTGCTGTATTAGAGACGCTCAAAAGAAGAGCTTGTTTCTTGTGTTAAAACAGACTGTGTTTCATGGATGAGAACACTGCTCTGAATTTCCCTTCCCAAACTGTGTTAAACCCCAGGATCTGTGTCTTCGTACAAGCAAGAGTACATTTCTGGCAAACCAAGAGAATTTTGGGCTCAAATGATTTTACCCAGTTCACGAACCCAACGCGATTCTCACAATTAACTAAAGAGCATTTATGTAAGTGGAGCTGTGGTTAGTATCATTTTCATAAGTAGAGTTGAAGTATATATGGTCCGTATGAGTAGGAAACACAGTTCTTTTTTTCTGGCTATGCTCATGGTTCTTGCTGTATTAGAGACGCTCAAAAGAAGAGCTTGTTTCTTGTGTTAAAACAGACTGTGTTTCATGGATGAGAACACTGCTCTGAATTTTCCTTCCCAAACTGTGTTAAACCCCAGGATCTGTGTCTTCGTACAAGCAAGAGTTCATTTCTGGCAAACCAAGAGAATTTTGGGCTCAAATGATTTTACACAGTTCACGAACCCAACGCGATTCTCACAATTAACTAAAGAGCATGTATGGAAGTGGAGCTGTGGTTTGTGTCAGTTTCGTAAGCAGAGTTGAACTATGTATGGTCCATATGAGTAGAAACACAGTTCTTTTTTTCTGGACATGCTCAAGGTTCTTGCTCTATTAGAGATGCTGGAAAGAAGAGCATGCTTCTAGCGTTAAAACAGAGTGTTTTCCATGGATGAGAACACTGCTCTGAATTTCCCTTCATAAACGGAGTTAAACCACAGGATCTGTGTCTTCCTACAACCAAGAGTTACTTTCTGGTAAACCAGGAGAATTTTGTGCTAAAATGATTTATCACAGTTCATGAACCCAACGTGATTCTCACAATAAACTAAAGAGCATTAATGTAAGTGGAGCTGTGGTTAGTATCATTTTCATAAGAACAGTTGAACTATATATGGTCCGTATGTGTAGGAAACACAGTTCTTTTTTTCTGGGCATGCTCATGGTTCTTGATGTATTAGAGAAGCTCGAAAGAAGAGCTTGCTTCGTGCCTTAAAACAGAGTATGTTTCATGGATGAGAACACTGCACTGAATTTCTCTTCAGAAATGGAGTTAAACCACAGGATCTGTGTCATACTACAAGCAAGAGTTCATTTCTGGTAAACCAAGAGAATTTTGGGCTCAAATGATTTTACACAGTTCACGAACCCAACGCGATTCTCACGGTTAACTAATGAGCATTTCTGTAAGTGGAGCTGTGGTTTGTATCAGTTTTATAAGCAGAGTTGAACTACGTATGGTCCCTATGAGTAGTAAACACAGTTCTTTTTTTCTGGGCATGCTCAAGGTTCTTGCCCTATTAGAGATGCTGGAAAGAAGAGCATGCTTCTTTATTTAAAACAGAGTGTTTTCCACTAATATGAACACTGCTCTGAATTTCCCTTCAGAAACGGAGTTAAAACACAGGATCTGTGCCTTCCTACAAGCAAGAGTTCATTTCTGCTAAACCAAGGGAATTTCGGGCTCAAATGATTTTACACAGTTCACGAACCCAATGCGATTCTCACTAATAACTAAAGAGCATTTATGTAAGTGGATCTGTGATTTGTATCAGTTTGATAAGCAGAGTTGAACTATGTATGGTCCATATGAGTGGAAACACAGTTCTTTTTTTCTGGACATGCTCAAGGTTCTTGCTCTATTAGAGATGCTGGAAAGAAGAGCATGCTTCTTTCTTTAAAACAGAGTGTTTTCCATTAATGTGAACATTGCTCTGAATTTCCCTTCAGAAACGGAGTTAAACCACAGGATCTGTTTCTTCCTACAAGCAAGAGTTCATTTCTGGTAAACCAAGAGAATTTGGGGCTCAAATGATTTTACACAGTTCACGAACCCAACGCGATTCTCACAATTAACTAAAGGGCATTTATGGAAGTGGAGCTGTGGTTTGTACCAGTTTCATATGTAAAGTTGAACTACATATGGTCCGAATGAGTAGGAAATACAGTAGTTTTTTTCTGGGCATGCTCATGGTTCTTGCTGTATTAGAGAAGCTCGAAAGAAGAGCTTGGTTCTTGCGTTAATACAGAGGGTGTTTCATGGATGAGAACACTGCTCTTAATTTCCCTTCCCACACGGAGTTCACCCCCAGGATCTGTGTCTTCCTACAAGCAAGAGTTCATTTCTGGTAAACTAAGTGAATTTTGGACTCAAATGATTTTACCCAGTTCACAAACCCAATGCGATTCTCACGATTAACTAATGAGCATTTATTTAAGTGGAGCTGTGGTTTGTATCAGTTTCATAAGCAGAGTTGAACTACGTATTGTCTGTATGAGTAGGAAACACAGTTCCTTTATTCTGGGTATGCTCATGGTTCTTGCTGTATTAGAGATGATGGAAAGAAGACCTTGCTTCTTGCATTAAAACAGTGTGTTTTTCATGGATGAGAACACTGCTCTGAATTTCCCTTCAGAAACGGAGTTAAACCACAGGATCTGTGTCTTCCTACAAGCAAGAGTTCATTTCTGGTAAACCAAGAGAATTTTGTGCTCAAATGATTTAACACAGTTCACGAACCCAACGCGATTCTCACAATGAACTAAAGAGCATTTATGTAAGTGGAGCTGTGGTTAGTATCATTTTCATAAGTAGAGTTGAACTATATATGGTCCGAATGAGTAGGAAACACAGTTCTTTTTTTCTGGGCATGCTCATGGTTCTTGCTGTATTAGAGACGCTCGAAAGAAGAGTTTGCTTCTTGCGTGAAAACAGACTGTGTTTCATGGATGAGAACACTGCTCTTAATTTCCCTTCCCAAACGGTGTTAAACACCAGGATCTGTGTCTTCCTACAAGCAAGAGTTCATTTCTGGTAAACCAAGAGAATTTTGGGCTCAAATGATTTTACACAGTTCACGAACCCAACGCGATTCTCACAATGAACTAAAGAGCATTTATGTAAGTGGAGCTGTGGTTAGTATCATTTTCATAAGTAGAGTTGAACTATATATGGTCCATATGTGTAGGAAACACAGTTCTTTTTTTCTGGGCATGCTCATGGTTCTTGATGTATTAGAGAAGTTCGAAAGAAGAGCTTGCTTCGTGCCTTAAAACAGAGTATGTTTCATGGATGAGAACACTGCACTGAATTTCTCTTCAGAAATGGAGTTAAACCACAGGATCTGTGTCATCCTAAAAGCAAGAGTTCATTTCTGGTAAACCAAGAGAATTTTGGGCTCAAATGATTTTACACAGTTCACGAACCCAACGCGATTCTCACGGTTAACTAATGAGCATTTCTGTAAGTGGAGCTGTGGTTTGTATCAGTTTTATAAGCAGAGTTGAACTATGTATGGTCCATATGAGTAGTAAACACAGTTCTTTTTTTCTGTACATGCTCAAGGTTCTTGCTCTATTAGAGATGCTGGAAAGAAGAGCATGCTTCTTTCTTTAAAACAGAGTGTTTTCCATTATTGTGAACACTGCTCTGAATTTCCCTTCAGAAACGGAGTTAAACCACAGGATCTGTGTCTTCCTACAACCAAGAGTTCATTTCTGCTAAACCAAGGGAATTTCGGGCTCAAATGATTTTACACAGTTCACGAACCCAATGCGATTCTAACTAATAACTAAAGAGCATTTATGTAAGTGTATCTGTGATTTGTATCAGTTTCATAAGCAGAGTTGAACTATGTATGGTCCATATGAGTAGAAACACAGTTCTTTTTTTCTGGACATGCTCAAGTTTCTTGCTCTATTAGAGATGCTGGAATGAAGAGCATGCTTCTTGCATTAAAACAGAGTGTTTTCCATGGATGAGAACACTGCTCTGAATTTCCCTTCAGAAACGGAGTTAAACCACAGTATCTTTGTCTTCCTACAACCAAGAGTTCATTTCTGGTAAACCAAGATATTTGGGCTCAAATGATTTTACTCAGTTCACGATCCCAACGCGATTCTCACAATTAACTAAAGAGCATTTATGGAAGTGGAGCTGTGGTTTGTACCAGTTTCATATGTAAAGTTGAACTACATATGGTCCGTATGAGTAGGAAATACAGGTGTTTTTTTCTGGACATGCTCATGGTTCTTGCTGTATTAGAGACTCTCGAAAGAAGAGCTTGCTTCTTGCGTTAAAACAGACTGTGTTTCATGGATGAGAACACTGCTCTGAATTTCCCTTCCCAAATGGTGTTAAACCCAGGATCTGTGTCTTCCTACAAGCAAGAGTTCATTTCTGGTAAACCAAGATAATTTTGTGCTCAAATGATTTATCACAGTTCATGAACCCAACGCGATTCTCACAATGAACTAAAGAGCATTTATGTAAGTGGAGCTGTGGTTAGTATCATTTTCATAAGTAGAGTTGAACTATATATGGTCCGTATGTGTAGGAAACACAGTTCTTTTTTTCTGGGCATGCTCATGGTTCTTGCTGTATTAGAGAAGCTCGAAAGAAGAGCTTGCTTCGTGCCTTAAAACAGAGTATGTTTCATGGATGAGAACACTGCACTGAATTTCTCTTCAGAAATGGAGTTAAACCACAGGATCTGTGTCATTCTACAAGCAAGAGTTCATTTCTGGTAAACCAAGAGAATTTGGTGCTCAAATGATTTTACACAGTTCACGAACCCAATGCGATTCTCACGGTTAACTAATGAGAATTTATGTAAGTGGAGCTGTGGTTTGTATCAGTTTCATAAGCAGAGTTGAACTATGTATGGTCCCTATGAGTAGGAAACACAGTTGTTTTTTTCTGGGCATGCTCAAGGTTCTTGCCCTATGAGAGATGCTGGAAAGAAGAGCATGCTTCTTTCTTTAAAACAGAGTGTTTTCCATTAATATGAACACTGCTCTGAATTTCCCTTCAGAAACGGAGTTAAACCACAGGATCTGTGTCTTCCTACAAGCAAGAGTTCATTTCTGCTAAACCAAGGGAATTTCGGGCTCAAATGATTTTACACAGTTCACGAACCCAATGCGATTCTCACTAATAACTAAAGAGCATTTATGTAAGTGGATCTGTGATTTGTATCAGTTTCATAAGCAGAGTTGAACTATGTATGGTCCATATGAGTGGAAACACAGTTCTTTTTTTCTGTACAAGCTCAAGGTTCTTGCTCTATTAGAGATGCTGGAAAGAAGAGGATGCCTCTTTCTTTAAAACAGAGTGCTTTCCATTAATGTGAACACTGCTCTGAATTTCCCTTCAGAAACGGAGTTAAACCACAGGATCTGTGTCTTCCTACAAGCAAGAGTTCATTTCTGCTAAACCAAGGGAATTTCGGGCTCAAATGATTTTACACAGTTCACGAACCCAATGCGATTCTAACTAATAACTAAAGAGCATTTATGTAAGTGGATCTGTGATTTGTATCAGTTTCATAAGCAGTGTTGAACTATGTATGGTCCATATGAGTAGAAACACAGTTCTTTTTTTCTGGACATGCTCAAGTTTCTTGCTCTATTAGAGATGATGGAATGAAGAGAATGCTTCTTGCATTAAAACAGAGTGTTTTCCATGGATGAGAACACTGCTCTGAATTTCCCTTCATAAACGGAGTTAAACCACAGGATCTGTGTCATCCTACAAGCAAGAGTTCATTTCTGGTAAACCAAGAGAATTTTGGGCTCAAATGATTTTACACAGTTCACGAACCCAACGCGATTCTCACGGTTAACTAATGAGCATTTCTGTAAGTGGAGCTGTGGTTTGTATCAGTTTTATAAGCAGAGTTGAACTATGTATGGTCCATATGAGTAGTAAACACAGTTCTTTATTTCTGGTCATGCTCAAGGTTCTTGCCCTATTAGAGATGCTGGAAAGAAGAGCATGCTTCTTTCTTTAAAACAGAGTGTTTTCCACTAATATGAACACTGCTCTGAATTTCCCTTCAGAAACGGAGTTAAACCACAGGATCTGTGTCTTCCTACAAGCAAGAGTTCATTTCTGCTAAACCAAGGGAATTTCGGGCTCAAATGATTTTACACAGTTCACGAACCCAATGCGATTCTCACTAATAACTAAAGAGCATTTATGTAAGTGGATCTGTGATTTGTATCAGTTTGATAAGCAGAGTTGAACTATGTATGGTCCATATGAGTGGAAACACAGTTCTTTTTTTCTGGACATGCTCAAGGTTCTTGCTCTATTAGAGATGCTGGAAAGAAGAGCATGCTTCTAGCGTTAAAACAGAGTGTTTTCCATGGATGAGAACACTGCTCTGAATTTCCCTTCATAAACGGAGTTAAACCACAGGATCTGTGTCTTCCTACAACCAAGAGTTCCTTTCTGGTAAACCAAGAGAATTTTGTGCTAAAATGATTTATCACAGTTCATGAACCCAACGCGATTCTCACAATTAACTAAAGAGCATTAATGTAAGTGGAGCTGTGGTTAGTATCATTTTCATAAGAACAGTTGAACTATATATGGTCCGTATGTGAAGGAAACACAGTTCTTTTTTTCTGGGCATGCTCATGGTTCTTGATGTATTAGAGAAGCTCGAAAGAAGAGCTTGCTTCGTGCCTTAAAACAGAGTATGTTTCATGGATGAGAACACTGCAATGAATTTCTCTTCAGAAATGGAGTTAAACCACAGGATCTGTGTCATCCTACAAGCAAGAGTTCATTTCTGGTAAACCAAGAGAATTTTGGGCTCAAATGATTTTACACAGTTCACGAACCCAATGCGATTCTCACTAATAACTAAAGAGCATTTATGTAAGTGGATCTGTGATTTGTATCAGTTTGATAAGCAGAGTTGAACTATGTATGGTCCATATGAGTGGAAACACAGTTCTTTTTTTCTGGACATGCTCAAGGTTCTTGCTCTATTAGAGATGCTGGAAAGAAGAGCATGCTTCTTTCTTTAAAACAGAGTGTTTTCCATTAATGTGAACACTGCTCTGAATTTCCCTTCAGAAACGGAGTTAAACCACAGGATCTGTGTCTTCCTACAACCAAGAGTTCATTTCTGGTAAACCAAGAGAATTTGGGGCTCAAATGATTTTACACAGTTCACGAACCCAACGCGATTCTCACAATTAACTAAAGGGCATTTATGGAAGTGGAGTTGTGGTTTCTACCAGTTTCATATGTAAAGTTGAACTACATATGGTCCGAATGAGTAGGAAATACAGTAGTTTTTTTCTGGGCATGCTCATGGTTCTTGCTGTATTAGAGAAGCTCGAAAGAAGAGCTTGGTTCTTGCGTTATTACAGAGGGTGTTTCATGGATGAGAACACTGCTCTTAATTTCCCTTCCCACACGGAGTTCACCCCCAGGATCTGTGTCTTCCTACAAGCAAGAGTTCATTTCTGGTAAACTAAGTGAATTTTGGACTCAAATGATTTTACCCAGTTCACAAACCCAATGCGATTCTCACGATTAACTAATGAGCATTTATTTAAGTGGAGCTGTGGTTTGTATCAGTTTCATAAGCAGAGTTGAACTACGTATTGTCTGTATGAGTAGGAAACACAGTTCCTTTATTCTGGGTATGCTCATGGTTCTTGCTGTATTAGAGATGATGGAAAGAAGACCTTGCTTCTTGCATTAAAACAGTGTGTTTTTCATGGATGAGAACACTGCTCTGAATTTCCCTTCAGAAACGGAGTTAAACCACAGGATCTGTGTCTTCCTACAAGCAAGAGTTCATTTCTGGTAAACCAAGAGAATTTTGTGCTCAAATGATTTAACACAGTTCACGAACCCAACGCGATTCTCACAATGAACTAAAGAGCATTTATGTAAGTGGAGCTGTGGTTAGTATCATTTTCATGAGTAGAGTTGAACTATATATGGTCCGTATGAGTAGGAAACACAGTTCTTTTTTTCTGGGCATGCTCATGGTTCTTGCTGTATTAGAGACGCTCGAAAGAAGAGTTTGCTTCTTGCGTGAAAACAGACTGTGTTTCATGGATGAGAACACTGCTCTTAATTTCCCTTCCCAAACGGTGTTAAACACCAGGATCTGTGTCTTCCTACAAGCAAGAGTTCATTTCTGGTAAACCAAGAGAATTTTGGGCTCAAATGATTTTACACAGTTCACGAACCCAACGCGATTCTCACAATTAACTAAAGAGCATTTATGTAAGTGGAGCTGTGGTTAGTATCATTTTCATTAGTAGAGTTGAACTATATATGGTCCATATGTGTAGGAAACACAGTTCTTTTTTTCTGGGCATGCTCATGGTTCTTGATGTATTAGAGAAGTTCGAAAGAAGAGCTTGCTTCGTGCCTTAAAACAGAGTATGTTTCATGGATGAGAACACTGCACTGAATTTCTCTTCAGAAATGGAGTTAAACCACAGGATCTGTGTCATCCTACAAGCAAGAGTTCATTTCTGGTAAACCAAGAGAATTTTGGGCTCAAATGATTTTACACAGTTCACGAACCCAACGCGATTCTCACGGTTAACTAATGAGCATTTCTGTAAGTGGAGCTGTGGTTTGTATCAGTTTTATAAGCAGAGTTGAACTATGTATGGTCCATATGAGTAGTAAACACAGTTCTTTTTTTCTGTACATGCTCAAGGTTCTTGCTCTATTAGAGATGCTGGAAAGAAGAGCATGCTTCTTTCTTTAAAACAGAGTGTTTTCCATTATTGTGAACACTGCTCTGAATTTCCCTTCAGAAACGGAGTTAAACCACAGGATCTGTGTCTTCCTACAACCAAGAGTTCATTTCTGCTAAACCAAGGGAATTTCGGGCTCAAATGATTTTACACAGTTCACGAACCCAATGCGATTCTAACTAATAACTAAAGAGCATTTATGTAAGTGTATCTGTGATTTGTATCAGTTTCATAAGCAGAGTTGAACTATGTATGGTCCATATGAGTAGAAACACAGTTCTTTTTTTCTGGACATGCTCAAGTTTCTTGCTCTATTAGAGATGCTGGAATGAAGAGCATGCTTCTTGCATTAAAACAGAGTGTTTTCCATGGATGAGAACACTGCTCTGAATTAGCCTTCAGAAACGGAGTTAAACCACAGTATCTTTGTCTTCCTACAACCAAGACTTCATTTCTGGTAAACCAAGAGAATTTTGGGCTCAAATGATTTTACTCAGTTCACGATCCCAACGCGATTCTCACAATTAACTAAAGAGCATTTATGGAAGTGGAGCTGTGGTTTGTACCAGTTTCATATGTAAAGTTGAACTACATATGGTCCGTATGAGTAGGAAATACAGGTGTTTTTTTCTGGGCATGCTCATGGTTCTTGCTGTATTAGAGACTCTCGAAAGAAGAGCTTGCTTCTTGCGTTAAAACAGACTGTGTTTCATGGATGAGAACACTGCTCTGAATTTCCCTTCCCAAATGGTGTTAAACCCAGGATCTGTGTCTTCCTACAAGCAAGAGTTCATTTCTGGTAAACCAAGATAATTTTGTGCTCAAATGATTTATCACAGTTCATGAACCCAACGCGATTCTCACAATGAACTAAAGAGCATTTATGTAAGTGGAGCTGTGGTTAGTATCATTTTCATAAGTAGAGTTGAACTATATATGGTCCGTATGTGTAGGAAACACAGTTCTTTTTTTCTGGGCATGCTCATGGTTCTTGATGTATTAGAGAAGCTCGAAAGAAGAGCTTGCTTCGTGCCTTAAAACAGAGTATGTTTCATGGATGAGAACACTGCACTGAATTTCTCTTCAGAAATGGAGTTAAACCACAGGATCTGTGTCATTCCACATGCAAGAGTTCATTTATGGTAAACCAAGAGAATTTGGGGCTCAAATGATTTTACACAGTTCACGAACCCAACGCGATTCTCACAGTTAACTAATGAGCATTTCTGTAAGTGGAGCTGTGGTTTGTATCAGTTTTATAAGCAGAGTTGAACTACGTAAGGTCCCTATGAGTAGTAAACACAGTTCTTTTTTTCTGGGCATGCTCAAGGTTCTTGCCCTATTAGAGATGCTGGAAAGAAGAGCATGCTTTTTTCTTTAAAACAGAGTGTTTTCCACTAATATGAACACTGCTCTGAATTTCCCTTCAGAAACGGAGTTAAACCACAGGATCTGTGTCTTCCTACAAGCAAGAGTTCATTTCTGCTAAACCAAGGGAATTTCGGGCTCAAATGATTTTACACAGTTCACGAACCCAATGCGATTCTCACTAATAACTAAAGAGCATTTATGTAAGTGGATCTGTGATTTGTATCAGTTTCATAAGCAGAGTTGAACTATGTATGGTCCATATGAGTGGAAACACAGTTCTTTTTTTCTGGACATGCTCAAGGTTCTTGCTCTATTAGAGATGCTGGAAAGAAGAGCATGCTTCTTTCTTTAAAACAGAGTGTTTTCCATTAATGTGAACACTGCTCTGAATTTCCCTTCAGAAACGGAGTTAAACCACAGGATCTGTGTCTTCCTACAACCAAGAGTTCAGTTCTGGTAAACCAAGAGAATTTGGGGCTCAAATGATTTTACACAGTTCACGAACCCAACGCGATTCTCACAATTAACTAAAGGGCATTTATGGAAGTGGAGCTGTGGTTTGTACCAGTTTCATATGTAAAGTTGAACTACATATGGTCCGAATGAGTAGGAAATACAGTAGTTTTTTTCTGGGCATGCTCATGGTTCTTGCTGTATTAGAGAAGCTCGAAAGAAGAGCTTGGTTCTTGCGTTATTACAGAGGGTGTTTCATGGATGAGAACACTGCTCTTAATTTCCCTTCCCACACGGAGTTCACCCCCAGGATCTGTGTCTTCCTACAAGCAAGAGTTCATTTCTGGTAAACTAAGTGAATTTTGGACTCAAATGATTTTACCCAGTTCACAAACCCAATGCGATTCTCACGATTAACTAATGAGCATTTATTTAAGTGGAGCTGTGGTTTGTATCAGTTTCATAAGCAGAGTTGAACTACGTATTGTCTGTATGAGTAGGAAACACAGTTCCTTTATTCTGGGTATGCTCATGGTTCTTGCTGTATTAGAGATGATGGAAAGAAGACCTTGCTTCTTGCATTAAAACAGTGTGTTTTTCATGGATGAGAACACTGCTCTGAATTTCCCTTCAGAAACGGAGTTAAACCACAGGATCTGTGTCTTCCTACAAGCAAGAGTTCATTTCTGGTAAACCAAGAGAATTTTGTGCTCAAATGATTTAACACAGTTCACGAACCCAACGCGATTCTCACAATGAACTAAAGAGCATTTATGTAAGTGGAGCTGTGGTTAGTATCATTTTCATAAGTAGAGTTGAACTATATATGGTCCGTATGAGTAGGAAACACAGTTCTTTTTTTCTGGGCATGCTCATGGTTCTTGCTGTATTAGAGACGCTCGAAAGAAGAGTTTGCTTCTTGCGTGAAAACAGACTGTGTTTCATGGATGAGAACACTGCTCTTAATTTCCCTTCCCAAACGGTGTTAAACACCAGGATCTGTGTCTTCCTACAAGCAAGAGTTCATTTCTGGTAAACCAAGAGAATTTTGGGCTCAAATGATTTTACACAGTTCACGAACCCAACGCGATTCTCACAATTAACTAAAGAGCATTTATGTAAGTGGAGCTGTGGTTAGTATCATTTTCATTAGTAGAGTTGAACTATATATGGTCCATATGTGTAGGAAACACAGTTCTTTTTTTCTGGGCATGCTCATGGTTCTTGATGTATTAGAGAAGTTCGAAAGAAGAGCTTGCTTCGTGCCTTAAAACAGAGTATGTTTCATGGATGAGAACACTGCACTGAATTTCTCTTCAGAAATGGAGTTAAACCACAGGATCTGTGTCATCCTACAAGCAAGAGTTCATTTCTGGTAAACCAAGAGAATTTTGGGCTCAAATGATTTTACACAGTTCACGAACCCAACGCGATTCTCACGGTTAACTAAAGAGCATTTCTGTAAGTGGAGCTGTGGTTTGTATCAGTTTTATAAGCAGAGTTGAACTATGTATGGTCCATATGAGTAGTAAACACAGTTCTTTTTTTCTGTACATGCTCAAGGTTCTTGCTCTATTAGAGATGCTGGAAAGAAGAGCATGCTTCTTTCTTTAAAACAGAGTGTTTTCCATTATTGTGAACACTGCTCTGAATTTCCCTTCAGAAACGGAGTTAAACCACAGGATCTGTGTCTTCCTACAACCAAGAGTTCATTTCTGCTAAACCAAGGGAATTTCGGGCTCAAATGATTTTACACAGTTCACGAACCCAATGCGATTCTAACTAATAACTAAAGAGCATTTATGTAAGTGTATCTGTGATTTGTATCAGTTTCATAAGCAGAGTTGAACTATGTATGGTCCATATGAGTAGAAACACAGTTCTTTTTTTCTGGACATGCTCAAGTTTCTTGCTCTATTAGAGATGCTGGAATGAAGAGCATGCTTCTTGCATTAAAACAGAGTGTTTTCCATGGATGAGAACACTGCTCTGAATTAGCCTTCAGAAACGGAGTTAAACCACAGTATCTTTGTCTTCCTACAACCAAGACTTCATTTCTGGTAAACCAAGAGAATTTTGGGCTCAAATGATTTTACTCAGTTCACGATCCCAACGCGATTCTCACAATTAACTAAAGAGCATTTATGGAAGTGGAGCTGTGGTTTGTACCAGTTTCATATGTAAAGTTGAACTACATATGGTCCGTATGAGTAGGAAATACAGGTGTTTTTTTCTGGGCATGCTCATGGTTCTTGCTGTATTAGAGACTCTCGAAAGAAGAGCTTGCTTCTTGCGTTAAAACAGACTGTGTTTCATGGATGAGAACACTGCTCTGAATTTCCCTTCCCAAATGGTGTTAAACCCAGGATCTGTGTCTTCCTACAAGCAAGAGTTCATTTCTGGTAAACCAAGATAATTTTGTGCTCAAATGATTTATCACAGTTCATGAACCCAACGCGATTCTCACAATGAACTAAAGAGCATTTATGTAAGTGGAGCTGTGGTTAGTATCATTTTCATAAGTAGAGTTGAACTATATATGGTCCGTATGTGTAGGAAACACAGTTCTTTTTTTCTGGGCATGCTCATGGTTCTTGATGTATTAGAGAAGCTCGAAAGAAGAGCTTGCTTCGTGCCTTAAAACAGAGTATGTTTCATGGATGAGAACACTGCACTGAATTTCTCTTCAGAAATGGAGTTAAACCACAGGATCTGTGTCATTCCACAAGCAAGAGTTCATTTATGGTAAACCAAGAGAATTTGGGGCTCAAATGATTTTACACAGTTCACGAACCCAACGCGATTCTCACAGTTAACTAATGAGCATTTCTGTAAGTGGAGCTGTGGTTTGTATCAGTTTTATAAGCAGAGTTGAACTACGTAAGGTCCCTATGAGTAGTAAACACAGTTCTTTTTTTCTGGGCATGCTCAAGGTTCTTGCCCTATTAGAGATGCTGGAAAGAAGAGCATGCTTTTTTCTTTAAAACAGAGTGTTTTCCACTAATATGAACACTGCTCTGAATTTCCCTTCAGAAACGGAGTTAAACCACAGGATCTGTGTCTTCCTACAAGCAAGAGTTCATTTCTGCTAAACCAAGGGAATTTCGGGCTCAAATGATTTTACACAGTTCACGAACCCAATGCGATTCTCACTAATAACTAAAGAGCATTTATGTAAGTGGATCTGTGATTTGTATCAGTTTCATAAGCAGAGTTGAACTATGTATGGTCCATATGAGTGGAAACACAGTTCTTTTTTTCTGGACATGCTCAAGGTTCTTGCTCTATTAGAGATGCTGGAAAGAAGAGCATGCTTCTTTCTTTAAAACAGAGTGTTTTCCATTAATGTGAACACTGCTCTGAATTTCCCTTCAGAAACGGAGTTAAACCACAGGATCTGTGTCTTCCTACAACCAAGAGTTCAGTTCTGGTAAACCAAGAGAATTTGGGGCTCAAATGATTTTACACAGTTCACGAACCCAACGCGATTCTCACAATTAACTAAAGGGCATTTATGGAAGTGGAGCTGTGGTTTGTACCAGTTTCATATGTAAAGTTGAACTACATATGGTCCGAATGAGTAGGAAATACAGTAGTTTTTTTCTGGGCATGCTCATGGTTCTTGCTGTATTAGAGAAGCTCGAAAGAAGAGCTTGGTTCTTGCATTATTACAGAGGGTGTTTCATGGATGAGAACACTGCTCTTAATTTCCCTTCCCACACGGAGTTCACCCCCAGGATCTGTGTCTTCCTACAAGCAAGAGTTCATTTCTGGTAAACTAAGTGAATTTTGGACTCAAATGATTTTACCCAGTTCACAAACCCAATGCGATTCTCACGATTAACTAATGAGCATTTATTTAAGTGGAGCTGTGGTTTGTATCAGTTTCATAAGCAGAGTTGAACTACGTATTGTGTGTATGAGTAGGAAACACAGTTCCTTTATTCTGGGTATGCTCATGGTTCTTGCTGTATTAGAGATGATGGAAAGAAGACCTTGCTTCTTGCATTAAAACAGTGTGTTTTTCATGGATGAGAACACTGCTCTGAATTTCCCTTCAGAAACGGAGTTAAACCACAGGATCTGTGTCTTCCTACAAGCAAGAGTTCATTTCTGGTAAACCAAGAGAATTTTGTGCTCAAATGATTTAACACAGTTCACGAACCCAACGCGATTCTCACAATGAACTAAAGAGCATTTATGTAAGTGGAGCTGTGGTTAGTATCATTTTCATAAGTAGAGTTGAACTATATATGGTCCGTATGAGTAGGAAACACAGTTCTTTTTTTCTGGGCATGCTCATGGTTCTTGCTGTATTAGAGACGCTCGAAAGAAGAGTTTGCTTCTTGCGTGAAAACAGACTGTGTTTCATGGATGAGAACACTGCTCTTAATTTCCCTTCCCAAACGGTGTTAAACACCAGGATCTGTGTCTTCCTACAAGCAAGAGTTCATTTCTGGTAAACCAAGAGAATTTTGGGCTCAAATGATTTTACACAGTTCACGAACCCAACGCGATTCTCACAATTAACTAAAGAGCATTTATGTAAGTGGAGCTGTGGTTAGTATCATTTTCATAAGTAGAGTTGAACTATATATGGTCCATATGTGTAGGAAACACAGTTCTTTTTTTCTGGGCATGCTCATGGTTCTTGATGTATTAGAGAAGTTCGAAAGAAGAGCTTGCTTCGTGCCTTAAAACAGAGTATGTTTCATGGATGAGAACACTGCACTGAATTTCTCTTCAGAAATGGAGTTAAACCACAGGATCTGTGTCATCCTACAAGCAAGAGTTCATTTCTGGTAAACCAAGAGAATTTTGGGCTCAAATGATTTTACACAGTTCACGAACCCAACGCGATTCTCACGGTTAACTAATGAGCATTTCTGTAAGTGGAGCTGTGGTTTGTATCAGTTTTATAAGCAGAGTTGAACTATGTATGGTCCATATGAGTAGTAAACACAGTTCTTTTTTTCTGTACATGCTCAAGGTTCTTGCTCTATTAGAGATGCTGGAAAGAAGAGCATGCTTCTTTCTTTAAAACAGAGTGTTTTCCATTATTGTGAACACTGCTCTGAATTTCCCTTCAGAAACGGAGTTAAACCACAGGATCTGTGTCTTCCTACAACCAAGAGTTCATTTCTGCTAAACCAAGGGAATTTCGGGCTCAAATGATTTTACACAGTTCACGAACCCAATGCGATTCTAACTAATAACTAAAGAGCATTTATGTAAGTGTATCTGTGATTTGTATCAGTTTCATAAGCAGAGTTGAACTATGTATGGTCCATATGAGTAGAAACACAGTTCTTTTTTTCTGGACATGCTCAAGTTTCTTGCTCTATTAGAGATGCTGGAATGAAGAGCATGCTTCTTGCATTAAAACAGAGTGTTTTCCATGGATGAGAACACTGCTCTGAATTTCCCTTCAGAAACGGAGTTAAACCACAGTATCTTTGTCTTCCTACAACCAAGAGTTCATTTCTGGTAAACCAAGAGAATTTTGGGCTCAAATGATTTTACTCAGTTCACGATCCCAACGCGATTCTCACAATTAACTAAAGAGCATTTATGGAAGTGGAGCTGTGGTTTGTACCAGTTTCATAAGTAAAGTTGAACTACATATGGTCCGTATGAATAGGAAACACAGTTATTTTTTTCTGGGCATGCTCATGGTTCTTGCTGTATTAGAGACGCTCGAAAGAAGAGCTTGCTTCTTGCGTTAAAACAGACTGTGTTTCATGGATGAGAACACTGCTCTGAATTTCCCTTCCCAAATGGTGTTAAACCCAGGATCTGTGTCTTCCTACAAGCAAGAGTTCATTTCTGGTAAACCAAGATAATTTTGTGCTCAAATGATTTATCACAGTTCATGAACCCAACGCGATTCTCACAATGAACTAAAGAGCATTTATGTAAGTGGAGCTGTGGTTAGTATCATTTTCATAAGTAGAGTTGAACTATATATGGTCCGTATGTGTAGGAAACACAGTTCTTTTTTTCTGGGCATGCTCATGGTTCTTGATGTATTAGAGAAGCTCGAAAGAAGAGCTTGCTTCGTGCCTTAAAACAGAGTATGTTTCATGGATGAGAACACTGCACTGAATTTCTCTTCAGAAATGGAGTTAAACCACAGGATCTGTGTCATTCTACAAGCAAGAGTTCATTTCTGGTAAACCAAGAGAATTTGGGGCTCAAATGATTTTACACAGTTCACGAACCCAACGCGATTCTCACAGTTAACTAATGAGCATTTCTGTAAGTGGAGCTGTGGTTTGTATCAGTTTTATAAGCAGAGTTGAACTACGTAAGGTCCCTATGAGTAGTAAACACAGTTCTTTTTTTCTGGGCATGCTCAAGGTTCTTGCCCTATTAGAGATGCTGGAAAGAAGAGCATGCTTCTTTCTTTAAAACAGAGTGTTTTCCACTAATATGAACACTGCTCTGAATTTCCCTTCAGAAACGGAGTTAAACCACAGGATCTGTGTCTTCCTACAAGCAAGAGTTCATTTCTGCTAAACCAAGGGAATTTCGGGCTCAAATGATTTTACACAGTTCACGAACCCAATGCGATTCTCACTAATAACTAAAGAGCATTTATGTAAGTGGATCTGTGATTTGTATCAGTTTCATAAGCAGAGTTGAACTATGTATGGTCCATATGAGTGGAAACACAGTTCTTTTTTTCTGGACATGCTCAAGGTTCCTGCTCTATTAGAGATGCTGGAAAGAAGAGCATGCTTCTTTCTTTAAAACAGAGTGTTTTCCATTAATGTGAACACTGCTCTGAATTTCCCTTCAGAAACGGAGTTAAACCACAGGATCTGTGTCTTCCTACAACCAAGAGTTCAGTTCTGGTAAACCAAGAGAATTTGGGGCTCAAATGATTTTACACAGTTCACGAACCCAACGCGATTCTCACAATTAACTAAAGGGCATTTATGGAAGTGGAGCTGTGGTTTGTACCAGTTTCATATGTAAAGTTGAACTACATATGGTCCGAATGAGTAGGAAATACAGTAGTTTTTTTCTGGGCATGCTCATGGTTCTTGCTGTATTAGAGAAGCTCGAAAGAAGAGCTTGGTTCTTGCGTTATTACAGAGGGTGTTTCATGGATGAGAACACTGCTCTTAATTTCCCTTCCCACACGGAGTTCACCCCCAGGATCTGTGTCTTCCTACAAGCAAGAGTTCATTTCTGGTAAACTAAGTGAATTTTGGACTCAAATGATTTTACCCAGTTCACAAACCCAATGCGATTCTCACGATTAACTAATGAGCATTTATTTAAGTGGAGCTGTGGTTTGTATCAGTTTCATAAGCAGAGTTGAACTACGTATTGTCTGTATGAGTAGGAAACACAGTTCCTTTATTCTGGGTATGCTCATGGTTCTTGCTGTATTAGAGATGATGGAAAGAAGACCTTGCTTCTTGCATTAAAACAGTGTGTTTTTCATGGATGAGAACACTGCTCTGAATTTCCCTTCAGAAACGGAGTTAAACCACAGGATCTGTGTCTTCCTACAAGCAAGAGTTCATTTCTGGTAAACCAAGAGAATTTTGTGCTCAAATGATTTAACACAGTTCACGAACCCAACGCGATTCTCACAATGAACTAAAGAGCATTTATGTAAGTGGAGCTGTGGTTAGTATCATTTTCATAAGTAGAGTTGAACTATATATGGTCCGTATGAGTAGGAAACACAGTTCTTTTTTTCTGGGCATGCTCATGGTTCTTGCTGTATTAGAGACGCTCGAAAGAAGAGTTTGCTTCTTGCGTGAAAACAGACTGTGTTTCATGGATGAGAACACTGCTCTTAATTTCCCTTCCCAAACGGTGTTAAACACCAGGATCTGTGTCTTCCTACAAGCAAGAGTTCATTTCTGGTAAACCAAGAGAATTTTGAGCTCAAATGATTTTACACAGTTCACGAACCCAACGCGATTCTGATGGTTAACTAATGAGCATTTCTGTAAGTGGAGCTGTGGTTTGTATCAGTTTTATAAGCAGAGTTGAACTATGTATGGTCCATATGAGTAGTAAACACAGTTCTTTTTTTCTGTACATGCTCAAGGTTCTTGCTCTATTAGAGATGCTGGAAAGAAGATCATGCTTCTTTCTTTAAAACAGAGTGTTTTCCATTATTGTGAACACTGCTCTGAATTTCCCTTCAGAAACGGAGTTAAACCACAGGATCTGTGTCTTCCTACAACCAAGAGTTCATTTCTGCTAAACCAAGGGAATTTCGGGCTCAAATGATTTTACACAGTTCACGAACCCAATGCGATTCTAACTAATAACTAAAGAGCATTTATGTAAGTGTATCTGTGATTTGTATCAGTTTCATAAGCAGAGTTGAACTATGTATGGTCCATATGAGTAGAAACACAGTTCTTTTTTTCTGGACATGCTCAAGTTTCTTGCTCTATTAGAGATGCTGGAATGAAGAGCATGCTTCTTGCATTAAAACAGAGTGTTTTCCATGGATGAGAACACTGCTCTGAATTTCCCTTCAGAAACGGAGTTAAACCACAGTATCTTTGTCTTCCTACAACCAAGAGTACATTTCTGGTAAACCAAGAGAATTTTGGGCTCAAATGATTTTACTCAGTTCACGATCCCAACGCGATTCTCACAATTAACTAAAGAGCATTTATGGAAGTGGAGCTGTGGTTTGTACCAGTTTCATATGTAAAGTTGAACTACATATGGTCCGTATGAGTAGGAAATACAGGTGTTTTTTTCTGGGCATGCTCATGGTTCTTGCTGTATTAGAGACTCTCGAAAGAAGAGCTTGCTTCTTGCGTTAAAACAGACTGTGTTTCATGGATGAGAACACTGCTCTGAATTTCCCTTCCCAAATGGTGTTAAACCCAGGATCTGTGTCTTCCTACAAGCAAGAGTTCATTTCTGGTAAACCAAGATAATTTTGTGCTCAAATGATTTATCACAGTTCATGAATCCAACGCGATTCTCACAATGAACTAAAGAGCATTTATGTAAGTGGAGCTGTGGTTAGTATCATTTTCATAAGTAGAGTTGAACTATATATGGTCCGTATGTGTAGGAAACACAGTTCTTTTTTTCTGGGCATGCTCATGGTTCTTGATGTATTAGAGAAGCTCGAAAGAAGAGCTTGCTTCGTGCCTTAAAACAGAGTATGTTTCATGGATGAGAACACTGCTCTGAATTTCCCTTCATAAACGGAGTTAAACCACAGGATCTGTGTCTTCCTACAACCAAGAGTTCCTTTCTGGTAAACCAAGAGAATTTTGTGCTAAAATGATTTATCACAGTTCACGAACCCAACGCGATTCTCACAATTAACTAAAGAGCATTAATGTAAGTGGAGCTGTGGTTAGTATCATTTTCATAAGAACAGTTGAACTATATATGGTCCGTATGTGTAGGAAACACAGTTCTTTTTTTCTGGGCATGCTCATGGTTCTTGATGTATTAGAGAAGCTCAAAAGAAGAGCTTGCTTCGTGCCTTAAAACAGAGTATGTTTCATGGATGAGAACACTGCACTGAATTTCTCTTCAGAAATGGAGTTAAACCACAGGATCTGTGTCATCCTACAAGCAAGAGTTCATTTCTGGTAAACCAAGAGAATTTTGGGCTCAAATGATTTTACACAGTTCACGAACCCAACGCGATTCTCACAGTTAACTAATGAGCATTTCTGTAAGTGGAGCTGTGGTTTGTATCAGTTTTATAAGCAGAGTTGAACTACGTATGGTCCCTATGAGTAGTAAACACAGTTCTTTTTTTCTGGGCATGCTCAAGGTTCTTGCCCTATTAGAGATGCTGGAAAGAAGAGCATGCTTCTTTCTTTAAAACAGAGTGTTTTCCACTAATATGAACACTGCTCTGAATTTCCCTTCAGAAACGGAGTTAAACCACAGGATCTGTGTCTTCCTACAAGCAAGAGTTCATTTCTGCTAAACCAAGGGAATTTCGGGCTCAAATGATTTTACACAGTTCACGAACCCAATGCGATTCTCACTAATAACTAAAGAGCATTTATGTAAGTGGATCTGTGATTTGTATCAGTTTGATAAGCAGAGTTGAACTATGTATGGTCCATATGAGTGGAAACACAGTTCTTTTTTTCTGGACATGCTCAAGGTTCTTGCTCTATTAGAGATGCTGGAAAGAAGAGCATGCTTCTTTCTTTAAAACAGAGTGTTTTCCATTAATGTGAACACTGCTCTGAATTTCCCTTCAGAAACGGAGTTAAACCACAGGATCTGTGTCTTCCTACAACCAAGAGTTCATTTCTGGTAAACCAAGAGAATTTGGGGCTCAAATGATTTTACACAGTTCACGAACCCAACGCGATTCTCACAATTAACTAAAGGGCATTTATGGAAGTGGAGCTGTGGTTTGTACCAGTTTCATATGTAAAGTTGAACTACATATGGTCCGAATGAGTAGGAAATACAGTAGTTTTTTTCTGGGCATGCTCATGGTTCTTGCTGTATTAGAGAAGCTCGAAAGAAGAGCTTGGTTCTTGCGTTATTACAGAGGGTGTTTCATGGATGAGAACACTGCTCTTAATTTCCCTTCCCACACGGAGTTCACCCCCAGGATCTGTGTCTTCCTACAAGCAAGAGTTCATTTCTGGTAAACTAAGTGAATTTTGGACTCAAATGATTTTACCCAGTTCACAAACCCAATGCGATTCTCACGATTAACTAATGAGCATTTATTTAAGTGGAGCTGTGGTTTGTATCAGTTTCATAAGCAGAGTTGAACTACGTATTGTCTGTATGAGTAGGAAACACAGTTCCTTTATTCTGGGTATGCTCATGGTTCTTGCTGTATTAGAGATGATGGAAAGAAGACCTTGCTTCTTGCATTAAAACAGTGTGTTTTTCATGGATGAGAACACTGCTCTGAATTTCCCTTCAGAAACGGAGTTAAACCACAGGATCTGTGTCTTCCTACAAGCAAGAGTTCATTTCTGCTAAACCAAGGGAATTTCGGGCTCAAATGATTTTACACAGTTCACGAACCCAATGCGATTCTAACTAATAACTAAAGAGCATTTATGTAAGTGGATCTGTGATTTGTATCAGTTTCATAAGCAGTGTTGAACTATGTATGGTCCATATGAGTAGAAACACAGTTCTTTTTTTCTGGACATGCTCAAGTTTCTTGCTCTATTAGAGATGCTGGAATGAAGAGAATGCTTCTTGCATTAAAACAGAGTGTTTTCCATGGATGAGAACACTGCTCTGAATTTCCCTTCAGAAACGGAGTTAAACCACAGGATCTGTGTCATCCTACAAGCAAGAGTTCATTTCTGGTAAACCAAGAGAATGTTGGGCTCAAATGATTTTACACAGTTCACGAACCCAACGCGATTCTCACGGTTAACTAATGAGCATTTCTGTAAGTGGAGCTGTGGTTTGTATCAGTTTTATAAGCAGAGTTGAACTATGTATGGTCCATATGAGTAGTAAACACAGTTCTTTATTTCTGGTCATGCTCAAGGTTCTTGCCCTATTAGAGATGCTGGAAAGAAGAGCATGCTTCTTTCTTTAAAACAGAGTGTTTTCCACTAATATGAACACTGCTCTGAATTTCCCTTCAGAAACGGAGTTAAACCACAGGATCTGTGTCTTCCTACAAGCAAGAGTTCATTTCTGCTAAACCAAGGGAATTTCGGGCTCAAATGATTTTACACAGTTCACGAACCCAATGCGATTCTCACTAATAACTAAAGAGCATTTATGTAAGTGGATCTGTGATTTGTATCAGTTTGATAAGCAGAGTTGAACTATGTATGGTCCATATGAGTGGAAACACAGTTCTTTTTTTCTGGACATGATCAAGGTTCTTGCTCTATTAGAGATGCTGGAAAGAAGAGCATGCTTCTAGCGTTAAAACAGAGTGTTTTCCATGGATGAGAACACTGCTCTCAATTTCCATTCATAAACGGAGTTAAACCACAGGATCTGTGTCTTCCTACAACCAAGAGTTCCTTTCTGGTAAACCAAGAGAATTTTGTGCTAAAATGATTTATCACAGTTCACGAACCCAACGCGATTCTCACAATTAACTAAAGAGCATTAATGTAAGTGGAGCTGTGGTTAGTATCATTTTCATAAGAACAGTTGAACTATATATGGTCCGTATGTGTAGGAAACACAGTTCTTTTTTTCTGGGCATGCTCATGGTTCTTGATGTATTAGAGAAGCTCGAAAGAAGAGCTTGCTTCGTGCCTTAAAACAGAGTATGTTTCATGGATGAGAACACTGCACTGAATTTCTCTTCAGAAATGGAGTTAAACCACAGGATCTGTGTCATCCTACAAGCAAGAGTTCATTTCTGGTAAACCAAGAGAATTTTGGGCTCAAATGATTTTACACAGTTCACGAACCCAACGCGATTCTAACAGTTAACTAATGAGCATTTCTGTAAGTGGAGCTGTGGTTTGTATCAGTTTTATAAGCAGAGTTGAACTACGTAAGGTCCCTATGAGTAGTAAACACAGTTCTTTTTTTCTGGGCATGCTCAAGGTTCTTGCCCTATTAGAGATGCTGGAAAGAAGAGCATGCTTCTTTCTTTAAAACAGAGTGTTTTCCACTAATATGAACACTGCTCTGAATTTCCCTTCAGAAACGGAGTTAAACCACAGGATCTGTGTCTTCCTACAAGCAAGAGTTCATTTCTGCTAAACCAAGGGAATTTCGGGCTCAAATGATTTTACACAGTTCACGAACCCAATGCGATTCTCACTAATAACTAAAGAGCATTTATGTAAGTGGATCTGTGATTTGTATCAGTTTGATAAGCAGAGTTGAACTATGTATGGTCCATATGAGTGGAAACACAGTTCTTTTTTTCTGGACATGCTCAAGGTTCTTGCTCTATTAGAGATGCTGGAAAGAAGAGCATGCTTCTTTCTTTAAAACAGAGTGTTTTCCATTAATGTGAACACTGCTCTGAATTTCCCTTCAGAAACGGAGTTAAACCACAGGATCTGTGTCTTCCTACAACCAAGAGTTCATTTCTGGTAAACCAAGAGAATTTGGGGCTCAAATGATTTTACACAGTTCACGAACCCAACGCGATTCTCACAATTAACTAAAGGGCATTTATGGAAGTGGAGCTGTGGTTTGTACCAGTTTCATATGTAAAGTTGAACTACATATGGTCCGAATGAGTAGGAAATACAGTAGTTTTTTTCTGGGCATGCTCATGGTTCTTGCTGTATTAGAGAAGCTCGAAAGAAGAGCTTGGTTCTTGCGTTATTACAGAGGGTGTTTCATGGATGAGAACACTGCTCTTAATTTCCCTTCCCACACGGAGTTCACCCCCAGGATCTGTGTCTTCCTACAAGCAAGAGTTCATTTCTGGTAAACTAAGTGAATTTTGGACTCAAATGATTTTACCCAGTTCACAAACCCAATGCGATTCTCACGATTAACTAATGAGCATTTATTTAAGTGGAGCTGTGGTTTGTATCAGTTTCATAAGCAGAGTTGAACTACGTATTGTCTGTATGAGTAGGAAACACAGTTCCTTTATTCTGGGTATGCTCATGGTTCTTGCTGTATTAGAGATGATGGAAAGAAGACCTTGCTTCTTGCATTAAAACAGTGTGTTTTTCATGGATGAGAACACTGCTCTGAATTTCCCTTCAGAAACGGAGTTAAACCACAGGATCTGTGTCTTCCTACAAGCAAGAGTTCATTTCTGCTAAACCAAGGGAATTTCGGGCTCAAATGATTTTACACAGTTCACGAACCCAATGCGATTCTAACTAATAACTAAAGAGCATTTATGTAAGTGGATCTGTGATTTGTATCAGTTTCATAAGCAGTGTTGAACTATGTATGGTCCATATGAGTAGAAACACAGTTCTTTTTTTCTGGACATGCTCAAGTTTCTTGCTCTATTAGAGATGCTGGAATGAAGAGAATGCTTCTTGCATTAAAACAGAGTGTTTTCCATGGATGAGAACACTGCTCTGAATTTCCCTTCAGAAACGGAGTTAAACCACAGGATCTGTGTCATCCTACAAGCAAGAGTTCATTTCTGGTAAACCAAGAGAATGTTGGGCTCAAATGATTTTACACAGTTCACGAACCCAACGCGATTCTCACGGTTAACTAATGAGCATTTCTGTAAGTGGAGCTGTGGTTTGTATCAGTTTTATAAGCAGAGTTGAACTATGTATGGTCCATATGAGTAGTAAACACAGTTCTTTATTTCTGGTCATGCTCAAGGTTCTTGCCCTATTAGAGATGCTGGAAAGAAGAGCATGCTTCTTTCTTTAAAACAGAGTGTTTTCCACTAATATGAACACTGCTCTGAATTTCCCTTCAGAAACGGAGTTAAACCACAGGATCTGTGTCTTCCTACAAGCAAGAGTTCATTTCTGCTAAACCAAGGGAATTTCGGGCTCAAATGATTTTACACAGTTCACGAACCCAATGCGATTCTCACTAATAACTAAAGAGCATTTATGTAAGTGGATCTGTGATTTGTATCAGTTTGATAAGCAGAGTTGAACTATGTATGGTCCATATGAGTGGAAACACAGTTCTTTTTTTCTGGACATGATCAAGGTTCTTGCTCTATTAGAGATGCTGGAAAGAAGAGCATGCTTCTAGCGTTAAAACAGAGTGTTTTCCATGGATGAGAACACTGCTCTCAATTTCCATTCATAAACGGAGTTAAACCACAGGATCTGTGTCTTCCTACAACCAAGAGTTCCTTTCTGGTAAACCAAGAGAATTTTGTGCTAAAATGATTTATCACAGTTCACGAACCCAACGCGATTCTCACAATTAACTAAAGAGCATTAATGTAAGTGGAGCTGTGGTTAGTATCATTTTCATAAGAACAGTTGAACTATATATGGTCCGTATGTGTAGGAAACACAGTTCTTTTTTTCTGGGCATGCTCATGGTTCTTGATGTATTAGAGAAGCTCGAAAGAAGAGCTTGCTTCGTGCCTTAAAACAGAGTATGTTTCATGGATGAGAACACTGCACTGAATTTCTCTTCAGAAATGGAGTTAAACCACAGGATCTGTGTCATCCTACAAGCAAGAGTTCATTTCTGGTAAACCAAGAGAATTTTGGGCTCAAATGATTTTACACAGTTCACGAACCCAACGCGATTCTAACAGTTAACTAATGAGCATTTCTGTAAGTGGAGCTGTGGTTTGTATCAGTTTTATAAGCAGAGTTGAACTACGTAAGGTCCCTATGAGTAGTAAACACAGTTCTTTTTTTCTGGGCATGCTCAAGGTTCTTGCCCTATTAGAGATGCTGGAAAGAAGAGCATGCTTCTTTCTTTAAAACAGAGTGTTTTCCACTAATATGAACACTGCTCTGAATTTCCCTTCAGAAACGGAGTTAAACCACAGGATCTGTGTCTTCCTACAAGCAAGAGTTCATTTCTGCTAAACCAAGGGAATTTCGGGCTCAAATGATTTTACACAGTTCACGAACCCAATGCGATTCTCACTAATAACTAAAGAGCATTTATGTAAGTGGATCTGTGATTTGTATCAGTTTGATAAGCAGAGTTGAACTATGTATGGTCCATATGAGTGGAAACACAGTTCTTTTTTTCTGGACATGCTCAAGGTTCTTGCTCTATTAGAGATGCTGGAAAGAAGAGCATGCTTCTTTCTTTAAAACAGAGTGTTTTCCATTAATGTGAACACTGCTCTGAATTTCCCTTCAGAAACGGAGTTAAACCACAGGATCTGTGTCTTCCTACAACCAAGAGTTCATTTCTGGTAAACCAAGAGAATTTGGGGCTCAAATGATTTTACACAGTTCACGAACCCAACGCGATTCTCACAATTAACTAAAGGGCATTTATGGAAGTGGAGCTGTGGTTTGTACCAGTTTCATATGTAAAGTTGAACTACATATGGTCCGAATGAGTAGGAAATACAGTAGTTTTTTTCTGGGCATGCTCATGGTTCTTGCTGTATTAGAGAAGCTCGAAAGAAGAGCTTGGTTCTTGCGTTATTACAGAGGGTGTTTCATGGATGAGAACACTGCTCTTAATTTCCCTTCCCACACGGAGTTCACCCCCAGGATCTGTGTCTTCCTACAAGCAAGAGTTCATTTCTGGTAAACTAAGTGAATTTTGGACTCAAATGATTTTACCCAGTTCACAAACCCAATGCGATTCTCACGATTAACTAATGAGCATTTATTTAAGTGGAGCTGTGGTTTGTATCAGTTTCATAAGCAGAGTTGAACTACGTATTGTGTGTATGAGTAGGAAACACAGTTCCTTTATTCTGGGTATGCTCATGGTTCTTGCTGTATTAGAGATGATGGAAAGAAGACCTTGCTTCTTGCATTAAAACAGTGTGTTTTTCATGGATGAGAACACTGCTCTGAATTTCCCTTCAGAAACGGAGTTAAACCACAGGATCTGTGTCTTCCTACAAGCAAGAGTTCATTTCTGGTAAACCAAGAGAATTTTGTGCTCAAATGATTTAACACAGTTCACGAACCCAACGCGATTCTCACAATGAACTAAAGAGCATTTATGTAAGTGGAGCTGTGGTTAGTATCATTTTCATAAGTAGAGTTGAACTATATATGGTCCGTATGAGTAGGAAACACAGTTCTTTTTTTCTGGGCATGCTCATGGTTCTTGCTGTATTAGAGACGCTCGAAAGAAGAGTTTGCTTCTTGCGTGAAAACAGACTGTGTTTCATGGATGAGAACACTGCTCTTAATTTCCCTTCCCAAACGGTGTTAAACACCAGGATCTGTGTCTTCCTACAACCAAGAGTTCATTTCTGGTAAACCAAGAGAATTTTGGGCTCAAATGATTTTACACAGTTCACGAACCCAACGCGATTCTCACAATTAACTAAAGAGCATTTATGTAAGTGGAGCTGTGGTTAGTATCATTTTCATAAGTAGAGTTGAACTATATATGGTCCATATGTGTAGGAAACACAGTTCTTTTTTTCTGGGCATGCTCATGGTTCTTGATGTATTAGAGAAGTTCGAAAGAAGAGCTTGCTTCGTGCCTTAAAACAGAGTATGTTTCATGGATGAGAACACTGCACTGAATTTCTCTTCAGAAATGGAGTTAAACCACAGGATCTGTGTCTTCCTACAACCAAGAGTTCATTTCTGCTAAACCAAGGGAATTTCGGGCACAAATGATTTTACACAGTTCACGAACCCAATGCGATTCTAACTAATAACTAAAGAGCATTTATGTAAGTGTATCTGTGATTTGTATCAGTTTCATAAGCAGAGTTGAACTATGTATGGTCCATATGAGTAGAAACACAGTTCTTTTTTTCTGGACATGCTCAATTTTCTTGCTCTATTAGAGATGCTGGAATGAAGAGCATGCTTCTTGCATTAAAACAGAGTGTTTTCCATGGATGAGAACACTGCTCTGAATTTCCCTTAAGAAACGGAGTTAAACCACAGGATCTTTGTCTTCCTACAACCAAGAGTTCATTTCTGGTAAACCAAGGGAATTTTGGGCTCAAATGATTTTACTCAGTTCACGATCCCAACGCGATTCTCACAATTAACTAAAGAGCATTTATGGAAGTGGAGCTGTGGTTTGTACCAGTTTCATATGTAAAGTTGAACTACATATGGTCCGTATGAGTAGGAAATACAGGTGTTTTTTTCTGGGCATGCTCATGGTTCTTGCTGTATTAGAGACTCTCGAAAGAAGAGCTTGCTTCTTGCGTTAAAACAGACTGTGTTTCATGGATGAGAACACTGCTCTGAATTTCCCTTCCCAAATGGTGTTAAACCCAGGATCTGTGTCTTCCTACAAGCAAGAGTTCATTTCTGGTAAACCAAGATAATTTTGTGCTCAAATGATTTATCACAGTTCATGAACCCAACGCGATTCTCACAATGAACTAAAGAGCATTTATGTAAGTGGAGCTGTGGTTAGTATCATTTTCATAAATAGAGTTGAACTATATATGGTCCGTATGTGTAGGAAACACAGTTCTTTTTTTCTGGGCATGCTCATGGTTCTTGATGTATTAGAGAAGCTCGAAAGAAGAGCTTGCTTCGTGCCTTAAAACAGAGTATGTTTCATGGATGAGAACACTGCACTGAATTTCTCTTCAGAAATGGAGTTAAACCACAGGATCTGTGTCATTCTACAAGCAAGAGTTCATTTCTGGTAAACCAAGAGAATTTGGGGCTCAAATGATTTTACACAGTTCACGAACCCAACCCGATTCTCACGGTTAACTAATGAGCATTTATGTAAGTGGAGCTGTGGTTTGTATCAGTTTCATAAGCAGAGTTGAACTATGTATGGTCCCTATGAGTAGGAAACACAGTTGTTTTTTTCTGGGCATGCTCAAGGTTCTTGCCCTATTAGAGATGCTGGAAAGAAGAGCATGCTTCTTTCTTTAAAACAGAGTGTTTTCCATTAATATGAACACTGCTCTGAATTTCCCTTCAGAAACGGAGTTAAACCACAGGATCTGTGTCTTCCTACAAGCAAGAGTTCATTTCTGCTAAACCAAGGGAATTTCGGGCTCAAATGATTTTACACAGTTCACGAACCCAATGCGATTCTCACTAATAACTAAAGAGCATTTATGTAAGTGGATCTGTGATTTGTATCAGTTTGATAAGCAGAGTTGAACTATGTATGGTCCATATGAGTGGAAACACAGTTCTTTTTTTCTGTACATGCTCAAGGTTCTTGCTCTATTAGAGATGCTGGAAAGAAGAGCATGCTTCTTTCTTTAAAACAGAGTGTTTTCCATTAATATGAACACTGCTCTGAATTTCCCTTCAGAAACGGAGTTAAACCACAGGATCTGTGTCTTCCTACAAGCAAGAGCTCATTTCTGCTAAACCAAGGGAATTTCGGGCTCAAATGATTTTACACAGTTCACGAACCCAATGCGATTCTCACTAATAACTAAAGAGCATTTATGTAAGTGGATCTGTGATTTGTATCAGTTTCATAAGCAGAGTTGAACTATGTATGGTCCATATGAGTGGAAACACAGTTCTTTTTTTCTGGACATGCTCAAGGTTCTTGCTCTATTAGAGATGCTGGAAAGAAGAGCATGCTTCTTTCTTTAAAACAGAGTGTTTTCCATTAATGTGAACACTGCTCTGAATTTCCCTTCAGAAACGGAGTTAAACCACAGGATCTGTGTCTTCCTACAACCAAGAGTTCAGTTCTGGTAAACCAAGAGAATTTGGGGCTCAAATGATTTTACACAGTTCACGAACCCAACGCGATTCTCACAATTAACTAAAGGGCATTTATGGAAGTGGAGCTGTGGTTTGTACCAGTTTCATATGTAAAGTTGAACTACATATGGTCCGAATGAGTAGGAAATACAGTAGTTTTTTTCTGGGCATGCTCATGGTTCTTGCTGTATTAGAGAAGCTCGAAAGAAGAGCTTGGTTCTTGCGTTATTACAGAGGGTGTTTCATGGATGAGAACACTGCTCTTAATTTCCCTTCCCACACGGAGTTCACCCCCAGGATCTGTGTCTTCCTACAAGCAAGAGTTCATTTCTGGTAAACTAAGTGAATTTTGGACTCAAATGATTTTACCCAGTTCACAAACCCAATGCGATTCTCACGATTAACTAATGAGCATTTAATTAAGTGGAGCTGTGGTTTGTATCAGTTTCATAAGCAGAGTTGAACTACGTATTGTCTGTATGAGTAGGAAACACAGTTCCTTTATTCTGGGTATGCTCATGGTTCTTGCTGTATTAGAGATGATGGAAAGAAGACCTTGCTTCTTGCATTAAAACAGTGTGTTTTTCATGGATGAGAACACTGCTCTGAATTTCCCTTCAGAAACGGAGTTAAACCACAGGATCTGTGTCTTCCTACAAGCAAGAGTTCATTTCTGCTAAACCAAGGGAATTTCGGGCTCAAATGATTTTACACAGTTCACGAACCCAATGCAATTCTAACTAATAACTAAAGAGCATTTATGTAAGTGGATCTGTGATTTGTATCAGTTTCATAAGCAGTGTTGAACTATGTATGGTCCATTTGAGTAGAAACACAGTTCTTTTTTTCTGGACATGCTCAAGTTTCTTGCTCTATTAGAGATGCTGGAATGAAGAGAATGCTTCTTGCATTAAAACAGAGTGATTTCCATGGATGAGAACACTGCTCTGAATTTCCCTTCACAAACGGAGTTAAACCACAGGATCTGTGTCATCCTACAAGCAAGAGTTCATTTCTGGTAAACCAAGAGAATTTTGGGCTCAAATGATTTTACACAGTTCACGAACCCAACGCGATTCTCACGGTTAACTAATGAGCATTTATGTAAGTGGAGCTGTGTTTTGTATCAGTTTTATAAGCAGAGTTGAACTATGTATGGTCCATATGAGTAGTAAACACAGTTCTTTATTTCTGGTCATGCTCAAGGTTCTTGCCCTATTAGAGATGCTGGAAAGAAGAGCATGCTTCTTTCTTTAAAACAGAGTGTTTTCCACTAATATGAACACTGCTCTGAATTTCCCTTCAGAAACGGAGTTAAACCACAGGATCTGTGTCTTCCTACAAGCAAGAGTTCATTTCTGCTAAACCAAGGGAATTTCGGGCTCAAATGATTTTACACAGTTCACGAACCCAATGCGATTCTCACTAATAACTAAAGAGCATTTATGTAAGTGGATCTGTGATTTGTATCAGTTTGATAAGCAGAGTTGAACTATGTATGGTCCATATGAGTGGAAACACAGTTCTTTTTTTCTGGACATGCTCAAGGTTCTTGCTCTATTAGAGATGCTGGAAAGAAGAGCATGCTTCTAGCGTTAAAACAGAGTGTTTTCCATGGATGAGAACACTGCTCTCAATTTCCCTTCATAAACGGAGTTAAACCACAGGATCTGTGTCTTCCTACAACCAAGAGTTCCTTTCTGGTAAACCAAGAGAATTTTGTGCTAAAATGATTTATCACAGTTCATGAACCCAACGCGATTCTCACAATTAACTAAAGAGCATTAATGTAAGTGGAGCTGTGGTTAGTATCATTTTCATAAGAACAGTTGAACTATATATGGTCCGTATGTGTAGGAAACACAGTTCTTTTTTCTGGGCATGCTCATGGTTCTTGATGTATTAGAGAAGCTCGAAAGAAGAGCTTGCTTCGTGCCTTAAAACAGAGTATGTTTCATGGATGAGAACACTGCACTGAATTTCTCTTCAGAAATGGAGTTAAACCACAGGATCTGTGTCATCCTACAAGCAAGAGTTCATTTCTGGTAAACCAAGAGAATTTTGGGCTCAAATGATTTTACACAGTTCACGAACCCAACGCGATTCTCACAGTAACTAATGAGCATTTCTGTAAGTGGAGCTGTGGTTTGTATCAGTTTTATAAGCAGAGTTGAACTACGTAAGGTCCCTATGAGTAGTAAACACAGTTCTTTTTTTCTGGGCATGCTCAAGGTTCTTGCCCTATTAGAGATGCTGGAAAGAAGAGCATGCTTCTTTCTTTAAAACAGAGTGTTTTCCACTAATATGAACACTGCTCTGAATTTCCCTTCAGAAACGGAGTTAAACCACAGGATCTGTGTCTTCCTACAAGCAAGAGTTCATTTCTGCTAAACCAAGGGAATTTCGGGCTCAAATGATTTTACACAGTTCACGAACCCAATGCGATTCTCACTAATAACTAAAGAGCATTTATGTAAGTGGATCTGTGATTTGTATCAGTTTGATAAGCAGAGTTGAACTATGTATGGTCCATATGAGTGGAAACACAGTTCTTTTTTTCTGTACATGCTCAAGGTTCTTGCTCTATTAGAGATGCTGGAAAGAAGAGCATGCTTCTTTCTTTAAAACAGAGTGTTTTCCATTAATATGAACACTGCTCTGAATTTCCCTTCAGAAACGGAGTTAAACCACAGGATCTGTGTCTTCCTACAAGCAAGAGCTCATTTCTGCTAAACCAAGGGAATTTCGGGCTCAAATGATTTTACACAGTTCACGAACCCAATGCGATTCTCACTAATAACTAAAGAGCATTTATGTAAGTGGATCTGTGATTTGTATCAGTTTCATAAGCAGAGTTGAACTATGTATGGTCCATATGAGTGGAAACACAGTTCTTTTTTTCTGGACATGCTCAAGGTTCTTGCTCTATTAGAGATGCTGGAAAGAAGAGCATGCTTCTTTCTTTAAAACAGAGTGTTTTCCATTAATGTGAACACTGCTCTGAATTTCCCTTCAGAAACGGAGTTAAACCACAGGATCTGTGTCTTCCTACAACCAAGAGTTCAGTTCTGGTAAACCAAGAGAATTTGGGGCTCAAATGATTTTACACAGTTCACGAACCCAACGCGATTCTCACAATTAACTAAAGGGCATTTATGGAAGTGGAGCTGTGGTTTGTACCAGTTTCATATGTAAAGTTGAACTACATATGGTCCGAATGAGTAGGAAATACAGTAGTTTTTTTCGGGGCATGCTCATGGTTCTTGCTGTATTAGAGAAGCTCGAAAGAAGAGCTTGGTTCTTGCGTTATTACAGAGGGTGTTTCATGGATGAGAACACTGCTCTTAATTTCCCTTCCCACACGGAGTTCACCCCCAGGATCTGTGTCTTCCTACAAGCAAGAGTTCATTTCTGGTAAACTAAGTGAATTTTGGACTCAAATGATTTTACCCAGTTCACAAACCCAATGCGATTCTCACGATTAACTAATGAGCATTTAATTAAGTGGAGCTGTGGTTTGTATCAGTTTCATAAGCAGAGTTGAACTACGTATTGTCTGTATGAGTAGGAAACACAGTTCCTTTATTCTGGGTATGCTCATGGTTCTTGCTGTATTAGAGATGATGGAAAGAAGACCTTGCTTCTTGCATTAAAACAGTGTGTTTTTCATGGATGAGAACACTGCTCTGAATTTCCCTTCAGAAACGGAGTTAAACCACAGGATCTGTGTCTTCCTACAAGCAAGAGTTCATTTCTGCTAAACCAAGGGAATTTCGGGCTCAAATGATTTTACACAGTTCACGAACCCAATGCGATTCTAACTAATAACTAAAGAGCATTTATGTAAGTGGATCTGTGATTTGTATCAGTTTCATAAGCAGTGTTGAACTATGTATGGTCCATTTGAGTAGAAACACAGTTCTTTTTTTCTGGACATGCTCAAGTTTCTTGCTCTATTAGAGATGCTGGAATGAAGAGAATGCTTCTTGCATTAAAACAGAGTGATTTCCATGGATGAGAACACTGCTCTGAATTTCCCTTCATAAACGGAGTTAAACCACAGGATCTGTGTCATCCTACAAGCAAGAGTTCATTTCTGGTAAACCAAGAGAATTTTGGGCTCAAATGATTTTACACAGTTCACGAACCCAACGCGATTCTCACGGTTAACTAATGAGCATTTATGTAAGTGGAGCTGTGTTTTGTATCAGTTTTATAAGCAGAGTTGAACTATGTATGGTCCATATGAGTAGTAAACACAGTTCTTTATTTCTGGTCATGCTCAAGGTTCTTGCCCTATTAGAGATGCTGGAAAGAAGAGCATGCTTCTTTCTTTAAAACAGAGTGTTTTCCACTAATATGAACACTGCTCTGAATTTCCCTTCAGAAACGGAGTTAAACCACAGGATCTGTGTCTTCCTACAAGCAAGAGTTCATTTCTGCTAAACCAAGGGAATTTCGGGCTCAAATGATTTTACACAGTTCACGAACCCAATGCGATTCTCACTAATAACTAAAGAGCATTTATGTAAGTGGATCTGTGATTTGTATCAGTTTGATAAGCAGAGTTGAACTATGTATGGTCCATATGAGTGGAAACACAGTTCTTTTTTTCTGGACATGCTCAAGGTTCTTGCTCTATTAGAGATGCTGGAAAGAAGAGCATGCTTCTAGCGTTAAAACAGAGTGTTTTCCATGGATGAGAACACTGCTCTCAATTTCCCTTCATAAACGGAGTTAAACCACAGGATCTGTGTCTTCCTACAACCAAGAGTTCCTTTCTGGTAAACCAAGAGAATTTTGTGCTAAAATGATTTATCACAGTTCATGAACCCAACGCGATTCTCACAATTAACTAAAGAGCATTAATGTAAGTGGAGCTGTGGTTAGTATCATTTTCATAAGAACAGTTGAACTATATATGGTCCGTATGTGTAGGAAACACAGTTCTTTTTTCTGGGCATGCTCATGGTTCTTGATGTATTAGAGAAGCTCGAAAGAAGAGCTTGCTTCGTGCCTTAAAACAGAGTATGTTTCATGGATGAGAACACTGCACTGAATTTCTCTTCAGAAATGGAGTTAAACCACAGGATCTGTGTCATCCTACAAGCAAGAGTTCATTTCTGGTAAACCAAGAGAATTTTGGGCTCAAATGATTTTACACAGTTCATGAACCCAACGCGATTCTCACAGTAACTAATGAGCATTTCTGTAAGTGGAGCTGTGGTTTGTATCAGTTTTATAAGCAGAGTTGAACTACGTAAGGTCCCTATGAGTAGTAAACACAGTTCTTTTTTTCTGGGCATGCTCAAGGTTCTTGCCCTATTAGAGATGCTGGAAAGAAGAGCATGCTTCTTTCTTTAAAACAGAGTGTTTTCCACTAATATGAACACTGCTCTGAATTTCCCTTCAGAAACGGAGTTAAACCACAGGATCTGTGTCTTCCTACAAGCAAGAGTTCATTTCTGCTAAACCAAGGGAATTTCGGGCTCAAATGATTTTACACAGTTCACGAACCCAATGCGATTCTCACTAATAACTAAAGAGCATTTATGTAAGTGGATCTGTGATTTGTATCAGTTTCATAAGCAGAGTTGAACTATGTATGGTCCATATGAGTGGAAACACAGTTCTTTTTTTCTGGACATGCTCAAGGTTCTTGCTCTATTAGAGATGCTGGAAAGAAGAGCATGCTTCCTTCTTTAAAACAGAGTGTTTTCCATTAATGTGAACACTGCTCTGAATTTCCCTTCAGAAACGGAGTTAAACCACAGGATCTGTGTCTTCCTACAACCAAGAGTTCAGTTCTGGTAAACCAAGAGAATTTGGGGCTCAAATGATTTTACACAGTTCACGAACCCAACGCGATTCTCACAATTAACTAAAGGGCATTTATGGAAGTGGTGCTGTGGTTTGTACCCGTTTCATATGTAAAGTTGAACTACATATGGTCCGAATGAGTAGGAAATACAGTAGTTTTTTTCTGGGCATGCTCATGGTTCTTGCTGTATTAGAGAAGCTCGAAAGAAGAGCTTGGTTCTTGCGTTATTACAGAGGGTGTTTCATGGATGAGAACACTGCTCTTAATTTCCCTTCCCACACGGAGTTCACCCCCAGGATCTGTGTCTTCCTACAAGCAAGAGTTCATTTCTGGTAAACTAAGTGAATTTTGGACTCAAATGATTTTACCCAGTTCACAAACCCAATGCGATTCTCACGATTAACTAATGAGCATTTATTTAAGTGGAGCTGTGGTTTGTATCAGTTTCATAAGCAGAGTAGAACTACGTATTGTCTGTATGAGTAGGAAACACAGTTCCTTTATTCTGGGTATGCTCATGGTTCTTGCTGTATTAGAGATGATGGAAAGAAGACCTTGCTTCTTGCATTAAAACAGTGTGTTTTTCATGGATGAGAACACTGCTCTGAATTTCCCTTCAGAAACGGAGTTAAACCACAGGATCTGTGTCTTCCTACAAGCAAGAGTTCATTTCTGGTAAACCAAGAGAATTTTGTGCTCAAATGATTTAACACAGTTCACGAACCCAACGCGATTCTCACAATGAACTAAAGAGCATTTATGTAAGTGGAGCTGTGGTTAGTATCATTTTCATAAGTAGAGTTGAACTATATATGGTCCGTATGAGTAGGAAACACAGTTCTTTTTTTCTGGGCATGCTCATGGTTCTTGCTGTATTAGAGACGCTCGAAAGAAGAGTTTGCTTCTTGCGTGAAAACAGACTGTGTTTCATGGATGAGAACACTGCTCTTAATTTCCCTTCCCAAACGGTGTTAAACACCAGGATCTGTGTCTTCCTACAACCAAGAGTTCATTTCTGGTAAACCAAGAGAATTTTGGGCTCAAATGATTTTACACAGTTCACGAACACAACGCGATTCTCACAATTAACTAAAGAGCATTTATGTAAGTGGAGCTGTGGTTAGTATCATTTTCATAAGTAGAGTTGAACTATATATGGTCCATATGTGTAGGAAACACAGTTCTTTTTTTCTGGGCATGCTCATGGTTCTTGATGTATTAGAGAAGTTCGAAAGAAGAGCTTGCTTCGTGCCTTAAAACAGAGTATGTTTCATGGATGAGAACACTGCACTGAATTTCTCTTCAGAAATGGAGTTAAACCACAGGATCTGTGTCATCCTACAAGCAAGAGTTCATTTCTGGTAAACCAAGAGAATTTTGGGCTCAAATGATTTTACACAGTTCACGAACCCAACGCGATTCTCACGGTTAACTAATGAGCATTTCTGTAAGTGGAGCTGTGGTTTGTATCAGTTTTATAAGCAGAGTTGAACTATGTATGGTCCATATGAGTAGTAAACACAGTTCTTTTTTTCTGTACATGCTCAAGGTTCTTGCTCTATTAGAGATGCTGGAAAGAAGAGCATGCTTCTTTCTTTAAAACAGAGTGTTTTCCATTATTGTGAACACTGCTCTGAATTTCCCTTCAGAAACGGAGTTAAACCACAGGATCTGTGTCTTCCTACAACCAAGAGTTCATTTCTGCTAAACCAAGGGAATTTCGGGCACAAATGACTTTACACAGTTCACGAACCCAATGCGATTCTAACTAATAACTAAAGAGCATTTATGTAAGTGTATCTGTGATTTGTATCAGTTTCATAAGCAGAGTTGAACTATGTATGGTCCATATGAGTAGAAACACAGTTCTTTTTTTCTGGACATGCTCAAGTTTCTTGCTCTATTAGAGATGCTGGAATGAAGAGCATGCTTCTTGCATTAAAACAGAGTGTTTTCCATGGATGAGAACACTGCTCTGAATTTCCCTTAAGAAACGGAGTTAAACCACAGGATCTTTGTCTTCCTACAACCAAGAGTTCATTTCTGGTAAACCAAGAGAATTTTGGGCTCAAATGATTTTACTCAGTTCACGATCCCAACGCGATTCTCACAATTAACTAAAGAGCATTTATGGAAGTGGAGCTGTGGTTTGTACCAGTTTCATATGTAAAGTTGAACTACATATGGTCCGTATGAGTAGGAAATACAGGTGTTTTTTTCTGGGCATGCTCATGGTTCTTGCTGTATTAGAGACTCTCGAAAGAAGAGCTTGGTTCTTGCGTTATTACAGACTGTGTTTCATGGATGAGAACACTGCTCTGAATTTCCCTTCCCAAATGGTGTTAAACCCAGGATCTGTGTCTTCCTACAAGCAAGAGTTCATTTCTGGTAAACCAAGATAATTTTGTGCTCAAATGATTTATCACAGTTCATGAACCCAACGCGATTCTCACAATGAACTAAAGAGCATTTATGTAAGTGGAGCTGTGGTTAGTATCATTTTCATAAGTAGAGTTGAAATATATATGGTCCGTATGTGTAGGAAACACAGTTGTTTTTTTCTGGGCATGCTCAAGGTTCTTGCCCTATTAGAGATGCTGGAAAGAAGAGCATGCTTCTTTCTTTAAATCAGAGTGTTTTCCATTAATATGAACACTGCTCTGAATTTCCCTTCAGAAACGGAGTTAAACCACAGGATCTGTGTCTTCCTACAAGCAAGAGTTCATTTCTGCTAAACCAAGGGAATTTCGGTCTCAAATGATTTTACACAGTTCACGAACCCAATGCGATTCTCACTAATAACTAAAGAGCATTTATGTAAGTGGATCTGTGATTTGTATCAGTTTCATAAGCAGAGTTGAACTATGTATGGTCCATATGAGTGGAAACACAGTTCTTTTTTTCTGTACATGCTCAAGGTTCTTGCTCTATTAGAGATGCTGGAAAGAAGAGCATGCTTCTTTCTTTAAAACAGAGTGTTTTCCATTAATATGAACACTGCTCTGAATTTCCCTTCAGAAACGGAGTTAAACCACAGGATCTGTGTCTTCCTACAAGCAAGAGCTCATTTCTGCTAAACCAAGGGAATTTCGGGCTCAAATGATTTTACACAGTTCAGGAACCCAATGCGATTCTCACTAATAACTAAAGAGCATTTATGTAAGTGGATCTGTGATTTGTATCAGTTTCATAAGCAGAGTTGAACTATGTATGGTCCATATGAGTGGAAACACAGTTCTTTTTTTCTGTACATGCTCAAGGTTCTTGCTCTATTAGAGATGCTGGAAAGAAGAGCATGCTTCTTTCTTTAAAACAGAGTGTTTTCCATTAATGTGAACACTGCTCTGAATTTCCCTTCAGAAACGGAGTTAAACCACAGGATCTGTGTCTTCCTACAACCAAGAGTTCATTTCTGATAAACCAAGGGAATTTCGGGCTCAAATGATTTTACACAGTTCACGAACCCAATGCGATTCTAACTAATAACTAAAGAGCATTTATGTAAGTGGATCTGTGATTTGTATCAGTTTCATAAGCAGAGTTGAACTATGTATGGTCCATATGAGTAGAAACACAGTTCTTTTTTTCTGGACATGCTCAAGTTTCTTGCTCTATTAGAGATGCCGGAATGAAGAGAATGCTTCTTGCATTAAAACAGAGTGTTTTACATGGATGAGAACACTGCTCTGAATTTCCCTTCAGAAACGGAATTAAACCACAGGATCTGTGTCTTCCTACAAACAAGAGTTCATTTCTGCTAAATCAAGGGAATTTCAGGCTCAAATGATTTTACCCAGTTCACGAACCCAACGCGATTCTCACAATTAACTAAAGAGCATTTATGTAAGTGGAGCTGTGGTTAGTATCATTTTCATAAGTAGAGTTGAAGTATATAAGGTCCGTATGAGTAGGAAACACAGTTCTTTTTTTCTGGCTATGCTCATGGTTCTTGCTGTATTAGAGACGCTCAAAAGAAGAGCTTGTTTCTTGTGTTAAAACAGACTGTGTTTCATGGATGAGAACACTGCTCTGAATTTCCCTTCACAAACTGTGTTAAACCCCAGGATCTGTGTCTTCGTACAAGCAAGAGTTCATTTCTGGCAAACCAAGAGAATTTTGGGCTCAAATGATTTTACACAGTTCACGAACCCAACGCGATTCTCACAATTAACTAAAGAGCCTGTATGGAAGTGGAGCTGTGGTTTGTGTCAGTTTCGTAAGCAGAGTTGAACTATGTATGGTCCATATGAGTAGAAACACAGTTCTTTTTTTCTGGACATGCTCAAGGTTCTTGCTCTATTAGAGATGCTGGAAAGAAGAGCATGCTTCTAGCGTTAAAACAGAGTGTTTTCCATGGATGAGAACACTGCTCTCAATTTCCCTTCATAAACGGAGTTAAACCACAGGATCTGTGTCTTCCTACAACCAAAAGTTCCTTTCTGGTAAACCAAGAGAATTTTGTGCTAAAATGATTTATCACAGTTCATGAACCCAACGCGATTCTCACAATTAACTAAAGGGCATTTATGTAAGTGGAGCTGTGGTTAGTATCATTTTCAAAAGAACAGTTGAACTATATATGGTCCGTATGTGTAGGAAACACAGTTCTTTTTTTCTGGGCATGCTCATGGTTCTTGATGTATTAGAGAAGCTCGAAAGAAGAGCTTGCTTCGTGCCTTAAAACAGAGTATGTTTCATGGATGAGAACACTGCACTGAATTTCTCTTAAGAAATGGAGTTAAACCACAGGATCTGTGTCATCCTACAAGCAAGAGTTCATTTCTGGTAAACCAAGAGAATTTTGGGCTCAAATGATTTTACCCAGTTCACGAACCCAACGCGATTCTCACAATTAACTAAAGAGCATTTATGTAAGTGCAGCTGGGGTTAGTATCATTTTCATAAGTAGAGTTGAACTATGTAGGGTCCGTATGAGTAGGAAACATTTTTTTTTTTTCTGGGCATGTTCATTGTTCTTGCTGTATTAGAGATGCTCAAAAGAAGAGCTTGCTTCTTGCGTTAAAACAGACTGTGTTTCATGGATGAGAACACTGCTCTGAATTTCCCTTCCCAAACGGTGTTAAACCCAGTATCTGTGTCTTCCTACAAGCAAGAGTTCATTTCTGGTAAACCAAGTGAATTTTGGGCTCAAATGATTTTACACAGTTCACGAACCCAACGTGATTCTCACAATTAAGTAATGAGCATTTATGTAAGTGGAGCTGTGGTTCGTATCAGTTTCATAAGCAGAGTTGAACTACGTATGCTCTGTATGAGTAGGAAACACAGTTCTTTTATTCTGGGCATTCTCATGGTTCTTGCTGTATTAGAGATGCTGGAAAGAAGACCTAGCTTCTTGTGTTAAAACAGTGTGTTTTTCATTGATGAGAACACTTCTCTGAATTTCCCCTCAGAAACGGAATTAAACCGCAGGATCTGTGTCTTCCTACAAACAAGAGTTCATTTCTGCTAAATCAAGGGAATTTCAGGCTCAAATGATTTTACCCAGTTCACGAACCCAACGCGATTCTCACAATTAACTAAAGAGCATTTATGTAAGTGGAGCTGTGGTTAGTATCATTTTCATAAGTAGAGTTGAAGTATATATGGTCCGTATGAGTAGGAAACACAGTTCTTTTTTTCTGGCTATGCTCATGGTTCTTGCTGTATTAGAGACGCTCAAAAGAAGAGCTTGTTTCTTGTGTTAAAACAGACTGTGTTTCATGGATGAGAACACTGCTCTGAATTTCCCTTCACAAACTGTGTTAAACCCCAGGATCTGTGTCTTCGTACAAGCAAGAGTTCATTTCTGGCAAACCAAGAGAATTTTGGGCTCAAATGATTTTACACAGTTCACGAACCCAACGCGATTCTCACAATTAACTAAAGAGCCTGTATGGAAGTGGAGCTGTGGTTTGTGTCAGTTTCGTAAGCAGAGTTGAACTATGTATGGTCCATATGAGTAGAAACACAGTTCTTTTTTTCTGGACATGCTCAAGGTTCTTGCTCTATTAGAGATGCTGGAAAGAAGAGCATGCTTCTAGCGTTAAAACAGAGTGTTTTCCATGGATGAGAACACTGCTCTGAATTTCCCTTCATAAACGGAGTTAAACCACAGTATCTGTGTCTTCCTACAACCAAAAGTTCCTTTCTGGTAAACCAAGAGAATTTTGTGCTAAAATGATTTATCACAGTTCATGAACCCAACGCGATTCTCACAATTAACTAAAGAGCATTTATGTAAGTGGAGCTGTGGTTAGTATCATTTTCATAAGAACAGTTGAACTATATATGGTCCCTATGTGTAGGAAACACAGTTCTTTTTTTCTGGGCATGCTCATGGTTCTTGATGTATTAGAGAAGCTCGAAAGAAGAGCTTGCTTCCTGCGTTAAAACAGAGTATGTTTCATGGATGAGAACACTGCACTGAATTTCTCTTCAGAAATGGAGTTAAACCACAGGATCTGTGTCATCCTACAAGCAAGAGTTCATTTCTGGTAAACCAAGAGAATTTTGGGCTCAAATGATTTTACACAGTTCACGAACCCAACGCGATTCTCAAGGTTAACTAATGAGCATTTCTGTAAGTGCAGCTGTGGTTTGTATCAGTTTTATAAGCAGAGTTGAACTACGTATGGTCCCTATGAGTAGTAAACACAGTTCTTTTTTTCTGGGCATGCTCAAGCTTCTTGCCCTATTAGAGATGCTGGAAAGAAGAGCATGCTTCTTTCTTTAAAACAGAGTGTTTTCCACTAATATGAACACTGCTCTGAATTTCCCTTCAGAAACGGAGTTAAACCACAGGATCTGTGTCTTCCTACAAGCAAGAGTTCATTTCTGCTAAACCAAGGGAATTTCGGGCTCAAATGATTTTACACAGTTCACGAACCCAATGCGATTCTCACTAATAACTAAAGAGCATTTATGTAAGTGGATCTGTGATTTGTATCAGTTTGATAAGCAGAGTTGAACTATGTATGGTCCATATGAGTGGAAACACAGTTCTTTTTTTCTGTACATGCTCAAGGTTCTTGCTCTATTAGAGATGCTGGAAAGAAGAGCATGCTTCTTTCTTTAAAACAGAGTGTTTTCCATTAATGTGAACACTGCTCTGAATTTCCCTTCAGAAACGGAGTTAAACCACAGGATCTGTGTCTTCCTACAAGCAAGAGTTCATTTCTGCTAAACCAAGGGAATTTCGGGCTCAAATGATTTTACACAGTTCACGAACCCAATGCGATTCTAACTAATAACTAAAGAGCATTTATGTAAGTGGATCTGTGATTTGTATCAGTTTCATAAGCAGAGTTGAACTATGTATGGTCCATATAAGTAGAAACACAGTTCTTTTTTTCTGGACGTGCTCAAGGTTCTTGCTCTATTAGTGATGCTGGAAAGAAGAGCATGCTTCTAGCGTTAAAACAGAGTGTTTTCCATGGATGAGAACACTGCTCTGAATTTCCCTTCATAAACGGAGTTAAACCACAGGATCTGTGTCTTCCTACAACCAAGAGTTCCTTTCTGGTAAACCAAGAGAATTTTGTGCTCAAATGATTTAACACAGTTCACGAACCCAACGCGATTCTCACAATGAACTAAAGAGCATTTATGTAAGTGGAGCTGTGGTTCGTATCAGTTTCATAAGCAGAGTTGAACTACGTATGCTCTGTATGAGTAGGAAGCACAGTTCTTTTATTCTGGGCATGCTCATGGTTCTTGCTGTATTAGAGATGATGGAAAGAAGACCTTGCTTCTTGCGTTAAAACAGTGTGTTTTTCATGGATGAGAACACTGCTCTGAATTTCCCTTCAGAAACGGAGTTAAACCACAGGATCTGTGTCTTCCTACAACCAAGAGTTCATTTCTGGTAAACCAAGAGAATTTTGGGCTCAAATGATTTTTCACAGTTCATGAACCCAACTCGATTCTCACTATTAACTAAAGAGCATTTATGTAAGTGGAGCTGTGGTTAGTATCAGTTTCATAAGAAGAGTTGAACTATGTATGGTCCGTAAGAGTAGAATCACAGTTCTTTTTTTCTGGGCATGCTCATGGTTCTTGCTGTATTAGAGAGGCTCGAAAGAAGAGCTTGCTTCTTGCGTTAAAACAGACTGTGTTTCATGGATGAGAACACTGCTCTGAATTTCCCTTCAGAAACGTAGTTAAACCACAGGATCTGTGTCTTCCTACAACCAAGAGTTCAGTTCTGGTAAACCAAGAAAATTTTGGGCTCAAATGATTTTACACAGTTCACGAACCCAACGCGATTCTCACAATTAACTAAAGAGCATTTATGGAAGTGGAGCTGTGGTTTGTACCACTTTCATATGTAAAGTTGAACTACATATGGTCCGAATGAGTAGGAAATACAGTTGTTTTTTTCTGGGCATGCTCATGGTTCTTGCTGTATTAGAGAAGCTCGAAAGAAGAGCTTGCTTCTTGCGTTATTACAGAGGGTGTTTCATGGATGAGAACACTGCTCTGAATTTCCCTTCCCACACGGAGTTCACCCACAGGATCTGTGTCTTCCTACAAGCAAGAGTTCATTTCTGGTAAACTAAGTGAATTTTGGGCTCAAATGATTTTACACAGTTCACGAACCCAATGCGATTCTCACTATTAAATAATGAGCATTTATGGAAGTGTAGCTTTGGTTTGTATCAGTTTCATAAGCAGAGTTGAACTACGTATGCTCTGTATGAGTAGGAAACACAGTTCTTTTATTCTGGGCATGCTCATGGTTCTTGCTGTATTAGAGATGCTAGAAAGAAGACCTTGCTTCTTGCGTTAAAACAGAGTGTTTTCCATTAATGTGAACACTGCTCTGAATTTCATTCAGAAACGGAGTTAAACCACAGGATCTGTGTCTTCCTACAACCAAGAGTTCATTTCTGCTAAACCAAGAGAATTTTGTGCTCAAATATTTTTACACAGTTCACGAACCCAACGCGATTCTCACGGTTAACTAATGAGCATTTATGTAAGTGGAGCTGTGGTTTGTATCAGTTTCATAAGCAGAGTTGAACTACGTATGCTCTGTATGAGTAGGAAACACAGTCCTTTTATTCTGGGCATGCTCATGGTTCTTGCAGTATTAGAGATGGTGGAAAGAAGACCTTGCTTCTTGCGTTAAAACAGAGTGTTTTCCATTAATGTGAACACTGCTCCGAAATTCCCTTCAGAAACGGAGTTAAACCACAGGATCTTTGTCTTCCTACAACCAAGAGTTCATTTCTGGTAAACCAAGAGAATTTTGGGCTCAAATGATTTTACTCAGTTCAGGAACACAACGCGATTCTCACAATTAACTAAAAGCATTTATGGAAGTGGAGCTGTGGTTTGTACCAGTTTCATAGGTAAAGTTGAACTACATATGGTCCGTATGAGTAGGAAATACAGTTGTTTTTTTCTGGGCATGCGCATGGTTCTTGCAGTATTAGAGACGCTCGAAAGAAGAGCTTGCTTCTTGCGATAAAACAGACTGTGTTTCATGGATGAGAACACTGCTCTGAATTTCCCTTCAGAAACGGAGTTAAACCCCAGGATCAGTGTATTGCTACAAACAAGAGTTCATTTCTGGTAAAACAAGTGAATTTGGGGCTCAAATGATTTTACACCGTTCACGAACCCAACGCGATTCTCACAATTAACTAAAGAGCATTTATGGAAGTGGAGCTGTGGTTAGTATCAGTTTCATAAGCAGAGTTGATCTATGTATGGTCCATATGAGTAGAATCACAGTTCTTTTTTTCTGGACATGCTCATGGTTCTTGATGTATTAGAGACGCTCGAAAGAAGAGCTTGCTTATTACGTTACAACAGAGTGTGTTTCATGGATGAGAACACTGCTCTGAATTTCCCTTCCGAAAAGGAGTTAAACCCCAGGATCTGTGTATTCCTACAAGCAAGAGTTCATTTCTGGTAAACCAAGAGAATTTTGGGCTCAAATGATTTAACACAGTTCACGAACCCAACGCGATTCTCACAATTATCTAAAGAGCATTTATGTAAGTGGAGCTGTGGTTTGTATCAGTGTCATAAGCAGAGTTGAACTACGTATGGTCCGTATGAGTAGGAAACACAGTTCTTTTTTTCTGGGCATGCTCAAGGTTCTTGCTCTATTAGAGATGCTGGAAAGAAGAGCATGCTTCTTTCTTTAAAACAGAGTGTTTTCCATTAATGTGAACACTGCTCTGAATTTCCCTTCAGAAACAGAGTTAAACCAAAGGATCTGTGTCTTCCTACAAGCAAGAGTTCATTTCTGCTAAACCAAGGGAATTTCGGGCTCAAATGATTTTACACAGTTCACGAACCCAACGCGATTCTCACTATTAACTAAAGAGCATTTATGTAAGTGGAGCTGTGGTTTGTTTCAGTTTCATAAGCAGAGTTGAACTATGTATGTTCCGTTTGAGTAGGAAACACAGTTCTTTTTTTCTGGAATGCTCATGGTTCCTGCTGTATTAGAGACGCTCGAAAGAAGAGCTTGCTTCTTGCGATAAAACAGACTGTGTTTCATGGATGAGAACACTGCTCTGAATTTTCCTTCAGAAACGGAGTTAAACCCCAGGATCAGTGTATTGCTACAAACAAGAGTCATTTCTGGTAAACCAAGTGAATTTTGGGCTCAAATGATTTTACACAGTTCACGAACCCAACGTGATTCTCCCAATTAACTAATGAGCATTTATGTAAGTGGAGCTGTGGTTAGTATCAGTTTCATAAGCAGAGTTGAACTATGTATGGTCCGTATGAGTAGAATCACAGTTCTTTTTTTCTGGGCATGCTCATGGTTCTTGATGTATTAGAGACGCTCGAAAGAAGAGCTTGCTTATTACGTTACAACAGAGTGTGTTTCATGGATGAGAAGACTGTTCTGAATTTCCCTTCCCAAACTGTGTTAAACCCCAGGATCTGTGTCTTCCTACAAGCAAGAGTTCATTTCTGGTAAACCAAGAGAATTTTGGGCACAAATGATTTTACACAGTTCACGAACCCAACAAGATTCTCACAATTAACTAATGAGCATTTATGTAAGTGGAGCTGTGGTTCATATCAGTTTCATAAGCAGAGTTGAACTACGTATGCTCTGTATGAGTAGGAAACACAGTTCTTTTATTCTGGGCATGCTCATGGTTCTTGCTGTATTAGAGATGCTGAAAAGAAGACCTTGCTTCTTGCGTTAAAACAGTGTGTTTTTCATTGATGAGAACACTGCTCTGAATTTCCCCTCAGAAACGGAATTAAACCACAGGATCTGTGTCTTCCTACAACCAAGAGTTCATTTCTGGTAAACAAAGAGAATTTTGGGCTCAAATGATTTTACACAGTTCACGAACCCAACGCGATTCTCACAATTAACTAAAGAGCATTTATGTAAGTGGAGCTGTGGTTAGTATCAGTTTCATAAGAAGAGTTGAACTATGTATGGTCCGTAAGAGTAGAATCACAGTTCATTTTTTCTGGGCATGCTCATGGTTCTTGCTGTATTAGAGAGGCTCGAAAGAAGAGCTTGCTTCTTGCGTTAAAACAGACTGTGTTTCATGGATGAGAACACTGCTCTGAATTTCCCTTCAGAAACGGAGTTAAACCCTGGGATCTGTGTCTTCCTACAACCAAGAGTTCATTTCTGGTAAAACAAGTGAATTTGGGGCTCAAATGATTTTACACCGTTCACGAACCCAACGCGATTCTCACAATTAACTAAAGAGCATTTATGTAAGTGGAGCTGTGGTTAGTATCATTTTCATAAGTAGAGTTGAACTATATAAGGTCCGTATGTGTAGGAAACACAGTTCTTTTTTTCTGGGCATGCTCATGGTTCTTGATGTATTAGAGAAGCTCGAAAGAAGAGCTTGCTTCGTGCATTAAAACAGAGTATGTTTCATGGATGAGAACACTGCACTGAATTTCTCTTCAGAAATGGAGTTAAACCACAGGATCTGTGTCATCCTACAAGCAAGAGTTCATTTCTGGTAAACCAAGAGAATTTTGGGCTCAAATGATTTTACACAGTTCAGGAACCCAACGAGATTCTCACAATTATCTAAAGAGCATTTATGTAAGTGGAGCTGTGGTTTGTATCAGTTTCATAAGCAGAGTTGAACTACGTATGGTCCCTATGAGTAGGAAACACAGTTCTTTTTTTCTGGGCATGCTCAAGGTTCTTGCCCTATTAGAGATGCTGGAAAGAAGAGCATGCTTCTTTCTTTAAAACAGAGTGTTTTACATTAATATGAACACTGCTCTGAATTTCCCTTCAGAAACGGAGTTAAACCACAGGATCTCTGTCTTCCTACAAGGAAGAGTTCATTTCTGCTAAACCAAGGGAATTTCGGGCTCAAATGATTTTACACAGTTCACGAACCCAATGAGATTTTAACTAATAACTAAAGAGCATTTATGAAAGTGGATCTGTGATTTGTATCAGTTTCATAAGCAGAGTTGAACTATGTATGGTCCATATGAGTAGAAACACAGTTCTTTTTTTCTGGACATGCTCAAATTTCTTGCTCTATTAGAGATGCTGGAATGAAGAGCATGCTTCTTGCATTAAAACAGAGTGTTTTCCATGGATGAGAACACTGCTCTGAATTTCCCTTCAGAAACGGAGTAAAACCACAGGATCTTTGTCTTCCTACAACCAAGAGTTCATTTCTGGTAAACCAAGAGAATTTTGGGCTCAAATGATTTTACACAGTTCACGAACCCAACGCGATTCTCACAATTAACTAAAGAGCATTTATGGAAGTGGAGCTGTGGTTTGTACCAGTTTCATATGTAAAGTTGAACTACATATGGTCCGTATGAGTAGGAAATACAGTTGTTTTTTTCTGGGCATGCTCATGGTTCTTGCTGTATTAGAGACGCTCGAAAGAAGAGCTTGCTTCTTGCGTTAAAACAGACTGTGTTTCATGGATCAGAACACTGCTCTGAATTTCCCTTCCCAAATGGTGTTAAACCCAGGATCTGTGTCTTCCTACAAGCAAGCGTTCATTTCTGGTAAACCAAGATAATTTTGTGCTCAAATGATTTAACACAGTTCACGAACCCAACGTGATTCTCACAATTAACTAAAGAGCATTTATGTAAGTGCAGCTGGGGTTAGTATCATTTTCATAAGCAGAGTTGAACTACGTATGCTCTGTATGAGTAGGAAACACAGTTCTTTTATTCTGGGCATGCTCAAGGTTCTTGCTCTATTAGAGATGCTGGAAAGAAGAGCATGCTTCGTACCTTAAAACAGAGTGTGTTTCATGGATGAGAACACTGCACTGAATTTCTCTTCAGAAATGGAGTTAAACCACAGGATCTGTGTCATCCTACAAGCAAGAGTTCATTTCTGGTAAACCAAGAGAATTTTGGGCTCAAATGATTTTACACAGTTCACGAACCCAACGCGATTCTCACTATTAACTAAAGAGCATTTATGTAAGTGAAGCTGGGGTTAGTATCATTTTTATAAGTAGAGTTGAACTACGTATGGTCCGTATGAGTAGGAAACAGTTTTTTTTTTTTTCTGGGCATGTTCATGCTTCTTGCTGTATTAGAGACGCTCAAAAGAAGAGCTTGCTTCTTGCGTTAAAACAGACTGTGTTTCATGGATGAGAACACTGCTCTGAATTTCCCTTCCCAAACGGTGTTAAACCCAGTATCTGTGTCTTCCTACAAGCAAGAGTTCATTTCTGGTAAACCAAGTGAATTTTGGGCTCAAATGATTTTACACAGTTCACCAACCCAACGTGATTCTCACAATTAACTAATGAGCATTTATGTAAGTGGAGCTGTGGTTCGTATCAGTTTCATAAGCAGAGTTGAACTACGTATGCTCTGTATGAGTAGGTAACACAGTTCTCTTATTCTGGGCATGCTCATGGTTCTTGCTGTATTAGAGATGCTGGAAAGAAGACGTTGCTTCTTGCTTTAAAACAGTGTGTTTTTCATTGATTTGAACACTGCTCTGAATTTCCCCTCATAAACGGAATTAAACCACAAGATCTGTGTCTTCCTACAAACAAGAGTTCATTTCTGGTAAACAAAGAGAATTTTGGGCTCAAATGATTTTACACAGTTCACGAACCCAATGTGATTCTCACAATTAACTAAAGAGCATTTATGTAAGTGGAGCTGTGGTTAGTATCAGTTTCATAAGAAGTGTTGAACTATGTATGGTCCGTAAGAGTAGAATCACAGTTCTTTTTTTCTGCACATGCTCAAGGTTCTTGCTCTATTAGAGATGCTGGAAATAAGAGCATGCTTCTTGCGTTAAAACAGAGTGTTTTCCATGGATGAGAACACTGCTCTGAATATCACTTCAGAAACGGAGTTAAACCACAGGATCTGTGTCTTCCTACAACCAAGAGTTCATTTCTGGTAAACCAAGAGAATTTTGTGCTCCAATGATTTAACACAGTTCATGAACCCAACACGATTCTCACAATTAACTAAAGAGCATTTATGTAAGTGGAGCTGTGGTTAGTATCATTTTCATAAGTAGAGTTGAACTATATATGGTCCGTATGTGTAGGAAACACAGTTCTTTTTTTCTGGGCATGCTCATGGTTCTTGCTGTATTACAGAATCTCGAAAGAAGAGCTTGCTTCGTGCGTTAAAACAGAGTATGTTTCATGGGTGAGAACACTGCTCTGAATTTCCCCTCAGAAACGGAATTAAACCACAGGATCTGTGTCTTCCTACAACCAAGAGTTCATTTCTGGTAAACAAAGAGAATTTTGGGCTCAAATGATTTTACACAGTTCACGAACCCAATGCGATTCTCACAATTAACTAAAGAGCATTTATGTAAGTGGAGCTGTGGTTAGTATCAGTTTCATAAGAAGAGTTGAACTATGTATGGTCCGTCAGAGTAGAATCACAGTTCTTTTTTTCTGGGCATGCTCATGGTTCTTGCTGTATTAGAGAGGCTCGAAAGAAGAGCTTGCTTCTTGCGTTAAAACAGACTGTGTTTCATGGATGAGAACACTGCTCTGAATTTCCCTTTCCAAACGGTGTTAAACACAGTATCTGTGTCTTCCTACAAGCAAGAGATCATTTCTGGTAAACCAAGTGAATTTTGAGCTCAAATGATTTTACACAGTTCACGAACCCAACGCGATTCTCACAATTATCTAAAGAGCATTTATGTAAGTGGAGCTGTGGTTTGTATCAGTGTCATAAGCAGAGTTGAACTACGTATGCTCTGTATGAGTAGGAAACACAGTTCTTTTATTCTGGGCATGCTCAAGGTTCTTGCTCTATTAGAGATGCTGGAAAGAAGAGCATGCTTCGTACCTTAAAACAGAGTGTGTTTCATGGATGAGAACACTGCACTGAATTTCTCTTCAGAAATGGAGTTAAACCACAGGATCTGTGTCATCCTACAAGCAAGAGTTCATTTCTGGTAAACCAAGAGAATTTTGGGCTCAAATGATTTTACACAGTTCACGAACCCAACGCGATTCTCACTATTAACTAAAGAGCATTTATGTAAGTGAAGCTGGGGTTAGTATCATTTTCATAAGTAGAGTTGAACTAGGTATGGTCCGTATGAGTAGGAAACAGTTTTTTTTTTTTTTCTGGGCATGTTCATGCTTCTTGCTGTATTAGAGACGCTCAAAAGAAGAGCTTGCTTCTTGCGTTAAAACAGACTGTGTTTCATGGATGAGAACACTGCTCTGAATTTCCCTTCCCAAACGGTGTTAAACCCAGTATCTGTGTCTTCCTACAAGCAAGAGTTCATTTCTGGTAAACCAAGTGAATTTTGGGCTCAAATGATTTTACACAGTTCACCAACCCAACGTGATTCTCACAATTAACTAATGAGCATTTATGTAAGTGGAGCTGTGGTTCGTATCAGTTTCATAAGCAGAGTTGAACTACGTATGCTCTGTATGAGTAGGTAACACAGTTCTCTTATTCTGGGCATGCTCATGGTTCTTGCTGTATTAGAGATGCTGGAAAGAAGACGTTGCTTCTTGCTTTAAAACAGTGTGTTTTTCATTGATTTGAACACTGCTCTGAATTTCCCCTCATAAACGGAATTAAACCACAAGATCTGTGTCTTCCTACAAACAAGAGTTCATTTCTGGTAAACAAAGAGAATTTTGGGCTCAAATGATTTTACACAGTTCACGAACCCAATGTGATTCTCACAATTAACTAAAGAGCATTTATGTAAGTGGAGCTGTGGTTAGTATCAGTTTCATAAGAAGTGTTGAACTATGTATGGTCCGTAAGAGTAGAATCACAGTTCTTTTTTTCTGCACATGCTCAAGGTTCTTGCTCTATTAGAGATGCTGGAAATAAGAGCATGCTTCTTGCGTTAAAACAGAGTGTTTTCCATGGATGAGAACACTGCTCTGAATATCACTTCAGAAACGGAGTTAAACCACAGGATCTGTGTCTTCCTACAACCAAGAGTTCATTTCTGGTAAACCAAGAGAATTTTGTGCTCCAATGATTTAACACAGTTCATGAACCCAACACGATTCTCACAATTAACTAAAGAGCATTTATGTAAGTGGAGCTGTGGTTAGTATCATTTTCATAAGTAGAGTTGAACTATATATGGTCCGTATGTGTAGGAAACACAGTTCTTTTTTTCTGGGCATGCTCATGGTTCTTGCTGTATTACAGAATCTCGAAAGAAGAGCTTGCTTCGTGCGTTAAAACAGAGTATGTTTCATGGGTGAGAACACTGCTCTGAATTTCCCCTCAGAAACGGAATTAAACCACAGGATCTGTGTCTTCCTACAACCAAGAGTTCATTTCTGGTAAACAAAGAGAATTTTGGGCTCAAATGATTTTACACAGTTCACGAACCCAATGCGATTCTCACAATTAACTAAAGAGCATTTATGTAAGTGGAGCTGTGGTTAGTATCAGTTTCATAAGAAGAGTTGAACTATGTATGGTCCGTCAGAGTAGAATCACAGTTCTTTTTTTCTGGAATGCTCATGGTTCTTGCTGTATTAGAAACGCTCGAAAGAAGAGCTTGCTTCTTGCGATAAAACAGACTGTGTTTCATGGATGAGAACACTGCTCTGAATTTCCCTTCAGAAACGGAGTTAAACCCCAGGATCAGTGTATTGCTACAAACCAGAGTTCATTTCTGGTAAACCAAGTGAATTTTGGGCTCAAATGATTTTACACAGTTCACGATCCCAACGTGATTCTCACAATTAGGTAATGAGCATTTATGGAAGTGGAGCTGTGGTTCGTATCAGTTTCATAAGCAGAGTTGAACTACGTATGCTCTGTATGAGTAGGAAACACAGTTCTTTTATTCTGGGCATGCTCATGGTTCTTGCTGTATTAGAGATGCTGGAAATAAGACCTTGCTTCTTGCGTTAAAACAGTGTGTTTTTCATTGATGAGAACACTGCTCTTAATTTCCACTCAGAAACGGAGTTAAAACACAGGATCTGTGTCTTCCTACAAGCAAGAGTTCATTTCTGGTAAACGAAGAGAATTTTGGGCTCAAATGATTTTACCCAGTTCACGATCCCAATGCGATTCTCACTATTAACTAATGAGCATTTATGGAAGTGTAGCTTTGGTTTGTATCAGTTTCATAAGCAGAGTTGAACTACGTATGCTCTGTATGAGTAGGAAACACAGTTCTTTTATTCTGGGCATGCTCATGATTCTTGCTGTATTAGAGATGCTAGAAAGAAGACCTTGCTTCTTGCGTTAAAACAGAGTGTTTTCCATTAATGTGAACACTGCTCTGAATTTCATTCAGAAACGGAGTTAAACCACAGGATCTGTGTCTTCCTACAAGCAAGAGTTCATTTCTGCTAAACCAAGAGAATTTTGTGCTCAAATATTTTTACACAGTTCACGAACCCAACGCGATTCTCACGGTTAACTAATGAGCATTTATGTAAGTGGAGCTGTGGTTTGTATCAGTTTCATAAGCAGAGTTGAACTACGTATGCTCTGTATGAGTAGGAAACACAGTCCTTTTATTCTGGGCATGCTCATGGTTCTTGCAGTATTAGAGATGGTGGAAAGAAGACCTTGCTTCTTGCGTTAAAACAGAGTGTTTTCCATTAATGTGAACACTGCTCCGAAATTCCCTTCAGAAACGGAGTTAAACCACAGGATCTTTGTCTTCCTACAACCAAGAGTTCATTTCTGGTAAACCAAGAGAATTTTGGGCTCAAATGATTTTACTCAGTTCAGGAACACAACGCGATTCTCACAATTAACTAAAAGCATTTATGGAAGTGGAGCTGTGGTTTGTACCAGTTTCATAGGTAAAGTTGAACTACATATGGTCCGTATGAGTAGGAAATACAGTTGTTTTTTTCTGGGCATGCGCATGGTTCTTGCAGTATTAGAGACGCTCGAAAGAAGAGCTTGCTTCTTGCGATAAAACAGACTGTGTTTCATGGATGAGAACACTGCTCTGAATTTCCCTTCAGAAACGGAGTTAAACCCCAGGATCAGTGTATTGCTACAAACAAGAGTTCATTTCTGGTAAAACAAGTGAATTTGGGGCTCAAATGATTTTACACCGTTCACGAACCCAACGCGATTCTCACAATTAACTAAAGAGCATTTATGGAAGTGGAGCTGTGGTTAGTATCAGTTTCATAAGCAGAGTTGATCTATGTATGGTCCGTATGAGTAGAATCACAGTTTTTTTTTTCTGGACATGCTCATGGTTCTTGATGTATTAGAGACGCTCGAAAGAAGAGCTTGCTTATTACGTTACAACAGAGTGTGTTTCATGGATGAGAACACTGCTCTGAATTTCCCTTCAGAAACGGAGTAAAACCACAGGATCTTTGTCTTCCTACAACCAAGAGTTCATTTCTGGTAAACCAAGAGAATTTTGGGCTCAAATGATTTTACACAGTTCACGAACCCAACGCGATTCTCACAATTAACTAAAGAGCATTTATGGAAGTGGAGCTGTGGTTTGTACCAGTTTCATATGTAAAGTTGAACTACATATGGTCCGTATGTGTAGGAAATACAGTTGTTTTTTTCTGGGCATGCTCATGGTTCTTGCTGTATTAGAGACGCTCGAAAGAAGAGCTTGCTTCTTGCGTTAAAACAGACTGTGTTTCATGGATCATAACACTGCTCTGAATTTCCCTTCCCAAATGGTGTTAAACCCAGGATCTGTGTCTTCCTACAAGCAAGAGTTCATTTCTGGTAAACCAAGATAATTTTGTGCTCAAATGATTTAACACAGTTCACGAACCCAACGTGATTCTCACAATTAACTAAAGAGCATTTATGTAAGTGGAGCTGTGGTTAGTATCAGTTTCATAAGAAGAGTTGAACTATGTATGGTCCGTCAGAGTAGAATCACAGTTCTTTTTTTCTGGAATGCTCATGGTTCTTGCTGTATTAGAAACGCTCGAAAGAAGAGCTTGCTTCTTGCGATAAAACAGACTGTGTTTCATGGATGAGAACACTGCTCTGAATTTCCCTTCAGAAACGGAGTTAAACCCCAGGATCAGTGTATTGCTACAAACCAGAGTTCATTTCTGGTAAACCAAGTGAATTTTGGGCTCAAATGATTTTACACAGTTCACGATCCCAACGTGATTCTCACAATTAGGTAATGAGCATTTATGGAAGTGGAGCTGTGGTTCGTATCAGTTTCATAAGCAGAGTTGAACTACGTATGCTCTGTATGAGTAGGAAACACAGTTCTTTTATTCTGGGCATGCTCATGGTTCTTGCTGTATTAGAGATGCTGGAAATAAGACCTTGCTTCTTGCGTTAAAACAGTGTGTTTTTCATTGATGAGAACACTGCTCTTAATTTCCACTCAGAAACGGAGTTAAAACACAGGATCTGTGTCTTCCTACAAGCAAGAGTTCATTTCTGGTAAACGAAGAGAATTTTGGGCTCAAATGATTTTACCCAGTTCACGATCCCAATGCGATTCTCACTATTAACTAATGAGCATTTATGGAAGTGTAGCTTTGGTTTGTATCAGTTTCATAAGCAGAGTTGAACTACGTATGCTCTGTATGAGTAGGAAACACAGTTCTTTTATTCTGGGCATGCTCATGATTCTTGCTGTATTAGAGATGCTAGAAAGAAGACCTTGCTTCTTGCGTTAAAACAGAGTGTTTTCCATTAATGTGAACACTGCTCTGAATTTCATTCAGAAACGGAGTTAAACCACAGGATCTGTGTCTTCCTACAAGCAAGAGTTCATTTCTGCTAAACCAAGAGAATTTTGTGCTCAAATATTTTTACACAGTTCACGAACCCAACGCGATTCTCACGGTTAACTAATGAGCATTTATGTAAGTGGAGCTGTGGTTTGTATCAGTTTCATAAGCAGAGTTGAACTACGTATGCTCTGTATGAGTAGGAAACACAGTCCTTTTATTCTGGGCATGCTCATGGTTCTTGCAGTATTAGAGATGGTGGAAAGAAGACCTTGCTTCTTGCGTTAAAACAGAGTGTTTTCCATTAATGTGAACACTGCTCCGAAATTCCCTTCAGAAACGGAGTTAAACCACAGGATCTTTGTCTTCCTACAACCAAGAGTTCATTTCTGGTAAACCAAGAGAATTTTGGGCTCAAATGATTTTACTCAGTTCAGGAACACAACGCGATTCTCACAATTAACTAAAAGCATTTATGGAAGTGGAGCTGTGGTTTGTACCAGTTTCATAGGTAAAGTTGAACTACATATGGTCCGTATGAGTAGGAAATACAGTTGTTTTTTTCTGGGCATGCGCATGGTTCTTGCAGTATTAGAGACGCTCGAAAGAAGAGCTTGCTTCTTGCGATAAAACAGACTGTGTTTCATGGATGAGAACACTGCTCTGAATTTCCCTTCAGAAACGGAGTTAAACCCCAGGATCAGTGTATTGCTACAAACAAGAGTTCATTTCTGGTAAAACAAGTGAATTTGGGGCTCAAATGATTTTACACCGTTCACGAACCCAACGCGATTCTCACAATTAACTAAAGAGCATTTATGGAAGTGGAGCTGTGGTTAGTATCAGTTTCATAAGCAGAGTTGATCTATGTATGGTCCGTATGAGTAGAATCACAGTTTTTTTTTTCTGGACATGCTCATGGTTCTTGATGTATTAGAGACGCTCGAAAGAAGAGCTTGCTTATTACGTTACAACAGAGTGTGTTTCATGGATGAGAACACTGCTCTGAATTTCCCTTCAGAAACGGAGTAAAACCACAGGATCTTTGTCTTCCTACAACCAAGAGTTCATTTCTGGTAAACCAAGAGAATTTTGGGCTCAAATGATTTTACACAGTTCACGAACCCAACGCGATTCTCACAATTAACTAAAGAGCATTTATGGAAGTGGAGCTGTGGTTTGTACCAGTTTCATATGTAAAGTTGAACTACATATGGTCCGTATGTGTAGGAAATACAGTTGTTTTTTTCTGGGCATGCTCATGGTTCTTGCTGTATTAGAGACGCTCGAAAGAAGAGCTTGCTTCTTGCGTTAAAACAGACTGTGTTTCATGGATCATAACACTGCTCTGAATTTCCCTTCCCAAATGGTGTTAAACCCAGGATCTGTGTCTTCCTACAAGCAAGAGTTCATTTCTGGTAAACCAAGATAATTTTGTGCTCAAATGATTTAACACAGTTCACGAACCCAACGTGATTCTCACAATTAACTAAAGAGCATTTATGTAAGTGCAGCTGGGGTTAGTATCATTTTCATAAGTAGAGTTGAACTATGTAGGGTCCGTATGAGTAGGAAACATTTTTTTTTTCTGGGCATGTTCATGGTTCTTGCTGTATTAGAGACACTCAAAAGAAGAGCTTGCTTCTTGCGTTAAAACAGACTGTGTTTCATGGATGAGAACACTGCTCTGAATTTCCCTTCCCAAACGGTGTTAAACACAGTATCTGTGTCTTCCTACAAGCAAGAGATCATTTCTGGTAAACCAAGTGAATTTTGAGCTCAAATGATTTTACACAGTTCACGAACCCAACGCGATTCTCACAATTATCTAAAGAGCATTTATGTAAGTGGAGCTGTGGTTTGTATCAGTGTCATAAGCAGAGTTGAACTACGTATGCTCTGTATGAGTAGGAAACACAGTTCTTTTATTCTGGGCATGCTCAAGGTTCTTGCTCTATTAGAGATGCTGGAAAGAAGAGCATGCTTCGTACCTTAAAACAGAGTGTGTTTCATGGATGAGAACACTGCACTGAATTTCTCTTCAGAAATGGAGTTAAACCACAGGATCTGTGTCATCCTACAAGCAAGAGTTCATTTCTGGTAAACCAAGAGAATTTTGGGCTCAAATGATTTTACACAGTTCACGAACCCAACGCGATTCTCACTATTAACTAAAGAGCATTTATGTAAGTGAAGCTGGGGTTAGTATCATTTTCATAAGTAGAGTTGAACTAGGTATGGTCCGTATGAGTAGGAAACAGTTTTTTTTTTTTTTTCTGGGCATGTTCATGCTTCTTGCTGTATTAGAGACGCTCAAAAGAAGAGCTTGCTTCTTGCGTTAAAACAGACTGTGTTTCATGGATGAGAACACTGCTCTGAATTTCCCTTCCCAAACGGTGTTAAACCCAGTATCTGTGTCTTCCTACAAGCAAGAGTTCATTTCTGGTAAACCAAGTGAATTTTGGGCTCAAATGATTTTACACAGTTCACCAACCCAACGTGATTCTCACAATTAACTAATGAGCATTTATGTAAGTGGAGCTGTGGTTCGTATCAGTTTCATAAGCAGAGTTGAACTACGTATGCTCTGTATGAGTAGGTAACACAGTTCTCTTATTCTGGGCATGCTCATGGTTCTTGCTGTATTAGAGATGCTGGAAAGAAGACGTTGCTTCTTGCTTTAAAACAGTGTGTTTTTCATTGATTTGAACACTGCTCTGAATTTCCCCTCATAAACGGAATTAAACCACAAGATCTGTGTCTTCCTACAAACAAGAGTTCATTTCTGGTAAACAAAGAGAATTTTGGGCTCAAATGATTTTACACAGTTCACGAACCCAATGTGATTCTCACAATTAACTAAAGAGCATTTATGTAAGTGGAGCTGTGGTTAGTATCAGTTTCATAAGAAGTGTTGAACTATGTATGGTCCGTAAGAGTAGAATCACAGTTCTTTTTTTCTGCACATGCTCAAGGTTCTTGCTCTATTAGAGATGCTGGAAATAAGAGCATGCTTCTTGCGTTAAAACAGAGTGTTTTCCATGGATGAGAACACTGCTCTGAATATCACTTCAGAAACGGAGTTAAACCACAGGATCTGTGTCTTCCTACAACCAAGAGTTCATTTCTGGTAAACCAAGAGAATTTTGTGCTCCAATGATTTAACACAGTTCATGAACCCAACACGATTCTCACAATTAACTAAAGAGCATTTATGTAAGTGGAGCTGTGGTTAGTATCATTTTCATAAGTAGAGTTGAACTATATATGGTCCGTATGTGTAGGAAACACAGTTCTTTTTTTCTGGGCATGCTCATGGTTCTTGCTGTATTACAGAATCTCGAAAGAAGAGCTTGCTTCGTGCGTTAAAACAGAGTATGTTTCATGGGTGAGAACACTGCTCTGAATTTCCCCTCAGAAACGGAATTAAACCACAGGATCTGTGTCTTCCTACAACCAAGAGTTCATTTCTGGTAAACAAAGAGAATTTTGGGCTCAAATGATTTTACACAGTTCACGAACCCAATGCGATTCTCACAATTAACTAAAGAGCATTTATGTAAGTGGAGCTGTGGTTAGTATCAGTTTCATAAGAAGAGTTGAACTATGTATGGTCCGTCAGAGTAGAATCACAGTTCTTTTTTTCTGGAATGCTCATGGTTCTTGCTGTATTAGAAACGCTCGAAAGAAGAGCTTGCTTCTTGCGATAAAACAGACTGTGTTTCATGGATGAGAACACTGCTCTGAATTTCCCTTCAGAAACGGAGTTAAACCCCAGGATCAGTGTATTGCTACAAACCAGAGTTCATTTCTGGTAAACCAAGTGAATTTTGGGCTCAAATGATTTTACACAGTTCACGATCCCAACGTGATTCTCACAATTAGGTAATGAGCATTTATGGAAGTGGAGCTGTGGTTCGTATCAGTTTCATAAGCAGAGTTGAACTACGTATGCTCTGTATGAGTAGGAAACACAGTTCTTTTATTCTGGGCATGCTCATGGTTCTTGCTGTATTAGAGATGCTGGAAATAAGACCTTGCTTCTTGCGTTAAAACAGTGTGTTTTTCATTGATGAGAACACTGCTCTTAATTTCCACTCAGAAACGGAGTTAAAACACAGGATCTGTGTCTTCCTACAAGCAAGAGTTCATTTCTGGTAAACGAAGAGAATTTTGGGCTCAAATGATTTTACCCAGTTCACGATCCCAATGCGATTCTCACTATTAACTAATGAGCATTTATGGAAGTGTAGCTTTGGTTTGTATCAGTTTCATAAGCAGAGTTGAACTACGTATGCTCTGTATGAGTAGGAAACACAGTTCTTTTATTCTGGGCATGCTCATGGTTCTTGCTGTATTAGAGATGCTAGAAAGAAGACCTTGCTTCTTGCGTTAAAACAGAGTGTTTTCCATTAATGTGAACACTGCTCTGAATTTCATTCAGAAACGGAGTTAAACCACAGGATCTGTGTCTTCCTACAACCAAGAGTTCATTTCTGCTAAACCAAGAGAATTTTGTGCTCAAATATTTTTACACAGTTCACGAACCCAACGCGATTCTCACGGTTAACTAATGAGCATTTATGGAAGTGGAGCTGTGGTTAGTATCAGTTTCATAAGCAGAGTTGAACTACGTATGCTCTGTATGAGTAGGAAACACAGTCCTTTTATTCTGGGCATGCTCATGGTTCTTGCAGTATTAGAGATGGTGGAAAGAAGACCTTGCTTCTTGCGTTAAAACAGAGTGTTTTCCATTAATGTGAACACTGCTCCGAAATTCCCTTCAGAAACGGAGTTAAACCACAGGATCTTTGTCTTCCTACAACCAAGAGTTCATTTCTGGTAAACCAAGAGAATTTTGGGCTCAAATGATTTTACTCAGTTCAGGAACACAACGCGATTCTCACAATTAACTAAAAGCATTTATGGAAGTGGAGCTGTGGTTTGTACCAGTTTCATAGGTAAAGTTGAACTACATATGGTCCGTATGAGTAGGAAATACAGTTGTTTTTTTCTGGGCATGCGCATGGTTCTTGCAGTATTAGAGACGCTCGAAAGAAGAGCTTGCTTCTTGCGATAAAACAGACTGTGTTTCATGGATGAGAACACTGCTCTGAATTTCCCTTCAGAAACGGAGTTAAACCCCAGGATCAGTGTATTGCTACAAACAAGAGTTCATTTCTGGTAAAACAAGTGAATTTGGGGCTCAAATGATTTTACACCGTTCACGAACCCAACGCGATTCTCACAATTAACTAAAGAGCATTTATGGAAGTGGAGCTGTGGTTAGTATCAGTTTCATAAGCAGAGTTGATCTATGTATGGTCCGTATGAGTAGAATCACAGTTTTTTTTTTCTGGACATGCTCATGGTTCTTGATGTATTAGAGACGCTCGAAAGAAGAGCTTGCTTATTACGTTACAACAGAGTGTGTTTCATGGATGAGAACACTGCTCTGAATTTCCCTTCCGAAAAGGAGTTAAACCCCAGGATCTGTGTATTCCTACAAGCAAGAGTTCATTTCTGGTAAACCAAGAGAATTTTGGGCTCAAATGATTTAACACAGTTCACGAACCCAACGCGATTCTCACAATTATCTAAAGAGCATTTATGTAAGTGGAGCTGTGGTTTGTATCAGTGTCATAAGCAGAGTTGAACTACGTATGGTCTGTATGAGTAGGAAACACAGTTCTTTTTTTCTGGGCATGCTCAAGGTTCTTGCTCTATTAGAGATGCTGGAAAGAAGAGCATGCTTCTTTCTTTAAAACAGAGTGTTTTCCATTAATGTGAACACTGCTCTGAATTTCCCTTCAGAAACAGAGTTAAACCAAAGGATCTGTGTCTTCCTACAAGCAAGAGTTCATTTCTGCTAAACCAAGGGAATTTCGGGCTCAAATGATTTTACACAGTTCACGAACCCAACGCGATTCTCACTATTAACTAAAGAGCATTTATGGAAGTGGAGCTGTGGTTTGTTTCAGTTTCATAAGCAGAGTTGAACTATGTATGTTCCGTTTGAGTAGGAAACACAGTTCTTTTTTTCTGGAATGCTCATGGTTCCTGCTGTATTAGAGACGCTCGAAAGAAGAGCTTGCTTCTTGCGATAAAACAGACTGTGTTTCATGGATGAGAACACTGCTCTGAATTTTCCTTCAGAAACGGAGTTAAACCCCAGGATCAGTGTATTGCTACAAACAAGAGTCATTTCTGGTAAACCAAGTGAATTTTGGGCTCAAATGATTTTACACAGTTCACGAACCCAACGTGATTCTCCCAATTAACTAATGAGCATTTATGTAAGTGGAGCTGTGGTTAGTATCAGTTTCATAAGCAGAGTTGAACTATGTATGGTCCGTATGAGTAGAATCACAGTTCTTTTTTTCTGGGCATGCTCATGGTTCTTGATGTATTAGAGACGCTCGAAAGAAGAGCTTGCTTATTACGTTACAACAGAGTGTGTTTCATGGATGAGAAGACTGTTCTGAATTTCCCTTCCCAAACTGTGTTAAACCCCAGGATCTGTGTCTTCCTACAAGCAAGAGTTCATTTCTGGTAAACCAAGAGAATTTTGGGCACAAATGATTTTACACAGTTCACGAACCCAACAAGATTCTCACAATTAACTAATGAGCATTTATGTAAGTGGAGCTGTGGTTCATATCAGTTTCATAAGCAGAGTTGAACTACGTATGCTCTGTATGAGTAGGAAACACAGTTCTTTTATTCTGGGCATGCTCATGGTTCTTGCTGTATTAGAGATGCTGAAAAGAAGACCTTGCTTCTTGCGTTAAAACAGTGTGTTTTTCATTGATGAGAACACTGCTCTGAATTTCCCCTCAGAAACGGAATTAAACCACAGGATCTGTGTCTTCCTACAACCAAGAGTTCATTTCTGGTAAACAAAGAGAATTTTGGGCTCAAATGATTTTACACAGTTCACGAACCCAACGCGATTCTCACAATTAACTAAAGAGCATTTATGGAAGTGGAGCTGTGGTTAGTATCAGTTTCATAAGAAGAGTTGAACTATGTATGGTCCGTAAGAGTAGAATCACAGTTCATTTTTTCTGGGCATGCTCATGGTTCTTGCTGTATTAGAGAGGCTCGAAAGAAGAGCTTGCTTCTTGCGTTAAAACAGACTGTGTTTCATGGATGAGAACACTGCTCTGAATTTCCCTTCAGAAACGGAGTTAAACCCTGGGATCTGTGTCTTCCTACAACCAAGAGTTCATTTCTGGTAAAACAAGTGAATTTGGGGCTCAAATGATTTTACACCGTTCACGAACCCAACGCGATTCTCACAATTAACTAAAGAGCATTTATGTAAGTGGAGCTGTGGTTAGTATCATTTTCATAAGTAGAGTTGAACTATATAAGGTCCGTATGTGTAGGAAACACAGTTCTTTTTTTCTGGGCATGCTCATGGTTCTTGATGTATTAGAGAAGCTCGAAAGAAGAGCTTGCTTCGTGCATTAAAACAGAGTATGTTTCATGGATGAGAACACTGCACTGAATTTCTCTTCAGAAATGGAGTTAAACCACAGGATCTGTGTCATCCTACAAGCAAGAGTTCATTTCTGGTAAACCAAGAGAATTTTGGGCTCAAATGATTTTACACAGTTCAGGAACCCAACGAGATTCTCACAATTATCTAAAGAGCATTTATGTAAGTGGAGCTGTGGTTTGTATCAGTTTCATAAGCAGAGTTGAACTACGTATGGTCCCTATGAGTAGGAAACACAGTTCTTTTTTTCTGGGCATGCTCAAGGTTCTTGCCCTATTAGAGATGCTGGAAAGAAGAGCATGCTTCTTTCTTTAAAACAGAGTGTTTTACATTAATATGAACACTGCTCTGAATTTCCCTTCAGAAACGGAGTTAAACCACAGGATCTCTGTCTTCCTACAAGGAAGAGTTCATTTCTGCTAAACCAAGGGAATTTCGGGCTCAAATGATTTTACAGAGTTCACGAACCCAATGCGATTCTCACTATTAACTAAAGAGCATTTATGTAAGTGGATCTGTGATTTGTATCAGTTTCATAAGCAGAGTTGAACTATGTATGGTCCATATGAGTAGAAACACAGTTCTTTTTTTCTGGACATGCTCAAGGTTCTTGCTCTATTAGAGATGCTGGAAAGAAGAGCATGCTTCTTTCTTTAAAACAGAGTGTTTTCCATTAATGTGAACACTGCTCTGAATTTCCCTTCAGAAACGGAGTTAAACCACAGGATCTGTGTCTTCTTACAAGCAAGAGTTCATTTCTGCTAAACCAAGGGAATTTCGGGCTCAAATGATTTTACACAGTTCACGAACCCAATGAGATTTTAACTAATAACTAAAGAGCATTTATGAAAGTGGATCTGTGATTTGTATCAGTTTCATAAGCAGAGTTGAACTATGTATGGTCCATATGAGTAGAAACACAGTTCTTTTTTTCTGGACATGCTCAAATTTCTTGCTCTATTAGAGATGCTGGAATGAAGAGCATGCTTCTTGCATTAAAACAGAGTGTTTTCCATGGATGAGAACACTGCTCTGAATTTCCCTTCAGAAACGGAGTAAAACCACAGGATCTTTGTCTTCCTACAACCAAGAGTTCATTTCTGGTAAACCAAGAGAATTTTGGGCTCAAATGATTTTACACAGTTCACGAACCCAACGCGATTCTCACAATTAACTAAAGAGCATTTATGGAAGTGGAGCTGTGGTTTGTACCAGTTTCATATGGAAAGTTGAACTACATAAGGTCCGTATGAGTAGGAAACACAGTTAATTTTCTGGGCATGCTCATGGTTCTTGCTGTATTAGAGACTCTCGAAAGAAGAGCTTGCTTCTTGCGTTAAAACAGACTGTGTTTCATGGATCAGAACACTGCTCTGAATTTCCCTTCCCAAATGGTGTTAAACCCAGGATCTGTGTCTTCCTACAAGCAAGAGTTCATTTCTGGTAAACCAAGATAATTTTGTGCTCAAATGATTTAACACAGTTCACGAACCCAACGTGATTCTCACAATTAACTAAAGAGCATTTATGTAAGTGCAGCTGGGGTTAGTATCATTTTCATAAGTAGAGTTGAACTATGTAGGGTCCGTATGAGTAGGAAACATTTTTTTTTTCTGGGCATGTTCATGGTTCTTGCTGTATTAGAGACACTCAAAAGAAGAGCTTGCTTCTTGCGTTAAAACAGACTGTGTTTCATGGATGAGAACACTGCTCTGAATTTCCCTTCCCAAACGGTGTTAAACACAGTATCTGTGTCTTCCTACAAGCAAGAGATCATTTCTGGTAAACCAAGTGAATTTTGAGCTCAAATGATTTTACACAGTTCACGAACCCAACGCGATTCTCACAATTATCTAAAGAGCATTTATGTAAGTGGAGCTGTGGTTTGTATCAGTGTCATAAGCAGAGTTGAACTACGTATGCTCTGTATGAGTAGGAAACACAGTTCTTTTATTCTGGGCATGCTCAAGGTTCTTGCTCTATTAGAGATGCTGGAAAGAAGAGCATGCTTCGTACCTTAAAACAGAGTGTGTTTCATGGATGAGAACACTGCACTGAATTTCTCTTCAGAAATGGAGTTAAACCACAGGATCTGTGTCATCCTACAAGCAAGAGTTCATTTCTGGTAAACCAAGAGAATTTTGGGCTCAAATGATTTTACACAGTTCACGAACCCAACGCGATTCTCACTATTAACTAAAGAGCATTTATGTAAGTGAAGCTGGGGTTAGTATCATTTTCATAAGTAGAGTTGAACTAGGTATGGTCCGTATGAGTAGGAAACAGTTTTTTTTTTTTTTTTCTGGGCATGTTCATGCTTCTTGCTGTATTAGAGACGCTCAAAAGAAGAGCTTGCTTCTTGCGTTAAAACAGACTGTGTTTCATGGATGAGAACACTGCTCTGAATTTCCCTTCCCAAACGGTGTTAAACCCAGTATCTGTGTCTTCCTACAAGCAAGAGTTCATTTCTGGTAAACCAAGTGAATTTTGGGCTCAAATGATTTTACACAGTTCACCAACCCAACGTGATTCTCACAATTAACTAATGAGCATTTATGTAAGTGGAGCTGTGGTTCGTATCAGTTTCATAAGCAGAGTTGAACTACGTATGCTCTGTATGAGTAGGTAACACAGTTCTCTTATTCTGGGCATGCTCATGGTTCTTGCTGTATTAGAGATGCTGGAAAGAAGACGTTGCTTCTTGCTTTAAAACAGTGTGTTTTTCATTGATTTGAACACTGCTCTGAATTTCCCCTCATAAACGGAATTAAACCACAAGATCTGTGTCTTCCTACAAACAAGAGTTCATTTCTGGTAAACAAAGAGAATTTTGGGCTCAAATGATTTTACACAGTTCACGAACCCAATGTGATTCTCACAATTAACTAAAGAGCATTTATGTAAGTGGAGCTGTGGTTAGTATCAGTTTCATAAGAAGTGTTGAACTATGTATGGTCCGTAAGAGTAGAATCACAGTTCTTTTTTTCTGCACATGCTCAAGGTTCTTGCTCTATTAGAGATGCTGGAAATAAGAGCATGCTTCTTGCGTTAAAACAGAGTGTTTTCCATGGATGAGAACACTGCTCTGAATATCACTTCAGAAACGGAGTTAAACCACAGGATCTGTGTCTTCCTACAACCAAGAGTTCATTTCTGGTAAACCAAGAGAATTTTGTGCTCCAATGATTTAACACAGTTCATGAACCCAACACGATTCTCACAATTAACTAAAGAGCATTTATGTAAGTGGAGCTGTGGTTAGTATCATTTTCATAAGTAGAGTTGAACTATATATGGTCCGTATGTGTAGGAAACACAGTTCTTTTTTTCTGGGCATGCTCATGGTTCTTGCTGTATTACAGAATCTCGAAAGAAGAGCTTGCTTCGTGCGTTAAAACAGAGTATGTTTCATGGGTGAGAACACTGCTCTGAATTTCCCCTCAGAAACGGAATTAAACCACAGGATCTGTGTCTTCCTACAACCAAGAGTTCATTTCTGGTAAACAAAGAGAATTTTGGGCTCAAATGATTTTACACAGTTCACGAACCCAATGCGATTCTCACAATTAACTAAAGAGCATTTATGTAAGTGGAGCTGTGGTTAGTATCAGTTTCATAAGAAGAGTTGAACTATGTATGGTCCGTCAGAGTAGAATCACAGTTCTTTTTTTCTGGGCATGCTCATGGTTCTTGCTGTATTAGAGAGGCTCGAAAGAAGAGCTTGCTTCTTGCGTTAAAACAGACTGTGTTTCATGGATGAGAACACTGCTCTGAATTTCCCTTTCCAAACGGTGTTAAACACAGTATCTGTGTCTTCCTACAAGCAAGAGATCATTTCTGGTAAACCAAGTGAATTTTGAGCTCAAATGATTTTACACAGTTCACGAACCCAACGCGATTCTCACAATTATCTAAAGAGCATTTATGTAAGTGGAGCTGTGGTTTGTATCAGTGTCATAAGCAGAGTTGAACTACGTATGCTCTGTATGAGTAGGAAACACAGTTCTTTTATTCTGGGCATGCTCAAGGTTCTTGCTCTATTAGAGATGCTGGAAAGAAGAGCATGCTTCGTACCTTAAAACAGAGTGTGTTTCATGGATGAGAACACTGCACTGAATTTCTCTTCAGAAATGGAGTTAAACCACAGGATCTGTGTCATCCTACAAGCAAGAGTTCATTTCTGGTAAACCAAGAGAATTTTGGGCTCAAATGATTTTACACAGTTCACGAACCCAACGCGATTCTCACTATTAACTAAAGAGCATTTATGTAAGTGAAGCTGGGGTTAGTATCATTTTCATAAGTAGAGTTGAACTAGGTATGGTCCGTATGAGTAGGAAACAGTTTTTTTTTTTTTTTCTGGGCATGTTCATGCTTCTTGCTGTATTAGAGACGCTCAAAAGAAGAGCTTGCTTCTTGCGTTAAAACAGACTGTGTTTCATGGATGAGAACACTGCTCTGAATTTCCCTTCCCAAACGGTGTTAAACCCAGTATCTGTGTCTTCCTACAAGCAAGAGTTCATTTCTGGTAAACCAAGTGAATTTTGGGCTCAAATGATTTTACACAGTTCACCAACCCAACGTGATTCTCACAATTAACTAATGAGCATTTATGTAAGTGGAGCTGTGGTTCGTATCAGTTTCATAAGCAGAGTTGAACTACGTATGCTCTGTATGAGTAGGTAACACAGTTCTCTTATTCTGGGCATGCTCATGGTTCTTGCTGTATTAGAGATGCTGGAAAGAAGACGTTGCTTCTTGCTTTAAAACAGTGTGTTTTTCATTGATTTGAACACTGCTCTGAATTTCCCCTCATAAACGGAATTAAACCACAAGATCTGTGTCTTCCTACAAACAAGAGTTCATTTCTGGTAAACAAAGAGAATTTTGGGCTCAAATGATTTTACACAGTTCACGAACCCAATGTGATTCTCACAATTAACTAAAGAGCATTTATGTAAGTGGAGCTGTGGTTAGTATCAGTTTCATAAGAAGTGTTGAACTATGTATGGTCCGTAAGAGTAGAATCACAGTTCTTTTTTTCTGCACATGCTCAAGGTTCTTGCTCTATTAGAGATGCTGGAAATAAGAGCATGCTTCTTGCGTTAAAACAGAGTGTTTTCCATGGATGAGAACACTGCTCTGAATATCACTTCAGAAACGGAGTTAAACCACAGGATCTGTGTCTTCCTACAACCAAGAGTTCATTTCTGGTAAACCAAGAGAATTTTGTGCTCCAATGATTTAACACAGTTCATGAACCCAACACGATTCTCACAATTAACTAAAGAGCATTTATGTAAGTGGAGCTGTGGTTAGTATCATTTTCATAAGTAGAGTTGAACTATATATGGTCCGTATGTGTAGGAAACACAGTTCTTTTTTTCTGGGCATGCTCATGGTTCTTGCTGTATTACAGAATCTCGAAAGAAGAGCTTGCTTCGTGCGTTAAAACAGAGTATGTTTCATGGGTGAGAACACTGCTCTGAATTTCCCCTCAGAAACGGAATTAAACCACAGGATCTGTGTCTTCCTACAACCAAGAGTTCATTTCTGGTAAACAAAGAGAATTTTGGGCTCAAATGATTTTACACAGTTCACGAACCCAATGCGATTCTCACAATTAACTAAAGAGCATTTATGTAAGTGGAGCTGTGGTTAGTATCAGTTTCATAAGAAGAGTTGAACTATGTATGGTCCGTCAGAGTAGAATCACAGTTCTTTTTTTCTGGAATGCTCATGGTTCTTGCTGTATTAGAAACGCTCGAAAGAAGAGCTTGCTTCTTGCGATAAAACAGACTGTGTTTCATGGATGAGAACACTGCTCTGAATTTCCCTTCAGAAACGGAGTTAAACCCCAGGATCAGTGTATTGCTACAAACCAGAGTTCATTTCTGGTAAACCAAGTGAATTTTGGGCTCAAATGATTTTACACAGTTCACGATCCCAACGTGATTCTCACAATTAGGTAATGAGCATTTATGGAAGTGGAGCTGTGGTTCGTATCAGTTTCATAAGCAGAGTTGAACTACGTATGCTCTGTATGAGTAGGAAACACAGTTCTTTTATTCTGGGCATGCTCATGGTTCTTGCTGTATTAGAGATGCTGGAAATAAGACCTTGCTTCTTGCGTTAAAACAGTGTGTTTTTCATTGATGAGAACACTGCTCTTAATTTCCACTCAGAAACGGAGTTAAAACACAGGATCTGTGTCTTCCTACAAGCAAGAGTTCATTTCTGGTAAACGAAGAGAATTTTGGGCTCAAATGATTTTACCCAGTTCACGATCCCAATGCGATTCTCACTATTAACTAATGAGCATTTATGGAAGTGTAGCTTTGGTTTGTATCAGTTTCATAAGCAGAGTTGAACTACGTATGCTCTGTATGAGTAGGAAACACAGTTCTTTTATTCTGGGCATGCTCATGATTCTTGCTGTATTAGAGATGCTAGAAAGAAGACCTTGCTTCTTGCGTTAAAACAGAGTGTTTTCCATTAATGTGAACACTGCTCTGAATTTCATTCAGAAACGGAGTTAAACCACAGGATCTGTGTCTTCCTACAAGCAAGAGTTCATTTCTGCTAAACCAAGAGAATTTTGTGCTCAAATATTTTTACACAGTTCACGAACCCAACGCGATTCTCACGGTTAACTAATGAGCATTTATGTAAGTGGAGCTGTGGTTTGTATCAGTTTCATAAGCAGAGTTGAACTACGTATGCTCTGTATGAGTAGGAAACACAGTCCTTTTATTCTGGGCATGCTCATGGTTCTTGCAGTATTAGAGATGGTGGAAAGAAGACCTTGCTTCTTGCGTTAAAACAGAGTGTTTTCCATTAATGTGAACACTGCTCCGAAATTCCCTTCAGAAACGGAGTTAAACCACAGGATCTTTGTCTTCCTACAACCAAGAGTTCATTTCTGGTAAACCAAGAGAATTTTGGGCTCAAATGATTTTACTCAGTTCAGGAACACAACGCGATTCTCACAATTAACTAAAAGCATTTATGGAAGTGGAGCTGTGGTTTGTACCAGTTTCATAGGTAAAGTTGAACTACATATGGTCCGTATGAGTAGGAAATACAGTTGTTTTTTTCTGGGCATGCGCATGGTTCTTGCAGTATTAGAGACGCTCGAAAGAAGAGCTTGCTTCTTGCGATAAAACAGACTGTGTTTCATGGATGAGAACACTGCTCTGAATTTCCCTTCAGAAACGGAGTTAAACCCCAGGATCAGTGTATTGCTACAAACAAGAGTTCATTTCTGGTAAAACAAGTGAATTTGGGGCTCAAATGATTTTACACCGTTCACGAACCCAACGCGATTCTCACAATTAACTAAAGAGCATTTATGGAAGTGGAGCTGTGGTTAGTATCAGTTTCATAAGCAGAGTTGATCTATGTATGGTCCGTATGAGTAGAATCACAGTTTTTTTTTTCTGGACATGCTCATGGTTCTTGATGTATTAGAGACGCTCGAAAGAAGAGCTTGCTTATTACGTTACAACAGAGTGTGTTTCATGGATGAGAACACTGCTCTGAATTTCCCTTCAGAAACGGAGTAAAACCACAGGATCTTTGTCTTCCTACAACCAAGAGTTCATTTCTGGTAAACCAAGAGAATTTTGGGCTCAAATGATTTTACACAGTTCACGAACCCAACGCGATTCTCACAATTAACTAAAGAGCATTTATGGAAGTGGAGCTGTGGTTTGTACCAGTTTCATATGTAAAGTTGAACTACATATGGTCCGTATGTGTAGGAAATACAGTTGTTTTTTTCTGGGCATGCTCATGGTTCTTGCTGTATTAGAGACGCTCGAAAGAAGAGCTTGCTTCTTGCGTTAAAACAGACTGTGTTTCATGGATCATAACACTGCTCTGAATTTCCCTTCCCAAATGGTGTTAAACCCAGGATCTGTGTCTTCCTACAAGCAAGAGTTCATTTCTGGTAAACCAAGATAATTTTGTGCTCAAATGATTTAACACAGTTCACGAACCCAACGTGATTCTCACAATTAACTAAAGAGCATTTATGTAAGTGCAGCTGGGGTTAGTATCATTTTCATAAGTAGAGTTGAACTATGTAGGGTCCGTATGAGTAGGAAACATTTTTTTTTTCTGGGCATGTTCATGGTTCTTGCTGTATTAGAGACACTCAAAAGAAGAGCTTGCTTCTTGCGTTAAAACAGACTGTGTTTCATGGATGAGAACACTGCTCTGAATTTCCCTTCCCAAACGGTGTTAAACACAGTATCTGTGTCTTCCTACAAGCAAGAGATCATTTCTGGTAAACCAAGTGAATTTTGAGCTCAAATGATTTTACACAGTTCACGAACCCAACGCGATTCTCACAATTATCTAAAGAGCATTTATGTAAGTGGAGCTGTGGTTTGTATCAGTGTCATAAGCAGAGTTGAACTACGTATGCTCTGTATGAGTAGGAAACACAGTTCTTTTATTCTGGGCATGCTCAAGGTTCTTGCTCTATTAGAGATGCTGGAAAGAAGAGCATGCTTCGTACCTTAAAACAGAGTGTGTTTCATGGATGAGAACACTGCACTGAATTTCTCTTCAGAAATGGAGTTAAACCACAGGATCTGTGTCATCCTACAAGCAAGAGTTCATTTCTGGTAAACCAAGAGAATTTTGGGCTCAAATGATTTTACACAGTTCACGAACCCAACGCGATTCTCACTATTAACTAAAGAGCATTTATGTAAGTGAAGCTGGGGTTAGTATCATTTTCATAAGTAGAGTTGAACTAGGTATGGTCCGTATGAGTAGGAAACAGTTTTTTTTTTTTTTTCTGGGCATGTTCATGCTTCTTGCTGTATTAGAGACGCTCAAAAGAAGAGCTTGCTTCTTGCGTTAAAACAGACTGTGTTTCATGGATGAGAACACTGCTCTGAATTTCCCTTCCCAAACGGTGTTAAACCCAGTATCTGTGTCTTCCTACAAGCAAGAGTTCATTTCTGGTAAACCAAGTGAATTTTGGGCTCAAATGATTTTACACAGTTCACCAACCCAACGTGATTCTCACAATTAACTAATGAGCATTTATGTAAGTGGAGCTGTGGTTCGTATCAGTTTCATAAGCAGAGTTGAACTACGTATGCTCTGTATGAGTAGGTAACACAGTTCTCTTATTCTGGGCATGCTCATGGTTCTTGCTGTATTAGAGATGCTGGAAAGAAGACGTTGCTTCTTGCTTTAAAACAGTGTGTTTTTCATTGATTTGAACACTGCTCTGAATTTCCCCTCATAAACGGAATTAAACCACAAGATCTGTGTCTTCCTACAAACAAGAGTTCATTTCTGGTAAACAAAGAGAATTTTGGGCTCAAATGATTTTACACAGTTCACGAACCCAATGTGATTCTCACAATTAACTAAAGAGCATTTATGTAAGTGGAGCTGTGGTTAGTATCAGTTTCATAAGAAGTGTTGAACTATGTATGGTCCGTAAGAGTAGAATCACAGTTCTTTTTTTCTGCACATGCTCAAGGTTCTTGCTCTATTAGAGATGCTGGAAATAAGAGCATGCTTCTTGCGTTAAAACAGAGTGTTTTCCATGGATGAGAACACTGCTCTGAATATCACTTCAGAAACGGAGTTAAACCACAGGATCTGTGTCTTCCTACAACCAAGAGTTCATTTCTGGTAAACCAAGAGAATTTTGTGCTCCAATGATTTAACACAGTTCATGAACCCAACACGATTCTCACAATTAACTAAAGAGCATTTATGTAAGTGGAGCTGTGGTTAGTATCATTTTCATAAGTAGAGTTGAACTATATATGGTCCGTATGTGTAGGAAACACAGTTCTTTTTTTCTGGGCATGCTCATGGTTCTTGCTGTATTACAGAATCTCGAAAGAAGAGCTTGCTTCGTGCGTTAAAACAGAGTATGTTTCATGGGTGAGAACACTGCTCTGAATTTCCCCTCAGAAACGGAATTAAACCACAGGATCTGTGTCTTCCTACAACCAAGAGTTCATTTCTGGTAAACAAAGAGAATTTTGGGCTCAAATGATTTTACACAGTTCACGAACCCAATGCGATTCTCACAATTAACTAAAGAGCATTTATGTAAGTGGAGCTGTGGTTAGTATCAGTTTCATAAGAAGAGTTGAACTATGTATGGTCCGTCAGAGTAGAATCACAGTTCTTTTTTTCTGGAATGCTCATGGTTCTTGCTGTATTAGAAACGCTCGAAAGAAGAGCTTGCTTCTTGCGATAAAACAGACTGTGTTTCATGGATGAGAACACTGCTCTGAATTTCCCTTCAGAAACGGAGTTAAACCCCAGGATCAGTGTATTGCTACAAACCAGAGTTCATTTCTGGTAAACCAAGTGAATTTTGGGCTCAAATGATTTTACACAGTTCACGATCCCAACGTGATTCTCACAATTAGGTAATGAGCATTTATGGAAGTGGAGCTGTGGTTCGTATCAGTTTCATAAGCAGAGTTGAACTACGTATGCTCTGTATGAGTAGGAAACACAGTTCTTTTATTCTGGGCATGCTCATGGTTCTTGCTGTATTAGAGATGCTGGAAATAAGACCTTGCTTCTTGCGTTAAAACAGTGTGTTTTTCATTGATGAGAACACTGCTCTTAATTTCCACTCAGAAACGGAGTTAAAACACAGGATCTGTGTCTTCCTACAAGCAAGAGTTCATTTCTGGTAAACGAAGAGAATTTTGGGCTCAAATGATTTTACCCAGTTCACGATCCCAATGCGATTCTCACTATTAACTAATGAGCATTTATGGAAGTGTAGCTTTGGTTTGTATCAGTTTCATAAGCAGAGTTGAACTACGTATGCTCTGTATGAGTAGGAAACACAGTTCTTTTATTCTGGGCATGCTCATGGTTCTTGCTGTATTAGAGATGCTAGAAAGAAGACCTTGCTTCTTGCGTTAAAACAGAGTGTTTTCCATTAATGTGAACACTGCTCTGAATTTCATTCAGAAACGGAGTTAAACCACAGGATCTGTGTCTTCCTACAACCAAGAGTTCATTTCTGCTAAACCAAGAGAATTTTGTGCTCAAATATTTTTACACAGTTCACGAACCCAACGCGATTCTCACGGTTAACTAATGAGCATTTATGGAAGTGGAGCTGTGGTTAGTATCAGTTTCATAAGCAGAGTTGAACTACGTATGCTCTGTATGAGTAGGAAACACAGTCCTTTTATTCTGGGCATGCTCATGGTTCTTGCAGTATTAGAGATGGTGGAAAGAAGACCTTGCTTCTTGCGTTAAAACAGAGTGTTTTCCATTAATGTGAACACTGCTCCGAAATTCCCTTCAGAAACGGAGTTAAACCACAGGATCTTTGTCTTCCTACAACCAAGAGTTCATTTCTGGTAAACCAAGAGAATTTTGGGCTCAAATGATTTTACTCAGTTCAGGAACACAACGCGATTCTCACAATTAACTAAAAGCATTTATGGAAGTGGAGCTGTGGTTTGTACCAGTTTCATAGGTAAAGTTGAACTACATATGGTCCGTATGAGTAGGAAATACAGTTGTTTTTTTCTGGGCATGCGCATGGTTCTTGCAGTATTAGAGACGCTCGAAAGAAGAGCTTGCTTCTTGCGATAAAACAGACTGTGTTTCATGGATGAGAACACTGCTCTGAATTTCCCTTCAGAAACGGAGTTAAACCCCAGGATCAGTGTATTGCTACAAACAAGAGTTCATTTCTGGTAAAACAAGTGAATTTGGGGCTCAAATGATTTTACACCGTTCACGAACCCAACGCGATTCTCACAATTAACTAAAGAGCATTTATGGAAGTGGAGCTGTGGTTAGTATCAGTTTCATAAGCAGAGTTGATCTATGTATGGTCCGTATGAGTAGAATCACAGTTTTTTTTTTCTGGACATGCTCATGGTTCTTGATGTATTAGAGACGCTCGAAAGAAGAGCTTGCTTATTACGTTACAACAGAGTGTGTTTCATGGATGAGAACACTGCTCTGAATTTCCCTTCCGAAAAGGAGTTAAACCCCAGGATCTGTGTATTCCTACAAGCAAGAGTTCATTTCTGGTAAACCAAGAGAATTTTGGGCTCAAATGATTTAACACAGTTCACGAACCCAACGCGATTCTCACAATTATCTAAAGAGCATTTATGTAAGTGGAGCTGTGGTTTGTATCAGTGTCATAAGCAGAGTTGAACTACGTATGGTCTGTATGAGTAGGAAACACAGTTCTTTTTTTCTGGGCATGCTCAAGGTTCTTGCTCTATTAGAGATGCTGGAAAGAAGAGCATGCTTCTTTCTTTAAAACAGAGTGTTTTCCATTAATGTGAACACTGCTCTGAATTTCCCTTCAGAAACAGAGTTAAACCAAAGGATCTGTGTCTTCCTACAAGCAAGAGTTCATTTCTGCTAAACCAAGGGAATTTCGGGCTCAAATGATTTTACACAGTTCACGAACCCAACGCGATTCTCACTATTAACTAAAGAGCATTTATGGAAGTGGAGCTGTGGTTTGTTTCAGTTTCATAAGCAGAGTTGAACTATGTATGTTCCGTTTGAGTAGGAAACACAGTTCTTTTTTTCTGGAATGCTCATGGTTCCTGCTGTATTAGAGACGCTCGAAAGAAGAGCTTGCTTCTTGCGATAAAACAGACTGTGTTTCATGGATGAGAACACTGCTCTGAATTTTCCTTCAGAAACGGAGTTAAACCCCAGGATCAGTGTATTGCTACAAACAAGAGTCATTTCTGGTAAACCAAGTGAATTTTGGGCTCAAATGATTTTACACAGTTCACGAACCCAACGTGATTCTCCCAATTAACTAATGAGCATTTATGTAAGTGGAGCTGTGGTTAGTATCAGTTTCATAAGCAGAGTTGAACTATGTATGGTCCGTATGAGTAGAATCACAGTTCTTTTTTTCTGGGCATGCTCATGGTTCTTGATGTATTAGAGACGCTCGAAAGAAGAGCTTGCTTATTACGTTACAACAGAGTGTGTTTCATGGATGAGAAGACTGTTCTGAATTTCCCTTCCCAAACTGTGTTAAACCCCAGGATCTGTGTCTTCCTACAAGCAAGAGTTCATTTCTGGTAAACCAAGAGAATTTTGGGCACAAATGATTTTACACAGTTCACGAACCCAACAAGATTCTCACAATTAACTAATGAGCATTTATGTAAGTGGAGCTGTGGTTCATATCAGTTTCATAAGCAGAGTTGAACTACGTATGCTCTGTATGAGTAGGAAACACAGTTCTTTTATTCTGGGCATGCTCATGGTTCTTGCTGTATTAGAGATGCTGAAAAGAAGACCTTGCTTCTTGCGTTAAAACAGTGTGTTTTTCATTGATGAGAACACTGCTCTGAATTTCCCCTCAGAAACGGAATTAAACCACAGGATCTGTGTCTTCCTACAACCAAGAGTTCATTTCTGGTAAACAAAGAGAATTTTGGGCTCAAATGATTTTACACAGTTCACGAACCCAACGCGATTCTCACAATTAACTAAAGAGCATTTATGGAAGTGGAGCTGTGGTTAGTATCAGTTTCATAAGAAGAGTTGAACTATGTATGGTCCGTAAGAGTAGAATCACAGTTCATTTTTTCTGGGCATGCTCATGGTTCTTGCTGTATTAGAGAGGCTCGAAAGAAGAGCTTGCTTCTTGCGTTAAAACAGACTGTGTTTCATGGATGAGAACACTGCTCTGAATTTCCCTTCAGAAACGGAGTTAAACCCTGGGATCTGTGTCTTCCTACAACCAAGAGTTCATTTCTGGTAAAACAAGTGAATTTGGGGCTCAAATGATTTTACACCGTTCACGAACCCAACGCGATTCTCACAATTAACTAAAGAGCATTTATGTAAGTGGAGCTGTGGTTAGTATCATTTTCATAAGTAGAGTTGAACTATATAAGGTCCGTATGTGTAGGAAACACAGTTCTTTTTTTCTGGGCATGCTCATGGTTCTTGATGTATTAGAGAAGCTCGAAAGAAGAGCTTGCTTCGTGCATTAAAACAGAGTATGTTTCATGGATGAGAACACTGCACTGAATTTCTCTTCAGAAATGGAGTTAAACCACAGGATCTGTGTCATCCTACAAGCAAGAGTTCATTTCTGGTAAACCAAGAGAATTTTGGGCTCAAATGATTTTACACAGTTCAGGAACCCAACGAGATTCTCACAATTATCTAAAGAGCATTTATGTAAGTGGAGCTGTGGTTTGTATCAGTTTCATAAGCAGAGTTGAACTACGTATGGTCCCTATGAGTAGGAAACACAGTTCTTTTTTTCTGGGCATGCTCAAGGTTCTTGCCCTATTAGAGATGCTGGAAAGAAGAGCATGCTTCTTTCTTTAAAACAGAGTGTTTTACATTAATATGAACACTGCTCTGAATTTCCCTTCAGAAACGGAGTTAAACCACAGGATCTCTGTCTTCCTACAAGGAAGAGTTCATTTCTGCTAAACCAAGGGAATTTCGGGCTCAAATGATTTTACAGAGTTCACGAACCCAATGCGATTCTCACTATTAACTAAAGAGCATTTATGTAAGTGGATCTGTGATTTGTATCAGTTTCATAAGCAGAGTTGAACTATGTATGGTCCATATGAGTAGAAACACAGTTCTTTTTTTCTGGACATGCTCAAGGTTCTTGCTCTATTAGAGATGCTGGAAAGAAGAGCATGCTTCTTTCTTTAAAACAGAGTGTTTTCCATTAATGTGAACACTGCTCTGAATTTCCCTTCAGAAACGGAGTTAAACCACAGGATCTGTGTCTTCTTACAAGCAAGAGTTCATTTCTGCTAAACCAAGGGAATTTCGGGCTCAAATGATTTTACACAGTTCACGAACCCAATGAGATTTTAACTAATAACTAAAGAGCATTTATGAAAGTGGATCTGTGATTTGTATCAGTTTCATAAGCAGAGTTGAACTATGTATGGTCCATATGAGTAGAAACACAGTTCTTTTTTTCTGGACATGCTCAAATTTCTTGCTCTATTAGAGATGCTGGAATGAAGAGCATGCTTCTTGCATTAAAACAGAGTGTTTTCCATGGATGAGAACACTGCTCTGAATTTCCCTTCAGAAACGGAGTAAAACCACAGGATCTTTGTCTTCCTACAACCAAGAGTTCATTTCTGGTAAACCAAGAGAATTTTGGGCTCAAATGATTTTACACAGTTCACGAACCCAACGCGATTCTCACAATTAACTAAAGAGCATTTATGGAAGTGGAGCTGTGGTTTGTACCAGTTTCATATGGAAAGTTGAACTACATAAGGTCCGTATGAGTAGGAAACACAGTTAATTTTCTGGGCATGCTCATGGTTCTTGCTGTATTAGAGACTCTCGAAAGAAGAGCTTGCTTCTTGCGTTAAAACAGACTGTGTTTCATGGATCAGAACACTGCTCTGAATTTCCCTTCCCAAATGGTGTTAAACCCAGGATCTGTGTCTTCCTACAAGCAAGAGTTCATTTCTGGTAAACCAAGATAATTTTGTGCTCAAATGATTTAACACAGTTCACGAACCCAACGTGATTCTCACAATTAACTAAAGAGCATTTATGTAAGTGCAGCTGGGGTTAGTATCATTTTCATAAGTAGAGTTGAACTATGTAGGGTCCGTATGAGTAGGAAACATTTTTTTTTTCTGGGCATGTTCATGGTTCTTGCTGTATTAGAGACACTCAAAAGAAGAGCTTGCTTCTTGCGTTAAAACAGACTGTGTTTCATGGATGAGAACACTGCTCTGAATTTCCCTTCCCAAACGGTGTTAAACACAGTATCTGTGTCTTCCTACAAGCAAGAGATCATTTCTGGTAAACCAAGTGAATTTTGAGCTCAAATGATTTTACACAGTTCACGAACCCAACGCGATTCTCACAATAATCTAAAGAGCATTTATGTAAGTGGAGCTGTGGTTTGTATCAGTGTCATAAGCAGAGTTGAACTACGTATGCTCTGTATGAGTAGGAAACACAGTTCTTTTATTCTGGGCATGCTCAAGGTTCTTGCTCTATTAGAGATGCTGGAAAGAAGAGCATGCTTCGTACCTTAAAACAGAGTGTGTTTCATGGATGAGAACACTGCACTGAATTTCTCTTCAGAAATGGAGTTAAACCACAGGATCTGTGTCATCCTACAAGCAAGAGTTCATTTCTGGTAAACCAAGAGAATTTTGGGCTCAAATGATTTTACACAGTTCACGAACCCAACGCGATTCTCACTATTAACTAAAGAGCATTTATGTAAGTGAAGCTGGGGTTAGTATCATTTTCATAAGTAGAGTTGAACTAGGTATGGTCCGTATGAGTAGGAAACAGTTTTTTTTTTTTTTTTCTGGGCATGTTCATGCTTCTTGCTGTATTAGAGACGCTCAAAAGAAGAGCTTGCTTCTTGCGTTAAAACAGACTGTGTTTCATGGATGAGAACACTGCTCTGAATTTCCCTTCCCAAACGGTGTTAAACCCAGTATCTGTGTCTTCCTACAAGCAAGAGTTCATTTCTGGTAAACCAAGTGAATTTTGGGCTCAAATGATTTTACACAGTTCACCAACCCAACGTGATTCTCACAATTAACTAATGAGCATTTATGTAAGTGGAGCTGTGGTTCGTATCAGTTTCATAAGCAGAGTTGAACTACGTATGCTCTGTATGAGTAGGTAACACAGTTCTCTTATTCTGGGCATGCTCATGGTTCTTGCTGTATTAGAGATGCTGGAAAGAAGACGTTGCTTCTTGCTTTAAAACAGTGTGTTTTTCATTGATTTGAACACTGCTCTGAATTTCCCCTCATAAACGGAATTAAACCACAAGATCTGTGTCTTCCTACAAACAAGAGTTCATTTCTGGTAAACAAAGAGAATTTTGGGCTCAAATGATTTTACACAGTTCACGAACCCAATGTGATTCTCACAATTAACTAAAGAGCATTTATGTAAGTGGAGCTGTGGTTAGTATCAGTTTCATAAGAAGTGTTGAACTATGTATGGTCCGTAAGAGTAGAATCACAGTTCTTTTTTTCTGCACATGCTCAAGGTTCTTGCTCTATTAGAGATGCTGGAAATAAGAGCATGCTTCTTGCGTTAAAACAGAGTGTTTTCCATGGATGAGAACACTGCTCTGAATATCACTTCAGAAACGGAGTTAAACCACAGGATCTGTGTCTTCCTACAACCAAGAGTTCATTTCTGGTAAACCAAGAGAATTTTGTGCTCCAATGATTTAACACAGTTCATGAACCCAACACGATTCTCACAATTAACTAAAGAGCATTTATGTAAGTGGAGCTGTGGTTAGTATCATTTTCATAAGTAGAGTTGAACTATATATGGTCCGTATGTGTAGGAAACACAGTTCTTTTTTTCTGGGCATGCTCATGGTTCTTGCTGTATTACAGAATCTCGAAAGAAGAGCTTGCTTCGTGCGTTAAAACAGAGTATGTTTCATGGGTGAGAACACTGCTCTGAATTTCCCCTCAGAAACGGAATTAAACCACAGGATCTGTGTCTTCCTACAACCAAGAGTTCATTTCTGGTAAACAAAGAGAATTTTGGGCTCAAATGATTTTACACAGTTCACGAACCCAATGCGATTCTCACAATTAACTAAAGAGCATTTATGTAAGAGGAGCTGTGGTTAGTATCAGTTTCATAAGAAGAGTTGAACTATGTATGGTCCATCAGAGTAGAATCACAGTTCTTTTTTTCTGGGCATGCTCATGGTTCTTGCTGTATTAGAGAGGCTCGAAAGAAGAGCTTGCTTCTTGCGTTAAAACAGACTGTGTTTCATGGATGAGAACACTGCTCTGAATTTCCCTTCCCAAACGGTGTTAAACACAGTATCTGTGTCTTCCTACAAGCAAGAGATCATTTCTGGTAAACCAAGTGAATTTTGAGCTCAAATGATTTTACACAGTTCACGAACCCAACGCGATTCTCACAATTATCTAAAGAGCATTTATGTAAGTGGAGCTGTGGTTTGTATCAGTGTCATAAGCAGAGTTGAACTACGTATGCTCTGTATGAGTAGGAAACACAGTTCTTTTATTCTGGGCATGCTCAAGGTTCTTGCTCTATTAGAGATGCTGGAAAGAAGAGCATGCTTCGTACCTTAAAACAGAGTGTGTTTCATGGATGAGAACACTGCACTGAATTTCTCTTCAGAAATGGAGTTAAACCACAGGATCTGTGTCATCCTACAAGCAAGAGTTCATTTCTGGTAAACCAAGAGAATTTTGGGCTCAAATGATTTTACACAGTTCACGAACCCAACGCGATTCTCACTATTAACTAAAGAGCATTTATGTAAGTGAAGCTGGGGTTAGTATCATTTTTATAAGTAGAGTTGAACTACGTATGGTCCATATGAGTAGGAAACAGTTTTTTTTTTTTTTTCTGGGCATGTTCATGCTTCTTGCTGTATTAGAGACGCTCAAAAGAAGAGCTTGCTTCTTGCGTTAAAACAGACTGTGTTTCATGGATGAGAACACTGCTCTGAATTTCCCTTCCCAAACGGTGTTAAACCCAGTATCTGTGTCTTCCTACAAGCAAGAGTTCATTTCTGGTAAACCAAGTGAATTTTGGGCTCAAATGATTTTACACAGTTCACCAACCCAACGTGATTCTCACAATTAACTAATGAGCATTTATGTAAGTGGAGCTGTGGCTCATATCAGTTTCATAAGCAGAGTTGAACTACGTATGCTCTGTATGAGTAGGTAACACAGTTCTCTTATTCTGGGCATGCTCATGGTTCTTGCTGTATTAGAGACGCTCGAAAGAAGAGCTTGCTTCTTGCGTTATAACAGAGTGTGTTTCATGGATGAGAACACTGCTCTGAATTTCCCTTCCCACACGGGGTTCACCCCCAGGATCTGTGTCTTCCTACAAGCAAGAGTTCATTTCTGGTAAACTAAGTGAATTTTGCACTCAAATGATTTTACACAGTTCACGAACCCAATGCGATTCTCACGATTAACAAATGAGCATTTATGTAAGTGGAGCTGTGGTTTGTATCAGTTTCATAAGCAGAGTTGAAGTATGTATGGTCCATATGAGTAGAAACAGAGTTCTTTTATTCTGGGCATGCTCATGGTTCTTGCTCTATTAGAGATGCTGTAAAGAAGAGCATGCTTCTTGCGTTAAAACAGAGTGTTTTCCATGGATGAGAACACTGCTCTGAATATCACTTCAGAAACGGAGTTAAACCACAGGATCTGTGTCTTCCTACAACCAAGAGTTCATTTCTGGTAAACCAAGAGAATTTTGTGCTCCAATGATTTAACACAGTTCATGAACCCAACACGATTCTCACAATTAACTAAAGAGCATTTATGTAAGTGGAGCTGTGGTTAGTATCATTTTCATAAGTAGAGTTGAACTATATATGGTCCGTATGTGTAGGAAACACAGTTCTTTTTTTCTGGGCATGCTCATGGTTCTTGCTGTATTACAGAATCTCGAAAGAAGAGCTTGCTTCGTGCGTTAAAACAGAGTATGTTTCATGGGTGAGAACACTGCTCTGAATTTCCCCTCAGAAACGGAATTAAACCACAGGATCTGTGTCTTCCTACAACCAAGAGTTCATTTCTGGTAAACAAAGAGAATTTTGGGCTCAAATGATTTTACACAGTTCACGAACCCAATGCGATTCTCACAATTAACTAAAGAGCATTTATGTAAGTGGAGCTGTGGTTAGTATCAGTTTCATAAGAAGAGTTGAACTATGTATGGTCCGTCAGAGTAGAATCACAGTTCTTTTTTTCTGGGCATGCTCATGGTTCTTGCTGTATTAGAGAGGCTCGAAAGAAGAGCTTGCTTCTTGCGTTAAAACAGACTGTGTTTCATGGATGAGAACACTGCTCTGAATTTCCCTTCAGAAACGGAGTTAAACCACAGGATCTGTGTCTTCCTACAACCAAGAGTTCATTTCTGGAAAAACCAAGAGAATTTTGGGCTCAAATGATTTTACACAGTTCACGAACCCAACGCGATTCTCACAATTAACTAAATAGCATTTATGGAAGTGGAGCTGTGGTTTGTACCAGTTTCATATGTAAAGTTGAACTACATATGGTCCGAATGAGTAGGAAATACAGTTGTTTTTTTCTGGGCATGCTTATTTTTCTTGCTGTATTAGAGAAGCTCGAAAGAAGAGCTTGGTAATTGCGATATTACAGAGGGTGTTTCATGGATGAGAACACTGCTCTTAATTTCCCTTCCCACACGGAGTTCAACCCCAGGATCTGTGTCTTCCTACAAGCAAGAGTTCATTTCTGGTAAACAAAGAGAATTTTGGGCTCAAATGATTTGACCCAGTTCACAAACCCAATGCGATTCTCACGATTAACTAATGAGCATTTATGTAAGTGGAGCTGTGGTTCGTATCAGTTTCATAAGAGGAGTTGAACTATGTATGCTCTGTATGAGTAGGAAACACAGTTCTTTTATTCTGGGCATGCTCATGGTTCTTGATGTATTAGAGATGCCGGAAAGAAGAACTTGCTTCTTGCGTTAAAACAGAGTGTTTTCCATTAATGTGAACACTGCTCCGAAATTCCCTTCAGAAACGGAGATAAACCACAGGATCTGTGTCTACCTACAAGCAAGAGTTCATTTCTGGTAAACCAAGGCAATTTCGTGCTCAAATGATTTTACACAGTTCACAAACCCAACGTGATTCTCACAATTAACTAAAGAGCATTTATGTAAGTGGAGCTGTGGTTTGTTTCAGTTTCATAAGCAGAGTTGGACTATGTATGTTCCGTTTCAGTAGGAAACACAGTTCTTTTTTTCTGGAATGCTCATGGTTCTTGCTGTATTAGAAACGCTCGAAAGAAGAGCTTGCTTCTTGCGATAAAACAGACTGTGTTTCATGGATGAGAACACTGCTCTGAATTTCCCTTCAGAAACGGAGTTAAACCCCAGGATCAGTGTATTGCTACAAACCAGAGTTCATTTCTGGTAAACCAAGTGAATTTTGGGCTCAAATGATTTTACACAGTTCACGATCCCAACGTGATTCTCACAATTAGGTAATGAGCATTTATGGAAGTGGAGCTGTGGTTCGTATCAGTTTCATAAGCAGAGTTGAACTACGTATGCTCTGTATGAGTAGGAAACACAGTTCTTTTATTCTCGGCATGCTCATGGTTCTTGCTGTATTAGAGATGCTGGAAATAAGACCTTGCTTCTTGCGTTAAAACAGTGTGTTTTTCATTGATGAGAACACTGCTCTTAATTTCCACTCAGAAACGGAGTTAAAACACAGGATCTGTGTCTTCCTACAAGCAAGAGTTCATTTCTGGTAAACCAAGAGAATTTTGGGCTCAAATGATTTTACACAGTTCACGAACCCAATGCGATTCTCACTATTAAATAATGAGCATTTATGGAAGTGTAGCTTTGGTTTGTATCAGTTTCATAAGCAGAGTTGAACTACGTATGCTCTGTATGAGTAGGAAACACAGTTCTTTTATTCTGGGCATGCTCATGGTTCTTGCTGTATTAGAGATGCTAGAAAGAAGACCTTGCTTCTTGCGTTAAAACAGAGTGTTTTCCATTAATGTGAACACTGCTCTGAATTTCATTCAGAAACGGAGTTAAACCACAGGATCTGTGTCTTCCTACAACCAAGAGTTCATTTCTGCTAAACCAAGAGAATTTTGTGCTCAAATATTTTTACACAGTTCACGAACCCAACGCGATTCTCACGGTTAACTAATGAGCATTTATGTAAGTGGAGCTGTGGTTTGTATCAGTTTCATAAGCAGAGTTGAACTACGTATGCTCTGTATGAGTAGGAAACACAGTCCTTTTATTCTGGGCATGCTCATGGTTCTTGCAGTATTAGAGATGGTGGAAAGAAGACCTTGCTTCTTGCGTTAAAACAGAGTGTTTTCCATTAATGTGAACACTGCTCCGAAATTCCCTTCAGAAACGGAGTTAAACCACAGGATCTTTGTCTTCCTACAACCAAGAGTTCATTTCTGGTAAACCAAGAGAATTTTGGGCTCAAATGATTTTACTCAGTTCAGGAACACAACGCGATTCTCACAATTAACTAAAAGCATTTATGGAAGTGGAGCTGTGGTTTGTACCAGTTTCATAGGTAAAGTTGAACTACATATGGTCCGTATGAGTAGGAAATACAGTTGTTTTTTTCTGGGCATGTGCATGGTTCTTGCAGTATTAGAGACGCTCGAAAGAAGAGCTTGCTTCTTGCGATAAAACAGACTGTGTTTCATGGATGAGAACACTGCTCTGAATTTCCCTTCAGAAACGGAGTTAAACCCCAGGATCAGTGTATTGCTACAAACAAGAGTTCATTTCTGGTAAAACAAGTGAATTTGGGGCTCAAATGATTTTACACCGTTCACGAACCCAACGCGATTCTCACAATTAACTAAAGAGCATTTATGGAAGTGGAGCTGTGGTTAGTATCAGTTTCATAAGCAGAGTTGATCTATGTATGGTCCGTATGAGTAGAATCACAGTTCTTTTTTTCTGGACATGCTCATGGTTCTTGATGTATTAGAGACGCTCGAAAGAAGAGCTTGCTTATTACGTTACAACAGAGTGTGTTTCATGGATGAGAACACTGCTCTGAATTTCCCTTCCGAAAAGGAGTTAAACCCCAGGATCTGTGTATTCCTACAAGCAAGAGTTCATTTCTGGTAAACCAAGAGAATTTTGGGCTCAAATGATTTAACACAGTTCACGAACCCAACGCGATTCTCACAATTATCTAAAGAGCATTTATGTAAGTGGAGCTGTGGTTTGTATCAGTGTCATAAGCAGAGTTGAACTACGTATGGTCCGTATGAGTAGGAAACACAGTTCTTTTTTTCTGGGCATGCTCATGGTTCTTGCTCTATTAGAGATGCTGGAAAGAAGAGCATGCTTCTTTCTTTAAAACAGAGTGTTTTCCATTAATGTGAACACTGCTCTGAATTTCCCTTCAGAAACAGAGTTAAACCAAAGGATCTGTGTCTTCCTACAAGCAAGAGTTCATTTCTGCTAAACCAAGGGAATTTCGGGCTCAAATGATTTTACACAGTTCACGAACCCAACGCGATTCTCACTATTAACTAAAGAGCATTTATGGAAGTGGAGCTGTGGTTTGTTTCAGTTTCATAAGCAGAGTTGAACTATGTATGTTCCGTTTGAGTAGGAAACACAGTTCTTTTTTTCTGGAATGCTCATGGTTCCTGCTGTATTAGAGACGCTCGAAAGAAGAGCTTGCTTCTTGCGATAATACAGACTGTGTTTCATGGATGAGAACACTGCTCTGAATTTCCCTTCAGAAACGGAGTTAAACCCCAGGATCAGTGTATTGCTACAAACCAGAGTTCATTTCTGGTAAACCAAGTGAATTTTGGGCTCAAATGATTTTACACAGTTCACGATCCCAACGTGATTCTCACAATTAGGTAATGAGCATTTATGGAAGTGGAGCTGTGGTTCGTATCAGTTTCATAAGCAGAGTTGAACTACGTATGCTCTGTATGAGTAGGAAACACAGTTCTTTTATTCTCGGCATGCTCATGGTTCTTGCTGTATTAGAGATGCTGGAAATAAGACCTTGCTTCTTGCGTTAAAACAGTGTGTTTTTCATTGATGAGAACACTGCTCTTAATTTCCACTCAGAAACGGAGTTAAAACACAGGATCTGTGTCTTCCTACAAGCAAGAGTTCATTTCTGGTAAACCCAGAGAATTTTGGGCTCAAATGATTTTACACAGTTCACGAACCCAATGCGATTCTCACTATTAAATAATGAGCATTTATGGAAGTGTAGCTTTGGTTTGTATCAGTTTCATAAGCAGAGTTGAACTACGTATGCTCTGTATGAGTAGGAAACACAGTTCTTTTATTCTGGGCATGCTCATGGTTCTTGCTGTATTAGAGATGCTAGAAAGAAGACCTTGCTTCTTGCGTTAAAACAGAGTGTTTTCCATTAATGTGAACACTGCTCTGAATTTCATTCAGAAACGGAGTTAAACCACAGGATCTGTGTCTTCCTACAACCAAGAGTTCATTTCTGCTAAACCAAGAGAATTTTGGGCTCAAATGATTTTACTCAGTTCAGGAACACAACGCGATTCTCACAATTAACTAAAAGCATTTATGGAAGTGGAGCTGTGGTTTGTACCAGTTTCATAGGTAAAGTTGAACTACATATGGTCCGTATGAGTAGGAAATACAGTTGTTTTTTTCTGGGCATGTGCATGGTTCTTGCAGTATTAGAGACGCTCGAAAGAAGAGCTTGCTTCTTGCGATAAAACAGACTGTGTTTCATGGATGAGAACACTGCTCTGAATTTCCCTTCAGAAACGGAGTTAAACCCCAGGATCAGTGTATTGCTACAAACAAGAGTTCATTTCTGGTAAAACAAGTGAATTTGGGGCTCAAATGATTTTACACCGTTCACGAACCCAACGCGATTCTCACAATTAACTAAAGAGCATTTATGGAAGTGGAGCTGTGGTTAGTATCAGTTTCATAAGCAGAGTTGATCTATGTATGGTCCGTATGAGTAGAATCACAGTTCTTTTTTTCTGGACATGCTCATGGTTCTTGATGTATTAGAGACGCTCGAAAGAAGAGCTTGCTTATTACGTTACAACAGAGTGTGTTTCATGGATGAGAACACTGCTCTGAATTTCCCTTCCGAAAAGGAGTTAAACCCCAGGATCTGTGTATTCCTACAAGCAAGAGTTCATTTCTGGTAAACCAAGAGAATTTTGGGCTCAAATGATTTAACACAGTTCACGAACCCAACGCGATTCTCACAATTATCTAAAGAGCATTTATGTAAGTGGAGCTGTGGTTTGTATCAGTGTCATAAGCAGAGTTGAACTACGTATGGTCCGTATGAGTAGGAAACACAGTTCTTTTTTTCTGGGCATGCTCAAGGTTCTTGCTCTATTAGAGATGCTGGAAAGAAGAGCATGCTTCTTTCTTTAAAACAGAGTGTTTTCCATTAATGTGAACACTGCTCTGAATTTCCCTTCAGAAACAGAGTTAAACCAAAGGATCTGTGTCTTCCTACAAGCAAGAGTTCATTTCTGCTAAACCAAGGGAATTTCGGGCTCAAATGATTTTACACAGTTCACGAACCCAACGCGATTCTCACTATTAACTAAAGAGCATTTATGGAAGTGGAGCTGTGGTTTGTTTCAGTTTCATAAGCAGAGTTGAACTATGTATGTTCCGTTTGAGTAGGAAACACAGTTCTTTTTTTCTGGAATGCTCATGGTTCCTGCTGTATTAGAGACGCTCGAAAGAAGAGCTTGCTTCTTGCGATAAAACAGACTGTGTTTCATGGCTGAGAACACTGCTCTGAATTTTCCTTCAGAAACGGAGTTAAACCCCAGGATCAGTGTATTGCTACAAACAAGAGTCATTTCTGGTAAACCAAGTGAATTTTGGGCTCAAATGATTTTACACAGTTCACGAACCCAACGTGATTCTCCCAATTAACTAATGAGCATTTATGTAAGTGGAGCTGTGGTTAGTATCAGTTTCATAAGCAGAGTTGAACTATGTATGGTCCGTATGAGTAGAATCACAGTTCTTTTTTTCTGGGCATGCTCATGGTTCTTTATGTATTAGAGACGCTCGAAAGAAGAGCTTGCTTATTACGTTACAACAGAGTGTGTTTCATGGATGAGAAGACTGTTCTGAATTTCCCTTCCCAAACTGTGTTAAACCCCAGGATCTGTGTCTTCCTACAAGCAAGAGTTCCTTTCTGGTAAACCAAGAGAATTTTGGGCACAAATGATTTTACACAGTTCACGAACCCAACAAGATTCTCACAATTAACTAATGAGCATTTATGTAAGTGGAGCTGTGGTTCATATCAGTTTCATAAGCAGAGTTGAACTACGTATGCTCTGTATGAGTAGGAAACACAGTTCTTTTATTCTGGGCATGCTCATGGTTCTTGCTGTATTAGAGATGCTGAAAAGAAGACCTTGCTTCTTGCGTTAAAACAGTGTGTTTTTCATTGATGAGAACACTGCTCTGAATTTCCCCTCAGAAACGGAATTAAACCACAGGATCTGTGTCTTCCTACAACCAAGAGTTCATTTCTGGTAAACAAAGAGAATTTTGGGCTCAAATGATTTTACACAGTTCACGAACCCAACGCGATTCTCACAATTAACTAAAGAGCATTTATGGAAGTGGAGCTGTGGTTAGTATCAGTTTCATAAGAAGAGTTGAACTATGTATGGTCCGTAAGAGTAGAATCACAGTTCATTTTTTCTGGGCATGCTCATGGTTCTTGCTGTATTAGAGAGGCTCGAAAGAAGAGCTTGCTTCTTGCGATAAAACAGACTGTGTTTCATGGATGAGAACACTGCTCTGAATTTCCCTTCAGAAACGGAGTTAAACCCTGGGATCTGTGTCTTCCTACAACCAAGAGTTCATTTCTGGTAAAACAAGTGAATTTGGGGCTCAAATGATTTTACACCGTTCACGAACCCAACGCGATTCTCACAATTAACTAAAGAGCATTTATGGAAGTGGAGCTGTGGTTAGTATCAGTTTCATAAGCAGAGTTGATCTATGTATGGTCTGTATGAGTAGAATCACAGTTCTTTTTTTCTGGACATGCTCATGGTTCTTGATGTATTAGAGACGCTCGAAAGAAGAGCTTGCTTATTACGTTACAACAGAGTGTGTTTCATGGATGAGAACACTGCTCTGAATTTCCCTTCCGAAAAGGAGTTAAACCCCAGGATCTGTGTATTCCTACAAGCAAGAGTTCATTTCTGGTAAACCAAGAGAATTTTGGGCTCAAATGATTTAACACAGTTCACGAACCCAACGCGATTCTCACAATTATCTAAAGAGCATTTATGTAAGTGGAGCTGTGGTTTGTATCAGTGTCATAAGCAGAGTTGAACTACGTATGGTCCGTATGAGTAGGAAACACAGTTCTTTTTTTCTGGGCATGCTCAAGGTTCTTGCTCTATTAGAGATGCTGGAAAGAAGAGCATGCTTCTTTCTTTAAAACAGAGTGTTTTCCATTAATGTGAACACTGCTCTGAATTTCCCTTCAGAAACAGAGTTAAACCAAAGGATCTGTGTCTTCCTACACGCAAGAGTTCATTTCTGCTAAACCAAGGGAATTTCGGGCTCAAATGATTTTACACAGTTCACGAACCCAATGCGATTCTCACTAATAACTAAAGAGCATTTATGTAAGTGGATCTGTGATTTGTATCAGTTTCATAAGCAGAGTTGAACTATGTATGTTCCATATGAGTAGAAACACAGTTCTTTTTTTCTGGACATGCTCAAGGTTCTTGCTCTATGAGAGATGCTGGAAAGAAGAGCATGCTTCTTTCTTTAAAACAGAGTGTTTTCCATTAATGTGAACACTGCTCTGAATTTCCCTTCAGAAACGGAGTTAAACCACAGGATCTGTGTCTTCCTACAAGCAAGAGTTCATTTCTCCTAAACCAAGGGAATTTCGGGCTCAAATGATTTTACACAGTTCACGAACCCAACGCGATTCTCACTATTAACTAAAGAGCATTTATGTAAGTGGAGCTGTGGTTAGTATCATTTTCATAAGTAGAGTTGAACTATATATGGTCCGTATGAGTAGGAAACACAGTTCTTTTTTTCTGGGCATATTCATGGTTCTTGCTGTATTAGAGACGCTCGAAAGAAGAGCTTGTTTCTTGTGTTAAAACAGACTGTGTTTCATGGATGAGAAGACTGCTCTGAATTTCCCTTCCCAAACTGTGTTAAACCCCAGGATCTGTGTCTTCCTACAAGCAAGAGTTCATTTCTGGTAAACCAAGAGAATTTTGGGCACAAATGATTTTACACAGTTCACGAACCCAACAAGATTCTCACAATTAACTAATGAGCATTTATGTAAGTGGAGCTGTGGTTCGTATCAGTTTCATAAGCAGAGTTGAACTACGTATGCTCTCTATGAGTAGGAAACACAGTTCTTTTATTCTGGGCATGCTCATGGTTCTTGCTGTATTAGAGATGCTGGAAAGAAGACCTTGCTTCTTGCGTTAAAACTGTGTGTTTTTCATTGATGAGAACACTGCTCTGAATTTCCCCTCAGAAACGGAATTAAACCACAGGATCTGTGTCTTCCTACAACCAAGAGTTCATTTCTGGTAAACAAAGAGAATTTTGGGCTCAAATGATTTTACACAGTTCACGAACCCAACGCGATTCTCACAATTAACTAAAGAGCATTTATGTAAGTGGAGCTGTGGTTAGTATCAGTTTCATAAGAAGAGTTGAACTATGTATGGTCCGTAAGAGTAGAATCACAGTTCTTTTTTTCTGGACATGCTCATGGTTCTTGATGTATTAGAGACGCTCGAAAGAAGAGCTTGCTTATTACGTTACAACAGAGTGTGTTTCATGGATGAGAACACTGCTCTGAATTTCCCTTCCGAAAAGGAGTTAAACCCCAGGATCTGTGTATTACTACAAGCAAGAGTTCATTTCTGGTAAACCAAGAGAATTTTGGGCTCAAATGATTTAACACAGTTCACGAACCCAACGCGATTCTCACAATTATCTAAAGAGCATTTATGTAAGTGGAGCTGTGGTTTGTATCAGTGTCATAAGCAGAGTTGAACTACGTATGGTCCGTATGAGTAGGAAACACAGTTCTTTTTTTCTGGGCATGCTCAAGGTTCTTGCTCTATTAGAGATGCTGGAAAGAAGAGCATGCTTCTTTCTTTAAAACAGAGTGTTTTCCATTAATGTGAACACTGCTCTGAATTTCCCTTCAGAAACAGAGTTAAACCAAAGGATCTGTGTCTTCCTACAAGCAAGAGTTCATTTCTGCTAAACCAAGGGAATTTCGGGCTCAAATGATTTTACACAGTTCACGAACCCAATGAGATTCTCACTAATAACTAAAGAGCATTTATGTAAGTGGATCTGTGATTTGTATCAGTTTCATAAGCAGAGTTGAACTATGTATGTTCCATATGAGTAGAAACACAGTTCTTTTTTTCTGGACATGCTCAAAGTTCTTGCTCTATTAGAGATGCTGGAAAGAAGAGCATGCTTCTTTCTTTAAAACAGAGTGTTTTCCATTAATGTGAACACTGCTCTGAATTTCCCTTAAGAAACGGAGTTAAACCACAGGATCTGTGTCTTCCTACAAGCAAGAGTTCATTACTGGTAAACCAAGGGAATTTCGGGCTCAAATGATTTTACACAGTTCACGAACCCAACGCGATTCTCACTATTAACTAAAGAGCATTTATGTAAGTGGAGCTGTGGTTTGTTTCAGTTTCATAAGCAGAGTTGAACTAAGTATGTTCCGTTTGAGTAGGAAACACAGTTCTTTTTTTCTGGAATGCTCATGGTTCTTGCTGTATTAGAGACGCTCGAAAGAAGAGCTTGCTTCTTGCGATAAAACAGACTGTGTTTCATGGATGAGAACACTGCTCTGAATTTCCCTTCAGAAACGGAGTTAAACCCCAGGATCTGTGTCTTCCTACAAGCAAGAGTTCATTTCTGGTAAAACAAGTGAATTTGGGGCTCAAATGATTTTACACAGTTTACGAACCCAACGTGATTCTCCCAATTAACAAATGAGCATTTATGTAAGTGGAGCTGTGGTTCGCATCAGTTTCATAAGCAGTGTTGAACTACGTATGCTCTCTATGAGTAGGAAACACAGTTCTTTTATTCTGGGCATGCTCATGGTTCTTGCTGTATTAGAGATGCTGGAAATAAGACCTTGCTTCTTGCGTTAAAATAGTGTGTTTTTCATTGATGAGAACACTGCTCTGAATTTCCCCTCAGAAATGGAGTTAAACCACAGGATCTGTGTCTTCCTACAACCAAGAGTTCATTTCTGGTAAACCAAGAGAATTTTGGGCTCAAATGATTTTACACAGTTCACGAACCCAACGCGATTCTCACAATTAACGAAAGAGCATTTATGTAAGTGGAGCTGTGGTTAGTATCAGTTTCATAAGCAGAGTTGAACTATGTATGGTCCGTATGAGTAGAATCACAGTTCTTTTTTTCTGGGCATGCTCATGGTTCTTGATGTATTAGAGACGCTCGAAAGAAGAGCTTGCTTATTACGTTACAACAGAGTGTGTTTCATGGATGAGAACACTGCTCTTAATTTCCCTTCCCAAACTGTGTTAAACCCCAGGATCTGTGTCTTCCTACAAGCAAGAGTTCATTTCTGGTAAAACAAGTGAATTTGGGGCTCAAATGATTTTACACAGTTCACGAACCCAACGCGATTCTCACAATTAACTAAAGAGCATGTATGTAAGTGGAGCTGTGGTTTGTATCAGTTTCATAAGCAGAGTTGAACTACGTATGCTCTGTATGAGTAGGAAACACATTTCTTTTTTTCTGGGCATGCTCAAGGTTCTTGCTCTATTAGAGATGCTGGAAAGAAGAGCATGCTTCTTTCTTTAAAACAGAGTGTTTTCCATTAATGTGAACACTGCTCTGAATTTCCCTTCAGAATCGGAGTTAAACCACATGATCTGTGTCTTCCTACAAGCAAGAGTTCATTTCTGCTAAACCAAGGGAATTTCGGGCTCAAATGATTTTACACAGTTCACGAACCCAATGCGATTCTCACTAATAACTAAAGAGCATTTATGTAAGTGGATCTGTGATTTGTATCAGTTTCATAAGCAGAGTTGAACTATGTATGGTCCATATGAGTAGAAACACAGTTCTTTTTTTCTGCACATGCTCAAGGTTCTTGCTCTATTAGAGGTGCTGGAAAGAAGAGCATGCTTCTTTCTTTAAAACAGTGTGTTTTCCATTAATGTGAACACTGCTCTGAATTTCCCTTCAGAAACGGAGTTAAACCACAGGATCTGTGTCTTCCTACAAGCAAGAATTCATTTCTGCTAAACCAAGGGAATTTTGGGCTCAAATGATTTTACACAGTTCATGAACCCAATGCGATTCTCACTAATAACTAAAGAGCATTTATGTAAGTGGGTCTGTGATTTGTATCAGTTTCATAAGCAGAGTTGAACTATGTATGGTCCATATGAGTAGAAACACAGTTCTTTTTTTCTGCACATGCTCATGGTTCTTGCTCTATTAGAGATGCTGGAAAGAAGAGCATGCTTCTTTCTTTAAAACAGAGTGTTTTCCATTAATGTGAACACTGCTCTGAATTTCCCTTCAGAAACGGAGTTAAACCCCAGGATCTGTGTCTTCCTACAACCAAGAGTTCATTTCTGGTAAACCAAGAGAATTTTGGGCTCAAATGATTTTACACAGTTCACGAACCCAACACGATTCTCACAATTAACTAAAGAGCATTTATGGAAGTGGAGCTGTGGTTTGTACCAGTTTCATATGTAAAGTTGAACTACGTATGGTCCGTATGAGTAGGAAATACAGTTGTTTTTTTCTGGACATGCTCATGGTTCTTGCTGTATTAGAGACGCTCGAAAGAAGAGCTTGCTTCTTCTGTTAAAACAGACTGTGTTTCATGGATGAGAACACTGCTCTGAATTTCACTTCCCAAACGGTGTTAAACCCAGGATCTGTGTCTTCCTACAAGCAAGAGTTCACTTCTGGTATTCAAGTGAATTTTGGGCTCAAATGATTTAACACAGTTCCCGAACCCAACGCTATTCTCACAAGTAACTAAAGAGCATTAATGTAAGAAGAGCTGTGGTTTGTATCAGTTTCATAAGCAGAGTTGAACTACGTATGGTCCGTATGAATAGGAAACACAGTTCTTTTTTTCTGGGCATGCTCATGGTTCTTGCTGTATTAGAGATGCTGGAAAGAAGACATTGCTTCTTGCATTAAAACAGACTGTGTTTCATGGATGAGAACAGTGCCATGAATTTCTCTTCAGAAATGGAGTTAAACCTCAGGATCTCTGTCTTCCTACAAGCAAGAGTTCATTTTTGGTAAACCAAGAGAATTTTGGGCTCAAATGATTTACCACAGTTCACGAACCCAACTCGAATCTCACAATGAACTAAAGAGCATTTATGTAAGTGGAGCTGTGGTTAGTATCATGTTCATAAGTAGAGTTGAACTATATATGGTCCGTATGAGTAGGAAACACAGTTTTTTTTTCTGGGCATGCTCATGGTTCTTGATGTATTAGAGACGCTCGAAAGAAGAGCTTGCTTATTACGTTACAACAGAGTGTGTTTCATGGATGAGAACACTGCTCTTAATTTCCCTTCCCAAACTGTGTTAAACCCCAGGATCTGTGTCTTCCTACAAGCAAGAGTTCATTTCTGGTAAAACAAGTGAATTTGGGGCTCAAATGATTTTACACAGTTCACGAACCCAACGCGATTCTCACAATTAACTAAAGAGCATGTATGTAAGTGGAGCTGTGGTTTGTATCAGTTTCATAAGCAGAGTTGAACTACGTATGCTCTGTATGAGTAGGAAACACATTTCTTTTTTTCTGGGCATGCTCAAGGTTCTTGCTCTATTAGAGATGCTGGAAAGAAGAGCATGCTTCTTTCTTTAAAACAGAGTGTTTTCCATTAATGTGAACACTGCTCTGAATTTCCCTTCAGAATCGGAGTTAAACCACATGATCTGTGTCTTCCTACAAGCAAGAGTTCATTTCTGCTAAACCAAGGGAATTTCGGGCTCAAATGATTTTACACAGTTCACGAACCCAATGCGATTCTCATTAATAACTAAAGAGCATTTATGTAAGTGGATCTGTGATTTGTATCAGTTTCATAAGCAGAGTTGAACTATGTATGGTCCATATGAGTAGAAACACAGTTCTTTTTTTCTGCACATGCTCAAGGTTCTTGCTCTATTAGAGGTGCTGGAAAGAAGAGCATGCTTCTTTCTTTAAAACAGTGTGTTTTCCATTAATGTGAACACTGCTCTGAATTTCCCTTCAGAAACGGAGTTAAACCACAGGATCTGTGTCTTCCTACAAGCAAGAATTCATTTCTGCTAAACCAAGGGAATTTTGGGCTCAAATGATTTTACACAGTTCATGAACCCAATGCGATTCTCACTAATAACTAAAGAGCATTTATGTAAGTGGGTCTGTGATTTGTATCAGTTTCATAAGCAGAGTTGAACTATGTATGGTCCATATGAGTAGAAACACAGTTCTTTTTTTCTGCACATGCTCATGGTTCTTGCTCTATTAGAGATGCTGGAAAGAAGAGCATGCTTCTTTCTTTAAAACAGAGTGTTTTCCATTAATGTGAACACTGCTCTGAATTTCCCTTCAGAAACGGAGTTAAACCACAGGATCTGTGTCTTCCTACAACCAAGAGTTCATTTCTGGTAAACCAAGAGAATTTTGGGCTCAAATGATTTTACACAGTTCACGAACCCAACACGATTCTCACAATTAACTAAAGAGCATTTATGGAAGTGGAGCTGTGGTTTGTACCAGTTTCATATGTAAAGTTGAACTACGTATGGTCCGTATGAGTAGGAAATACAGTTGTTTTTTTCTGGACATGCTCATGGTTCTTGCTGTATTAGAGACGCTCGAAAGAAGAGCTTGCTTCTTCTGTTAAAACAGACTGTGTTTCATGGATGAGAACACTGCTCTGAATTTCACTTCCCAAACGGTGTTAAACCCAGGATCTGTGTCTTCCTACAAGCAAGAGTTCACTTCTGGTATTCAAGTGAATTTTGGGCTCAAATGATTTAACACAGTTCCCGAACCCAACGCTATTCTCACAAGTAACTAAAGAGCATTAATGTAAGAGGAGCTGTGGTTTGTATCAGTTTCATAAGCAGAGTTGAACTACGTATGGTCCGTATGAATAGGAAACACAGTTCTTTTTTTCTGGGCATGCTCATGGTTCTTGCTGTATTAGAGATGCTGGAAAGAAGACATTGCTTCTTGCATTAAAACAGACTGTGTTTCATGGATGAGAACAGTGCCATGAATTTCTCTTCAGAAATGGAGTTAAACCTCAGGATCTCTGTCTTCCTACAAGCAAGAGTTCATTTTTGGTAAACCAAGAGAATTTTGGGCTCAAATGATTTACCACAGTTCACGAACCCAACTCGAATCTCACAATGAACTAAAGAGCATTTATGTAAGTGGAGCTGTGGTTAGTATCATGTTCATAAGTAGAGTTGAACTATATATGGTCCGTATGAGTAGGAAACACAGTTTTTTTTTCTGGGCATGCTCATGGTTCTTGATGTATTAGAGACGCTCGAAAGAAGAGCTTGCTTATTACGTTACAACAGAGTGTGTTTCATGGATGAGAACACTGCTCTAAATTTCCCTTCAGAAAAGGAGTTAAACCCCAGGATCTGTGTATTCCTACAAGCAAGAGTTCATTTCTGGTAAACCAAGAGAATTTTGGCCTCAAATGATTTAACACAGTTCACGAACCCAACGCGATTCACACAATTATCTAAAGAGCATTTATGTGAGTGGAGCTGTGGTGTGTATCAGTTTCATAAGCAGAGTTGAACTACATATGGTCCGTATGAGTAGGAAACACAGTTCTTTTTTTCTGGGCATGCTCAAGGTTCTTGCTCTATTAGAGATGCTGGAAAGAAGAGCATGCTTCTTTCTTTAAAACAGAGTGTTTTCCATTAATGTGAACACTGCTCTGAATTTCCCTTCAGAATCGGAGTTAAACCACAGGATCTGTGTCTTCCTACAAGCAAGAGTTCATTTCTGCTAAACCAAGGGAATTTCGGGCTCAAATGATTTTACACAGTTCACGAACCCAATGCGATTCTCAATAATAACTAAAGAGCATTTATGTAAGTGGATCTGTGATTTGTATCAGTTTCATAAGCAGAGTTGAACTATGTATGGTCCATATGAGTAGAAACACAGTTCTTTTTTTCTGCACATGCTCAAGGTTCTTGCTCTATTAGAGGTGCTGGAAAGAAGAGCATGCTTCTTTCTTTAAAACAGAGTGTTTTCCATTAATGTGAACACTGCTCTGAATTTCCCTTCAGAAACGGAGTTAAACCACAGGATCTGTGTCTTCCTACAAGCAAGAATTCATTTCTGCTAAACCAAGGGAATTTTGGGCTCAAATGATTTTACACAGTTCACGAACCCAATGCGATTCTCACTAATAACTAAAGAGCATTTATGTAAGTGGGTCTGTGATTTGTATCAGTTTCATAAGCAGAGTTGAACTATGTATGGTCCATATGAGTAGAAACACAGTTCTTTTTTTCTGCACATGCTCAAGGTTCTTGCTCTATTAGAGATGCTGGAAAGAAGAGCATGCTTCTTTCTTTAAAACAGAGTGTTTTCCATTAATGTGAACACTGCTCTGAATTTCCCTTCAGAAACGGAGTTAAACCACAGGATCTTTGTCTTCCTTCATCCAAGAGTTCATTTCTGGTAAACCAAGAGAATTTTGGGCTCAAATGATTTTACACAGTTCACGAACCCAACACGATTCTCACAATTAACTAAAGAGCATTTATGGAAGTGGAGCTGTGGTTTGTACCAGTTTCATATGTAAAGTTGAACTACGTATGGTCCGTATGAGTAGGAAATACAGTTGTTTTTTTCTGGACATGCTCATGGTTCTTGCTGTATTAGAGACGCTCGAAAGAAGAGCTTGCTTCTTCTGTTAAAACAGACTGTGTTTCATGGATGAGAACACTGCTCTGAATTTCCCTTCCCAAACGGTGTTAAACCCAGGATCTGTGTCTTCCTACAAGCAAGAGTTCACTTCTGGTATACCAAGTGAATTTTGGGCTCAAATGATTTAACACAGTTCCCGAACCCAACGCTATTCTCACAAGTAACTAAAGAGCATTAATGTAAGAAGAGCTGTGGTTTGTATCAGTTTCATAAGCAGAGTTGAACTACGTATGGTCCGTATGAATAGGAAACACAGTTCTTTTTTTCTGGGCATGCTCATGGTTCTTGCTGTATTAGAGATGCTGGAAAGAAGACATTGCTTCTTGCATTAAAACAGACTGTGTTTCATGGATGAGAACAGTGCCATGAATTTCTCTTCAGAAATGGAGTTAAACCTCAGGATCTCTGTCTTCCTACAAGCAAGAGTTCATTTTTGGTAAACCAAGAGAATTTTGGGCTCAAATGATTTACCACAGTTCACGAACCCAACTCGAATCTCACAATGAACTAAAGAGCATTTACGTAAGTGCAGCTGGGGTTAGTATCATTTTCATAAGTAGAGTTGAACTACGTATGGTCCGTATGAGTAGGAAACAGTTTTTTTTTTTTTCTGTGCATGTTCATGGTTCTTGCTGTATTAGAGACGCTCAAAAGAAGAGCTTGCTTCTTGCGTTAAAACAGACTGTGTTTAAAGATAAGAACACAGCTCTGAATTTCCCTTCCCAAACGGTGTTAAACCCAGGATCTGTGTCTTCCTACAAGCAAGAGTTCATTTCTGGTAAACCAAGTGAATTTTGGGCTCAAATGATTTTACACAGTTCACGAACCCAACGCTATTCTCACAAGTAACTAAAGAGCATTAATGAAAGAAGAGCTGTGGTTTGTATCAGTTTCATAAGCAGAGTTTAACTACGTATGGTCCGTATGAATAGGAAACACAGTTCTTTTTTTCTGGTCATGCTCATGGTTCTTGCTGTATTAGAGATGCTGGAAAGAAGTCATTGCTTCTTGCATTAAAACAGACTGTGTTTCATGGATGAGAACAGTGCCATGAATTTCTCTTCAGAAATGGAGTTAAACCTCAGGATCTGTGTCTTCCTACAAGCAAGAGTTCATTTCTGGTAAACCAAGAGAATTTTGGGCTCAAATAATTTTACACAGTTCACGAACCCAACGCGATTCTCACAATTAACTAAAGAGCATTTATGTAAGTGGAGCTGTGGTTAATATCAGTTTCATAAGCAGAGTTGAACTATGTATGGTCCATATGAGTAGAATCACAGTTCTTTTTTTCTGGGCATGCTCATTGTTCTTGAAGTATTAGAGACGCTCGAAAGAAGAGCTTGCTTATTACGTTACAACAGAGTGTGTTTCATGGATGAGAACACTGCTCTAAATTTCCCTTCCGAAAAGGAGTTAAACCCCAGGATCTGTGTATTCCTACAAGCAAGAGTTCATTTCTGGTAAACCAAGAGAATTTTGGCCTCCAAAGATTTAACACAGTTCACGAACCCAACGCGATTCACACAATTATCTAAAGAGCATTTATGTAAGTGGAGCTGTGGTGTGTATCAGTTTCATAAGCAGAGTTGAACTACATATGGTCCGTATGAGTAGGAAACACAGTTCTTTTTTTCTGGGCATGCTCAAGATTCTTGCTCTATTAGAGATGCTGGAAAGAAGAGCATGCTTCTTTCTTTAAAACAGAGTGTTTTCCATTAATGTGAACACTGCTCTGAATTTCCCTTCAGAATCGGAGTTAAACCACAGGATCTGTGTCTTCCTACAAGCAAGCAAGAGTTCATTTCTGCAAAACCAAGGGAATTTCGGGCTCAAATGATTTTACACAGTTCACGAACCCAATGCGATTCTCACTAATAACTAAAGAGCATTTATGTAAGTGGATCTGTGATTTGTATCAGTTTCATAAGCAGAGTTGAACTATGTATGGTCCATATGAGTAGAAACACAGTTCTTTTTTTCTGGACATGCTCAAGGTTCTTGCTCTATTAGAGGTGCTGGAAAGAAGAGCATGCTTCTTTCTTTAAAACAGAGTGTTTTCCATTAATGTGAACACTGCTCTGAATTTCCCTTCAGAAATGGAGTTAAACCACAGGATCTGTGTCTTCCTACAAGCAAGAATTCATTTCTGCTAAACCAAGGGAATTTTGGGCTCAAATGATTTTACACAGTTCACGAACCCAATGCGATTCTCACTAATAACTAAAGAGCATTTATGTAAGTGGGTCTGTGATTTGTATCAGTTTCATAAGCAGAGTTGAACTATGTATGGTCCATATGAGTAGAAACACAGTTCTTTTTTTCTGCACATGCTCAAGGTTCTTGCTCTATTAGAGATGCTGGAAAGAAGAGCATGCTTCTTTCTTTAAAACAGAGTGTTTTCCATTAATGTGAACACTGCTCTGAATTTCCCTTCAGAAACGGAGTTAAACCACAGGATCTTTGTCTTCCTACAACCAAGAGTTCATTTCTGGTAAACCAAGAGAATTTTGGGCTCAAATGATTTTACACAGTTCACGAACCCAACACGATTCTCACAATTAACTAAAGAGCATTTATGGAAGTGGAGCTGTGGTTTGTACCAGTTTCATATGTAAAGTTGAACTACGTATGGTCCGTATGAGTAGGAAATACAGTTGTTTTTTTCTGGACATGCTCATGGTTCTTGCTGTATTAGAGACGCTCGAAAGAAGAGCTTGCTTCTTCTGTTAAAACAGACTGTGTTTCATGGATGAGAACACTGCTCTGAATTTCCCTTCCCAAACGGTGTTAAACCCAGGATCTGTGTCTTCCTACAAGCAAGAGTTCACTTCTGGTATTCAAGTGAATTTTGGGCTCAAATGATTTAACACAGTTCCCGAACCCAACGCTATTCTCACAAGTAACTAAAGAGCATTAATGTAAGAAGAGCTGTGGTTTGTATCAGTTTCATAAGCAGAGTTGAACTACGTATGGTCCGTATGAATAGGAAACACAGTTCTTTTTTTCTGGGCATGCTCATGGTTCTTGCTGTATTAGAGATGCTGGAAAGAAGACATTGCTTCTTGCATTAAAACAGACTGTGTTTCATGGATGAGAACAGTGCCATGAATTTCTCTTCAGAAATGGAGTTAAACCTCAGGATCTCTGTCTTCCTACAAGCAAGAGTTCATTTTTGGTAAACCAAGAGAACTTTGGGCTCAAATGATTTACCACAGTTCACGAACCCAACTCGAATCTCACAATGAACTAAAGAGCATTTATGTAAGTGGAGCTGTGGTTAGTATCATGTTCATAAGTAGAGTTGAACTATATATGGTCCGTATGAGTAGGAAACACAGTTTTTTTTTCTGGGCATGCTCATGGTTCTTGATGTATTAGAGACGCTCGAAAGAAGAGCTTGCTTATTACGTTACAACAGAGTGTGTTTCATGGATGAGAACACTGCTCTAAATTTCCCTTCAGAAAAGGAGTTAAACCCCAGGATCTGTGTATTCCTACAAGCAAGAGGTCATTTCTGGTAAACCAAGAGAATTTTGGCCTCAAATGATTTAACACAGTTCACGAACCCAACGCGATTCACACAATTATCTAAAGAGCATTTATGTAAGTGGAGCTGTGGTGTGTATCAGTTTCATAAGCAGAGTTGAACTACATATGGTCCGTATGAGTAGGAAACACAGTTCTTTTTTTCTGGGCATGCTCAAGGTTCTTGCTCTATTAGAGATGCTGGAAAGAAGAGCATGCTTCTTTCTTTAAAACAGAGTGTTTTCCATTAATGTGAACACTGCTCTGAATTTCCCTTCAGAATCGGAGTTAAACCACAGGATCTGTGTCTTCCTACAAGCAAGAGTTCATTTCTGCTAAACCAAGGGAATTTCGGGCTCAAATGATTTTACACAGTTCACGAACCCAATGCGATTCTCAATAATAACTAAAGAGCATTTATGTAAGTGGATCTGTGATTTGTATCAGTTTCATAAGCAGAGTTGAACTATGTATGGTCCATATGAGTAGAAACACAGTTCTTTTTTTCTGCACATGCTCACGGTTCTTGCTCTATTAGAGATGCTGGAAAGAAGAGCATGCTTCTTTCTTTAAAACAGAGTGTTTTCCATTAATGTGAACACTGCTCTGAATTTCCCTTCAGAAACGGAGTTAAACCACAGGATCTGTGTCTTCCTACAAGCAAGAATTCATTTCTGCTAAACCAAGGGAATTTTGGGCTCAAATGATTTTACACAGTTCACGAACCCAATGCGATTCTCACTAATAACTAAAGAGCATTTATGTAAGTGGGTCTGTGATTTGTATCAGTTTCATAAGCAGAGTTGAACTATGTATGGTCCATATGAGTAGAAACACAGTTCTTTTTTTCTGCACATGCTCAAGGTTCTTGCTCTATTAGAGATGCTGGAAAGAAGATCATGCTTCTTTCTTTAAAACAGAGTGTTTTCCATTAATGTGAACACTGCTCTGAATTTCCCTTCAGAAACGGAGTTAAACCACAGGATCTTTGTCTTCCTTCAACCAAGAGTTCATTTCTGGTAAACCAAGAGAATTTTGGGCTCAAATGATTTTACACAGTTCACGAACCCAACACGATTCTCACAATTAACTAAAGAGCATTTATGGAAGTGGAGCTGTGGTTTGTACCAGTTTCATATGTAAAGTTGAACTACGTATGGTCCGTATGAGTAGGAAATACAGTTGTTTTTTTCTGGACATGCTCATGGTTCTTGCTGTATTAGAGACGCTCGAAAGAAGAGCTTGCTTCTTCTGTTAAAACAGACTGTGTTTCATGGATGAGAACACTGCTCTGAATTTCCCTTCCCAAACGGTGTTAAACCCAGGATCTGTGTCTTCCTACAAGCAAGAGTTCACTTCTGGTATACCAAGTGAATTTTGGGCTCAAATGATTTAACACAGTTCCCGAACCCAACGCTATTCTCACAAGTAACTAAAGAGCATTAATGTAAGAAGAGCTGTGGTTTGTATCAGTTTCATAAGCAGAGTTGAACTACGTATGGTCCGTATGAATAGGAAACACAGTTCTTTTTTTCTGGGCATGCTCATGGTTCTTGCTGTATTAGAGATGCTGGAAAGAAGACATTGCTTCTTGCATTAAAACAGACTGTGTTTCATGGATGAGAACAGTGCCATGAATTTCTCTTCAGAAATGGAGTTAAACCTCAGGATCTCTGTCTTCCTACAAGCAAGAGTTCATTTTTGGTAAACCAAGAGAATTTTGGGCTCAAATGATTTACCACAGTTCACGAACCCAACTCGAATCTCACAATGAACTAAAGAGCATTTACGTAAGTGCAGCTGGGGTTAGTATCATTTTCATAAGTAGAGTTGAACTACGTATGGTCTGCATGAGTAGGAAACAGTTTTTTTTTTCTGTGCATGTTCATGGTTCTTGCTGTATTAGAGACGCTCAAAAGAAGAGCTTGCTTCTTGCGTTAAAACAGACTGTGTTTAAAGATAAGAACACAGCTCTGAATTTCCCTTCCCAAACGGTGTTAAACCCAGGATCTGTGTCTTCCTACAAGCAAGAGTTCATTTCTGGTAAACCAAGTGAATTTTGGGCTCAAATGATTTTACACAGTTCACGAACCCAACGCTATTCTCACAAGTAACTAAAGAGCATTAATGAAAGAAGAGCTGTGGTTTGTATCAGTTTCATAAGCAGAGTTTAACTACGTATGGTCCGTATGAATAGGAAACACAGTTCTTTTTTTCTGGTCATGCTCATGGTTCTTGCTGTATTAGAGATGCTGGAAAGAAGTCATTGCTTCTTGCATTAAAACAGACTGTGTTTCATGGATGAGAACAGTGCCATGAATTTCTCTTCAGAAATGGAGTTAAACCTCAGGATCTCTGTCTTCCTACAAGCAAGAGTTCATTTTTGGTAAACCAAGAGAATTTTGGGCTCAAATGATTTTACACAGTTCACGAACCCAACACGATTCTCACAATTAACTAAAGAGCATTTATGGAAGTGGAGCTGTGGTTTGTACCAGTTTCATATGTAAAGTTGAACTACGTATGGTCCGTATGAGTAGGAAATACAGTTGTTTTTTTCTGGACATGCTCATGGTTCTTGCTGTATTAGAGACGCTCGAAAGAAGAGCTTGCTTCTTCTGTTAAAACAGACTGTGTTTCATGGATGAGAACACTGCTCTGAATTTCCCTTCCCAAACGGTGTTAAACCCAGGATCTGTGTCTTCCTACAAGCAAGAGTTCACTTCTGGTATACCAAGTGAATTTTGGGCTCAAATGATTTAACACAGTTCCCGAACCCAACGCTATTCTCACAAGTAACTAAAGAGCATTAATGTAAGAAGAGCTGTGGTTTGTATCAGTTTCATAAGCAGAGTTGAACTACGTATGGTCCGTATGAATAGGAAACACAGTTCTTTTTTTCTGGGCATGCTCATGGTTCTTGCTGTATTAGAGATGCTGGAAAGAAGACATTGCTTCTTGCATTAAAACAGACTGTGTTTCATGGATGAGAACAGTGCCATGAATTTCTCTTCAGAAATGGAGTTAAACCTCAGGATCTCTGTCTTCCTACAAGCAAGAGTTCATTTTTGGTAAACCAAGAGAATTTTGGGCTCAAATGATTTACCACAGTTCACGAACCCAACTCGAATCTCACAATGAACTAAAGAGCATTTACGTAAGTGCAGCTGGGGTTAGTATCATTTTCATAAGTAGAGTTGAACTACGTATGGTCCGTATGAGTAGGAAACAGTTTTTTTTTTCTGTGCATGTTCATGGTTCTTGCTGTATTAGAGACGCTCAAAAGAAGAGCTTGCTTCTTGCGTTAAAACAGACTGTGTTTAAAGATAAGAACACAGCTCTGAATTTCCCTTCCCAAACTGTGTTAAACCCAGGATCTGTGTCTTCCTACAAGCAAGAGTTCATTTCTGGTAAACCAAGTGAATTTTGGGCTCAAATGATTTTACACAGTTCACGAACCCAACGCTATTCTCACAAGTAACTAAAGAGCATTAATGAAAGAAGAGCTGTGGTTTGTATCAGTTTCATAAGCAGAGTTTAACTACGTATGGTCCGTATGAATAGGAAACACAGTTCTTTTTTTCTGGTCATGCTCATGGTTCTTGCTGTATTAGAGATGCTGGAAAGAAGTCATTGCTTCTTGCATTAAAACAGACTGTGTTTCATGGATGAGAACAGTGCCATGAATTTCTCTTCAGAAATGGAGTTAAACCTCAGGATCTGTGTCTTCCTACAAGCAAGAGTTCATTTCTGGTAAACCAAGAGAATTTTGGGCTCAAATAATTTTACACAGTTCACGAACCCAACGCGATTCTCACAATTAACTAAAGAGCATTTATGTAAGTGGAGCTGTGGTTAATATCAGTTTCATAAGCAGAGTTGAACTATGTATGGTCCATATGAGTAGAATCACAGTTCTTTTTTTCTGGGCATGCTCATTGTTCTTGAAGTATTAGAGACGCTCGAAAGAAGAGCTTGCTTATTACGTTACAACAGAGTGTGTTTCATGGATGAGAACACTGCTCTAAATTTCCCTTCCGAAAAGGAGTTAAACCCCAGGATCTGTGTATTCCTACAAGCAAGAGTTCATTTCTGGTAAACCAAGAGAATTTTGGCCTCCAAAGATTTAACACAGTTCACGAACCCAACGCGATTCACACAATTATCTAAAGAGCATTTATGTAAGTGGAGCTGTGGTGTGTATCAGTTTCATAAGCAGAGTTGAACTACATATGGTCCGTATGAGTAGGAAACACAGTTCTTTTTTTCTGGGCATGCTCAAGGTTCTTGCTCTATTAGAGATGCTGGAAAGAAGAGCATGCTTCTTTCTTTAAAGCAGAGTGTTTTCCATTAATGTGAACACTGCTCTGAATTTCCCTTCAGAATCGGAGTTAAACCACAGGATCTGTGTCTTCCTACAAGCAAGAGTTCATTTCTGCAAAACCAAGGGAATTTCGGGCTCAAATGATTTTACACAGTTCACGAACCCAATGCGATTCTCACTAATAACTAAAGAGCATTTATGTAAGTGGATCTGTGATTTGTATCAGTTTCATAAGCAGAGTTGAACTATGTATGGTCCATATGAGTAGAAACACAGTTCTTTTTTTCTGGACATGCTCAAGGTTCTTGCTCTATTAGAGGTGCTGGAAAGAAGAGCATGCTTCTTTCTTTAAAACAGAGTGTTTTCCATTAATGTGAACACTGCTCTGAATTTCCCTTCAGAAATGGAGTTAAACCACAGGATCTGTGTCTTCCTACAAGCAAGAATTCATTTCTGCTAAACCAAGGGAATTTTGGGCTCAAATGATTTTACACAGTTCACGAACCCAATGCGATTCTCACTAATAACTAAAGAGCATTTATGTAAGTGGGTCTGTGATTTGTATCAGTTTCATAAGCAGAGTTGAACTATGTATGGTCCATATGAGTAGAAACACAGTTCTTTTTTTCTGCACATGCTCAAGGTTCTTGCTCTATTAGAGATGCTGGAAAGAAGAGCATGCTTCTTTCTTTAAAACAGAGTGTTTTCCATTAATGTGAACACTGCTCTGAATTTCCCTTCAGAAACGGAGTTAAACCACAGGATCTTTGTCTTCCTACAACCAAGAGTTCATTTCTGGTAAACCAAGAGAATTTTGGGCTCAAATGATTTTACACAGTTCACGAACCCAACACGATTCTCACAATTAACTAAAGAGCATTTATGGAAGTGGAGCTGTGGTTTGTACCAGTTTCATATGTAAAGTTGAACTACGTATGGTCCGTATGAGTAGGAAATACAGTTGTTTTTTTCTGGACATGCTCATGGTTCTTGCTGTATTAGAGACGCTCGAAAGAAGAGCTTGCTTCTTCTGTTAAAACAGACTGTGTTTCATGGATGAGAACACTGCTCTGAATTTCCCTTCCCAAACGGTGTTAAACCCAGGATCTGTGTCTTCCTACAAGCAAGAGTTCACTTCTGGTATACCAAGTGAATTTTGGGCTCAAATGATTTAACACAGTTCCCGAACCCAACGCTATTCTCACAAGTAACTAAAGAGCATTAATGTAAGAAGAGCTGTGGTTTGTATCAGTTTCATAAGCAGAGTTGAACTACGTATGGTCCGTATGAATAGGAAACACAGTTCTTTTTTTCTGGGCATGCTCATGGTTCTTGCTGTATTAGAGATGCTGGAAAGAAGACATTGCTTCTTGCATTAAAACAGACTGTGTTTCATGGATGAGAACAGTGCCATGAATTTCTCTTCAGAAATGGAGTTAAACCTCAGGATCTCTGTCTTCCTACAAGCAAGAGTTCATTTTTGGTAAACCAAGAGAATTTTGGGCTCAAATGATTTACCACAGTTCACGAACCCAACTCGAATCTCACAATGAACTAAAGAGCATTTACGTAAGTGCAGCTGGGGTTAGTATCATTTTCATAAGTAGAGTTGAACTACGTATGGTCCGTATGAGTAGGAAACAGTTTTTTTTTTTTTTTGCATGTTCATGGTTCTTGCTGTATTAGAGACGCTCAAAAGAAGAGCTTGCTTCTTGCGTTAAAACAGACTGTGTTTAAAGATAAGAACACTGCTCTGAATTTCCCTTCCCAAACGGTGTTAAACCCAGGATCTGTGTCTTCCTACAAGCAAGAGTTCATTTCTGGTAAACCAAGTGAATTTTGGGCTCAAATGATTTTACACAGTTCACGAACCCAACGCTATTCTCACAAGTAACTAAAGAGCATTAATGAAAGAAGAGCTGTGGTTTGTATCAGTTTCATAAGCAGAGTTTAACTACGTATGGTCCGTATGAATAGGAAATACAGTTCTTTTTTTCTGGTCATGCTCATGGTTCTTGCTGTATTAGAGATGCTGGAAAGAAGTCATTGCTTCTTGCATTAAAACAGACTGTGTTTCATGGATGAGAACAGTGCCATGAATTTCTCTTCAGAAATGGAGTTAAACCTCAGGATCTCTGTCTTCCTACAAGCAAGAGTTCATTTTTGGTAAACCAAGAGAATTTTGGGCTCAAATGATTTACCACAGTTCACGAACCCAACTCGAATCTCACAATGAACTAAAGAGCATTTACGTAAGTGCAGCTGGGGTTAGTATCATTTTCATAAGTAGAGTTGAACTACGTATGGTCCGCATGAGTAGGAAACAGTTTTTTTTTTCTGTGCATGTTCATGGTTCTTGCTGTATTAGAGACGCTCAAAAGAAGAGCTTGCTTCTTGCGTTAAAACAGACTGTGTTTAAAGATAAGAACACAGCTCTGAATTTCCCTTCCCAAACGGTGTTAAACCCAGGATCTGTGTCTTCCTACAAGCAAGAGTTCATTTCTGGTAAACCAAGTGAATTTTGGGCTCAAATGATTTTACACAGTTCACGAACCCAACGCTATTCTCACAAGTAACTAAAGAGCATTAATGAAAGAAGAGCTGTGGTTTGTATCAGTTTCATAAGCAGAGTTTAACTACGTATGGTCCGTATGAATAGGAAACACAGTTCTTTTTTTCTGGTCATGCTCATGGTTCTTGCTGTATTAGAGATGCTGGAAAGAAGTCATTGCTTCTTGCATTAAAACAGACTGTGTTTCATGGATGAGAACAGTGCCATGAATTTCTCTTCAGAAATGGAGTTAAACCTCAGGATCTGTGTCTTCCTACAAGCAAGAGTTCATTTCTGGTAAACCAAGAGAATTTTGGGCTCAAATAATTTTACACAGTTCACGAACCCAACGCGATTCTCACAATTAACTAAAGAGCATTTATGTAAGTGGAGCTGTGGTTAATATCAGTTTCATAAGCAGAGTTGAACTATGTATGGTCCATATGAGTAGAATCACAGTTCTTTTTTTCTGGGCATGCTCATTGTTCTTGAAGTATTAGAGACGCTCGAAAGAAGAGCTTGCTTATTACGTTACAACAGAGTGTGTTTCATGGATGAGAACACTGCTCTAAATTTCCCTTCCGAAAAGGAGTTAAACCCCAGGATCTGTGTATTCCTACAAGCAAGAGTTCATTTCTGGTAAACCAAGAGAATTTTGGCCTCCAAAGATTTAACACAGTTCACGAACCCAACGCGATTCACACAATTATCTAAAGAGCATTTATGTAAGTGGAGCTGTGGTGTGTATCAGTTTCATAAGCAGAGTTGAACTACATATGGTCCGTATGAGTAGGAAACACAGTTCTTTTTTTCTGGGCATGCTCAAGGTTCTTGCTCTATTAGAGATGCTGGAAAGAAGAGCATGCTTCTTTCTTTAAAACAGAGTGTTTTCCATTAATGTGAACACTGCTCTGAATTTCCCTTCAGAATCGGAGTTAAACCACAGGATCTGTGTCTTCCTACAAGCAAGAGTTCATTTCTGCAAAACCAAGGGAATTTCGGGCTCAAATGATTTTACACAGTTCACGAACCCAATGCGATTCTCACTAATAACTAAAGAGCATTTATGTAAGTGGATCTGTGATTTGTATCAGTTTCATAAGCAGAGTTGAACTATGTATGGTCCATATGAGTAGAAACACAGTTCTTTTTTTCTGGACATGCTCAAGGTTCTTGCTCTATTAGAGGTGCTGGAAAGAAGAGCATGCTTCTTTCTTTAAAACAGAGTGTTTTCCATTAATGTGAACACTGCTCTGAATTTCCCTTCAGAAATGGAGTTAAACCACAGGATCTGTGTCTTCCTACAAGCAAGAATTCATTTCTGCTAAACCAAGGGAATTTTGGGCTCAAATGATTTTACACAGTTCACGAACCCAATGCGATTCTCACTAATAACTAAAGAGCATTTATGTAAGTGGGTCTGTGATTTGTATCAGTTTCATAAGCAGAGTTGAACTATGTATGGTCCATATGAGTAGAAACACAGTTCTTTTTTTCTGCACATGCTCAAGGTTCTTGCTCTATTAGAGATGCTGGAAAGAAGAGCATGCTTCTTTCTTTAAAACAGAGTGTTTTCCATTAATGTGAACACTGCTCTGAATTTCCCTTCAGAAACGGAGTTAAACCACAGGATCTTTGTCTTCCTACAACCAAGAGTTCATTTCTGGTAAACCAAGAGAATTTTGGGCTCAAATGATTTTACACAGTTCACGAACCCAACACGATTCTCACAATTAACTAAAGAGCATTTATGGAAGTGGAGCTGTGGTTTGTACCAGTTTCATATGTAAAGTTGAACTACGTATGGTCCGTATGAGTAGGAAATACAGTTGTTTTTTTCTGGACATGCTCATGGTTCTTGCTGTATTAGAGACGCTCGAAAGAAGAGCTTGCTTCTTCTGTTAAAACAGACTGTGTTTCATGGATGAGAACACTGCTCTGAATTTCCCTTCCCAAACGGTGTTAAACCCAGGATCTGTGTCTTCCTACAAGCAAGAGTTCACTTCTGGTATACCAAGTGAATTTTGGGCTCAAATGATTTAACACAGTTCCCGAACCCAACGCTATTCTCACAAGTAACTAAAGAGCATTAATGTAAGAAGAGCTGTGGTTTGTATCAGTTTCATAAGCAGAGTTGAACTACGTATGGTCCGTATGAATAGGAAACACAGTTCTTTTTTTCTGGGCATGCTCATGGTTCTTGCTGTATTAGAGATGCTGGAAAGAAGACATTGCTTCTTGCATTAAAACAGACTGTGTTTCATGGATGAGAACAGTGCCATGAATTTCTCTACAGAAATGGAGTTAAACCTCAGGATCTCTGTCTTCCTACAAGCAAGAGTTCATTTTTGGTAAACCAAGAGAATTTTGGGCTCAAATGATTTACCACAGTTCACGAACCCAACTCGAATCTCACAATGAACTAAAGAGCATTTACGTAAGTGCAGCTGGGGTTAGTATCATTTTCATAAGTAGAGTTGAACTACGTATGGTCCGTATGAGTAGGAAACAGTTTTTTTTTTTTTCTGTGCATGTTCATGGTTCTTGCTGTATTAGAGACGCTCAAAAGAAGAGCTTGCTTCTTGCGTTAAAACAGACTGTGTTTAAAGATAAGAACACTGCTCTGAATTTCCCTTCCCAAAGGGTGTTAAACCCAGGATCTGTGTCTTCCTACAAGCAAGAGTTCATTTCTGGTAAACCAAGTGAATTTTGGGCTCAAATGATTTTACACAGTTCACGAACCCAACGCTATTCTCACAAGTAACTAAAGAGCATTAATGAAAGAAGAGCTGTGGTTTGTATCAGTTTCATAAGCAGAGTTTAACTACGTATGGTCCGTATGAATAGGAAACACAGTTCTTTTTTTCTGGTCATGCTCATGGTTCTTGCTGTATTAGAGATGCTGGAAAGAAGTCATTGCTTCTTGCATTAAAACAGACTGTGTTTCATGGATGAGAACAGTGCCATGAATTTCTCTTCAGAAATGGAGTTAAACCTCAGGATCTGTGTCTTCCTACAAGCAAGAGTTCATTTCTGGTAAACCAAGAGAATTTTGGGCTCAAATAATTTTACACAGTTCACGAACCCAACGCGATTCTCACAATTAACTAAAGAGCATTTATGTAAGTGGAGCTGTGGTTAATATCAGTTTCATAAGCAGAGTTGAACTATGTATGGTCCGTATGAGTAGAATCACAGTTCTTTTTTTCTGGGCATGCTCATTGTTCTTGAAGTATTAGAGACGCTCGAAAGAAGAGCTTGCTTATTACGTTACAACAGAGTGTGTTTCATGGATGAGAACACTGCTCTAAATTTCCCTTCCGAAAAGGAGTTAAACCCCAGGATCTGTGTATTCCTACAAGCAAGAGGTCATTTCTGGTAAACCAAGAGAATTTTGGCCTCCAAAGATTTAACACAGTTCACGAACCCAACGCGATTCACACAATTATCTAAAGAGCATTTATGTAAGTGGAGCTGTGGTGTGTATCGTTTCATAAGCAGAGTTGAACTACATATGGTCCGTATGAGTAGGAAACACAGTTCTTTTTTTCTGGGCATGCTCAAGGTTCTTGCTCTATTAGAGATGCTGGAAAGAAGAGCATGCTTCTTTCTTTAAGACAGAGTGTTTTCCATTAATGTGAACACTGCTCTGAATTTCCCTTCAGAATCGGAGTTAAACCACAGGATCTGTGTCTTCCTACAAGCAAGAGTTCATTTCTGCAAAACCAAGGGAATTTCGGGCTCAAATGATTTTACACAGTTCACGAACCCAATGCGATTCTCACTAATAACTAAAGAGCATTTATGTAAGTGGATCTGTGATTTGTATCAGTTTCATAAGCAGAGTTGAACTATGTATGGTCCATATGAGTAGAAACACAGTTCTTTTTTTCTGGACATGCTCAAGGTTCTTGCTCTATTAGAGGTGCTGGAAAGAAGAGCATGCTTCTTTCTTTAAAACAGAGTGTTTTCCATTAATGTGAACACTGCTCTGAATTTCCCTTCAGAAACGGAGTTAAACCACAGGATCTGTGTCTTCCTACAAGCAAGAATTCATTTCTGCTAAACCAAGGGAATTTTGGGCTCAAATGATTTTACACAGTTCACGAACCCAATGCGATTCTCACTAATAACTAAAGAGCATTTATGTAAGTGGGTCTGTGATTTGTATCAGTTTCATAAGCAGAGTTGAACTATGTATGGTCCATATGAGTAGAAACACAGTTCTTTTTTTCTGCACATGCTCAAGGTTCTTGCTCTATTAGAGATGCTGGAAAGAAGAGCATGCTTCTTTCTTTAAAACAGAGTGTTTTCCATTAATGTGAACACTGCTCTGAATTTCCCTTCAGAAACGGAGTTAAACCACAGGATCTTTGTCTTCCTACAACCAAGAGTTCATTTCTGGTAAACCAAGAGAATTTTGGGCTCAAATGATTTTACACAGTTCACGAACCCAACACGATTCTCACAATTAACTAAAGAGCATTTATGGAAGTGGAGCTGTGGTTTGTACCAGTTTCATATGTAAAGTTGAACTACGTATGGTCCGTATGAGTAGGAAATACAGTTGTTTTTTTCTGGACATGCTCATGGTTCTTGCTGTATTAGAGACGCTCGAAAGAAGAGCTTGCTTCTTCTGTTAAAACAGACTGTGTTTCATGGATGAGAACACTGCTCTGAATTTCCCTTCCCAAACGGTGTTAAACCCAGGATCTGTGTCTTCCTACAAGCAAGAGTTCACTTCTGGTATTCAAGTGAATTTTGGGCTCAAATGATTTAACACAGTTCCAGAACCCAACGCTATTCTCACAAGTAACTAAAGAGCATTAATGTAAGAAGAGCTGTGGTTTGTATCAGTTTCATAAGCAGAGTTGAACTACGTATGGTCCGTATGAATAGGAAACACAGTTCTTTTTTTCTGGGCATGCTCATGGTTCTTGCTGTATTAGAGATGCTGGAAAGAAGACATTGCTTCTTGCATTAAAACAGACTGTGTTTCATGGATGAGAACAGTGCCATGAATTTCTCTTCAGAAATGGAGTTAAACCTCAGGATCTGTGTCTTCCTACAAGCAAGAGTTCATTTCAGGTAAACCAAGAGAATTTTGGGCTCAAATAATTTTACACAGTTCACGAACCCAACGCGATTCTCACAATTAACTAAAGAGCATTTATGTAAGTGGAGCTGTGGTTAATATCAGTTTCATAAGCAGAGTTGAACTATGTATGGTCCGTATGAGTAGAATCACAGTTCTTTTTTTCTGGGCATGCTCATTGTTCTTGAAGTATTAGAGACGCTCGAAAGAAGAGCTTGCTTATTACGTTACAACAGAGTGTGTTTCATGGATGAGAACACTGCTCTAAATTTCCCTTCCGAAAAGGAGTTAAACCCCAGGATCTGTGTATTCCTACAAGCAAGAGTTCATTTCTGGTAAACCAAGAGAATTTTGGCCTCCAAAGATTTAACACAGTTCACGAACCCAACGCGATTCACACAATTATCTAAAGAGCATTTATGTAAGTGGAGCTGTGGTGTGTATCGTTTCATAAGCAGAGTTGAACTACATATGGTCCGTATGAGTAGGAAACACAGTTCTTTTTTTCTGGGCATGCTCAAGGTTCTTGCTCTATTAGAGATGCTGGAAAGAAGAGCATGCTTCTTTCTTTAAAACAGAGTGTTTTCCATTAATGTGAACACTGCTCTGAATTTCCCTTCAGAATCGGAGTTAAACCACAGGATCTGTGTCTTCCTACAAGCAAGAGTTCATTTCGGCAAAACCAAGGGAATTTCGGGCTCAAATGATTTTACACAGTTCACGAACCCAATGCGATTCTCACTAATAACTAAAGAGCATTTATGTAAGTGGATCTGTGATTTGTATCAGTTTCATAATCAGAGTTGAACTATGTATGGTCCATATGAGTAGAAACACAGTTCTTTTTTTCTGGACATGCTCAAGGTTCTTGCTCTATTAGAGGTGCTGGAAAGAAGAGCATGCTTCTTTCTTTAAAACAGAGTGTTTTCCATTAATGTGAACACTGCTCTGAATTTCCCTTCAGAAACGGAGTTAAACCACAGGATCTGTGTCTTCCTACAAGCAAGAATTCATTTCTGCTAAACCAAGGGAATTTTGGGCTCAAATGATTTTACACAGTTCACGAACCCAATGCGATTCTCACTAATAACTAAAGAGCATTTATGTAAGTGGGTCTGTGATTTGTATCAGTTTCATAAGCAGAGTTGAACTATGTATGGTCCATATGAGTAGAAACACAGTTCTTTTTTTCTGCACATGCTCAAGGTTCTTGCTCTATTAGAGATGCTGGAAAGAAGAGCATGCTTCTTTCTTTAAAACAGAGTGTTTTCCATTAATGTGAACACTGCTCTGAATTTCCCTTCAGAAACGGAGTTAAACCACAGGATCTTTGTCTTCCTACAACCAAGAGTTCATTTCTGGTAAACCAAGAGAATTTTGGGCTCAAATGATTTTACACAGTTCACGAACCCAACACGATTCTCACAATTAACTAAAGAGCATTTATGGAAGTGGAGCTGTGGTTTGTACCAGTTTCATATGTAAAGTTGAACTACGTATGGTCCGTATGAGTAGGAAATACAGTTGTTTTTTTCTGGACATGCTCATGGTTCTTGCTGTATTAGAGACGCTCGAAAGAAGAGCTTGCTTCTTCTGTTAAAACAGACTGTGTTTCATGGATGAGAACACTGCTCTGAATTTCCCTTCCCAAACGGTGTTAAACCCAGGATCTGTGTCTTCCTACAAGCAAGAGTTCACTTCTGGTATACCAAGTGAATTTTGGGCTCAAATGATTTAACACAGTTCCCGAACCCAACGCTATTCTCACAAGTAACTAAAGAGCATTAATGTAAGAAGAGCTGTGGTTTGTATCAGTTTCATAAGCAGAGTTGAATTACGTATGGTCCGTATGAATAGGAAACACAGTTCTTTTTTTCTGGGCATGCTCATGGTTCTTGCTGTATTAGAGATGCTGGAAAGAAGACATTGCTTCTTGCATTAAAACAGACTGTGTTTCATGGATGAGAACAGTGCCATGAATTTCTCTTCAGAAATGGAGTTAAACCTCAGGATCTGTGTCTTCCTACAAGCAAGAGTTCATTTCTGGTAAACCAAGAGAATTTTGGGCTCAAATAATTTTACACAGTTCACGAACCCAACGCGATTCTCACAATTAACTAAAGAGCATTTATGTAAGTGGAGCTGTGGTTAATATCAGTTTCATAAGCAGAGTTGAACTATGTATGGTCTGTAGGAGTAGAATCACAGTTCTTTTTTTCTGGGCATGCTCATGGTTCTTGAAGTATTAGAGACGCTCGAAAGTAGAGCTTGCTTATTACGTTACAACAGAGTGTGTTTCATGGATGAGAACACTGCTGTAAATTTCCCTTCCGAAAAGGAGTTAAACCCCAGGATCTGTGTATTCCTACAAGCAAGAGTTCATTTCTGGTAAACCAAGAGAATTTTGGCCTCAAAAGATTTAACACAGTTCACGAACCCAACGCGATTCACACAATTATCTAAAGAGCATTTATGTAAGTGGAGCTGTGGTGTGTATCAGTTTCATAAGCAGAGTTGAACTACATATGGTCCGTATGAGTAGGAAACACAGTTCTTTTTTTCTGGGCATGCTCAAGGTTCTTGCTCTATTAGAGATGCTGGAAAGAAGAGCATGCTTCTTTCTTTAAAACAGAGTGTTTTCCATTAATGTGAACACTGCTCTGAATTTCCCTTCAGAATCGGAGTTAAACCACAGGATCTGTGTCTTCCTACAAGCAAGAGTTCATTTCTGCAAAACCAAGGGAATTTCGGGCTCAAATGATTTTACACAGTTCACGAACCCAATGCGATTCTCACTAATAACTAAAGAGCATTTATGTAAGTGGATCTGTGATTTGTATCAGTTTCATAATCAGAGTTGAACTATGTATGGTCCATATGAGTAGAAACACAGTTCTTTTTTTCTGCACATGCTCAAGGTTCTTGCTCTATTAGAGGTGCTGGAAAGAAGAGCATGCTTCTTTCTTTAAAACAGAGTGTTTTCCATTAATGTGAACACTGCTCTGAATTTCCCTTCAGAAACGGAGTTAAACCACAGGATCTGTGTCTTCCTACAAGCAAGAATTCATTTCTGCTAAACCAAGGGAATTTTGGGCTCAAATGATTTTACACAGTTCACGAACCCAATGCGATTCTCACTAATAACTAAAGAGCATTTATGTAAGTGGGTCTGTGATTTGTATCAGTTTCATAAGCAGAGTTGAACTATGTATGGTCCATATGAGTAGAAACACAGTTCTTTTTTTCTGCACATGCTCAAGTTTCTTGCTCTATTAGAGATGCTGGAAAGAAGAGCATGCTTCTTTCTTTAAAACAGAGTGTTTTCCATTAATGTGAACACTGCTCTGAATTTCCCTTCAGAAACGGAGTTAAACCACAGGATCTTTGTCTTCCTACAACCAAGAGTTCATTTCTGGTAAACCAAGAGAATTTTGGGCTCAAATGATTTTACACAGTTCACGAACCCAACACGATTCTCACAATTAACTAAAGAGCATTTATGGAAGTGGAGCTGTGGTTTGTACCAGTTTCATATGTAAAGTTGAACTACGTATGGTCCGTATGAGTAGGAAATACAGTTGTTTTTTTCTGGACATGCTCATGGTTCTTGCTGTATTAGAGACGCTCGAAAGAAGAGCTTGCTTCTTCTGTTAAAACAGACTGTGTTTCATGGATGAGAACACTGCTCTTAATTTCCCTTCCCAAACGGTGTTAAACCCAGGATCTGTGTCTTCCTACAAGCAAGAGTTCACTTCTGGTATACCAAGTGAATTTTGGGCTCAAATGATTTAACACAGTTCCCGAACCCAACGCTATTCTCACAAGTAACTAAAGAGCATTAATGTAAGAAGAGCTGTGGTTTGTATCAGTTTCATAAGCAGAGTTGAACTACGTATGGTCCGTATGAATAGGAAACACAGTTCTTTTTTTCTGGGCATGCTCATGGTTCTTGCTGTATTAGAGATGCTGGAAAGAAGACATTGCTTCTTGCATTAAAACAGACTGTGTTTCATGGATGAGAACAGTGCCATGAATTTCTCTTCAGAAATGGAGTTAAACCTCAGGATCTCTGTCTTCCTACAAGCAAGAGTTCATTTTTGGTAAACCAAGAGAATTTTGGGCTCAAATGATTTACCACAGTTCACGAACCCAACTCGAATCTCACAATGATCTAAAGAGCATTTATGTAAGTGGAGCTGTGGTTAGTATCATGTTCATAAGTAGAGTTGAACTATATATGGTCCGTATGAGTAGGAAACACAGTTTTTTTTTCTGGGCATGCTCATGGTTCTTGATGTATTAGAGACGCTCGAAAGAAGAGCTTGCTTATTACGTTACAACAGAGTGTGTTTCATGGATGAGAACACTGCTCTAAATTTCCCTTCCGAAAAGGAGTTAAACCCCAGGATTTGTGTATTCCTACAAGCAAGAGGTCATTTCTGGTAAACCAAGAGAATTTTGGCCTCAAATGATTTAACACAGTTCACGAACCCAACACGATTCTCCAAATTACCTAAAGAGCATTTATGTAAGTGGAGCTGTGGTTTGTATCAGTTTCATAAGCAGAGTTGAACTACAAATGGTCCGTATGAGTAGGAAACACAGTTCTTTTTTTCTGGGCATGCTCAAGGTTCTTGCTCTATTAGAGATGCTGGAAAGAAGAGCATGCTTCTTTCTTTAAAACAGAGTGTTTTCCATTAATGTGAACACTGCTCTGAATTTCCCTTCAGAAACGGAGTTAAACCACAGGACCTCTGTCTTCCTACAAGCAAGAGTTCATTTCTGCTAAACCAAGGGAATTTCAGGCTCAAATGATTTTACACAGTTCACGAACCCAAAGCGATTCTCACTAATAACTTAAGAGCATTTATGTAAGTGGATCTGTGATTTGTATCAGTTTCATAAGCAGAGATGAACTATGTATGGGCCATATGAGTTGAAACACAGTTCTTTTTTTCTGGACATGCTCAAGGTTCTTGCTCTATTAGAGATGCTGGAATGAAGAGCATGCTTCTTGCATTAAAACAGAGTGTTTTCCATGGATGATAACACTGCTCTGAATTTCCCTTCTGAAACGGAGTTAAACCACAGGATCTTTGTCTACCTACAACCAAGAGTTCATTTCTGGTAAACCAAGAGAATTTTGGGCTCAAATGATTGTACTCAGTTCACGAACCCAACACTATTCTCACAATTAACTAAAGAGCATTTATGGAAGTGGAGCTGTGGTTTGTACCAGTTTCATATGTAAAGTTGAACTACATATGGTCCGTATGAATAGGAAATACAGTTGTTTTTTTCTGGGCATGCTCATGGTTATTGCTGTATTAGAGATGCTCGAAAGAAGAGCTTGTTTCTTGCGTTATAACAGAGTGTGTTTCATGGATGAGAACACTGCTCTTAATTTCCCTTCCCAAACGGAGTTCACCCCCAGGATCTGTGTCTTCCTACAAGCAAGAGTTCATTTCTGGTAAACTAAGTGAATTTTGGGCTCAAATGATTTTACACAGTTCAGGAACACAATGCGATTCTCACGATTAACTAATGAGCATTTATGGAAGTGGAGCTGTGGTTTGTATCAGTTTCATAAGCAGAGTTGAACTATGTATGGTCCATATGAGTAGAAACACAGTTCTTTTATTCTGGGCATGCTCATGGTTCTTGCTCTATTAGAGATGCTGGAAAGAAGAGCATGCTTCTTGCGTTAAAACAGAGTGTTTTCCATGGATGAGAACACTGCTCTGAATTTCCCTTCAGAAACGGAGTTAAACCACAGGATCTGTGTCTTCCTACAACCAAGAGTTCATTTCTGGTACCAAGAGAATTTTGTGCTCAAATGTTTTAACACAGTTCATGAACCCAACGCGATTCTCACAATTAACTAAAGTGCATTTATGTAAGTGTGCTGTGGTTAGTATCATTTTCATAAGTAGAGTTGAACTATATATGGTCCGTATGTGTAGGAAACACAGTTCTTTTTTCCGGGCATGCTCATTGTTCTTGCTGTATTAGAGAAGCTCGAAAGAAGAGCTTGCTTCGTGCGTTAAAACAGAGTATGTTTCATGGATGAGAACAGTGCTCTGAATTTCCCGTCTTAAATGGAGTTAAGCCCCGGGATCTGTGTCTTCCTACAAGCAAGAGTTCATTTCTGGTAAAAACAAGTGAATTTGGGGCTGAAATGATTTTACACAGTTCACGAACCCAACGCGATTCTCACTAATAACTAAAGAGCATTTATGGAAGTGGAGCTGTGGTTTGTATCATTTTATGAGTAAAGTTGAACTACATATGGTCCGTATGAGTAGGAAACGCATTTCTTTTTTTCTGGGCATGCTCAAGGTTCTTGCTCTATTAGAGATGCTGGAAAGAAGAGCATGTTTCTTGAGTTAAAACAGAGAGTTTTCAATGGATGTGAACACTGCTCTGAATTTCCCTTCAGAAACGGAGTTAAACCACAGCATCTGTGTCTTCCTACAACCAAGAGTTCATTTCTAGTAACCCAAGAGAATTTTATGCTCAACTGATTTTACACAGTTCACAAACCCAACGCTGTTCCCCCAAGTTACTAAAGAGCATTAATGTAAGAAGAGCTGTGGTTTGTATCAGTTTCTTAAGCAGACTTGAACTACGTATGGTCTGTATGAATAGGAAACACAGTTCTTTTTTTCTGGGCATGCTCATGGTTCTTGCTGTATTAGAGATGCTGGAAAGAAGACCTTGCTTCTTGCATTAAAACAGACTGTGTTTCATGGATGAGAACAGTGCACTGAATTTCTCTTCAGAAATGGAGTTAAACCTCAGGATCTGTGTCTTCCTAAAAGCAAGAGTTCATTTCTGGTAAACCAAGATAATTTTTGGCTCAAATTATTTACCACAGTTCAAGAACCCAACGCTGTTCTCCCAAGTAACTGAAGAGCATTAATATAAGAAGAGTTGTGGTTTGTATCAGTTTCATAAGCAGAGTTGAACTACGTATGGTCCGTATGAATAGGAAACACAGTTCTTTTTTTCAGGTCATGCTCATGGTTCTTGCTGTATTAGAGACACTCGAAAGACGAGCTTGCTTATTACGTTACAACAGAGTGTGTTTCATGGATGAGAACACTGCTCTAAATTTCCCTTCCGAAAAGGAGTTAAACCCCAGGATTTGTGTATTCCTACAAGCAAGAGTTCATTTCTGGTAAACCAAGAGAATTTTGGGCTCAAATGATTTTACATAGTTCAAGAACCCAATGAGATTCTCACTAATAACTAAAGAGCATTTATATAAGTGGATCTGTGATTTGTATCAGTTTGATAAGCAGAGTTGAACTATGTATCGTCCATATGAGTAGAAACACAGTTCTTTTTTTCAAGACATGCTCATGGTTCTTGCTCTATTAGAGATGCTGTAATGAAGAGCATTCTTCTTGCATTAAAACAGACTTTGTTTCATGGATGAGAACACTGCTCTGAATTTCCCTTCCCAAACGGTGTTAAACCCCAGGATCAGTGTCTTCCAACAAGCAAGAGTTCATTTCTGGTAAACCAAGTTAATTTTGGGCTCAAATGATTTTACACAGTTCAAGAACCCAACGCTGTTATCACAAGTAACTAAAGAACATAATGTAAGAAGAGTTGTGGTTTGTATCAGTTTCATAAGCAGAGTTGAACTACGTATTGTCCGTATGAATAGGAAACACAGTTCTTTTTTTCTGGTCATGCTCATGGTTCTTGCTGTATTAGAGATGCTGGAAAGAAGACATTGCTTCTTGCATTAAAACAGACTGTGTTTCATGGATGAGAACAGTGCACTGAATTTCTCTTCAGAAATGGAGTCAAACCACAGGATTTGTGTCTTCCTAATAGCAAGAGTTCATTTCTGGTAAACCAAGAGAATTTTGGCCTCAAATGATTTACCACAGTTTAAGAACCCAACGCGAATCTCACAATGAACTAAAGAGCATTTATGTAAGTGGAGCTGTGGTTAGTATCATGTTCATAAGTAGAGTTGAACTACATATGGTCCGTATGAGTAGGAAACACAGTTCTTTTTTCTGGGCATGCTCATGGTTCTTGATGTATTAGAGACGCTCGAAAGAAGAGCTTGCTTATTACGTTACAACAGAGTGTGTTTCATGGATGAGAACACTGCTCTAAATTTCCCTTCCGAAAAGGAGTTAAACCCCAGGATTTGTGTATTCCTACAAGCAAGAGTTCATTTCTGGTAAACCAAGAGAATTTTGGGCTCAAATGATTTTACACAGTTCAAGAACCCAATGAGATTCTCACTAATAACTAAAGAACAATTATGTAAGTGGATCTGTGATTTGTATCAGTTTCATAACCAGAGTTGAACTATGTATTGTCCATATGAGTAGAAACACAGTTCTTTTTTTCTGGACATGCTCAAGTTTCTTGCTCTATTAGAGATGCTGGAATGAAGAGCATGCTTCTTGCATTAAAACAGAGTGTTTTCCATGGATGAGAACACTGCTCTGAATTTCCCTTCAGATACGGAGTTAAACTACAGGATCTTTGTCTTCCACAACCAAGAGTTCATTTCTGGTAAACCAAGAGAATTTTGGGCTCAAATGATTTTACACAGTTCACGAACCCAACGCGATTCTCTCAATTAACTAAAGAGCATTTATGGAAGTGGAGCTGTGGTTTGTACCAGGTTCATATGTAAAGTTGAACTACATATCGTCCATATGAGTAGGAAATACAGTTGTTTTTTTCTGGGCATGCTCATGGTTCTTGCTGTATTAGAGTCGCTGGAAAGAAGAGCTTGCTTCTTGCGTTATAACAGAGTGTGTTTCATGGATGAGAACACTGCTCTGAATTTCCCTTCCCACACGGAGTTCACCCCCAGGATCTGTGTCTTCCTACAAGCAAGAGTTCATTTCTGGTAAACTAAGTGAATTTTGCCCTCAAATGATTTTACACAGTTCACGAACCCAATGCGATTCTCACGATTAACTAATGAGCATTTATGTAAGTGGAGTTGTGGCTTGTATCAGTTTCATAAGGAGAGTTGAAGTATGTATGGTCCATATGAGTAGAAACACAGTTCTTTTATTCTGGGCATGCTCATGGTTCTTGCTCTATTAGAGATGCTGGAAAGAAGAGCATGTTTCTTGAGTTAAAACAGAGAGTTTTCAATGGATGTGAACACTGCTCTGAATTTCCCTTCAGAAACGGAGTTAAACCACAGCATCTGTGTCTTCCTACAACCAAGAGTTCATTTCTAGTAACCCAAGAGAATTTTATGCTCAACTGATTTTACACAGTTCACAAACCCAACGCTGTTCCCCCAAGTTACTAAAGAGCATTAATGTAAGAAGAGCTGTGGTTTGTATCAGTTTCTTAAGCAGACTTGAACTACGTATGGTCCGTATGAATAGGAAACACAGTTCTTTTTTTCTGGGCATGCTCATGGTTCTTGCTGTATTAGAGATGCTGGAAAGAAGACCTTGCTTCTTGCATTAAAACAGACTGTGTTTCATGGATGAGAACAGTGCACTGAATTTCTCTTCAGAAATGGAGTTAAACCTCAGGATCTGTGTCTTCCTAAAAGCAAGAGTTCATTTCTGGTAAACCAAGATAATTTTTGGCTCAAATTATTTACCACAGTTCAAGAACCCAACGCTGTTCTCCCAAGTAACTAAAGAGCATTAATGTAAGAAGAGTTGTGGTTTGTATCAGTTTCATAAGCAGAGTTGAACTACGTATGGTCCGTATGAATAGGAAACACAGTTCTTTTTTTCAGGTCATGCTCATGGTTCTTGCTGTATTAGAGACACTCGAAAGACGAGCTTGCTTATTACGTTACAACAGAGTGTGTTTCATGGATGAGAACACTGCTCTAAATTTCCCTTCCAAAAAGGAGTTAAACCACAGGATCTGTGTCTTCCTACAACCAAGAGTTCATTTCTGGTAAACCAAGAGAATTTTATGCTCAAATGATTTTACACAGTTCACGAACCCAACGCGATTCTCACAATTAACTAAAGAGCATTTATGGAAGTGGAGCTGGGGTTTGTGTCAGTTTCATCAGCAGAGTTGAACTATGTATGGTCCATATGAGTAGATCCACAGTTCTTTTTTTCTGGACATGCTCAAGCTTCTTGCTCTTTTAGAGATGCTGGAAAGAAGAGCATGATTCTTTCGTTAAAACAGAGTGTTTTCCATTAATGTGAACACTGCTCTGAATTTCCCTTCAGAAACGGAGTTAAACCACAGGATCTATGTCTTCCTACAAGCAAGAGTTCATTTCTGCTAAACCAAGGGAATTTCGGGCTCAAATGATTTTACACAGTTCACGAACCCAACACGATTCTCACAATTAACTAAAGAGCATTAATGTAAGAAGAGCTATGGTTTGTATCAGTTTCATAAGCAGAGTTGAACTATGTATGGTCTGTATGAATAGGAAACACAGTTCTTTTTTTCTGGGCATGCTCATGGTTCTTGCTGTATTAGAGACGCTCGAAAGAAGAGCTTGCTTCTTGCGTTAAAACAGACTGTGTTTCATGGATGAGAACACTGCTCTGAATTTCCCTTCCCAAACGGTGTTAAACCCCAGGATCAGTGTCTTCCTACCAGCAAGAGTTCATTTCTGGGAAACCAAGTTAATTTTGGGCTCAAATGATTTTACACAGTTCAAGAACCCAACGCTGTTATCACAAGTAACTAAAGAACATTAATGTAAGAAGAGTTGTGGTTTGTATCAGTTTCATAAGCAGAGTTGAACTACGTATTGTCCGTATGAATAGGAAACACAGTTCTTTTTTTCTGGTCATGCTCATGGTTCTTGCTGTATTAGAGATGCTGGAAAGAAGACATTGCTTCTTGCATTAAAACAGACTGTGTTTCATGGATGAGAACAGTGCACTGAATTTCTCTTCAGAAATGGAGTCAAACCACAGGATTTGTGTCTTCCTAATAGCAAGAGTTCATTTCTGGTAAACCAAGAGAATTTTGGCCTCAAATGATTTACCACAGTTCAAGAACCCAACGCGAATCTCACAATGAACTAAAGAGCATTTATGTAAGTGGAGCTGTGGTTAGTATCATGTTCATAAGTAGAGTTGAACTATATATGGTCCGTATGAGTAGGAAACACAGTTCTTTTTTTCTGGGCATGCTCATGGTTCTTGATGTATTAGAGACGCTCGAAAGAAGAGCTTGCTTATTACGTTACAACAGAGTGTGTTTCATGGATGAGAACACTGCTCTAAATTTCCCTTCCGAAAAGGAGTTAAACCCCAGGATTTGTGTATTCCTACAAGCAAGAGTTCATTTCTGGTAAACCAAGAGAATTTTGGGCTCAAATGATTTTACACAGTTCAAGAACCCAATGAGATTCTCACTAATAACTAAAGAACAATTATGTAAGTGGATCTGTGATTTGTATCAGTTTCATAACCAGAGTTGAACTATGTATTGTCCATATGAGTAGAAACACAGTTCTTTTTTTCTGGACATGCTCAATGTTCTTGCTCTATTAGAGATGCTGGAATGAAGAGCATGCTTCTTGCATTAAAACAGAGTGTTTTCCATGGATGAGAACACTGCTCTGAATTTCCCTTCAGATACGGAGTTAAACTACAGGATCTTTGTCTTCCACAACCAAGAGTTCATTTCTGGTAAACCAAGAGAATTTTGGGCTCAAATGATTTTACACAGTTCACGAACCCAACGCGATTCTCTCAATTAAATAAAGAGCATTTATGGAAGTGGAGCTGTGGTTTGTACCAGGTTCATATGTAAAGTTGAACTACATATCGTCCATATGAGTAGGAAATACAGTTGTTTTTTTCTGGGCATGCTCATGGTTCTTGCTGTATTAGAGTCGCTGGAAAGAAGAGCTTGCTTCTTGCGTTATAACAGAGTGTGTTTCATGGATGAGAACACTGCTCTGAATTTCCCTTCCCACACGGAGTTCACCCCCAGGATCTGTGTCTTCCTACAAGCAAGAGTTCATTTCTGGTAAACTAAGTGAATTTTGCCCTCAAATGATTTTACACAGTTCACGAACCCAATGCGATTCTCACGATTAACTAATGAGCATTTATGTAAGTGGAGCTGTGGCTTGTATCAGTTTCATAAGGAGAGTTGAAGTATGTATGGTCCATATGAGTAGAAACACAGTTCTTTTATTCTGGGCATGCTCATGGTTCTTGCTCTATTAGAGATGCTGGAAAGAAGAGCATGCTTCTTGCGTTAAAACAGAGTGTTTTCCATGGATGAGAACACTGCTCTGAATTTCCCTTCAGAAACGTAGTTAAACCACAGGATCTGTGTCTTCCTACAACCAAGAGTTCATTTCTGGTACCAAGAGAATTTTGTGCTCAAATGATTTAACACAGTTCATGAACCCAACGCGATTCTCAGAATTAACTAAAGAGCATTTATGTAAGTGGAGCTGTGGTTAGTATCATTTTCATAAGTAGAGTTGAACTATATATGGTCCGTATGTGTAGGAAACACAGTTCTTTTTTTCCGGGCATGCTCATTGTTCTTGCTGTATTAGAGAAGCTCGAAAGAAGAGCTTGCTTCGTGCGTTAAAACAGACTGTGTTTCATGGATGAGAACACTGCTCTGAATTTCCCTTCCCAAACGGTGTTAAACCCCAGGATCAGTGTCTTCCTACCAGCAAGAGTTCATTTCTGGGAAACCAAGTTAATTTTGGGCTCAAATGATTTTACACAGTTCAAGAACCCAACGCTGTTATCACAAGTAACTAAAGAACATTAATGTAAGAAGAGTTGTGGTTTGTATCAGTTTCATAAGCAGAGTTGAACTACGTATTGTCCGTATGAATAGGAAACACAGTTCTTTTTTTCTGGTCATGCTCATGGTTCTTGCTGTATTAGAGATGCTGGAAAGAAGACATTGCTTCTTGCATTAAAACAGACTGTGTTTCATGGATGAGAACAGTGCACTGAATTTCTCTTCAGAAATGGAGTCAAACCACAGGATTTGTGTCTTCCTAATAGCAAGAGTTCATTTCTGGTAAACCAAGAGAATTTTGGCCTCAAATGATTTACCACAGTTCAAGAACCCAACGCGAATCTCACAATGAACTAAAGAGCATTTATGTAAGTGGAGCTGTGGTTAGTATCATGTTCATAAGTAGAGTTGAACTATATATGGTCCGTATTTGTAGGAAACACAGTTCTTTTTTTCTGGGCATGCTCATGGTTCTTGATGTATTAGAGACGCTCGAAAGAAGAGCTTGCTTATTACGTTACAACAGAGTGTGTTTCATGGATGAGAACACTGCTCTAAATTTCCCTTCCGAAAAGGAGTTAAACCCCAGGATTTGTGTATTCCTACAAGCAAGAGTTCATTTCTGGTAAACCAAGAGAATTTTGGGCTCAAATGATTTTACACAGTTCAAGAACCCAATGAGATTCTCACTAATAACTAAAGAACAATTATGTAAGTGGATCTGTGATTTGTATCAGTTTCATAACCAGAGTTGAACTATGTATTGTCCATATGAGTAGAAACACAGTTCTTTTTTTCTGGACATGCTCAATGTTCTTGCTCTATTAGAGATGCTGGAATGAAGAGCATGCTTCTTGCATTAAAACAGAGTGTTTTCCATGGATGAGAACACTGCTCTGAATTTCCCTTCAGATACGGAGTTAAACTACAGGATCTTTGTCTTCCACAACCAAGAGTTCATTTCTGGTAAACCAAGAGAATTTTGGGCTCAAATGATTTTACACAGTTCACGAACCCAACGCGATTCTCTCAATTAAATAAAGAGCATTTATGGAAGTGGAGCTGTGGTTTGTACCAGGTTCATATGTAAAGTTGAACTACATATCGTCCATATGAGTAGGAAATACAGTTGTTTTTTTCTGGGCATGCTCATGGTTCTTGCTGTATTAGAGTCGCTGGAAAGAAGAGCTTGCTTCTTGCGTTATAACAGAGTGTGTTTCATGGATGAGAACACTGCTCTGAATTTCCCTTCCCACACGGAGTTCACCCCCAGGATCTGTGTCTTCCTACAAGCAAGAGTTCATTTCTGGTAAACTAAGTGAATTTTGCCCTCAAATGATTTTACACAGTTCACGAACCCAATGCGATTCTCACGATTAACTAATGAGCATTTATGTAAGTGGAGCTGTGGCTTGTATCAGTTTCATAAGGAGAGTTGAAGTATGTATGGTCCATATGAGTAGAAACACAGTTCTTTTATTCTGGGCATGCTCATGGTTCTTGCTCTATTAGAGATGCTGGAAAGAAGAGCATGCTTCTTGCGTTAAAACAGAGTGTTTTCCATGGATGAGAACACTGCTCTGAATTTCCCTTCAGAAACGTAGTTAAACCACAGGATCTGTGTCTTCCTACAACCAAGAGTTCATTTCTGGTACCAAGAGAATTTTGTGCTCAAATGATTTAACACAGTTCATGAACCCAACGCGATTCTCAGAATTAACTAAAGAGCATTTATGTAAGTGGAGCTGTGGTTAGTATCATTTTCATAAGTAGAGTTGAACTATATATGGTCCGTATGTGTAGGAAACACAGTTCTTTTTTTCCGGGCATGCTCATTGTTCTTGCTGTATTAGAGAAGCTCGAAAGAAGAGCTTGCTTCGTGCGTTAAAACAGAGTATGTTTCATGGATGAGAACAGTGCTCTGAATTTCCCGTCTTAAATGGAGTTAAACCCCGGGATCTGTGTCTTCCTACAAGCAAGAGTTCATTTCTGATAAACCAAGGGAATTTCGGGCTCAAATGATTTTACACAGTTCACGAACCCAACACGATTCTCACAATTAACTAAAGAGCATTAATGTAAGAAGAGCTATGGTTTGTATCAGTTTCATAAGCAGAGTTGAACTATGTATGGTGCATATGAATAGGAAACACAGTTCTTTTTTTCTGGGCATGCTCATGGTTCTTGCTGTATTAGAGACGCTCGAAAGAAGAGCTTGCTTCTTGCGTTAAAACAGACTGTGTTTCATGGATGAGAACACTGCTCTGAATTTCCCTTCCCAAACGGTGTTAAACCCCATGATCAGTGTCTTCCTAAGAGCAAGAGTTCATTTCTGGTAAACCAAGATAATTTTGGGCTCAAATGATTTTACACAGTTCAAGAACCCAACGCTGTTATCACAAGTAACTAAAGAACATTAATGTAAGAAGAGTTGTGGTTTGTATCAGTTTCATAAGCAGAGTTGAACTATGTATTGTCCGTATGAATAGGAAACACAGTTCTTTTTCTGGTAATGCTCATGGTTCTTGCTGTATTAGAGATGCTGCAAAGAAGACATTGCTTCTTGCATTAAAACAGACTGTGTTTCATGGATGAGAACAGTGCACTGAATTTCTCTTCAGAAATGGTGTCAAACCACAGGATTTGTGTCTTCCTAATAGCAAGAGTTCATTTCTGGTAAACCAAGAGAATTTTGGCCTCAAATGATTTACCACAGTTCAAGAACCCAACGCGAATCTCACAATGAACTAAAGAGCATTTATGTAAGTGGAGCTGTGGTTAGTATCATGTTCATAAGTAGAGTTGAACTATATATGGTCCGTATGAGTAGGAAACACAGTTCTTTTTTTCTGGGCATGCTCATGGTTCTTGATGTATTAGAGACGCTCGAAAGAAGAGCTTGCTTATTACGTTACAACAGATTGTGTTTCATGGATGAGAACACTGCTCTAAATTTCCCTTCCGAAAAGGAGTTAAACCCCAGGATTTGTGTATTCCTACAAGCAAGAGTTCATTTCTGGTAAACCAAGAGAATTTTGGGCTCAAATGATTTTACACAGTTCAAGAACCCAATGAGATTCTCACTAATAACTAAAGAACAATTATGTAAGTGGATCTGTGATTTGTATCAGTTTCATAACCAGAGTTGAACTATGTATTGTCCATATGAGTAGAAACACAGTTCTTTTTTTCTGGACATGCTCAAGGTTCTTGCTCTATTAGAGATGCTGGAATGAAGAGCATGCTTCTTGCATTAAAACAGAGTGTTTTCCATGGATGAGAACACTGCTCTGAATTTCCCTTCAGATACGGAGTTAAACTACAGGATCTTTGTCTTCCACAACCAAGAGTTCATTTCTGGTAAACCACGAGAATTTTGGGCTCAAATGATTTTACACAGTTCACGAACCCAACGCGATTCTCTCAATTAAATAAAGAGCATTTATGGAAGTGGAGCTGTGGTTTGTACCAGGTTCATATGTAAAGTTGAACTACATATCGTCCATATGAGTAGGAAATACAGTTGTTTTTTTCTGGGCATGCTCATGGTTCTTGCTGTATTAGAGACGCTCGAAAGAAGAGCTTGCTTCTTGCGTTATAACAGAGTGTGTTTCATGGATGAGAACACTGCTCTGAATTTCCCTTCCCACACGGGGTTCACCCCCAGGATCTGTGTCTTCCTACAAGCAAGAGTTCATTTCTGGTAAACTAAGTGAATTTTGCACTCAAATGATTTTACACAGTTCACGAACCCAATGCGATTCTCACGATTAACAAATGAGCATTTATGTAAGTGGAGCTGTGGTTTGTATCAGTTTCATAAGCAGAGTTGAAGTATGTATGGTCCATATGAGTAGAAACAGAGTTCTTTTATTCTGGGCATGCTCATGGTTCTTGCTCTATTAGAGATGCTGTAAAGAAGAGCATGCTTCTTGCGTTAAAACAGAGTGTTTTCCATGGATGAGAACACTGCTCTGAATTTCCCTTCATAAACGGAGTTAAACCACAGGATCTGTGTCTTCCTACAACCAAGAGTTCATTTCTGATAAACCAAGAGATTTTTGTGCTCAAATGATTTAACACAGTTCATGAACCCAACGCGATTCTCAGAATTAACTAAAGAGCATTTATGTAAGTGGAGCTGTGGTTAGTATCATTTTCAAAAGTAGAGTTGAACTATATATGGTCCGTATGTGTAGGAAACACAGTTCTTTTTTTCTGGGCATGCTCATGGTTCTTGCTGTATTAGAGAAGCTCGAAAGAAGAGCTTGCTTCGTGCGTTAAAACAGATTATGTTTCATGGATGAGAACAGTGCTCTGAATATCCCGTCCGAAACGGAGTTAAACCCCGGGATCTGTGTCTTCCTACAAGCAAGAGTTCATTTCTGGTAAAACAAGTGAATTTGGGGCTCAAATGATTTTACACAGTTCACGAACCCAACGCAGTTCTCACTAATAACTAAAGAGCATTTATGGAAGTGGAGCTGTGGTTTGTATTAGTTTATGAGTAAAGTTGAACTACATATGGTCCGTATGAGTTGGAAACACATTTCTTTTTTTCTGGGCATGCTCAAGGTTCTTGCTCTATTAGAGATGCTGGAAAGAAGAGCATGTTTCTTGCGTGAAAACAGAGAGTTTTCAATGGATGAGAAAACTGCTCTGAATTTCCCTTCAGAAATGGAGTTAAACCACAGGATCTGTGTCTTCCTACAACCAAGAGTTCATTTCTGGTAAACCAAGAGAATTTTATGCTCAAATGATTTTACACAGTTCACGAACCCAACGCGATTCTCACAATTAACTAAAGAGCATTTATGGAAGTGGAGCTGGGGTTTGTGTCAGTTTCATCAGCAGAGTTGAACTATGTATGGTCCATATGAGGAGATCCACAGTACTTTTTTTCTGGACATGCTCAAGCTTCTTGCTCTTTTAGAGATGCTGGAAAGAAGAGCATGATTCTTTCGTTAAAACAGAGTGTTTTCCATTAAAGTGAACACTGCTCTGAATTTCCCTTCAGAAACGGAGTTAAACCACAGGATCTATGTCTTCCTACAAGCAAGAGTTCATTTCTGCTAAACCAAGGGAATTTCGGGCTCAAATGATTTTACACAGTTCACGAACCCAACACGATTCTCACAATTAACTAAAGAGCATTAATGTAAGAAGAGCTATGGTTTGTATCAGTTTCATAAGCAGATTTGAACTATGTATGGTCTGTATGAATAGGAAACACAGTTCTTTTTTTCTGGGCATGCTCATGGTTCTTGCTGTATTAGAGTCGCTGGAAAGAAGAGCTTGCTTCTTGCGTTATAACAGAGTGTGTTTCATGGATGAGAACACTGCTCTGAATTTCCCTTCAGATACGGAGTTAAACTACAGGATCTTTGTCTTCCACAACCAAGAGTTCATTTCTGGTAAACCAAGAGAATTTTGGGCTCAAATGATTTTACACAGTTCACGAACCCAACGCGATTCTCTCAATTAAATAAAGAGCATTTATGGAAGTGGAGCTGTGGTTTGTACCAGGTTCATATGTAAAGTTGAACTACATATCGTCCATATGAGTAGGAAATACAGTTGTTTTTTTCTGGGCATGCTCATGGTTCTTGCTGTATTAGAGTCGCTGGAAAGAAGAGCTTGCTTCTTGCGTTATAACAGAGTGTGTTTCATGGATGAGAACACTGCTCTGAATTTCCCTTCCCACACGGAGTTCACCCCCAGGATCTGTGTCTTCCTACAAGCAAGAGTTCATTTCTGGTAAACTAAGTGAATTTTGCCCTCAAATGATTTTACACAGTTCACGAACCCAATGCGATTCTCACGATTAACTAATGAGCATTTATGTAAGTGGAGCTGTGGCTTGTATCAGTTTCATAAGGAGAGTTGAAGTATGTATGGTCCATATGAGTAGAAACACAGTTCTTTTATTCTGGGCATGCTCATGGTTCTTGCTCTATTAGAGATGCTGGAAAGAAGAGCATGCTTCTTGCGTTAAAACAGAGTGTTTTCCATGGATGAGAACACTGCTCTGAATTTCCCTTCAGAAACGTAGTTAAACCACAGGATCTGTGTCTTCCTACAACCAAGAGTTCATTTCTGGTACCAAGAGAATTTTGTGCTCAAATGATTTAACACAGTTCATGAACCCAACGCGATTCTCAGAATTAACTAAAGAGCATTTATGTAAGTGGAGCTGTGGTTAGTATCATTTTCATAAGTAGAGTTGAACTATATATGGTCCGTATGTGTAGGAAACACAGTTCTTTTTTTCCGGGCATGCTCATTGTTCTTGCTGTATTAGAGAAGCTCGAAAGAAGAGCTTGCTTCGTGCGTTAAAACAGAGTATGTTTCATGGATGAGAACAGTGCTCTGAATTTCCCGTCTTAAATGGAGTTAAACCCCGGGATCTGTGTCTTCCTACAAGCAAGAGTTCATTTCTGATAAACCAAGGGAATTTCGGGCTCAAATGATTTTACACAGTTCACGAACCCAACACGATTCTCACAATTAACTAAAGAGCATTAATGTAAGAAGAGCTATGGTTTGTATCAGTTTCATAAGCAGAGTTGAACTATGTATGGTGCATATGAATAGGAAACACAGTTCTTTTTTTCTGGGCATGCTCATGGTTCTTGCTGTATTAGAGACGCTCGAAAGAAGAGCTTGCTTCTTGCGTTAAAACAGACTGTGTTTCATGGATGAGAACACTGCTCTGAATTTCCCTTCCCAAACGGTGTTAAACCCCATGATCAGTGTCTTCCTAAGAGCAAGAGTTCATTTCTGGTAAACCAAGATAATTTTGGGCTCAAATGATTTTACACAGTTCAAGAACCCAACGCTGTTATCACAAGTAACTAAAGAACATTAATGTAAGAAGAGTTGTGGTTTGTATCAGTTTCATAAGCAGAGTTGAACTATGTATTGTCCGTATGAATAGGAAACACAGTTCTTTTTCTGGTAATGCTCATGGTTCTTGCTGTATTAGAGATGCTGCAAAGAAGACATTGCTTCTTGCATTAAAACAGACTGTGTTTCATGGATGAGAACAGTGCACTGAATTTCTCTTCAGAAATGGTGTCAAACCACAGGATTTGTGTCTTCCTAATAGCAAGAGTTCATTTCTGGTAAACCAAGAGAATTTTGGCCTCAAATGATTTACCACAGTTCAAGAACCCAACGCGAATCTCACAATGAACTAAAGAGCATTTATGTAAGTGGAGCTGTGGTTAGTATCATGTTCATAAGTAGAGTTGAACTATATATGGTCCGTATGAGTAGGAAACACAGTTCTTTTTTTCTGGGCATGCTCATGGTTCTTGATGTATTAGAGACGCTCGAAAGAAGAGCTTGCTTATTACGTTACAACAGATTGTGTTTCATGGATGAGAACACTGCTCTAAATTTCCCTTCCGAAAAGGAGTTAAACCCCAGGATTTGTGTATTCCTACAAGCAAGAGTTCATTTCTGGTAAACCAAGAGAATTTTGGGCTCAAATGATTTTACACAGTTCAAGAACCCAATGAGATTCTCACTAATAACTAAAGAACAATTATGTAAGTGGATCTGTGATTTGTATCAGTTTCATAACCAGAGTTGAACTATGTATTGTCCATATGAGTAGAAACACAGTTCTTTTTTTCTGGACATGCTCAAGGTTCTTGCTCTATTAGAGATGCTGGAATGAAGAGCATGCTTCTTGCATTAAAACAGAGTGTTTTCCATGGATGAGAACACTGCTCTGAATTTCCCTTCAGATACGGAGTTAAACTACAGGATCTTTGTCTTCCACAACCAAGAGTTCATTTCTGGTAAACCACGAGAATTTTGGGCTCAAATGATTTTACACAGTTCACGAACCCAACGCGATTCTCTCAATTAAATAAAGAGCATTTATGGAAGTGGAGCTGTGGTTTGTACCAGGTTCATATGTAAAGTTGAACTACATATCGTCCATATGAGTAGGAAATACAGTTGTTTTTTTCTGGGCATGCTCATGGTTCTTGCTGTATTAGAGACGCTCGAAAGAAGAGCTTGCTTCTTGCGTTATAACAGAGTGTGTTTCATGGATGAGAACACTGCTCTGAATTTCCCTTCCCACACGGGGTTCACCCCCAGGATCTGTGTCTTCCTACAAGCAAGAGTTCATTTCTGGTAAACTAAGTGAATTTTGCACTCAAATGATTTTACACAGTTCACGAACCCAATGCGATTCTCACGATTAACAAATGAGCATTTATGTAAGTGGAGCTGTGGTTTGTATCAGTTTCATAAGCAGAGTTGAAGTATGTATGGTCCATATGAGTAGAAACAGAGTTCTTTTATTCTGGGCATGCTCATGGTTCTTGCTCTATTAGAGATGCTGTAAAGAAGAGCATGCTTCTTGCGTTAAAACAGAGTGTTTTCCATGGATGAGAACACTGCTCTGAATTTCCCTTCATAAACGGAGTTAAACCACAGGATCTGTGTCTTCCTACAACCAAGAGTTCATTTCTGATAAACCAAGAGATTTTTGTGCTCAAATGATTTAACACAGTTCATGAACCCAACGCGATTCTCAGAATTAACTAAAGAGCATTTATGTAAGTGGAGCTGTGGTTAGTATCATTTTCAAAAGTAGAGTTGAACTATATATGGTCCGTATGTGTAGGAAACACAGTTCTTTTTTTCTGGGCATGCTCATGGTTCTTGCTGTATTAGAGAAGCTCGAAAGAAGAGCTTGCTTCGTGCGTTAAAACAGATTATGTTTCATGGATGAGAACAGTGCTCTGAATATCCCGTCCGAAACGGAGTTAAACCCCGGGATCTGTGTCTTCCTACAAGCAAGAGTTCATTTCTGGTAAAACAAGTGAATTTGGGGCTCAAATGATTTTACACAGTTCACGAACCCAACGCAGTTCTCACTAATAACTAAAGAGCATTTATGGAAGTGGAGCTGTGGTTTGTATTAGTTTATGAGTAAAGTTGAACTACATATGGTCCGTATGAGTTGGAAACACATTTCTTTTTTTCTGGGCATGCTCAAGGTTCTTGCTCTATTAGAGATGCTGGAAAGAAGAGCATGTTTCTTGCGTGAAAACAGAGAGTTTTCAATGGATGAGAAAACTGCTCTGAATTTCCCTTCAGAAATGGAGTTAAACCCCAGGATCAGTGTCTTCCAACAAGCAAGAGTTCATTTCTGGTAAACCAAGTTAATTTTGGGCTCAAATGATTTTACACAGTTCAAGAACCCAACGCTGTTATCACAAGTAACTAAAGAACATAATGTAAGAAGAGTTGTGGTTTGTATCAGTTTCATAAGCAGAGTTGAACTACGTATTGTCCGTATGAATAGGAAACACAGTTCTTTTTTTCTGGTCATGCTCATGGTTCTTGCTGTATTAGAGATGCTGGAAAGAAGACATTGCTTCTTGCATTAAAACAGACTGTGTTTCATGGATGAGAACAGTGCACTGAATTTCTCTTCAGAAATGGAGTCAAACCACAGGATTTGTGTCTTCCTAATAGCAAGAGTTCATTTCTGGTAAACCAAGAGAATTTTGGCCTCAAATGATTTACCACAGTTTAAGAACCCAACGCGAATCTCACAATGAACTAAAGAGCATTTATGTAAGTGGAGCTGTGGTTAGTATCATGTTCATAAGTAGAGTTGAACTATATATGGTCCGTATGAGTAGGAAACACAGTTCTTTTTTTCTGGGCATGCTCATGGTTCTTGATGTATTAGAGACGCTCGAAAGAAGAGCTTGCTTATTACGTTACAACAGAGTGTGTTTCATGGATGAGAACACTGCTCTAAATTTCCCTTCCGAAAAGGAGTTAAACCCCAGGATTTGTGTATTCCTACAAGCAAGAGTTCATTTCTGGTAAACCAAGAGAATTTTGGGCTCAAATGATTTTACACAGTTCAAGAACCCAATGAGATTCTCACTAATAACTAAAGAACAATTATGTAAGTGGATCTGTGATTTGTATCAGTTTCATAACCAGAGTTGAACTATGTATTGTCCATATGAGTAGAAACACAGTTCTTTTTTTCTGGACATGCTCAATGTTCTTGCTCTATTAGAGATGCTGGAATGAAGAGCATGCTTCTTGCATTAAAACAGAGTGTTTTCCATGGATGAGAACACTGCTCTGAATTTCCCTTCAGATACGGAGTTAAACTACAGGATCTTTGTCTTCCACAACCAAGAGTTCATTTCTGGTAAACCAAGAGAATTTTGGGCTCAAATGATTTTACACAGTTCACGAACCCAACGCGATTCTCTCAATTAAATAAAGAGCATTTATGGAAGTGGAGCTGTGGTTTGTACCAGGTTCATATGTAAAGTTGAACTACATATCGTCCATATGAGTAGGAAATACAGTTGTTTTTTTCTGGGCATGCTCATGGTTCTTGCTGTATTAGAGTCGCTGGAAAGAAGAGCTTGCTTCTTGCGTTATAACAGAGTGTGTTTCATGGATGAGAACACTGCTCTGAATTTCCCTTCCCACACGGAGTTCACCCCCAGGATCTGTGTCTTCCTACAAGCAAGAGTTCATTTCTGGTAAACTAAGTGAATTTTGCCCTCAAATGATTTTACACAGTTCACGAACCCAATGCGATTCTCACGATTAACTAATGAGCATTTATGTAAGTGGAGCTGTGGCTTGTATCAGTTTCATAAGGAGAGTTGAAGTATGTATGGTCCATATGAGTAGAAACACAGTTCTTTTATTCTGGGCATGCTCATGGTTCTTGCTCTATTAGAGATGCTGGAAAGAAGAGCATGCTTCTTGCGTTAAAACAGAGTGTTTTCCATGGATGAGAACACTGCTCTGAATTTCCCTTCAGAAACGTAGTTAAACCACAGGATCTGTGTCTTCCTACAACCAAGAGTTCATTTCTGGTACCAAGAGAATTTTGTGCTCAAATGATTTAACACAGTTCATGAACCCAACGCGATTCTCAGAATTAACTAAAGAGCATTTATGTAAGTGGAGCTGTGGTTAGTATCATTTTCATAAGTAGAGTTGAACTATATATGGTCCGTATGTGTAGGAAACACAGTTCTTTTTTTCCGGGCATGCTCATTGTTCTTGCTGTATTAGAGAAGCTCGAAAGAAGAGCTTGCTTCGTGCGTTAAAACAGAGTATGTTTCATGGATGAGAACAGTGCTCTGAATTTCCCGTCTTAAATGGAGTTAAACCCCGGGATCTGTGTCTTCCTACAAGCAAGAGTTCATTTCTGCTAAACCAAGGGAATTTCGGGCTCAAATGATTTTACACAGTTCACGAACCCAACACGATTCTCACAATTAACTAAAGAGCATTAATGTAAGAAGAGCTATGGTTTGTATCAGTTTCATAAGCAGAGTTGAACTATGTATGGTCCATATGAATAGGAAACACAGTTCTTTTTTTCTGGGCATGCTCATGGTTCTTGCTGTATTAGAGACGCTCGAAAGAAGAGCTTGCTTCTTGCGTTAAAACAGACTGTGTTTCATGGATGAGAACACTGCTCTGAATTTCCCTTCCCAAACGGTGTTAAACCCCATGATCAGTGTCTTCCTAAGAGCAAGAGTTCATTTCTGGTAAACCAAGATAATTTTGGGCTCAAATGATTTTACACAGTTCAAGAACCCAACGCTGTTATCACAAGTAACTAAAGAACATTAATGTAAGAAGAGTTGTGGTTTGTATCAGTTTCATAAGCAGAGTTGAACTATGTATTGTCCGTATGAATAGGAAACACAGTTCTTTTTCTGGTAATGCTCATGGTTCTTGCTGTATTAGAGATGCTGCAAAGAAGACATTGCTTCTTGCATTAAAACAGACTGTGTTTCATGGATGAGAACAGTGCACTGAATTTCTCTTCAGAAATGGTGTCAAACCACAGGATTTGTGTCTTCCTAATAGCAAGAGTTCATTTCTGGTAAACCAAGAGAATTTTGGCCTCAAATGATTTACCACAGTTCAAGAACCCAACGCGAATCTCACAATGAACTAAAGAGCATTTATGTAAGTGGAGCTGTGGTTAGTATCATGTTCATAAGTAGAGTTGAACTATATATGGTCCGTATGAGTAGGAAACACAGTTCTTTTTTTCTGGGCATGCTCATGGTTCTTGATGTATTAGAGACGCTCGAAAGAAGAGCTTGCTTATTACGTTACAACAGATTGTGTTTCATGGATGAGAACACTGCTCTAAATTTCCCTTCCGAAAAGGAGTTAAACCCCAGGATTTGTGTATTCCTACAAGCAAGAGTTCATTTCTGGTAAACCAAGAGAATTTTGGGCTCAAATGATTTTACACAGTTCAAGAACCCAATGAGATTCTCACTAATAACTAAAGAACAATTATGTAAGTGGATCTGTGATTTGTATCAGTTTCATAACCAGAGTTGAACTATGTATTGTCCATATGAGTAGAAACACAGTTCTTTTTTTCTGGACATGCTCAAGGTTCTTGCTCTATTAGAGATGCTGGAATGAAGAGCATGCTTCTTGCATTAAAACAGAGTGTTTTCCATGGATGAGAACACTGCTCTGAATTTCCCTTCAGATACGGAGTTAAACTACAGGATCTTTGTCTTCCACAACCAAGAGTTCATTTCTGGTAAACCACGAGAATTTTGGGCTCAAATGATTTTACACAGTTCACGAACCCAACGCGATTCTCTCAATTAAATAAAGAGCATTTATGGAAGTGGAGCTGTGGTTTGTACCAGGTTCATATGTAAAGTTGAACTACATATCGTCCATATGAGTAGGAAATACAGTTGTTTTTTTCTGGGCATGCTCATGGTTCTTGCTGTATTAGAGACGCTCGAAAGAAGAGCTTGCTTCTTGCGTTATAACAGAGTGTGTTTCATGGATGAGAACACTGCTCTGAATTTCCCTTCCCACACGGGGTTCACCCCCAGGATCTGTGTCTTCCTACAAGCAAGAGTTCATTTCTGGTAAACTAAGTGAATTTTGCACTCAAATGATTTTACACAGTTCACGAACCCAATGCGATTCTCACGATTAACAAATGAGCATTTATGTAAGTGGAGCTGTGGTTTGTATCAGTTTCATAAGCAGAGTTGAAGTATGTATGGTCCATATGAGTAGAAACAGAGTTCTTTTATTCTGGGCATGCTCATGGTTCTTGCTCTATTAGAGATGCTGTAAAGAAGAGCATGCTTCTTGCGTTAAAACAGAGTGTTTTCCATGGATGAGAACACTGCTCTGAATTTCCCTTCATAAACGGAGTTAAACCACAGGATCTGTGTCTTCCTACAACCAAGAGTTCATTTCTGATAAACCAAGAGATTTTTGTGCTCAAATGATTTAACACAGTTCATGAACCCAACGCGATTCTCAGAATTAACTAAAGAGCATTTATGTAAGTGGAGCTGTGGTTAGTATCATTTTCAAAAGTAGAGTTGAACTATATATGGTCCGTATGTGTAGGAAACACAGTTCTTTTTTTCTGGGCATGCTCATGGTTCTTGCTGTATTAGAGAAGCTCGAAAGAAGAGCTTGCTTCGTGCGTTAAAACAGATTATGTTTCATGGATGAGAACAGTGCTCTGAATATCCCGTCCGAAACGGAGTTAAACCCTGGGATCTGTGTCTTCCTACAAGCAAGAGTTCATTTCTGGTAAAACAAGTGAATTTGGGGCTCAAATGATTTTACACAGTTCACGAAACCAACGCAGTTCTCACTAATAACTAAAGAGCATTTATGGAAGTGGAGCTGTGGTTTGTATTAGTTTATGAGTAAAGTTGAACTACATATGGTCCGTATGAGTTGGAAACACATTTCTTTTTTTCTGGGCATGCTCAAGGTTCTTGCTCTATTAGAGATGCTGGAAAGAAGAGCATGTTTCTTGCGTGAAAACAGAGAGTTTTCAATGGATGAGAAAACTGCTCTGAATTTCCCTTCAGAAATGGAGTTAAACCACAGGATCTGTGTCTTCCTACAACCAAGAGTTCATTTCTGGTAAACCAAGAGAATTTTATGCTCAAATGATTTTACACAGTTCACGAACCCAACGCGATTCTCACAATTAACTAAAGAGCATTTATGGAAGTGGAGCTGGGGTTTGTGTCAGTTTCATCAGCAGAGTTGAACTATGTATGGTCCATATGAGGAGATCCACAGTTCTTTTTTTCTGGACATGCTCAAGCTTCTTGCTCTTTTAGAGATGCTGGAAAGAAGAGCATGATTCTTTCGTTAAAACAGAGTGTTTTCCATTAAAGTGAACACTGCTCTGAATTTCCCTTCAGAAACGGAGTTAAACCACAGGATCTATGTCTTCCTACAAGCAAGAGTTCATTTCTGCTAAACCAAGGGAATTTCGGGCTCAAATGATTTTACACAGTTCACGAACCCAACACGATTCTCACAATTAACTAAAGAGCATTAATGTAAGAAGAGCTATGGTTTGTATCAGTTTCATAAGCAGATTTGAACTATGTATGGTCTGTATGAATAGGAAACACAGTTCTTTTTTTCTGGGCATGCTCATGGTTCTTCCTGTATTAGAGACGCTCGAAAGAAGAGCTTGCTTCTTGCGTTAAAACAGACTGTGTTTCATGGATGAGAACACTGCTCTGAATTTCCCTTCCCAAACGGTGTTAAACCCCAGGATCAGTGTCTTCCTACCAGCAAGAGTTCATTTCTGGGAAACCAAGTTAATTTTGGGCTCAAATGATTTTACACAGTTCAAGAACCCAACGCTGTTATCACAAGTAACTAAAGAACATTAATGTAAGAAGAGTTGTGGTTTGTATCAGTTTCATAAGAAGAGTTGAACTACGTATTGTCCGTATGAATAGGAAACACAGTTCTTTTTTTCTGGTCATGCTCATGGTTCTTGCTGTATTAGAGATGCTGGAAAGAAGACATTGCTTCTTGCATTAAAACAGACTGTGTTTCATGGATGAGAACAGTGCACTGAATTTCTCTTCAGAAATGGAGTCAAACCACAGGATTTGTGTCTTCCTAATAGCAAGAGTTCATTTCTGGTAAACCAAGAGAATTTTGGGCTCAAATGATTTACCACAGTTCAAGAACCCAACGCGAATCTCACAGTGAACTAAAGAGCATTTATGTAAGTGGAGCTGTGGTTAGTATCATGTTCATAAGTAGAGTTGAACTATATATGGTCCGTATGAGTAGGAAACACAGTTCTTTTTTTCTGGGCATGCTCATGGTTCTTGATGTATTAGAGACGCTCGAAAGAAGAGCTTGCTTATTACGTTACAACAGAGTGTGTTTCATGGATGAGAACACTGCTCTAAATTTCCCTTCCGAAAAGGAGTTAAACCCCAGGATTTGTGTATTCCTACAAGCAAGAGTTCATTTCTGGTAAACCAAGAGAATTTTGGGCTCAAATGATTTTACACAGTTCAAGAACCCAATGAGATTCTCACTAATAACTAAAGGCCATTTATATAAGTGGATCTGTGATTTGTATCAGTTTGATAAGCAGAGTTGAACTATGTATCGTCCATATGAGTAGAAACACAGTTCTTTTTTTCAAGACATGCTCATGGTTCTTGCTCTATTAGAGATGCTGTAATGAAGAGCATTCATCTTGCATTAAAACAGACTTTGTTTCATGGATGAGAACACTGCTCTGAATTTCCCTTCCCAAACGGTGTTAAACCCCAGGATCAGTGTCTTCCAACAAGCAAGAGTTCATTTCTGGTAAACCAAGTTAATTTTGGGCTCAAATGATTTTACACAGTTCAAGAACCCAACGCTGTTATCACAAGTAACTAAAGAACATAATGTAAGAAGAGTTGTGGTTTGTATCAGTTTCATAAGCAGAGTTGAACTACGTATTGTCCGTATGAATAGGAAACACAGTTCTTTTTTTCTGGTCATGCTCATGGTTCTTGCTGTATTAGAGATGCTGGAAAGAAGACATTGCTTCTTGCATTAAAACAGACTGTGTTTCATGGATGAGAACAGTGCACTGAATTTCTCTTCAGAAATGGAGTCAAACCACAGGATTTGTGTCTTCCTAATAGCAAGAGTTCATTTCTGGTAAACCAAGAGAATTTTGGCCTCAAATGATTTACCACAGTTTAAGAACCCAACGCGAATCTCACAATGAACTAAAGAGCATTTATGTAAGTGGAGCTGTGGTTAGTATCATGTTCATAAGTAGAGTTGAACTATATATGGTCCGTATGAGTAGGAAACACAGTTCTTTTTTCTGGGCATGCTCATGGTTCTTGATGTATTAGAGACGCTCGAAAGAAGAGCTTGCTTATTACGTTACAACAGAGTGTGTTTCATGGATGAGAACACTGCTCTAAATTTCCCTTCCGAAAAGGAGTTAAACCCCAGGATTTGTGTATTCCTACAAGCAAGAGTTCATTTCTGGTAAACCAAGAGAATTTTGGGCTCAAATGATTTTACACAGTTCAAGAACCCAATGAGATTCTCACTAATAACTAAAGAACAATTATGTAAGTGGATCTGTGATTTGTATCAGTTTCATAACCAGAGTTGAACTATGTATGGTCCATATGAGTAGAAACACAGTTCTTTTTTTCTGGACATGCTCAAGGTTCTTGCTCTATTAGAGATGCTGGAATGAAGAGCATGCTTCTTGCATTAAAACAGAGTGTTTTCCATGGATGAGAACACTGCTCTGAATTTCCCTTCAGATACGGAGTTAAACTACAGGATCTTTGTCTTCCACAACCAAGAGTTCATTTCTGGTAAACCAAGAGAATTTTGGGCTCAAATGATTTTACACAGTTCACGAACCCAACGCGATTCTCTCAATTAACTAAAGAGCATTTATGGAAGTGGAGCTGTGGTTTGTACCAGGTTCATATGTAAAGTTGAACTACATATCGTCCATATGAGTAGGAAATACAGTTGTTTTTTTCTGGGCATGCTCATGGTTCTTGCTGTATTAGAGTCGCTCGAAAGAAGAGCTTGCTTCTTGCGTTATAACAGAGTGTGTTTCATGGATGAGAACACTGCTCTGAATTTCCCTTCCCACACGGAGTTCACCCCCAGGATCTGTGTCTTCCTACAAGCAAGAGTTCATTTCTGGTAAACTAAGTGAATTTTGCCCTCAAATGATTTTACACAGTTCACGAACCCAATGCGATTCTCACGATTAACTAATGAGCATTTATGTAAGTGGAGCTGTGGCCTGTATCAGTTTCATAAGCAGAGTTGAAGTATGTATGGTCCATATGAGTAGAAACAGAGTTCTTTTATTCTGGGCATGCTCATGGTTCTTGCTCTATTAGAGATGCTGTAAAGAAGAGCATGCTTCTTGCGTTAAAACAGAGTGTTTTCCATGGATGAGAACACTGCTCTGAATTTCCCTTCATAAACGGAGTTAAACCACAGGATCTGTGTCTTCCTACAACCAAGAGTTCATTTCTGATAAACCAAGAGAATTTTGTGCTCAAATGATTTAACACAGTTCATGAACCCAACGCGATTCTCAGAATTAACTAAAGAGCATTTATGTAAGTGGAGCTGTGGTTAGTATCATTTTCATAAGTAGAGTTGAACTATATATGGTCCGTATGTGTAGGAAACACAGTTCTTTTTTTCTGGGCATGCTCATGGTTCTTGCTGTATTAGAGAAGCTCGAAAGAAGAGCTTGCTTCGTGCGTTAAAACAGAGTATGTTTCATGGATGAGAACAGTGCTCTGAATATCCCGTCCGAAACGGAGTTAAACCCCGGGATCTGTGTCTTCCTACAAGCAAGAGTTCATTTCTGGTAAAACAAGTGAATTTGGGGCTCAAATGATTTTACACAGTTCATGAACCCAACGCGGTTCTCACTAATAACTAAAGAGCATTTATGGAAGTGGAGCTGTGGTTTGTATCAGTTTATGAGTAAAGTTGAACTACATATGGTCCGTATGAGTAGGAAACACATTTCTTTTTTTCTGGGCATGCTCAAGGTTCTTGCTCTATTAGAGATGCTGGAAAGAAGAGCATGTTTCTTGCGTTAAAACAGAGAGTTTTCAATGGATGAGAACACTGCTCTGAATTTCCCTTCAGAAATGGAGTTAAACCACAGGATCTGTGTCTTCCTACAACCAAGAGTTCATTTCTGGTAAACCAAGAGAATTTTATGCTCAAATGATTTTACACAGTTCACGAACCCAACGCGATTCTCACAATTAACTAAAGAGCATTTATGGAAGTTGAGCTGGGGTTTGTGTCAGTTTCATCAGCAGAGTTGAACTATGTATGGTCCATATGAGGAGATCCACAGTTCTTTTTTTCTGGACATGCTCAAGCTTCTTGCTCTTTGAGAGATGCTGGAAAGAAGAGCATGATTCTTTCGTTAAAACAGAGTGTTTTCCATTAATGTGAACACTGCTCTGAATTTCCCTTCAGAAACGGAGTTAAACCACAGGATATGTGTCTTCCTACAACCAAGAGTTCATTTCTGCTAAACCAAGGGAATTTCGGGCTCAAATGATTTTACACTGTTCACGAACCCAACACGATTCTCACAATTAACTAAAGAGCATTAATGTAAGAAGAGCTATGGTTTGTATCAGTTTCATAAGCAGAGTTGAACTATGTATGGTCCGTATGAATAGGAAACACAGTTCTTTTTTTCTGGGCATGCTCATGGTTCTTGCTGTATTAGAGACGCTCGAAAGAAGAGCTTGCTTCTTGCGTTAAAACAGACTGTGTTTCATGGATGAGAACACTGCTCTGAATTTCCCTTCCCAAACGGTGTTAAACCCCATGATCAGTGTCTTCCTAAGAGCAAGAGTTCATTTCTGGTAAACCAAGATAATTTTGGGCTCAAATGATTTTACACAGTTCAAGAACCCAACGCTGTTATCACAAGTAACTAAAGAACATTAATGTAAGAAGAGTTGTGGTTTGTATCAGTTTCATAAGCAGAGTTGAACTATGTATTGTCCGTATGAATAGGAAACACAGTTCTTTTTCTGGTAATGCTCATGGTTCTTGCTGTATTAGAGATGCTGCAAAGAAGACATTGCTTCTTGCATTAAAACAGACTGTGTTTCATGGATGAGAACAGTGCACTGAATTTCTCTTCAGAAATGGTGTCAAACCACAGGATTTGTGTCTTCCTAATAGCAAGAGTTCATTTCTGGTAAACCAAGAGAATTTTGGCCTCAAATGATTTACCACAGTTCAAGAACCCAACGCGAATCTCACAATGAACTAAAGAGCATTTATGTAAGTGGAGCTGTGGTTAGTATCATGTTCATAAGTAGAGTTGAACTATATATGGTCCGTATGAGTAGGAAACACAGTTCTTTTTTTCTGGGCATGCTCATGGTTCTTGATGTATTAGAGACGCTCGAAAGAAGAGCTTGCTTATTACGTTACAACAGATTGTGTTTCATGGATGAGAACACTGCTCTAAATTTCCCTTCCGAAAAGGAGTTAAACCCCAGGATTTGTGTATTCCTACAAGCAAGAGTTCATTTCTGGTAAACCAAGAGAATTTTGGGCTCAAATGATTTTACACAGTTCAAGAACCCAATGAGATTCTCACTAATAACTAAAGAACAATTATGTAAGTGGATCTGTGATTTGTATCAGTTTCATAACCAGAGTTGAACTATGTATTGTCCATATGAGTAGAAACACAGTTCTTTTTTTCTGGACATGCTCAAGGTTCTTGCTCTATTAGAGATGCTGGAATGAAGAGCATGCTTCTTGCATTAAAACAGAGTGTTTTCCATGGATGAGAACACTGCTCTGAATTTCCCTTCAGATACGGAGTTAAACTACAGGATCTTTGTCTTCCACAACCAAGAGTTCATTTCTGGTAAACCACGAGAATTTTGGGCTCAAATGATTTTACACAGTTCACGAACCCAACGCGATTCTCTCAATTAAATAAAGAGCATTTATGGAAGTGGAGCTGTGGTTTGTACCAGGTTCATATGTAAAGTTGAACTACATATCGTCCATATGAGTAGGAAATACAGTTGTTTTTTTCTGGGCATGCTCATGGTTCTTGCTGTATTAGAGACGCTCGAAAGAAGAGCTTGCTTCTTGCGTTATAACAGAGTGTGTTTCATGGATGAGAACACTGCTCTGAATTTCCCTTCCCACACGGGGTTCACCCCCAGGATCTGTGTCTTCCTACAAGCAAGAGTTCATTTCTGGTAAACTAAGTGAATTTTGCACTCAAATGATTTTACACAGTTCACGAACCCAATGCGATTCTCACGATTAACAAATGAGCATTTATGTAAGTGGAGCTGTGGTTTGTATCAGTTTCATAAGCAGAGTTGAAGTATGTATGGTCCATATGAGTAGAAACAGAGTTCTTTTATTCTGGGCATGCTCATGGTTCTTGCTCTATTAGAGATGCTGTAAAGAAGAGCATGCTTCTTGCGTTAAAACAGAGTGTTTTCCATGGATGAGAACACTGCTCTGAATTTCCCTTCATAAACGGAGTTAAACCACAGGATCTGTGTCTTCCTACAACCAAGAGTTCATTTCTGATAAACCAAGAGATTTTTGTGCTCAAATGATTTAACACAGTTCATGAACCCAACGCGATTCTCAGAATTAACTAAAGAGCATTTATGTAAGTGGAGCTGTGGTTAGTATCATTTTCAAAAGTAGAGTTGAACTATATATGGTCCGTATGTGTAGGAAACACAGTTCTTTTTTTCTGGGCATGCTCATGGTTCTTGCTGTATTAGAGAAGCTCGAAAGAAGAGCTTGCTTCGTGCGTTAAAACAGATTATGTTTCATGGATGAGAACAGTGCTCTGAATATCCCGTCCGAAACGGAGTTAAACCCCGGGATCTGTGTCTTCCTACAAGCAAGAGTTCATTTCTGGTAAAACAAGTGAATTTGGGGCTCAAATGATTTTACACAGTTCACGAACCCAACGCAGTTCTCACTAATAACTAAAGAGCATTTATGGAAGTGGAGCTGTGGTTTGTATTAGTTTATGAGTAAAGTTGAACTACATATGGTCCGTATGAGTTGGAAACACATTTCTTTTTTTCTGGGCATGCTCAAGGTTCTTGCTCTATTAGAGATGCTGGAAAGAAGAGCATGTTTCTTGCGTGAAAACAGAGAGTTTTCAATGGATGAGAAAACTGCTCTGAATTTCCCTTCAGAAATGGAGTTAAACCACAGGATCTGTGTCTTCCTACAACCAAGAGTTCATTTCTGGTAAACCAAGAGAATTTTATGCTCAAATGATTTTACACAGTTCACGAACCCAACGCGATTCTCACAATTAACTAAAGAGCATTTATGGAACTGGAGCTGGGGTTTGTGTCAGTTTCATCAGCAGAGTTGAACTATGTATGGTCCATATGAGGAGATCCACAGTTCTTTTTTTCTGGACATGCTCAAGCTTCTTGCTCTTTTAGAGATGCTGGAAAGAAGAGCATGATTCTTTCGTTAAAACAGAGTTTTTTCCATTAAAGTGAACACTGCTCTGAATTTCCCTTCAGAAACGGAGTTAAACCACAGGATCTATGTCTTCCTACAAGCAAGAGTTCATTTCTGCTAAACCAAGGGAATTTCGGGCTCAAATGATTTTACACAGTTCACGAACCCAACACGATTCTCACAATTAACTAAAGAGCATTAATGTAAGAAGAGCTATGGTTTGTATCAGTTTCATAAGCAGATTTGAACTATGTATGGTCTGTATGAATAGGAAACACAGTTCTTTTTTTCTGGGCATGCTCATGGTTCTTGCTGTATTAGAGACGCTCGAAAGAAGAGCTTGCTTCTTGCGTTAAAACAGACTGTGTTTCATGGATGAGAACACTGCTCTGAATTTCCCTTCCCAAACGGTGTTAAACCCCAGGATCAGTGTCTTCCTACCAGCAAGAGTTCATTTCTGGGAAACCAAGTTAATTTTGGGCTCAAATGATTTTACACAGTTCAAGAACCCAACGCTGTTATCACAAGTAACTAAAGAACATTAATGTAAGAAGAGTTGTGGTTTGTATCAGTTTCATAAGCAGAGTTGAACTACGTATTGTCCATATGAATAGGAAACACAGTTCTTTTTTTCTGGTCATGTTCATGGTTCTTGCTGTATTAGAGATGCTGGAAAGAAGACATTGCTTCTTGCATTAAAACAGACTGTGTTTCATGGATGAGAACAGTGCACTGAATTTCTCTTCAGAAATGGAGTCAAACCACAGGATTTGTGTCTTCCTAATAGCAAGAGTTCATTTCTGGTAAACCAAGAGAATTTTGGGCTCAAATGATTTACCACAGTTCAAGAACCCAACGCGAATCTCACAGTGAACTAAAGAGCATTTATGTAAGTGGAGCTGTGGTTAGTATCATGTTCATAAGTAGAGTTGAACTATATATGGTCCGTATGAGTAGGAAACACAGTTCTTTTTTTCTGGGCATGCTCATGGTTCTTGATGTATTAGAGACGCTCGAAAGAAGAGCTTGCTTATTACGTTACAACAGAGTGTGTTTCATGGATGAGAACACTGCTCTAAATTTCCCTTCCGAAAAGGAGTTAAACCCCAGGATTTGTGTATTCCTACAAGCAAGAGTTCATTTCTGGTAAACCAAGAGAATTTTGGGCTCAAATGATTTTACACAGTTCAAGAACCCAATGAGATTCTCACTAATAACTAAAGGCCATTTATATAAGTGGATCTGTGATTTGTATCAGTTTGATAAGCAGAGTTGAACTATGTATCGTCCATATGAGTAGAAACACAGTTCTTTTTTTCAAGACATGCTCATGGTTCTTGCTCTATTAGAGATGCTGTAATGAAGAGCATTCTTCTTGCATTAAAACAGACTTTGTTTCATGGATGAGAACACTGCTCTGAATTTCCCTTCCCAAACGGTGTTAAACCCCAGGATCAGTGTCTTCCAACAAGCAAGAGTTCATTTCTGGTAAACCAAGTTAATTTTGGGCTCAAATGATTTTACACAGTTCAAGAACCCAACGCTGTTATCACAAGTAACTAAAGAACATAATGTAAGAAGAGTTGTGGTTTGTATCAGTTTCATAAGCAGAGTTGAACTACGTATTGTCCGTATGAATAGGAAACACAGTTCTTTTTTTCTGGTCATGCTCATGGTTCTTGCTGTATTAGAGATGCTGGAAAGAAGACATTGCTTCTTGCATTAAAACAGACTGTGTTTCATGGATGAGAACAGTGCACTGAATTTCTCTTCAGAAATGGAGTCAAACCACAGGATTTGTGTCTTCCTAATAGCAAGAGTTCATTTCTGGTAAACCAAGAGAATTTTGGCCTCAAATGATTTACCACAGTTTAAGAACCCAACGCGAATCTCACAATGAACTAAAGAGCATTTATGTAAGTGGAGCTGTGGTTAGTATCATGTTCATAAGTAGAGTTGAACTATATATGGTCCGTATGAGTAGGAAACACAGTTCTTTTTTCTGGGCATGCTCATGGTTCTTGATGTATTAGAGACGCTCGAAAGAAGAGCTTGCTTATTACGTTACAACAGAGTGTGTTTCATGGATGAGAACACTGCTCTAAATTTCCCTTCCGAAAAGGAGTTAAACCCCAGGATTTGTGTATTCCTACAAGCAAGAGTTCATTTCTGGTAAACCAAGAGAATTTTGGGCTCAAATGATTTTACACAGTTCAAGAACCCAATGAGATTCTCACTAATAACTAAAGAACAATTATGTAAGTGGATCTGTGATTTGTATCAGTTTCATAACCAGAGTTGAACTATGTATGGTCCATATGAGTAGAAACACAGTTCTTTTTTTCTGGACATGCTCAAGGTTCTTGCTCTATTAGAGATGCTGGAATGAAGAGCATGCTTCTTGCATTAAAACAGAGTGTTTTCCATGGATGAGAACACTGCTCTGAATTTCCCTTCAGATACGGAGTTAAACTACAGGATCTTTGTCTTCCACAACCAAGAGTTCATTTCTGGTAAACCAAGAGAATTTTGGGCTCAAATGATTTTACACAGTTCACGAACCCAACGCGATTCTCTCAATTAACTAAAGAGCATTTATGGAAGTGGAGCTGTGGTTTGTACCAGGTTCATATGTAAAGTTGAACTACATATCGTCCATATGAGTAGGAAATACAGTTGTTTTTTTCTGGGCATGCTCATGGTTCTTGCTGTATTAGAGTCGCTCGAAAGAAGAGCTTGCTTCTTGCGTTATAACAGAGTGTGTTTCATGGATGAGAACACTGCTCTGAATTTCCCTTCCCACACGGAGTTCACCCCCAGGATCTGTGTCTTCCTACAAGCAAGAGTTCATTTCTGGTAAACTAAGTGAATTTTGCCCTCAAATGATTTTACACAGTTCACGAACCCAATGCGATTCTCACGATTAACTAATGAGCATTTATGTAAGTGGAGCTGTGGCCTGTATCAGTTTCATAAGCAGAGTTGAAGTATGTATGGTCCATATGAGTAGAAACAGAGTTCTTTTATTCTGGGCATGCTCATGGTTCTTGCTCTATTAGAGATGCTGTAAAGAAGAGCATGCTTCTTGCGTTAAAACAGAGTGTTTTCCATGGATGAGAACACTGCTCTGAATTTCCCTTCATAAACGGAGTTAAACCACAGGATCTGTGTCTTCCTACAACCAAGAGTTCATTTCTGATAAACCAAGAGAATTTTGTGCTCAAATGATTTAACACAGTTCATGAACCCAACGCGATTCTCAGAATTAACTAAAGAGCATTTATGTAAGTGGAGCTGTGGTTAGTATCATTTTCATAAGTAGAGTTGAACTATATATGGTCCGTATGTGTAGGAAACACAGTTCTTTTTTTCTGGGCATGCTCATGGTTCTTGCTGTATTAGAGAAGCTCGAAAGAAGAGCTTGCTTCGTGCGTTAAAACAGAGTATGTTTCATGGATGAGAACAGTGCTCTGAATATCCCGTCCGAAACGGAGTTAAACCCCGGGATCTGTGTCTTCCTACAAGCAAGAGTTCATTTCTGGTAAAACAAGTGAATTTGGGGCTCAAATGATTTTACACAGTTCATGAACCCAACGCGGTTCTCACTAATAACTAAAGAGCATTTATGGAAGTGGAGCTGTGGTTTGTATTAGTTTATGAGTAAAGTTGAACTACATATGGTCCGTATGAGTTGGAAACACATTTCTTTTTTTCTGGGCATGCTCAAGGTTCTTGCTCTATTAGAGATGCTGGAAAGAAGAGCATGTTTCTTGCGTGAAAACAGAGAGTTTTCAATGGATGAGAAAACTGCTCTGAATTTCCCTTCAGAAATGGAGTTAAACCACAGGATCTGTGTCTTCCTACAACCAAGAGTTCATTTCTGGTAAACCAAGAGAATTTTATGCTCAAATGATTTTACACAGTTCACGAACCCAACGCGATTCTCACAATTAACTAAAGAGCATTTATGGAACTGGAGCTGGGGTTTGTGTCAGTTTCATCAGCAGAGTTGAACTATGTATGGTCCATATGAGGAGATCCACAGTTCTTTTTTTCTGGACATGCTCAAGCTTCTTGCTCTTTTAGAGATGCTGGAAAGAAGAGCATGATTCTTTCGTTAAAACAGAGTTTTTTCCATTAAAGTGAACACTGCTCTGAATTTCCCTTCAGAAACGGAGTTAAACCACAGGATCTATGTCTTCCTACAAGCAAGAGTTCATTTCTGCTAAACCAAGGGAATTTCGGGCTCAAATGATTTTACACAGTTCACGAACCCAACACGATTCTCACAATTAACTAAAGAGCATTAATGTAAGAAGAGCTATGGTTTGTATCAGTTTCATAAGCAGATTTGAACTATGTATGGTCTGTATGAATAGGAAACACAGTTCTTTTTTTCTGGGCATGCTCATGGTTCTTGCTGTATTAGAGACGCTCGAAAGAAGAGCTTGCTTCTTGCGTTAAAACAGACTGTGTTTCATGGATGAGAACACTGCTCTGAATTTCCCTTCCCAAACGGTGTTAAACCCCAGGATCAGTGTCTTCCTACCAGCAAGAGTTCATTTCTGGGAAACCAAGTTAATTTTGGGCTCAAATGATTTTACACAGTTCAAGAACCCAACGCTGTTATCACAAGTAACTAAAGAACATTAATGTAAGAAGAGTTGTGGTTTGTATCAGTTTCATAAGCAGAGTTGAACTACGTATTGTCCATATGAATAGGAAACACAGTTCTTTTTTTCTGGTCATGTTCATGGTTCTTGCTGTATTAGAGATGCTGGAAAGAAGACATTGCTTCTTGCATTAAAACAGACTGTGTTTCATGGATGAGAACAGTGCACTGAATTTCTCTTCAGAAATGGAGTCAAACCACAGGATTTGTGTCTTCCTAATAGCAAGAGTTCATTTCTGGTAAACCAAGAGAATTTTGGGCTCAAATGATTTACCACAGTTCAAGAACCCAACGCGAATCTCACAGTGAACTAAAGAGCATTTATGTAAGTGGAGCTGTGGTTAGTATCATGTTCATAAGTAGAGTTGAACTATATATGGTCCGTATGAGTAGGAAACACAGTTCTTTTTTTCTGGGCATGCTCATGGTTCTTGATGTATTAGAGACGCTCGAAAGAAGAGCTTGCTTATTACGTTACAACAGAGTGTGTTTCATGGATGAGAACACTGCTCTAAATTTCCCTTCCGAAAAGGAGTTAAACCCCAGGATTTGTGTATTCCTACAAGCAAGAGTTCATTTCTGGTAAACCAAGAGAATTTTGGGCTCAAATGATTTTACACAGTTCAAGAACCCAATGAGATTCTCACTAATAACTAAAGGCCATTTATATAAGTGGATCTGTGATTTGTATCAGTTTGATAAGCAGAGTTGAACTATGTATCGTCCATATGAGTAGAAACACAGTTCTTTTTTTCAAGACATGCTCATGGTTCTTGCTCTATTAGAGATGCTGTAATGAAGAGCATTCTTCTTGCATTAAAACAGACTTTGTTTCATGGATGAGAACACTGCTCTGAATTTCCCTTCCCAAACGGTGTTAAACCCCAGGATCAGTGTCTTCCAACAAGCAAGAGTTCATTTCTGGTAAACCAAGTTAATTTTGGGCTCAAATGATTTTACACAGTTCAAGAACCCAACGCTGTTATCACAAGTAACTAAAGAACATAATGTAAGAAGAGTTGTGGTTTGTATCAGTTTCATAAGCAGAGTTGAACTACGTATTGTCCGTATGAATAGGAAACACAGTTCTTTTTTTCTGGTCATGCTCATGGTTCTTGCTGTATTAGAGATGCTGGAAAGAAGACATTGCTTCTTGCATTAAAACAGACTGTGTTTCATGGATGAGAACAGTGCACTGAATTTCTCTTCAGAAATGGAGTCAAACCACAGGATTTGTGTCTTCCTAATAGCAAGAGTTCATTTCTGGTAAACCAAGAGAATTTTGGCCTCAAATGATTTACCACAGTTTAAGAACCCAACGCGAATCTCACAATGAACTAAAGAGCATTTATGTAAGTGGAGCTGTGGTTAGTATCATGTTCATAAGTAGAGTTGAACTATATATGGTCCGTATGAGTAGGAAACACAGTTCTTTTTTCTGGGCATGCTCATGGTTCTTGATGTATTAGAGACGCTCGAAAGAAGAGCTTGCTTATTACGTTACAACAGAGTGTGTTTCATGGATGAGAACACTGCTCTAAATTTCCCTTCCGAAAAGGAGTTAAACCCCAGGATTTGTGTATTCCTACAAGCAAGAGTTCATTTCTGGTAAACCAAGAGAATTTTGGGCTCAAATGATTTTACACAGTTCAAGAACCCAATGAGATTCTCACTAATAACTAAAGAACAATTATGTAAGTGGATCTGTGATTTGTATCAGTTTCATAACCAGAGTTGAACTATGTATGGTCCATATGAGTAGAAACACAGTTCTTTTTTTCTGGACATGCTCAAGGTTCTTGCTCTATTAGAGATGCTGGAATGAAGAGCATGCTTCTTGCATTAAAACAGAGTGTTTTCCATGGATGAGAACACTGCTCTGAATTTCCCTTCAGATACGGAGTTAAACTACAGGATCTTTGTCTTCCACAACCAAGAGTTCATTTCTGGTAAACCAAGAGAATTTTGGGCTCAAATGATTTTACACAGTTCACGAACCCAACGCGATTCTCTCAATTAACTAAAGAGCATTTATGGAAGTGGAGCTGTGGTTTGTACCAGGTTCATATGTAAAGTTGAACTACATATCGTCCATATGAGTAGGAAATACAGTTGTTTTTTTCTGGGCATGCTCATGGTTCTTGCTGTATTAGAGTCGCTCGAAAGAAGAGCTTGCTTCTTGCGTTATAACAGAGTGTGTTTCATGGATGAGAACACTGCTCTGAATTTCCCTTCCCACACGGAGTTCACCCCCAGGATCTGTGTCTTCCTACAAGCAAGAGTTCATTTCTGGTAAACTAAGTGAATTTTGCCCTCAAATGATTTTACACAGTTCACGAACCCAATGCGATTCTCACGATTAACTAATGAGCATTTATGTAAGTGGAGCTGTGGCCTGTATCAGTTTCATAAGCAGAGTTGAAGTATGTATGGTCCATATGAGTAGAAACAGAGTTCTTTTATTCTGGGCATGCTCATGGTTCTTGCTCTATTAGAGATGCTGTAAAGAAGAGCATGCTTCTTGCGTTAAAACAGAGTGTTTTCCATGGATGAGAACACTGCTCTGAATTTCCCTTCATAAACGGAGTTAAACCACAGGATCTGTGTCTTCCTACAACCAAGAGTTCATTTCTGATAAACCAAGAGAATTTTGTGCTCAAATGATTTAACACAGTTCATGAACCCAACGCGATTCTCAGAATTAACTAAAGAGCATTTATGTAAGTGGAGCTGTGGTTAGTATCATTTTCATAAGTAGAGTTGAACTATATATGGTCCGTATGTGTAGGAAACACAGTTCTTTTTTTCTGGGCATGCTCATGGTTCTTGCTGTATTAGAGAAGCTCGAAAGAAGAGCTTGCTTCGTGCGTTAAAACAGAGTATGTTTCATGGATGAGAACAGTGCTCTGAATATCCCGTCCGAAACGGAGTTAAACCCCGGGATCTGTGTCTTCCTACAAGCAAGAGTTCATTTCTGGTAAAACAAGTGAATTTGGGGCTCAAATGATTTTACACAGTTCATGAACCCAACGCGGTTCTCACTAATAACTAAAGAGCATTTATGGAAGTGGAGCTGTGGTTTGTATCAGTTTATGAGTAAAGTTGAACTACATATGGTCCGTATGAGTAGGAAACACATTTCTTTTTTTCTGGGCATGCTCAAGGTTCTTGCTCTATTAGAGATGCTGGAAAGAAGAGCATGTTTCTTGCGTTAAAACAGAGAGTTTTCAATGGATGAGAACACTGCTCTGAATTTCCCTTCAGAAATGGAGTTAAACCACAGGATCTGTGTCTTCCTACAACCAAGAGTTCATTTCTGGTAAACCAAGAGAATTTTATGCTCAAATGATTTTACACAGTTCACGAACCCAACGCGATTCTCACAATTAACTAAAGAGCATTTATGGAAGTTGAGCTGGGGTTTGTGTCAGTTTCATCAGCAGAGTTGAACTATGTATGGTCCATATGAGGAGATCCACAGTTCTTTTTTTCTGGACATGCTCAAGCTTCTTGCTCTTTTAGAGATGCTGGAAAGAAGAGCATGATTCTTTCGTTAAAACAGAGTGTTTTCCATTAATGTGAACACTGCTCTGAATTTCCCTTCAGAAACGGAGTTAAACCACAGGATATGTGTCTTCCTACCACCAAGAGTTCATTTCTGCTAAACCAAGGGAATTTCGGGCTCAAATGATTTTACACTGTTCACGAACCCAACACGATTCTCACAATTAACTAAAGAGCATTAATGTAAGAAGAGCTATGGTTTGTATCAGTTTCATAAGCAGAGTTGAACTATGTATGGTCCATATGAATAGGAAACACAGTTCTTTTTTTCTGGGCATGCTCATGGTTCTTGCTGTATTAGAGACGCTCGAAAGAAGAGCTTGCTTCTTGCGTTAAAACAGACTGTGTTTCATGGATGAGAACACTGCTCTGAATTTCCCTTCCCAAACGGTGTTAAACCCCATGATCAGTGTCTTCCTAAGAGCAAGAGTTCATTTCTGGTAAACCAAGATAATTTTGGGCTCAAATGATTTTACACAGTTCAAGAACCCAACGCTGTTATCACAAGTAACTAAAGAACATTAATGTAAGAAGAGTTGTGGTTTGTATCAGTTTCATAAGCAGAGTTGAACTATGTATTGTCCGTATGAATAGGAAACACAGTTCTTTTTCTGGTAATGCTCATGGTTCTTGCTGTATTAGAGATGCTGCAAAGAAGACATTGCTTCTTGCATTAAAACAGACTGTGTTTCATGGATGAGAACAGTGCACTGAATTTCTCTTCAGAAATGGTGTCAAACCACAGGATTTGTGTCTTCCTAATAGCAAGAGTTCATTTCTGGTAAACCAAGAGAATTTAGGCCTCAAATGATTTACCACAGTTCAAGAACCCAACGCGAATCTCACAATGAACTAAAGAGCATTTATGTAAGTGGAGCTGTGGTTAGTATCATGTTCATAAGTAGAGTTGAACTATATATGGTCCGTATGAGTAGGAAACACAGTTCTTTTTTTCTGGGCATGCTCATGGTTCTTGATGTATTAGAGACGCTCGAAAGAAGAGCTTGCTTATTACGTTACAACAGATTGTGTTTCATGGATGAGAACACTGCTCTAAATTTCCCTTCCGAAAAGGAGTTAAACCCCAGGATTTGTGTATTCCTACAAGCAAGAGTTCATTTCTGGTAAACCAAGAGAATTTTGGGCTCAAATGATTTTACACAGTTCAAGAACCCAATGAGATTCTCACTAATAACTAAAGAACAATTATGTAAGTGGATCTGTGATTTGTATCAGTTTCATAACCAGAGTTGAACTATGTATTGTCCATATGAGTAGAAACACAGTTCTTTTTTTCTGGACATGCTCAAGGTTCTTGCTCTATTAGAGATGCTGGAATGAAGAGCATGCTTCTTGCATTAAAACAGAGTGTTTTCCATGGATGAGAACACTGCTCTGAATTTCCCTTCAGATACGGAGTTAAACTACAGGATCTTTGTCTTCCACAACCAAGAGTTCATTTCTGGTAAACCACGAGAATTTTGGGCTCAAATGATTTTACACAGTTCACGAACCCAACGCGATTCTCTCAATTAAATAAAGAGCATTTATGGAAGTGGAGCTGTGGTTTGTACCAGGTTCATATGTAAAGTTGAACTACATATCGTCCATATGAGTAGGAAATACAGTTGTTTTTTTCTGGGCATGCTCATGGTTCTTGCTGTATTAGAGACGCTCGAAAGAAGAGCTTGCTTCTTGCGTTATAACAGAGTGTGTTTCATGGATGAGAACACTGCTCTGAATTTCCCTTCCCACACGGGGTTCACCCCCAGGATCTGTGTCTTCCTACAAGCAAGAGTTCATTTCTGGTAAACTAAGTGAATTTTGCACTCAAATGATTTTACACAGTTCACGAACCCAATGCGATTCTCACGATTAACAAATGAGCATTTATGTAAGTGGAGCTGTGGTTTGTATCAGTTTCATAAGCAGAGTTGAAGTATGTATGGTCCATATGAGTAGAAACAGAGTTCTTTTATTCTGGGCATGCTCATGGTTCTTGCTCTATTAGAGATGCTGTAAAGAAGAGCATGCTTCTTGCGTTAAAACAGAGTGTTTTCCATGGATGAGAACACTGCTCTGAATTTCCCTTCATAAACGGAGTTAAACCACAGGATCTGTGTCTTCCTACAACCAAGAGTTCATTTCTGATAAACCAAGAGATTTTTGTGCTCAAATGATTTAACACAGTTCATGAACCCAACGCGATTCTCAGAATTAACTAAAGAGCATTTATGTAAGTGGAGCTGTGGTTAGTATCATTTTCAAAAGTAGAGTTGAACTATATATGGTCCGTATGTGTAGGAAACACAGTTCTTTTTTTCTGGGCATGCTCATGGTTCTTGCTGTATTAGAGAAGCTCGAAAGAAGAGCTTGCTTCGTGCGTTAAAACAGATTATGTTTCATGGATGAGAACAGTGCTCTGAATATCCCGTCCGAAACGGAGTTAAACCCTGGGATCTGTGTCTTCCTACAAGCAAGAGTTCATTTCTGGTAAAACAAGTGAATTTGGGGCTCAAATGATTTTACACAGTTCACGAACCCAACGCAGTTCTCACTAATAACTAAAGAGCATTTATGGAAGTGGAGCTGTGGTTTGTATTAGTTTATGAGTAAAGTTGAACTACATATGGTCCGTATGAGTAGGAAACACATTTCTTTTTTCTGGGCATGCTCAAGGTTCTTGCTCTATTAGAGATGCTGGAAAGAAGAGCATGTTTCTTGCGTGAAAACAGAGAGTTTTCAATGGATGAGAAAACTGCTCTGAATTTCCCTTCAGAAATGGAGTTAAACCACAGGATCTGTGTCTTCCTACAACCAAGAGTTCATTTCTGGTAAACCAAGAGAATTTTATGCTCAAATGATTTTACACAGTTCACGAACCCAACGCGATTCTCACAATTAACTAAAGAGCATTTATGGAAGTGGAGCTGGGGTTTGTGTCAGTTTCATCAGCAGAGTTGAACTATGTATGGTCCATATGAGGAGATCCACAGTTCTTTTTTTCTGGACATGCTCAAGCTTCTTGCTCTTTTAGAGATGCTGGAAAGAAGAGCATGATTCTTTCGTTAAAACAGAGTGTTTTCCATTAAAGTGAACACTGCTCTGAATTTCCCTTCAGAAACGGAGTTAAACCACAGGATCTATGTCTTCCTACAAGCAAGAGTTCATTTCTGCTAAACCAAGGGAATTTCGGGCTCAAATGATTTTACACAGTTCACGAACCCAACACGATTCTCACAATTAACTAAAGAGCATTAATGTAAGAAGAGCTATGGTTTGTATCAGTTTCATAAGCAGATTTGAACTATGTATGGTCTGTATGAATAGGAAACACAGTTCTTTTTTTCTGGGCATGCTCATGGTTCTTGCTGTATTAGAGACGCTCGAAAGAAGAGCTTGCTTCTTGCGTTAAAACAGACTGTGTTTCATGGATGAGAACACTGCTCTGAATTTCCCTTCCCAAACGGTGTTAAACCCCAGGATCAGTGTCTTCCTACCAGCAAAAGTTCATTTCTGGGAAACCAAGTTAATTTTGGGCTCAAATGATTTTACACAGTTCAAGAACCCAACGCTGTTATCACAAGTAACTAAAGAACATTAATGTAAGAAGAGTTGTGGTTTGTATCAGTTTCATAAGCAGAGTTGAACTACGTATTGTCCGTATGAATAGGAAACACAGTTCTTTTTTTCTGGTCATGTTCATGGTTCTTGCTGTATTAGAGATGCTGGAAAGAAGACATTGCTTCTTGCATTAAAACAGACTGTGTTTCATGGATGAGAACAGTGCACTGAATTTCTCTTCAGAAATGGAGTCAAACCACAGGATTTGTGTCTTCCTAATAGCAAGAGTTCATTTCTGGTAAACCAAGAGAATTTTGGCCTCAAATGATTTACCACAGTTCAAGAACCCAACGCGAATCTCACAGTGAACTAAAGAGCATTTATGTAAGTGGAGCTGTGGTTAGTATCATGTTCATAAGTAGAGTTGAACTATATATGGTCCGTATGAGTAGGAAACACAGTTCTTTTTTTCTGGGCATGCTCATGGTTCTTGATGTATTAGAGACGCTCGAAAGAAGAGCTTGCTTATTACGTTACAACAGAGTGTGTTTCATGGATGAGAACACTGCTCTAAATTTCCCTTCCGAAAAGGAGTTAAACCCCAGGATTTGTGTATTCCTACAAGCAAGAGTTCATTTCTGGTAAACCAAGAGAATTTTGGGCTCAAATGATTTTACACAGTTCAAGAACCCAATGAGATTCTCACTAATAACTAAAGGCCATTTATATAAGTGGATCTGTGATTTGTATCAGTTTGATAAGCAGAGTTGAACTATGTATCGTCCATATGAGTAGAAACACAGTTCTTTTTTTCAAGACATGCTCATGGTTCTTGCTCTATTAGAGATGCTGTAATGAAGAGCATTCTTCTTGCATTAAAACAGACTTTGTTTCATGGATGAGAACACTGCTCTGAATTTCCCTTCCCAAACGGTGTTAAACCCCAGGATCAGTGTCTTCCAACAAGCAAGAGTTCATTTCTGGTAAACCAAGTTAATTTTGGGCTCAAATGATTTTACACAGTTCAAGAACCCAACGCTGTTATCACAAGTAACTAAAGAACATAATGTAAGAAGAGTTGTGGTTTGTATCAGTTTCATAAGCAGAGTTGAACTACGTATTGTCCGTATGAATAGGAAACACAGTTCTTTTTTTCTGGTCATGCTCATGGTTCTTGCTGTATTAGAGATGCTGGAAAGAAGACATTGCTTCTTGCATTAAAACAGACTGTGTTTCATGGATGAGAACAGTGCACTGAATTTCTCTTCAGAAATGGAGTCAAACCACAGGATTTGTGTCTTCCTAATAGCAAGAGTTCATTTCTGGTAAACCAAGAGAATTTTGGCCTCAAATGATTTACCACAGTTTAAGAACCCAACGCGAATCTCACAATGAACTAAAGAGCATTTATGTAAGTGGAGCTGTGGTTAGTATCATGTTCATAAGTAGAGTTGAACTATATATGGTCCGTATGAGTAGGAAACACAGTTCTTTTTTCTGGGCATGCTCATGGTTCTTGATGTATTAGAGACGCTCGAAAGAAGAGCTTGCTTATTACGTTACAACAGAGTGTGTTTCATGGATGAGAACACTGCTCTAAATTTCCCTTCCGAAAAGGAGTTAAACCCCAGGATTTGTGTATTCCTACAAGCAAGAGTTCATTTCTGGTAAACCAAGAGAATTTTGGGCTCAAATGATTTTACACAGTTCAAGAACCCAATGAGATTCTCACTAATAACTAAAGAACAATTATGTAAGTGGATCTGTGATTTGTATCAGTTTCATAACCAGAGTTGAACTATGTATGGTCCATATGAGTAGAAACACAGTTCTTTTTTTCTGGACATGCTCAAGGTTCTTGCTCTATTAGAGATGCTGGAATGAAGAGCATGCTTCTTGCATTAAAACAGAGTGTTTTCCATGGATGAGAACACTGCTCTGAATTTCCCTTCAGATACGGAGTTAAACTACAGGATCTTTGTCTTCCACAACCAAGAGTTCATTTCTGGTAAACCAAGAGAATTTTGGGCTCAAATGATTTTACACAGTTCACGAACCCAACGCGATTCTCTCAATTAACTAAAGAGCATTTATGGAAGTGGAGCTGTGGTTTGTACCAGGTTCATATGTAAAGTTGAACTACATATCGTCCATATGAGTAGGAAATACAGTTGTTTTTTTCTGGGCATGCTCATGGTTCTTGCTGTATTAGAGTCGCTCGAAAGAAGAGCTTGCTTCTTGCGTTATAACAGAGTGTGTTTCATGGATGAGAACACTGCTCTGAATTTCCCTTCCCACACGGAGTTCACCCCCAGGATCTGTGTCTTCCTACAAGCAAGAGTTCATTTCTGGTAAACTAAGTGAATTTTGCCCTCAAATGATTTTACACAGTTCACGAACCCAATGCGATTCTCACGATTAACTAATGAGCATTTATGTAAGTGGAGCTGTGGCTTGTATCAGTTTCATAAGCAGAGTTGAAGTATGTATGGTCCATATGAGTAGAAACAGAGTTCTTTTATTCTGGGCATGCTCATGGTTCTTGCTCTATTAGAGATGCTGTAAAGAAGAGCATGCTTCTTGCGTTAAAACAGAGTGTTTTCCATGGATGAGAACACTGCTCTGAATTTCCCTTCATAAACGGAGTTAAACCACAGGATCTGTGTCTTCCTACAACCAAGAGTTCATTTCTGATAAACCAAGAGAATTTTGTGCTCAAATGATTTAACACAGTTCATGAACCCAACGCGATTCTCAGAATTAACTAAAGAGCATTTATGTAAGTGGAGCTGTGGTTAGTATCATTTTCATAAGTAGAGTTGAACTATATATGGTCCGTATGTGTAGGAAACACAGTTCTTTTTTTCTGGGCATGCTCATGGTTCTTGCTGTATTAGAGAAGCTCGAAAGAAGAGCTTGCTTCGTGCGTTAAAACAGAGTATGTTTCATGGATGAGAACAGTGCTCTGAATATCCCGTCCGAAACGGAGTTAAACCCCGGGATCTGTGTCTTCCTACAAGCAAGAGTTCATTTCTGGTAAAACAAGTGAATTTGGGGCTCAAATGATTTTACACAGTTCATGAACCCAACGCGGTTCTCACTAATAACTAAAGAGCATTTATGGAAGTGGAGCTGTGGTTTGTATCAGTTTATGAGTAAAGTTGAACTACATATGGTCCGTATGAGTAGGAAACACATTTCTTTTTTTCTGGGCATGCTCAAGGTTCTTGCTCTATTAGAGATGCTGGAAAGAAGAGCATGTTTCTTGCGTTAAAACAGAGAGTTTTCAATGGATGAGAACACTGCTCTGAATTTCCCTTCAGAAATGGAGTTAAACCACAGGATCTGTGTCTTCCTACAACCAAGAGTTCATTTCTGGTAAACCAAGAGAATTTTATGCTCAAATGATTTTACACAGTTCACGAACCCAACGCGATTCTCACAATTAACTAAAGAGCATTTATGGAAGTTGAGCTGGGGTTTGTGTCAGTTTCATCAGCAGAGTTGAACTATGTATGGTCCATATGAGGAGATCCACAGTTCTTTTTTTCTGGACATGCTCAAGCTTCTTGCTCTTTTAGAGATGCTGGAAAGAAGAGCATGATTCTTTCGTTAAAACAGAGTGTTTTCCATTAATGTGAACACTGCTCTGAATTTCCCTTCAGAAACGGAGTTAAACCACAGGATATGTGTCTTCCTACAACCAAGAGTTCATTTCTGCTAAACCAAGGGAATTTCGGGCTCAAATGATTTTACACTGTTCACGAACCCAACACGATTCTCACAATTAACTAAAGAGCATTAATGTAAGAAGAGCTATGGTTTGTATCAGTTTCATAAGCAGAGTTGAACTATGTATGGTCCGTATGAATAGGAAACACAGTTATTTTTTTCTGGGCATGCTCATGGTTCTTGCTGTATTAGAGACGCTCGAAAGAAGAGCTTGCTTCTTGCGTTAAAACAGACTGTGTTTCATGGATGAGAACACTGCTCTGAATTTCCCTTCCCAAACGGTGTTAAACCCCAGGATCAGTGTCTTCCTAACAGCAAGAGTTCATTTCTGGTAAACCAAGTTAATTATGAGCTCAAATGATTTTACACAGTTCAAGAACCCAACGCTGTTATCACAAGTAACTAAAGAACATTAATGTAAGAAGAGTTGTGGTTTGTATCAGTTTCATAAGCAGAGTTGAACTATGTATTGTCCGTATGAATAGGAAACACAGTTCTTTTTTTCTGGTAATGCTCATGGTTCTTGCTGTATTAGAGATGCTGGAAAGAAGACATTGCTTCTTGCATTAAAACAGACTGTGTTTCATGGATGAGAACAGTGCACTGAATTTCCCTTCAGAAATGGTGTCAAACCACACGATTTGTGTCTTCCTAATAGCAAGAGTTCATTTCTGGTAAACCAAGAGAATTTTGGCCTCAAATGATTTACCACAGTTCAAGAACCCAACTCGAATCTCACAATGAACTAAAGAGCATTTATGTAAGTGGAGCTGTGGTTAGTATCATGTTCATAAGTAGAGTTGAACTATATATGGTCCGTATGAGTAGGAAACACAGTTCTTTTTTTCTGGGCATGCTCATGGTTCTTGATGTATTAGAGACGCTCGAAAGAAGAGCTTGCTTATTACGTTACAACAGATTGTGTTTCATGGATGAGAACACTGCTCTAAATTTCCCTTCCGAAAAGGAGTTAAACCCCAGGATTTGTGTATTCCTACAAGCAAGAGTTCATTTCTGGTAAACCAAGAGAATTTTGGGCTCAAATGATTTTACACAGTTCAAGAACCCAATGAGATTCTCACTAATAACTAAAGAACAATTATGTAAGTGGATCTGTGATTTGTATCAGTTTCATAACCAGAGTTGAACTATGTATTGTCCATATGAGTAGAAACACAGTTCTTTTTTTCTGGACATGCTCAAGGTTCTTGCTCTATTAGAGATGCTGGAATGAAGAGCATGCTTCTTGCATTAAAACAGAGTGTTTTCCATGGATGAGAACACTGCTCTGAATTTCCCTTCAGATATGGAGTTAAACTACAGGATCTTTGTCTTCCACAACCAAGAGTTCATTTCTGGTAAACCAAGAGAATTTTGGGCTCAAATGATTTTACACAGTTCACGAACCCAACGCGATTCTCTCAATTAAATAAAGAGCATTTATGGAAGTGGAGCTGTGGTTTGTACCAGGTTCATATGTAAAGTTGAACTACATATCGTCCATATGAGTAGGAAATACAGTTGGTTTTTTGTGGGCATGCTCATGGTTCTTGCTGTATTAGAGACGCTCGAAAGAAGAGCTTGCTTCTTGCGTTATAACAGAGTGTGTTTCATGGATGAGAACACTGCTCTGAATTTCCCTTCCCACACGGGGTTCACCCCCAGGATCTGTGTCTTCCTACAAGCAAGAGTTCATTTCTGGTAAACTAAGTGAATTTTGCACTCAAATGATTTTACACAGTTCACGAACCCAATGCGATTCTCACGATTAACAAATGAGCATTTATGTAAGTGGAGCTGTGGTTTGTATCAGTTTCATAAGCAGAGTTGAAGTATGTATGGTCCATATGAGTAGAAACAGAGTTCTTTTATTCTGGGCATGCTCATGGTTCTTGCTCTATTAGAGATGCTGTAAAGAAGAGCATGCTTCTTGCGTTAAAACAGAGTGTTTTCCATGGATGAGAACACTGCTCTGAATTTCCCTTCATAAACGGAGTTAAACCACAGGATCTGTGTCTTCCTACAACCAAGAGTTCATTTCTGATAAACCAAGAGATTTTTGTGCTCAAATGATTTAACACAGTTCATGAACCCAACGCGATTCTCAGAATTAACTAAAGAGCATTTATGTAAGTGGAGCTGTGGTTAGTATCATTTTCAAAAGTAGAGTTGAACTATATATGGTCCGTATTTGTAGGAAACACAGTTCTTTTTTTCTGGGCATGCTCATGGTTCTTGCTGTATTAGAGAAGCTCGAAAGAAGAGCTTGCTTCGTGCGTTAAAACAGATTATGTTTCATGGATGAGAACAGTGCTCTAAATTTCCCGTCCGAAACGGAGTTAAACCCCGGGATCTGTGTCTTCCTACAAGCAAGAGTTCATTTCTGCTAAACCAAGGGAATTTCGGGCTCAAATGATTTTACACAGTTCACGAACCCAACACGATTCTCACAAATAACTAAAGAGCATTAATGTAAGAAGAGCTATGGTTTGTATCAGTTTCATAAGCAGAGTTGAACTATGTATGGTCTGTATGAATAGGAAACACAGTTCTTTTTTTCTGGGCATGCTCATGGTTCTTGCTGTATTAGAGACGCTCGAAAGAAGAGCTTGCTTCTTGCGTTAAAACAGACTGTGTTTCATGGATGAGAACACTGCTCTGAATTTCCCTTCCCAAACGGTGTTAAACCCCAGGATCAGTGTCTTCCTACCAGCAAGAGTTCATTTCTGGGAAACCAAGTTAATTTTGGGCTCAAATGATTTTACACAGTTCAAGAACCCAACGCTGTTATCACAAGTAACTAAAGAACATTAATGTAAGAAGAGTTGTGGTTTGTATCAGTTTCATAAGCAGAGTTGAACTACGTATTGTCCGTATGAATAGGAAACACAGTTCTTTTTTTCTGGTCATGCTCATGGTTCTTGCTGTATTAGAGATGCTGGAAAGAAGACATTGCTTCTTGCATTAAAACAGACTGTGTTTCATGGATGAGAACAGTGCACTGAATTTCTCTTCAGAAATGGAGTCAAACCACAGGATTTGTGTCTTCCTAATAGCAAGAGTTCATTTCTGGTAAACCAAGAGAATTTTGGCCTCAAATGATTTACCACAGTTCAAGAACCCAACGCGAATCTCACAATGAACTAAAGAGCATTTATGTAAGTGGAGCTGTGGTTAGTATCATGTTCATAAGTAGAGTTGAACTATATATGGTCCGTATGAGTAGGAAACACAGTTCTTTTTTTCTGGGCATGCTCATGGTTCTTGCTGTATTAGAGTCGCTCGAAAGAAGAGCTTGCTTCTTGCGTTATAACAGAGTGTGTTTCATGGATGAGAACACTGCTCTGAATTTCCCTTCCCACACGGAGTTCACCCCCAGGATCTGTGTCTTCCTACAAGCAAGAGTTCATTTCTGGTAAACTAAGTGAATTTTGCCCTCAAATGATTTTACACAGTTCACGAACCCAATGCGATTCTCACGATTAACTAATGAGCATTTATGTAAGTGGAGCTGTGGCTTGTATCAGTTTCATAAGCAGAGTTGAAGTATGTATGGTCCATATGAGTAGAAACAGAGTTCTTTTATTCTGGGCATGCTCATGGTTCTTGCTCTATTAGAGATGCTGTAAAGAAGAGCATGCTTCTTGCGTTAAAACAGAGTGTTTTCCATGGATGAGAACACTGCTCTGAATTTCCCTTCATAAACGGAGTTAAACCACAGGATCTGTGTCTTCCTACAACCAAGAGTTCATTTCTGATAAACCAAGAGAATTTTGTGCTCAAATGATTTAACACAGTTCATGAACCCAACGCGATTCTCAGAATTAACTAAAGAGCATTTATGTAAGTGGAGCTGTGGTTAGTATCATTTTCATAAGTAGAGTTGAACTATATATGGTCCGTATGTGTAGGAAACACAGTTCTTTTTTTCTGGGCATGCTCATGGTTCTTGCTGTATTAGAGAAGCTCGAAAGAAGAGCTTGCTTCGTGCGTTAAAACAGAGTATGTTTCATGGATGAGAACAGTGCTCTGAATATCCCGTCCGAAACGGAGTTAAACCCCGGGATCTGTGTCTTCCTACAAGCAAGAGTTCATTTCTGGTAAAACAAGTGAATTTGGGGCTCAAATGATTTTACACAGTTCATGAACCCAACGCGGTTCTCACTAATAACTAAAGAGCATTTATGGAAGTGGAGCTGTGGTTTGTATCAGTTTATGAGTAAAGTTGAACTACATATGGTCCGTATGAGTAGGAAACACATTTCTTTTTTTCTGGGCATGCTCAAGGTTCTTGCTCTATTAGAGATGCTGGAAAGAAGAGCATGTTTCTTGCGTTAAAACAGAGAGTTTTCAATGGATGAGAACACTGCTCTGAATTTCCCTTCAGAAATGGAGTTAAACCACAGGATCTGTGTCTTCCTACAACCAAGAGTTCATTTCTGGTAAACCAAGAGAATTTTATGCTCAAATGATTTTACACAGTTCACGAACCCAACGCGATTCTCACAATTAACTAAAGAGCATTTATGGAAGTTGAGCTGGGGTTTGTGTCAGTTTCATCAGCAGAGTTGAACTATGTATGGTCCATATGAGGAGATCCACAGTTCTTTTTTTCTGGACATGCTCAAGCTTCTTGCTCTTTTAGAGATGCTGGAAAGAAGAGCATGATTCTTTCGTTAAAACAGAGTGTTTTCCATTAATGTGAACACTGCTCTGAATTTCCCTTCAGAAACGGAGTTAAACCACAGGATATGTGTCTTCCTACAACCAAGAGTTCATTTCTGCTAAACCAAGGGAATTTCGGGCTCAAATGATTTTACACTGTTCACGAACCCAACACGATTCTCACAATTAACTAAAGAGCATTAATGTAAGAAGAGCTATGGTTTGTATCAGTTTCATAAGCAGAGTTGAACTATGTATGGTCCGTATGAATAGGAAACACAGTTATTTTTTTCTGGGCATGCTCATGGTTCTTGCTGTATTAGAGACGCTCGAAAGAAGAGCTTGCTTCTTGCGTTAAAACAGACTGTGTTTCATGGATGAGAACACTGCTCTGAATTTCCCTTCCCAAACGGTGTTAAACCCCAGGATCAGTGTCTTCCTAACAGCAAGAGTTCATTTCTGGTAAACCAAGTTAATTATGGGCTCAAATGATTTTACACAGTTCAAGAACCCAACGCTGTTATCACAAGTAACTAAAGAACATTAATGTAAGAAGAGTTGTGGTTTGTATCAGTTTCATAAGCAGAGTTGAACTATGTATTGTCCGTATGAATAGGAAACACAGTTCTTTTTTTCTGGTAATGCTCATGGTTCTTGCTGTATTAGAGATGCTGGAAAGAAGACATTGCTTCTTGCATTAAAACAGACTGTGTTTCATGGATGAGAACAGTGCACTGAATTTCTCTTCAGAAATGGTGTCAAACCACACGATTTGTGTCTTCCTAATAGCAAGAGTTCATTTCTGGTAAACCAAGAGAATTTTGGCCTCAAATGATTTACCACAGTTCAAGAACCCAACTCGAATCTCACAATGAACTAAAGAGCATTTATGTAAGTGGAGCTGTGGTTAGTATCATGTTCATAAGTAGAGTTGAACTATATATGGTCCGTATGAGTAGGAAACACAGTTCTTTTTTTCTGGGCATGCTCATGGTTCTTGATGTATTAGAGACGCTCGAAAGAAGAGCTTGCTTATTACGTTACAACAGATTGTGTTTCATGGATGAGAACACTGCTCTAAATTTCCCTTCCGAAAAGGAGTTAAACCCCAGGATTTGTGTATTCCTACAAGCAAGAGTTCATTTCTGGTAAACCAAGAGAATTTTGGGCTCAAATGATTTTACACAGTTCAAGAACCCAATGAGATTCTCACTAATAACTAAAGAACAATTATGTAAGTGGATCTGTGATTTGTATCAGTTTCATAACCAGAGTTGAACTATGTATTGTCCATATGAGTAGAAACACAGTTCTTTTTTTCTGGACATGCTCAAGGTTCTTGCTCTATTAGAGATGCTGGAATGAAGAGCATGCTTCTTGCATTAAAACAGAGTGTTTTCCATGGATGAGAACACTGCTCTGAATTTCCCTTCAGATATGGAGTTAAACTACAGGATCTTTGTCTTCCACAACCAAGAGTTCATTTCTGGTAAACCAAGAGAATTTTGGGCTCAAATGATTTTACACAGTTCACGAACCCAACGCGATTCTCTCAATTAAATAAAGAGCATTTATGGAAGTGGAGCTGTGGTTTGTACCAGGTTCATATGTAAAGTTGAACTACATATCGTCCATATGAGTAGGAAATACAGTTGGTTTTTTGTGGGCATGCTCATGGTTCTTGCTGTATTAGAGACGCTCGAAAGAAGAGCTTGCTTCTTGCGTTATAACAGAGTGTGTTTCATGGATGAGAACACTGCTCTGAATTTCCCTTCCCACACGGGGTTCACCCCCAGGATCTGTGTCTTCCTACAAGCAAGAGTTCATTTCTGGTAAACTAAGTGAATTTTGCACTCAAATGATTTTACACAGTTCACGAACCCAATGCGATTCTCACGATTAACAAATGAGCATTTATGTAAGTGGAGCTGTGGTTTGTATCAGTTTCATAAGCAGAGTTGAAGTATGTATGGTACATATGAGTAGAAACAGAGTTCTTTTATTCTGGGCATGCTCATGGTTCTTGCTCTATTAGAGATGCTGTAAAGAAGAGCATGCTTCTTGCGTTAAAACAGAGTGTTTTCCATGGATGAGAACACTGCTCTGAATTTCCCTTCATAAACGGAGTTAAACCACAGGATCTGTGTCTTCCTACAACCAAGAGTTCATTTCTGATAAACCAAGAGATTTTTGTGCTCAAATGATTTAACACAGTTCATGAACCCAACGCGATTCTCAGAATTAACTAAAGAGCATTTATGTAAGTGGAGCTGTGGTTAGTATCATTTTCAAAAGTAGAGTTGAACTATATATGGTCCGTATTTGTAGGAAACACAGTTCTTTTTTTCTGGGCATGCTCATGGTTCTTGCTGTATTAGAGAAGCTCGAAAGAAGAGCTTGCTTCGTGCGTTAAAACAGATTATGTTTCATGGATGAGAACAGTGCTCTAAATTTCCCGTCCGAAACGGAGTTAAACCCCGGGATCTGTGTCTTCCTACAAGCAAGAGTTCATTTCTGCTAAACCAAGGGAATTTCGGGCTCAAATGATTTTACACAGTTCACGAACCCAACACGATTCTCACAAATAACTAAAGAGCATTAATGTAAGAAGAGCTATGGTTTGTATCAGTTTCATAAGCAGAGTTGAACTATGTATGGTCTGTATGAATAGGAAACACAGTTCTTTTTTTCTGGGCATGCTCATGGTTCTTGCTGTATTAGAGACGCTCGAAAGAAGAGCTTGCTTCTTGCGTTAAAACAGACTGTGTTTCATGGATGAGAACACTGCTCTGAATTTCCCTTCCCAAACGGTGTTAAACCCCAGGATCAGTGTCTTCCTACCAGCAAGAGTTCATTTCTGGGAAACCAAGTTAATTTTGGGCTCAAATGATTTTACACAGTTCAAGAACCCAACGCTGTTATCACAAGTAACTAAAGAACATTAATGTAAGAAGAGTTGTGGTTTGTATCAGTTTCATAAGCAGAGTTGAACTACGTATTGTCCGTATGAATAGGAAACACAGTTCTTTTTTTCTGGTCATGCTCATGGTTCTTGCTGTATTAGAGATGCTGGAAAGAAGACATTGCTTCTTGCATTAAAACAGACTGTGTTTCATGGATGAGAACAGTGCACTGAATTTCTCTTCAGAAATGGAGTCAAACCACAGGATTTGTGTCTTCCTAATAGCAAGAGTTCATTTCTGGTAAACCAAGAGAATTTTGGCCTCAAATGATTTACCACAGTTCAAGAACCCAACGCGAATCTCACAATGAACTAAAGAGCATTTATGTAAGTGGAGCTGTGGTTAGTATCATGTTCATAAGTAGAGTTGAACTATATATGGTCCGTATGAGTAGGAAACACAGTTCTTTTTTTCTGGGCATGCTCATGGTTCTTGATGTATTAGAGACGCTCGAAAGAAGAGCTTGCTTATTACGTTACAACAGAGTGTGTTTCATGGATGAGAACACTGCTCTAAATTTCCCTTCCGAAAAGGAGTTAAACCCCAGGATTTGTGTATTCCTACAAGCAAGAGTTCATTTCTGGTAAACCAAGAGAATTTTGGGTTCAAATGATTTTACACAGTTCAAGAACCCAATGAGATTCTCACTAATAACTAAAGGCCATTTATATAAGTGGATCTGTGATTTGTATCAGTTTGATAAGCAGAGTTGAACTATGTATCGTCCATATGAGTAGAAACACAGTTCTTTTTTTCAAGACATGCTCATGGTTCTTGCTCTATTAGAGATGCTGTAATGAAGAGCATTCTTCTTGCATTAAAACAGACTTTGTTTCATGGATGAGAACACTGCTCTGAATTTCCCTTCCCAAACGGTGTTAAACCCCAGGATCAGTGTCTTCCAACAAGCAGGAGTTCATTTCTGGTAAACCAAGTTAATTTTGGGCTCAAATGATTTTACACAGTTCAAGAACCCAACGCTGTTATCACAAGTAACTAAAGAACATAATGTAAGAAGAGTTGTGGTTTGTATCAGTTTCATAAGCAGAGTTGAACTACGTATTGTCCGTATGAATAGGAAACACAGTTCTTTTTTTCTGGTCATGCTCATGGTTCTTGCTGTATTAGAGATGCTGGAAAGAAGACATTGCTTCTTGCATTAAAACAGACTGTGTTTCATGGATGAGAACAGTGCACTGAATTTCTCTTCAGAAATGGAGTCAAACCACAGGATTTGTGTCTTCCTAATAGCAAGAGTTCATTTCTGGTAAACCAAGAGAATTTTGGCCTCAAATGATTTACCACAGTTTAAGAACCCAACGCGAATCTCACAATGAACTAAAGAGCATTTATGTAAGTGGAGCTGTGGTTAGTATCATGTTCATAAGTAGAGTTGAACTATATATGGTCCGTATGAGTAGGAAACACAGTTCTTTTTTCTGGGCATGCTCATGGTTCTTGATGTATTAGAGACGCTCGAAAGAAGAGCTTGCTTATTACGTTACAACAGAGTGTGTTTCATGGATGAGAACACTGCTCTAAATTTCCCTTCCGAAAAGGAGTTAAACCCCAGGATTTGTGTATTCCTACAAGCAAGAGTTCATTTCTGGTAAACCAAGAGAATTTTGGGCTCAAATGATTTTACACAGTTCAAGAACCCAATGAGATTCTCACTAATAACTAAAGAACAATTATGTAAGTGGATCTGTGATTTGTATCAGTTTCATAACCAGAGTTGAACTATGTATTGTCCATATGAGTAGAAACACAGTTCTTTTTTTCTGGACATGCTCAAGGTTCTTGCTCTATTAGAGATGCTGGAATGAAGAGCATGCTTCTTGCATTAAAACAGAGTGTTTTCCATGGATGAGAACACTGCTCTGAATTTCCCTTCAGATACGGAGTTAAACTACAGGATCTTTGTCTTCCACAACCAAGAGTTCATTTCTGGTAAACCAAGAGAATTTTGGGCTCAAATGATTTTACACAGTTCACGAACCCAACGCGATTCTCTCAATTAACTAAAGAGCATTTATGGAAGTGGAGCTGTGGTTTGTACCAGGTTCATATGTAAAGTTGAACTACATATCGTCCATATGAGTAGGAAATACAGTTGTTTTTTTCTGGGCATGCTCATGGTTCTTGCTGTATTAGAGTCGCTGGAAAGAAGAGCTTGCTTCTTGCGTTATAACAGAGTGTGTTTCATGGATGAGAACACTGCTCTGAATTTCCCTTCCCACACGGAGTTCACCCCCAGGATCTGTGTCTTCCTACAAGCAAGAGTTCATTTCTGGTAAACTAAGTGAATTTTGCCCTCAAATGATTTTACACAGTTTACGAACCCAATGCGATTCTCACGATTAACTAATGAGCATTTATGTAAGTGGAGCTGTGGCTTGTATCAGTTTCATAAGGAGAGTTGAAGTATGTATGGTCCATATGAGTAGAAACACAGTTCTTTTATTCTGGGCATGCTCATGGTTCTTGCTCTATTAGAGATGCTGGAAAGAAGAGCATGCTTCTTGCGTTAAAACAGAGTGTTTTCCATGGATGAGAACACTGCTCTGAATTTCCCTTCAGAAACGTAGTTAAACCACAGGATCTGTGTCTTCCTACAACCAAGAGTTCATTTCTGGTACCAAGAGAATTTTGTGCTCAAATGATTTAACACAGTTCATGAACCCAACGCGATTCTCAGAATTAACTAAAGAGCATTTATGTAAGTGGAGCTGTGGTTAGTATCATTTTCATAAGTAGAGTTGAACTATATATGGTCCGTATGTGTAGGAAACACAGTTCTTTTTTTCCGGGCATGCTCATTGTTCTTGCTGTATTAGAGAAGCTCGAAAGAAGAGCTTGCTTCGTGCGTTAAAACAGAGTATGTTTCATGGATGAGAACAGTGCTCTGAATTTCCCGTCTTAAATGGAGTTAAACCCCGGGATCTGTGTCTTCCTACAAGCAAGAGTTCATTTCTGCTAAACCAAGGGAATTTCGGGCTCAAATGATTTTACACAGTTCACGAACCCAACACGATTCTCACAATTAACTAAAGAGCATTAATGTAAGAAGAGCTATGGTTTGTATCAGTTTCATAAGCAGAGTTGAACTATGTATGGTCCATATGAATAGGAAACACAGTTCTTTTTTTCTGGGCATGCTCATGGTTCTTGCTGTATTAGAGACGCTCGAAAGAAGAGCTTGCTTCTTGCGTTAAAACAGACTGTGTTTCATGGATGAGAACACTGCTCTGAATTTCCCTTCCCAAACGGTGTTAAACCCCATGATCAGTGTCTTCCTAAGAGCAAGAGTTCATTTCTGGTAAACCAAGATAATTTTGGGCTCAAATGATTTTACACAGTTCAAGAACCCAACGCTGTTATCACAAGTAACTAAAGAACATTAATGTAAGAAGAGTTGTGGTTTGTATCAGTTTCATAAGCAGAGTTGAACTATGTATTGTCCGTATGAATAGGAAACACAGTTCTTTTTCTGGTAATGCTCATGGTTCTTGCTGTATTAGAGATGCTGCAAAGAAGACATTGCTTCTTGCATTAAAACAGACTGTGTTTCATGGATGAGAACAGTGCACTGAATTTCTCTTCAGAAATGGTGTCAAACCACAGGATTTGTGTCTTCCTAATAGCAAGAGTTCATTTCTGGTAAACCAAGAGAATTTTGGCCTCAAATGATTTACCACAGTTCAAGAACCCAACGCGAATCTCACAATGAACTAAAGAGCATTTATGTAAGTGGAGCTGTGGTTAGTATCATGTTCATAAGTAGAGTTGAACTATATATGGTCCGTATGAGTAGGAAACACAGTTCTTTTTTTCTGGGCATGCTCATGGTTCTTGATGTATTAGAGACGCTCGAAAGAAGAGCTTGCTTATTACGTTACAACAGATTGTGTTTCATGGATGAGAACACTGCTCTAAATTTCCCTTCCGAAAAGGAGTTAAACCCCAGGATTTGTGTATTCCTACAAGCAAGAGTTCATTTCTGGTAAACCAAGAGAATTTTGGGCTCAAATGATTTTACACAGTTCAAGAACCCAATGAGATTCTCACTAATAACTAAAGAACAATTATGTAAGTGGATCTGTGATTTGTATCAGTTTCATAACCAGAGTTGAACTATGTATTGTCCATATGAGTAGAAACACAGTTCTTTTTTTCTGGACATGCTCAAGGTTCTTGCTCTATTAGAGATGCTGGAATGAAGAGCATGCTTCTTGCATTAAAACAGAGTGTTTTCCATGGATGAGAACACTGCTCTGAATTTCCCTTCAGATACGGAGTTAAACTACAGGATCTTTGTCTTCCACAACCAAGAGTTCATTTCTGGTAAACCACGAGAATTTTGGGCTCAAATGATTTTACACAGTTCACGAACCCAACGCGATTCTCTCAATTAAATAAAGAGCATTTATGGAAGTGGAGCTGTGGTTTGTACCAGGTTCATATGTAAAGTTGAACTACATATCGTCCATATGAGTAGGAAATACAGTTGTTTTTTTCTGGGCATGCTCATGGTTCTTGCTGTATTAGAGACGCTCGAAAGAAGAGCTTGCTTCTTGCGTTATAACAGAGTGTGTTTCATGGATGAGAACACTGCTCTGAATTTCCCTTCCCACACGGGGTTCACCCCCAGGATCTGTGTCTTCCTACAAGCAAGAGTTCATTTCTGGTAAACTAAGTGAATTTTGCACTCAAATGATTTTACACAGTTCACGAACCCAATGCGATTCTCACGATTAACAAATGAGCATTTATGTAAGTGGAGCTGTGGTTTTAATCAGGTTCATAAGCAGAGGTGAACTACATATGGTCCGTATGGGTAGGAAACACAGTTATTTTTTTCTGGGCATGCTCATTGTTCTTGATGTATTAGAGACTCTCGAAAGAAGAGTTTGCTTCTTGTGTTAAAACATAGTGTGTTTTATGAATGAGAACACTGCTCTGAATTTCCCTTCCCAAACGCAATTAAACCCCATCATCTGTGTCTTCCTACAAGCAAGAGTTCATTTCTGGTAAACCAAGTGAATTTTAGGCTCAAATGATTTAACACTGTTCACAAACCCAAAGCGATTCTCACGATTAACTAAAGAGCATTTCTGTAACTGTAGCTGTGGTTTGTATCAGTTTCATATGCAGAGTTGAACTACATATGGTCGGTATGAGTAGGAAACACAGATCTTTTATTCTGGGCATGCTCATAGTTCTTGCTCTATTAGAGATGCTGGAAAGAAGACCTTGCTTCTTGCGTTAAAACAGAGTGTTTTCCATTGATGAGAACACTGCTCTGAATTTCCTTTCAGAAACGAAGTTAATCCACAGTATCTGTGTCTTCCTACTTGCAAGAGTTTATTTCAGGTAAACCAAGGGAATTTCGGGCTCAAATGATTTTACACAGATCACGAAACCAACGCGATTCTCACTATTAACTAAAGAGCATTTATGAAAGTGGAGCTGTGGTTAGTATCATTTTCATAAATAGAGTTGAACAATATATGGTAAGTATGAGTAGGGAACATAGTTCTTTGTTTCTGGGCATGCTCATGTTTCTTGTTGTATTAGAGACGCTCGAAAGAAGATATTTTTCTAGCATTAAAACAGAGTGTGTTTCATGGATGAGAACACTGCTCTGAATTTCCTTCCCGAAAAGGAGTTAATCCCCAGGATATGTGTCTTCCTACAAGCAAGAGTTCAATTCTGGTAAACAAAGTGAATTTTTGGCTCAAATGATTTTTCACAGTTCACGAACACAATTCAATTCTCAATATTAACTTAAGAGCATTTATGTACGTGGAGCTTTGGTTTGTATCAGTTTCATAATTAATGGTGAACTACATATGGTCCGTATGAGTAGGAAACACAGTTCTTTTTTTTCTGGGCATGCTCATGGTTCTTGATGTATTAGAGATGCTCAAAAGAAGACCTTGCTTCTTCTGTTAAAACAGAGTGTGTTTCATGGATGAGAACACTGCTCTGAATTTCCCTTCAGAAACGGAGTTAAACCCCAGGATCTGTGTCTTCCTACAATCAAGAGTTCATTTCTGGTAAACCAAGTGAATATTGGGCACAAATGTTTTTAAAAGGTTCACGAACCCAAAGCGATTCTAACAATTAACGGAAGAACATTTATGTAAGAGGAGCTGTGGTTTGTATCAGTTTCATAAGTCAAGTTGAACTACATATGGTCCGTATGAGTAGGAAACACAGTTCTTTTTTACTGGGCATGCTCAAGTTTCTTGCTCTATTAGAGATGCTGGAAAGTAGAGCATGCTTCTCGCGTTAAAACAGAGTGTTTTCCATGGATGAGAACACTGCTCTGAATTTCCCTTCAGAAATGGAGTTAAATCCCAGGATCTGTGTCTTCCTACAAGCCAGAGTTCATTTCTGGTAAACCAAGGGAATTTCGGGCTCAAATTATTTTACACAGTCCACGAACACAACGAATAAACACTATTAACTAAAGAGCATTTCTGTAAGTGGACCTGTGGATAGTATCATTTTCATAAGTAGAGTTGAACTATATATGGTCTGTATGAGTAGGAAACACAATTCATTGATTCCTGGCATGCTCATGGTTCTTGTTGTATTAGAGACGCTCGAAAGAAGAGCTTGCTTCTTGCGATAAAACAGAGTGTGTTTATATGGATGAGAACCCTGCTCTAAATTTCCCTTCAGAAACGGAGTTAAACCCCAGGGTCTGTGTCTCCCTACAAGCAAGAGTTCAATTCTGGTAAACCAAGTGAATTTTTGGCTCAAATGATTTTACACAGTTCACGAACCCAACACGATTCTCACTATTAACTAAAGAGCATTTATGTACGTGGAGCTGTAGTTTATATCAGTTTCATAAGAAGAGTTGAACAATGTATGGTCCGTGTGAGTAGGAAATACAGTTCTTTTTTTTCTGGGCATGCTCATGGTTCTTGCTGTATTAGAGTCGCACGGAAGAAGAGCTTGCTTCTTACGTTAAAACAGACTGTGGATCATGGATGAGAACACTGCTTTGAATTTCCCTTCAGAAACGGTGTTAATCCACAGGATGTGTGTCTTGTTACAAGCAAGAGTTCATTTCTGGTAAACCAAGTAAATTTTGTGCTCAAATGCTTTTACACAGTTCTCGAACCCAAAGCGATTCTAACAATTCACTGAAGAGCATTTATGTAAGTGGAGCTGTGGTTTTTATCAGGTTCAAAAGCAGAGGTGAACTACATATGGTCTGTTTGAGAAGGAAATACAGTTTTTTTCTGGGCATGCTCATGGTTTTTGCTGTATTAGAGATGCTGGAAAGAAGACTTTGCTTCTTGCGTTAAAACAGAGTGTGTTCCATGGATGAGAACACTGCTCTGAATTTCCCATCAGAAACGGAGTTAAACCACAGGATCTGTGTCTTCCTACTAGCAAGAGTTCATTTCTGGTAAACCAAGAGAATTTTGGCCTCAAATGATTTTACACAGTTCACGAACCCAACGCGATTCTCATATTAACTAACGAGCATTTATGTAAGTGGAGCAGTGGTTTGTATCAGTTTCATAAGAAGAGTTAAACTACGTATGGTCCATATGAGTAGGAAACACAGTTCTTTTTTTCTGGGCATGCTCAAGGTTCTTGCTCTATTAGAGATACTGGAAAGAAGAGCATGGTTCTTGCGTTAAAACAGAGTGTTTTCCATGGATGAGAACACTGCATTGATTTTCCTTTCAGAAACGGAGTTAAACCACACTATCTGTGTCTTCCTTCAAGCAAGAGTTCATTTCTGGAAACCAAGGGAATTTCGGGCTCAATTGATTTTACACAGTTCACAAACCCAAGGGGATTCTCACGATTAACTAAAGAGCATTTATGTAAGTGGAGCTGTGGTTTTAATCAGGTTCATAAGCAGAGGTGAACTACATATGGTCCGTATGGGTAGGAAACACAGTTATTTTTTTCTGGGCATGCTCCTGGTTCTTGATGTATTAGAGACTCTCGAAAGAAGAGTTTGCTTCTTGTGTTAAAACAGAGTGTGTTTTATGGATGAGAACACTGCTCTGAATTTCCCTTCAGAAACGGAGTTAAACCCCAGGATATCTGTCTTCCTACAAGCAAGAATTCTTTTCTGGTAAACCAAGAGAATTTTGGGCTCAAATGATTTAACACAGTTCACAAATCCAACGCGATTCTCACAATTAACTAAAGAGCATTGATGTAAGTGGAGCTGTGGTTTTTATTAGTTTCATGAGCAGAGTTGAACTACATATGGTCCATATGAGTAGAAAACACAGTTTTCCTTGGCATGCTCAATGTTTGCTCTATTAAAGATGCTGGAAAGAAGAGAATGCTTCTTGCGTTAAAACAGAATGTTTTCCATGGATGAGAACACTGCTCTGAATTTCCTTTCAGAATCGGAGTTAAACCACAGTATCTGGGTCTTCCTACAAGCAAGAGTTCAATTCTGGTAAACCAAGTGAATTTTGGGCTCAAAAGTTTTTCAACACTTCACGAACCAAACACGATTCTCACTATTAACTAAAGAGCATTTATGTAAGAGGAGTTGTGGTTTGTATCAGTTTCATAAGAAGAGTTGCACAATATATGGTCCGTATGAGTAGGAAACACTGTTCTTTTTTTCTGGTCATGCTCATGGTTCTTGCTGAATTAGACATGCTGGAAAGAAGAGCTTGCTTCTTGCGTTAAAACAGAGTGTGTTCCATGGATGAGAACACTGCTTTGAATTTCCCTTCTGAAACGGAGTTAAACCCCATTATCTGTGTCTTCCTACAAGCAAGAGATCATTCCTGGAAAACTATGTGAATTTTGGGCTCAAACGATTTTACACAGTTCAACAACCCAACGCGATTATGAAAACTAACTAAAGAGCATTTATGTAAGAGGAGCTGTGGTTTGTATCAGTTTCATAAGTCAAGTTGAACTACATATGGTCCGTATGAGAAGGATATACAGTTCTTTTTTCCGGGCATGCTCATGGTTCCTGATGTATTAGAGATGCTGGAAAGAAGACCTTGCTTCTTGCATTAAAACAGGGTGTGTTTCATGGATGAGAACACTGCTCTGAATTTCCCCTCAGAAACGGAGTTAAACCCCAGGATCTGTGTCTTCCTACAAGCAAGAGTTTATTTCTGGTAAATCAAGTGAATTTTGGGCTCAAATGTTTTTACACAGTTCACGAACCCAACCCGATTCTCACAATTAACTAAAGAGCATTTATGTAAGATGAGCTGTGGTTTGTATCAGTTTCATAAATCAAGTTGAACTGCATATGGTCCGTGTGAGTAGGAAATACAGTTCTTTTTTCTCGGCATGCTCATGGTTCTTGCTGTATTAGAGACGCTGGAAAGAAGAGCTTGCTTCTTGCGTTAAAACAGAGTGTGTTACATAGATGAGAACACTGCTCTGAATTTCCCTTCAGAAACGGAGTTAAAAAACAGGATCTGTGTCTTCCTACAAGCAAGAGTTCAATTCTGGTAAACCAAGTGAATTTTGGGCTCAAAAGATTTTACACAGTTCAAGTACTCAACGCGATTCTCACTATTAACTAAAGAACATTTACGTAAGAGGAGCTGTGGTTTGTATCAGTTTCAATGGTCAAGTTGAACTACATATGGTCCGTATGAGTAGGAAATATAGTTCCTTTTTTCTGGGCATGCTCATGGTTATTGATGTATTAGAGACGCGCGACAGAAGAGCTTGTTTCTTGCGTTAAAACAGAGTGTGTTTCATGGATGATAACACAGCTCTGAATTTCCGTTCTGAAACGGAGTTAAACCACAGGATTGTGTGTTTCTACAAGCATGAGTTCATTTCTGGAAAAATATGTGAATTTTGGGCTCAAATGATTTTACACAGTTTCAGAACCCAACGCGATTGTCAAAGTTAACTAAAGAGCGTTTATGTAAGAGGAGCTGTGGTTTGTATCAGTTTCATAAGTCAAGTTGAACTACATATGGTCGGTGTGAGAAGGAAATGCAGTTCTGTTTTTCTGAGCATGCTCATGCTTCTTGCTGTATTAGAGACGCTCGAAAGTAGAGCTTGGTTATTGCGTTAAAACAGAGTGTGTTTCATGGATGAGAACACTGATCTCAATTTCCCTTCAGAAACGCAGTTAAACCCCAGGATATGTGTTTTCCTACAATTAAGAGTTCATTTCTGGTATACCAAGTGAATTTTGGGCTCAAAAGATTTTACAAAGTTCAAGAACCCAATGCGATTCTCACTATTAACTAAAGAGCATTTATGTAAGTGGAGCTGTGTTTTGTATCAGTTTTATAAGTCAAGTTGAACTACATATGGACCGTATGAGTAGGAAATACAGTTCTTTTTTTCTGGGCATGCTCATGGTTCTTGATGTATTAGAGACGCTCGAAAGAAGAGCTTGCTTCTTGCGTTAAAACAGACTGTGTTTCGTGGATGAGAACACTGGTCTGAATTTTCGTTCAGAAACGGAGTGAAACCACAAGATATGTGTCTTCCTACAAGGAAGAGTCATTTCTGCTCATCCCAGTGAATTTGTGGCTCAAATGAATTTACACAGAACACAAACCCAATGCGTTTCTCACAATACACTAAAGAGCATTTATGTAAGAGGATCTATGGTTTGTATCAGTTTCATGAGCCGAGTTGAATTAGATATGGTCCGTACCTGTATGAAACACAGTTCTATTTTTCTGGGCTTACTCATGTTTCTTGCTGTATTGGAGACTCTGGAAAGTAGCACATGCTTCTTGCATTAATATAGAGTGTGTTTCATGGAAGAGAACAGTGGTTGATTTTCCCTTCAACAATGAAGTTAAACCACAGTATGTGTCTTCCTACTAGCAAGAGGTCATTTCTGGTAAACCCAATGAATTTGCCGCTCATTAAATTTACGCAGAACACAAACCCAACGTGTTTCTCACTATTAACTAAAGAGCATTTGTTTAACATGAGCTGTGGTGTGTATCAGTTTCATAAGCCGAGTTGAACTAGTAATGGTCCGTATGAGTAGGAAACACAGTTCTTTTCTTCTGGGCTTGCTCATGTTTTCTGCTGTATTGGTTACGCTGGAAAGAAAAGCATGCTTCTTCCATTAAAACAGAGTGTGTTTCATTGATGAGAACACAGTTCTGAATTTCTGTTCTGAAATGGAGTTAAGGTCCCGGATCTGTGTCTCCCTACAAACAAGAGGTCATTTCTGGAAAACCCTCAGTATTTTTGGGCTCAAATAATTTATACTGTTTACAAACCCAACGCGTTTTTCACCATTACCTAAAGAGTATTTATTTAACAGGAGCTGTTTTTTGTATCAGGTTTATAAGTAGTGTTTTACAAGATATGGTACCTATTAGTAGGAAACACAGTTCTGTTATTCTGGGCCTGCTCATGTTTCTTGCTGTATTGGAGACTCTGGAAAGAAGAGCATGCTTTTGGCGATAAAACAGAGTGTGTTTCATGGATGAGAACACTGGTCAGAATTTCCCTTCTGAAATGGATTTAAGGTCCAGGATGTCTGTCTTCCTTGAAGCAAGAGTTCATTTCTGGTAAACCAAGTTAATTTTAGGCTCAAATAATTTAACACAGTTCAAAAACCCAAAGCGATTCTCACGATTACCTAAGCACATTTATGTATGTGGAGCTGTGGTTTGTATCTTTTTCTTAAGCAGAGTTGAACTACATATGGTGCGTAGGAGTAGGAAACACAGTTTTTTTTTTTTTCTGGGCATGCTCATGTTTCTTGCTCTATTAGAGATGCTGGAAAGAAGAGCATGCTTCTTGCATTAATTAGAGTGTTTTCCATGGATGAGAACACTGCTCTGAATTTCTCTTCAGAATTGGAGTTAAACCACAGGATCTGTGTCTTCCTACAAGCAAGAGTTCAATTCTGGTAAACCAAGTGAATTTTGGGCTCAAATGATTTTACACAGTTCAAGAACCCAACACGATTCTCACTATTAACTAAAGAGCATTTATGTAAGTGGAGCTGTGGTGTGTATCAGGTTCATAAGCAGAGTTGAACTAAGTATGGTCCGTATGAGTAGTCAACACAGTTCTTTTTTTCTGGGCATGCTCATGGTTCTTGCTGTATTAGAGACGCTCAAAAGTAGAGCTTGGTTATTGCGTTAAAACAGAGTGTGTTCCATGGATGAGAACACAGCTCTGAATTTCCCTTCTGAAACGGAGTTAAACCACAGGATATGTGTTTTCCTACAAGCAAGAGGTCATTTCTGGTAAACCCAGTGAATTTCCGGCTCAAATGAATTCACGCAGTTCACGAAACCAACGCATTTCTCACAATAAACTAAAGAGCATTTATGTAAGAGGAGCTATGGTTTGTATCAGTTTCATGAGCCGAGTTGAACTAGATATGGTATGTACGAGAAGGAAACAAAGTTCTTTTTTTCTGGGCTTGCTCATGTTTCTTGCTGTATTGGAGACTCTGGAAAGAAGCACATGCTTCTTGCGTTACAACAGAGTGTGTTTCATGGAAGAGAACAGTGGTCTGAATTTCCCTTCAGAAATGGAGTTCAACCACAGTATCTGTGTCTTCCTACAAGCAAGAGGTCATTTCTGGTAAACCCAATGAATTTGCCGCTCAAATGAATTTACGCATAACACAAACCCAACGTGTTTCTCACTATTAACTAAAGAGCATTTATTTAACAGGAGGTGTGTTTTGTATCAGTTCCATAAGCAGAGTTGAACTAGATACCGTCCGTATGAGTAGGTAACACAGTTCTTATTTTCTGGGCTAGTTCATTTTACTTGCTATATTGCAGACACTGGAAAGAAGAGCATGCTTCCCGCGTTAAAACAAAGTGTGTTTCATGGATGAGAACACTGGTCGTAATTTCCGTTCTGAAACAGAGTTAAACAACAGGATCTGTGTCTTCCTACAAGCAACAGGTCATTTCTGGTAAACCCACTGAATTTTTGGAACAAATGAATTTATACAGTTCACAAACCAAATGCGTTTCTCACTATTAACAAAAGAGCATTTATTTAAGAGCAGCTGTGGTTTGTATCATTTTCATAAGCAGAGTTGAACTTGATATGATGCCTATGAGTATGAAACACAGTTCTTTTTTCGGGGCTAGCTCATGTTTCTTGCTGTAATGTAGACGATGGAAAGAAGAGCATGCTTCTTGCGTTAAAACAGAGTATTTTTCATGGAAGCGGTCACTGGTGTGAATTTCCCTTCAGAAACGGAGTGAAACAACAGGATATGTGTCTTCCTACAAGCAAGAAGTCATTTCTGGTCAACCCATTGAATTTGTGCCTCAAATGATTTTACACAGTTCACAAAACCAACGAATGTCTCACAAATACTAAAGAGCATTTATGTAAGAAGTGCTATGGCTTGTATCAGTTTCATGAGCAGTATTTAACTAGATATGGTCCATATGAGTAGAAAACACAATTCTTTTTTTCTGGGCTTGCTCATTTTTATTGCTGTATTGGAGACTCTGGAAAGAAGAGCACGCTTCTTGCTTTAAAACAGAGTGTGTTTCCTGGATGAGAACACTGGTCTGAATTTCCCTTCAGAAACGGATTTAAACCACAGGATCTGTGTCTTCCTACAAGCAAGAGGTCATTTCTGGTAAACCCACTGAATTTTGGGCTCAAATAAATTTACACAGTACACAAACCCAACGTGTTTCTCACTATTAACTAAAGTGCATTTATTTAACGTTAGCTATGTTTTGTATCAGTGTCATAAACACAGTTGAACTAGATATGATCTGTATGAGTAGAAAACACAGTTCTTTTTTTCTGGGCTTGCTCTGGTTTCTTCCTCTATTGGAGACGCCTGAAAGAAGAGCATGCTTCTTGCATTAAAACAGAGTATGTTTCATGGATGAGAACACTGGTCTGAATTTTCCTTCTGAAATGGATTAATGTCCAGGATCTGTGGCTTCCGACAAGAAAGAGGTCATTTGTGGTAAACCCACTGTATTTTGGGTTTAAATGAATTTACACAGTTTACAAACCCAAAGCGTTTCTAACAATTAACTAAAGAGCATTTATTTAACCGGAGATGTGGTTTGTATCATTTTCATAAGCAGAGTTAAACTAGATATGTTCCATATGAGGAGGAAACACATTTCTTTTCCCAGGGCTTGCTCAGTTTTCTTGCTCTATTGGAGATGCTTGAAAGAAGGGCATGCTTCTTGCGTTAAAAAAAAGTGTGTTTCTAGGATGACAACACTGGTCTCAATTTCCTTTCTGAAATGGAGTTAAAACATGGGATCTGTGTCTTCCTACAAGCAAGAGGTCATTTCTGGTAAACCCACCTAATTTTGGGCTCAAATGAATTTCCACAGTTCACAAACCCAACGCGTTTCTCACTATTAACTAAAGAGCATTTATTTAACATGAGCTGTGTTTTATATCAGTTTCATAAGCACAGTTGAAGTATATATTATCCGTATGAGTAGGAAACACAGATCTTTTATTCTGGGCTTGCTCATTTTTATTGCTGTATTGGAGACTCTGGAAAGAAGAGCATGCTTCTTGCGTTAAAATAGAGTGTGTTTCATGGAAGAGAACAGTGGTCTGATTTTCCCTTCAGAAATGGAGTTAAACCACAGTATCTGTGTCTTCCTACAAGCCAGAGGTCATTCCTGGTAAACCCAATGAATTTGCGGCTCAAATAAATTTACGCAGAACACAAACCCAATGTGTTTCTCACTATTAACTAAAGAGCATTTATTTAACATGAGCTGTGGTGTGTATCAGTTTCATAAGCAGAGTTGAACTAGTAATGGTCCGTATGAGTAGGAAACACACTTCTTTTCTTCTGGGCTTGCTCATGTTTTCTGCTGTATTGGTTACGCTGGAAAGAAAACATGCTTCTTCCATTAAAACAGAGTGTGTTTCATTGATGAGAACACAGTTCTGAATTTCTGTTCTGAAATGGAGTTAAGGTCCCGGATCTGTGTCTCCCTACAAACAAGAGGTCATTTCTGAAAAACCCTCAGTATTTTTGGGCTCAAATAATTTACACTGTTTACAAACCCAACGCGTTTTTCACAATTACCTAAAGAGAATTTATTTAACAGGAGCTGTGGTTTGTATCAGGTTCATAAGTAGAGTTTTACTAGATATGGTACATATTAGTAGGAAACACAGTTCTGTTATTCTGGGCTTGCTCATGTTTCTTGCTATATTGGAGACTCTGAAAAGACGAGCATGCTTTTTGCGTTAAAACAGAGTGTGTTTCATGGATGAGAACACTGGTCAGAATTTCCCTTCTGAAATGGATTTAAGGTCCAGGATGTCTGTCTTCCTTGAAGCAAGAGGTCATTTCTGGCAAACCCACTGAATTTTTGGCTCAAATGAATTTACACAGTTTACGAACCCAACGCGTTTCTCACAATTAACTAAAGAGCATTTATGTAGGAGGAGCTGTGGTTTGTATCAGTTTCATGAGCAGAGTTGAACTAGATATGGTCGGTATGAGTAGGCAACACAGTTCTTTTTTTCTTTGCTTGCTCATGTTTCTTGCTGTATTCGAGACTCTGGAAAGAAGAGCATGCTTCTTGCGTTAAAACAGAGTGTGTTTCATGGCAGAGGACACTGGTCTGAATTTCCCTTCATAAACAGAGTGAAACCACTGGATCTGTGTCTTCCTACAAGCAAGAGGTCATTTCTGTTAAACCCACTGAATTTTGGGCTCAAATGAATTTCCACAGTTCACAAACCCGAAGCATTTCTCACTATTAACTAAAGAGCATTTATTTAACATGAGCTGTGTTTTGTATCAGTTTCATAAGCACAGTTGAAGTAGATATTATCCGTATGAGTAGGAAACACAGCTCTTTTATTCTGGGCTTGCTCATTTTTATTGCTGTATTGGAGACTCTAGAAAGAAGAGCATGCTTCTTGCCTTAAAACAGAGTGTGTTTCCTGGATGAGAACACTGGTCTGAATTTCCCTTCAGAAATGGATATAACCCACAGGATCTGTGTCTTCCTACATGCAAGAGGTCATTTCTGGTAAACCCAATGAATTTTGGGCTCAAATGAATTTACACAGTTCACAAACCAATAGCGTTTCTCACTATTAACTAAAGAGAATTTATGTAACAGGAGCTGTGGTTTGTATCAAATACATAAGCAGAGTTGAACTATATATGTTCCATATGAGTGTGAAACACATTTCTTTTTTTCTGGGCTTGCTCATGTTTCTTGCTCTCTTCGAGACGCTTGAAAGAAGAGCATGCTTCTTTCATAAAATCACACTGTGTTTCATAGAAGAGAACACTGTTCTGAATTTCTATTCAGAAACGTAGTTCAACAAGAGGATCTGTGTCTTCCTACAAGCAAGGGGTCATTTCTGGTAAAATCAGTGAATTTGCGGATCAAATGAAATTACACAGTTCACGAACCCAATGCTTTTCTCACAATTAACTTAAGAGGATTTCTTTAAGAGGAGCTGTAGTTTGTATCAGTTTCATGAGCAGAGTTGAACTAGATATGGTCCTTATGAGTAGGAAATACATTTCTTTTTTTCTTGGCTTGTTCATGTTTGTTGTTGTATTGGAGACTCTGGAAAGAAGAGCATGCTTCTTGCGTTAAAGCAGAGTGTGTTTCATGGAAGAAGACACTGGTCTGAATTTCCCTTCATAAATGGATTTAAGGTCCTGGATGTGTGTCTTCCTACAAGCAACAGGTCATTTCTGGTAAACCCACTGTATTTTGGGCTCAAATGAATTTACACAGTTCACAAACCCAATGCGTTTCTCACAATAAAGTAAAGAGCATTTATGTAAGAGGATCTATGGTTTGTATCAGTTTCATGAGCCGAGTTGAACTAGATATGGTCCGTACGTGTATGAAACACAGTTCTATTTTTCTGGGCTTGCTCATGTTTCTTGCTGCATTGGAGACTCTGGAAAGTAGCACATGCTTCTTGCGTTAATATAGAGTGTGTTTCATGGAAGAGAACAGTGGTCTGAATTTCCCTTCAGAAATGGAGTTAAACCACAGTATCTGTGTCTTCCTACAAGCAAGAGGTCATTTGTGGTAAACCCAATGATTTTGCCGCTCAAATGAATTTACGCAGAACACCAACCCAACGTGTTTCTCACTATTAACTAAAGAGCATTTATTTAACAGGATCTGTGTTTTGTATCAGTTTCATGAGCAGAGTTGAACTAGATACCGTCCGTATGAGTCGGAAACACAGTTCTTATTTTCTGGGCTAGTTCATTTTTCTTGCTATATTGCAGACGCTGGAAAGAAGAGCATGCTTCCTGCGTTAACACAGAGTGTGTTTCATGGATGAGAACACTGGTCATAATTTCCGTTCTGAAACAGAGTTAAACTACAGAATCTGTTCCTTCCTACAAGCAAGAGGTCATTTCTGGTAAATCCACTGACTTTTGCGCTCAAATGAATTTACACAGTTCACAAACCCAACGCGTTTCTCACAATTAACTAAAGAGCATTTATTTAACAGGAGCTGTGGTTTGTATCAGTTTCATAATCAGAGTTGAACTAGATATGGTCTGTATGAGGAGGAAACACAGTCCTTTTTTCGGGGCTTGCTCATGTGTCTTGCTGTATTGGAGACGCTGGAAAGAAGAGCATGCTTCTTGCGTTAAAACAGACTGTGTTTCATGGAAGAGAACACTGGTCTGAATTTCCCTTCAGAAATTGAGTTAAACCACAGGATCTGTGTCTTTCTACAAGCAAGAGGTCAGTTATGGTTAACGCAGTCAATTTGCGGCTCAAATGAAATTACACAGAATACAAACCCAACGCGTTTCTCACTATTAACTAAAGAGCATTTATTCAACGGGAGCTTTGGTTTGTATCAGTTTCATAATCAGAGTTGAACTAGATATGATGCCTATGAGTAGGAAACACAGTTCTTTTTTAAGGGCTTGCTCATGTTTCTTGATGAATTGGAGACGCTGGAAAGAAGAGAATGCTTGCTTCTTGCGTTAAACAGAGTGTGTTTCATGGAAGAGGACACTGGTCAGAATTTCTCTTCTCAAATGGATTTAAGGTACGTGATCTGTGTCTTCCTACATGCAAGAAGCCATTTCTGGATAACTAACTGTATTTTGGGCTCAAATGAATTTACACAGTTCACAAACCCAACGCATTTCTCACAATTAACTAAAGAGCATTTATTTAACAGGAGCTGTGGTTTGTATCAGTTTCATAATCAGAGTTGAACTAGATATTGTCTGTATGAGGAGGAAACAAAGTCCTTTTTTCGGGGCTTGCTCATGTGTCTTGCTGTATTGGAGACGCTGGAAAGAAGAGCATGCTTCTTGCTTTAAAACAGAGTGTGTTTCCTGGATGAGAACACTGGTCTGAATTTCGCTTCAGAAACGGATATAAACCACAGGATCTCTGTCTTCCTACAAGCAAGAGGATATATCTGTTAAACCCACTGAATTTTGGGCTCAAATGAATTTACACAGTTCACAAACCCAACGTGTTTCTCACTATTAACTAAACAGCATTTATTTCACATGAGCTGTGTTTTGTATCAGTTTCATAAACACAGTTGAACTAGATATGCTACGTATGAGTAGGAAACACAGTTATTTTTTTCTAGGCTTGCTCATGTTTCTTGCTGTATTGGACTATGGAAAGAAGAACATGCTTCTTGCGTTAAAACAGAGTGTGTTTCATGGATGAGAACACTGTTCTGAATTTCCCTTCAGAAACAGTTTTAACCACAGGATCTGTGTCTTCCTACAAGCAAGAGGTCATTTCTGGTAAACCCACTGAATTTTGGGCTCAAATGAATTTACACAGTTCACAAACCAATAGCGTTTCTCACTATTAACTAAAGAGAATTTATGTAACAGGAGCTGTGGTTTGTATCAGTTTCCTAAGCAGAGTTGAACTAGATATGTTCCATAAGAGTAGGAAACACATTTCTTTTTTCTGGTCTTGTTCAGTTTTCTTATTAAATTGGAGACGGCTGAAAGAAAAGCATGCTTCTTGCGTTAAAACAGATTGTGTACTATGGATGAGAACACTGGTCTGAATTTCCCTTCAGAAACGGAGTTAAACCACAGGATCTGTGTCTTCCTACAAGCAAGAGGTCATTTCTGGTAAACCCACTGAATTTGTGCCTCAAATGAATTTACACAGTTCACGAAACCAACACGTTTCTCACAATACTAAAGAGCATTTATGTAAGAGGTGCTATGGTTTGTATCAGTTTCATGAGCAGTGTTTAACTAGATATGGTCCGTATGAGTAGAAAACACAGTTCTTTTTTCTGTGCTTGCTCATTTTTATTGCTGTATTGGAGAGTATGGAAAGAAGAGCATGCTTCTTACTTTAAAACAAAGTGTGTTTCCTGGATGAGAACACTGGTCTGAATTTCCCTTCAGAAACGGATTTTAACCACAGGATCTGTGTCTCTATACAAGCAAGAGGTCATTTCTGGTAAACCCACTGAATTTTGGGTTCAAATGAATTTACACAGTTCACAAACTGAACGTGTTTCTCACTATTAACTAAAAAGCATTTATTTAACATGAGCTGTGTTTTTTTTATCAGTTTCATGAACACAGTTGAACTAGATATGATCTGTATGAGTAAGAAACACAGTTCTTTTTTTCTGGGCTTGCTCAGGTGTCTTGCTCTATTGGAGATGCCTGAAAGAAGTGCATGCTTCTTGCGTTAAAACAGAGTGTGTTTAATGGATGAGAACACTGGTCTTAATTTCCCTTCTGACACGGAGTTAAACCCCAGGATCTGTGTCTTCCTACAAGCAACAGGTCATTTCTGGTAAACCCACTGAAATTTGGGCTCAAATGAATATCCACAGGTCACAAAGCCAACGCATTTCTCACTATTAACTAAAGAGCATTTATTTAACAGGAGCTGCGGTTTGTATCAGTTTCATATGCAGAGTTGAACTAGATATGATCAGTATGAGTACGAAACACACTTCATTTATTCAGGGCTTGCTCACGTTTCTTGCTGTATTGGAGACGATGGAAAGAAGAGCATGCTTCTTGCGTGAAAACAGAGTGTGTTTCATGGAAGAGGACACTGGTCTGAATTTCCCTTCATAAATGGATTTAAGGTCCCGGATGTGTGTCTTCCTACAAGCAAGAGGTCATTTCGGGTAAACCCACTGTGTTTTGCGCTCAAATGAATTTACACAGTTCACAAACCCAACGCGTTTCTCACAATTAACTAAAGAGCATTTATTTAACAGGAGCTGTGGTTTGTATCAGTTTCATAATCAGAGTTGAACTTGATATGGTCCATATGAGGAGGAAACACAGTCCTTTTTTCGGGGCTTGCTCATGTGTCTTGCTGTATTGGAGACGCTGGAAAGAAGAGCAAGCTTCTTGCGTTAAAACAGACTGTGTTTCATGGAAGAGAACACTGGTCTGGATTTCCCCTCAGAAATTGTGTTAAACCACAGGATCTGTGTCTTTCTACATGCAAGAGGTCATTTCTGGTTAACGCAGTCAATTTGCTGCTCAAATGAATTTACACAGAACACAAACCCAAGGCATTTCTCACTATTAACTAAAGAGCATTTATTCAACAGGAGCTTTGCTTTGTATCAGTTTCATAATCAGAGTTGAACTAGATATGATGCCTATGAGTAGGAAACACAGTTCTTTTTTAAGGGCTTGCTCATTGTTCTTGATGAATTGGAGACGCTGGAAAGAAGAGCATGCATTCTTCTTGTGTTAAACAGAGTGTGTTTCTTGGAAGAGGACACTGGTCTGAATTTCTCTTCTCAAATGGATTTAAGGTACAGGACCTGTGTCTTCCTACATGCAAGAAGACATTTCTGGATAACTCACTGTATTTTGGGCTCAAATGAATTTACACAGTTCACAAACCCAACGCGTTTCTCACTATTATCTTAAGAGCTTTTATTTAACATGAGCTGTGGTTTGCATCAGTTTCATAAGCAGTGTTGAACTAGATATGTTCCACATGAGTAGGAAACACATTTCTTTTTTTCTGGGCTTGCTCATGTTTCTCTCTGTATTGGAGACGCTGGAATGTAGAGCATGCTTCTTGCGTTAAAACTGAGTGTGTTTCAAGGAAGAGGGCACTGGTCTGAATTTCCCTTCTGAAACGTAGTGAAACCACAGGATATGTGTCTTCCTACAAGCAAGAGGTCATTTCTGGTAAACCCAATGAATTTGTGGCTCAAATGAATTTATGCAGTTCACGAAACCAACGCATTTCTTACAATAAACTAAAGAGCATTTATGTAAGAGGAGCTATGGTTTGTATCAGGTTCATGAGCCGAGTTGAACTAGATATGGTCCGTATGAGTAGGAAACACAGTTATTTTTTCTGGGCTTGCTCATGTTTCTTGCTGTATTGGAGACTCTGGAAAGAAGCACATGCTTCTTGAGTTAAAACAGAGTGTGTTTCATGGAAGAGAAAAGGGGTCTGAATTTCCCTTCAGAAATGGAGTTAAACCACAGTATCTGTGTCTTCCTACAAGCAAGAGGTCATTTCTGGTAAACCCAAAGATTTTGTGGCTCAAATGAGTTTACGCAGAACACAAACCCAACGTGTTTCTCACTATTAAGTAAAGAGAATTTATTTAACAGGAGCTGTGGTTTGTATCAGTTTCAGAAGTAGAATTTTACTAGATATGGTCTGTATTAGTAGGAAACACAGTTCTATTATTCTGGGCTTGCTCATATTTCTTGGTGTATTGGAGACGCTAGAAAGAAGTGCTTCCTTTTTGCGATAAAACAGAGTGTGTTTCATGGATGAGAACACTTGTCTGAATTTCCCTTCTGTGTCTTCCTACAAGCAAGAGGTCATTTCTGGTAAAAACCAGTCAATTTGAGGCTCAAATGAATTTACAGAGAACACGAACCCAACGCGTTTCTCACTATTCACTATAGAGCATTTGTTTAACAGGAGCTGTGTTTTGTATCAGTTTCATAATCAGAGTTGAAGTAGATATGATGCCTATGAGTAGGAAATACAGTTCTTTTTTAGGGCTTGCTCATGTTTATTGCTGTATTGGAGACGTTGGAAATAAGAGCATGCATCTTGCTTTAAAACAGAGTGTGTTTCAAGGAAGAGTACACTGGTCTGAATTTCCCTTCATGAATGGATTTATGGTCCCAGATCTGTGGCTTCCTACCAGCAAGAGGTCATTTCTGGTAAACCCAGTGAATTTGGAGCTCAAATGAATTTACACAGTTCACAAACCCTACGTGTTTCTCACTATTAACTAAAGAGCGTTTATTTATCAGCAGCTGTTGTTTGTATCAGTTTCATAAGCAGAGTTGAACTAGATATGTTCCATATGAGTAGGAAACACATTTCTTTTTTTCTGGGCTTGCTGAAGTTTCTTGATCTATTGAGGACGCTTGAAAGAAGAGCATGTTACTTGCGATGAAACAGAGTGTGTTTCAATGAAGAGGGCACTGGTCTGAATTTCCCTTCAGAAACGAAGTGAATCCATAGGATATGTGTCTTCCTACAGGCTAGAGGTCATTTCTGGTAAACTCAGTGAATCTGCGCCTCAAATGAATTTACACAGAACACCAACCCAACACGTTGCTCACTATTAACTAAAGAGCATTTATTTAACAGGAGCTGTGTTTTGTATCAGTTTCATAAGCAGAGTTGAACTAGATATGGTCCGTATGAGTAGGAAACACAGTTCTTATTTTCAGGGCTAGTTCATTTTACTTGGTATATTTCAGACGCTGGAAAGAAGAACATGCATCTTGTGTTAAAACAGACTGTGTTTCATGGAAGAGAAAACTGGTCTAAATTTCCCTTCAGAAATGGAGTTAAACCACAGGATCTGTGTCTTTCTACAAGCAAGAGGTCATTTCTGGTTAACGCAGTCAATTTGCGGCTCAAATGAATTTAGACAGAACACAAACCCAACGCGTTTCTCACTATTAACTAAAGAGCATTTATTCAGCAGGAGCTTTAGTTTGTATCAGTTTCATAATCCGAGTTGAACTAGATATGATGCCTATGAGTAGGAAACACAGTTCTTTTTTAAGGGCTTGCTCATGGTTCTTGATGAATTGGAGACGCTGGAAAGAAGAGCATGCATGCCTCTTGCATTAAACACAGTGTGTTTCATGGAAGAGGACACTGGTCTGAATTTCTCTTCTCAAATGGATTTAAGGTACAGGATCTTTGTCTTCCTACATGCAAGAAGTCATTTCAGGATAACTCACTGTATTTTGGGCTCAAATGAATTTACACAGTTCACAAACCCAATGCGTTTCTCACTATTAACTTAAGAGCTTTTATTTAACATGAGCTGTGGTTTGCATCAGTTTCATAAGCAGGGTTGAACTAGATATGTTCCACATGAGTAGGAAACACATTTCTTTTTTTCTGGGCTTGCTCATGTTTCTTTCTGTATTGGAGACGCTGGAATGTAGAGCATGCTTCTTGCGTTAAAACTGAGTGTGTTTCATGGAAGAGGACACTGGTCTGAATTCCCCTTTAGAAACAGAGTGAAACCACAAGATATGTGTCTTCCTACAAGCAAGAGTCATTTCTGCTCAACCCAGTGGATTTGTGGCTCAAATGAATTTACACAGAACACCAACCCAATGCGTTTTTCACTATTAACTAAAGAGCATTTATTTAATAGGAGCTGTGGTTTGTATCAGTTTCATGAACAGAGTTGAACTAGATATGATGCCTATGAGTAGGAAAAACAGTTCTTTTTTCGGGGCTTGCTCATGTTTCTTCCTGTATTGGAGACGCTGGAAAGAAGAGCATGCTTCTTGCATTAAAACAGAGTGTGTTTCAAGGAAGAGGGCACTGGTCTGAATTTCCTTTCTGAAACGTAGTGAAACCACAGGATATGTGTCTTCCTACAAGCAAGAGGTCATTTATGTTAAACCCAGTGAATTTGTGGCTAAAATGAATTTACGCAGTTCACGAAACCAAGGCATTTCTCACAATAAACTAAAGAGCATTTATGTAAGAGGAGCTATGGTTTGTATCAGGTTCATGAGCCGAGATGAACTAGATATGTTCCGTACGAATAGGAAACACAGTTCTTTTTTTCTGGGCTTGCTCATGTTTCTTGCTGTATTGGAGACTCTGGAAAGAAGCACATGCTTCTTGCGTTAAAACAGAGTGTGTTTCATGGAAGAGAACAGTGGTCTGAATTTCCCTTCAGAAATGGAGTTAAACCACAGTATCTGTGTCTTCCTACAAGCAAGAGGTCATTTCTGGTAAACCCAATGATTTTGCGGCTCAAATGAATTTACGCAGAACACAAACCCAATGTGTTTCTCACTATTAACTAAAGAGCATTTATTTAACAGGAGCTATGTTTTGCATCAATTTCATAAGAAGAGTTGAACTAGATACCGTCCGTATGAGTAGGAAACACAGTTCTTAATTTCTGGGCTAGTTCATTTTACTTTCTATATTGCAGACGCTGGAAAGAAGAGCATGCTTCCTGCGTTAAAACAGAGTGTGTTTCATGGATGAGAACACTGGTTATTATTTCCGTTCTGAAACAGAGTTAAACTACACAATCTGTGTCTTCCTACAAGCAAGAGGTCATTTCTGGTAAATCCACTGACTTTTGCGCTCAAATGAATTTACACAGTTTACAAACCCAACGCGTTTCTCACTACTAACTAAAGACCATTTATTTAACAGTAGCTGTGGTTTGTATCAGTTACAGAAGCAGAGTTGAAATATATATGTTCCATATGAGTGGGAAAGATATTTCTTTTTTTCTGGGCTTGTTCATGTTTCTTGCTCTATTCGAGACGCTTGAAAGAAGAGAATGCTTCTTGTGTAAAATCACACTGTGTTTCACAGAAGAGAACACTGTTCTGAATTTCTATTCAGAAACGTAGTTAAACAACAGGATCTGTGTCTTCCTACAAGCAAGGGGTCATTTCTGGTAAAAACAGTGAATTTGCGGCTCAAATGAAATTACACAGTTCACGAACCCAACGCTTTTCTCACAATTAACTAAAGAGCATTTCTGTAAGAGGAGCTGTAGTTTGTATCAGTTTCATGAGCAGAGTTGAACTAGATATGGTCCGTATGAGTAGGAAACACAGTTCTTTTTTTCTTGGCTTGTTCATGTTTCTTGTTGTATTGGAGAATCTGGAAAGAAGAGCATGCTTCTTGCATTAAAGCAGAGTGTGTTTCATGGAAGAGGACACTGGTCTGAATTTCCCTTCATAAATGGATTTAAGGTCCTGGATGTGTGTCTTCCTACAAGCAACAGGTCATTTCTGGTAAACCCACTGTATTTTGGGCTCAAATGAATTTACACAGTTCACAAACCCAATGCGTTTCTCACAATAAAGTAAAGAGCATTTATGTAAGAGGATCTATGGTTTGTATCAGTTTCATGAGCCAAGTTGAATTAGATATGGTCCGTACCTGTATGAAACACAGTTCTATTTTTCTGGGCTTGCTCATGTTTCTTGCTGTATTGGAGACTCTGGAAAGTAGCACATGCTTCTTGCGTTAATATAGAGTGTGTTTCATGGAAGAGAACAGTGGTCTGAATTTCCCTTCAGAAATGGAGTTAAACCACAGTATCTGTGTCTTCCTACAAGCAAGAGGTCATTTGTGGTAAACCCAATGATTTTGCCGCTCAAATGAATTTACGCAGAACACCAACCCAACATGTTTCTCACTATTAACTAAAGAGCATTTATTTAACAGGATCTGTGTTTTGTATCAGTTTCATGAGCAGAGTTGAACTAGATACCGTCCGTATGAGTAGGAAACACAGTTCTTATTTTCTGGGCTAGTTCATTTTTCTTGCTATATTGCAGGCGCTGGAAAGAAGAGCATGCTTCCAGCGTTAACACAGAGTGTGTTTCATGGATGAGAACACTGGTCATAATTTCCGTTCTGAAACAGAGTTAAACTACAGAATCTGTTCCTTCCTACAAGCAAGAGTTCATTTCTGGTAAATCCACTGACTTTTGGGCTCAAATGAATTTACACAGTTCACAAACCCAACGCGTTTCTCACAATTAACTAAAGAGCATTTATTTAACAGGAGCTGTGGTTTGTATCAGTTTCATAATCAGAGTTGAACTAGATATGGACTGTATGAGGAGGAAACACAGTCCTTTTTTCGAGGCTTGCTCATGTGTCTTGCTGTATTGGAGACGCTGGAAAGAAGAGCATGCTTCTTGCGTTAAAACAGACAGTGTTTCATGGAAGAGAACACTGGTCTGAATTTCCCCTCAGAAATTGTGTTAAACCACAGGATCTGTGTCTTTCTACAAGCAAGAGGTCATTTCTGGTTAACGCAGTCAATTTGCTGCTCAAATGAATTTACACAGAACACAAACCCAACGCGTTTCTCACTATTAACTAAAGAGCATTTATTCAACAGGAGCTTTGCTTTGTATCAGTTTCATAATCAGAGTTGAACTAGATATGATGCCTATGAGTAGGAAACACAGTTCTTTTTTAAGGGCTTGCTCATTGTTCTTGATGAATTGGAGACGCTGGAAAGAAGAGCATGCATTCTTCTTGTGTTAAACAGAGTGTGTTTCTTGGAAGAGGACACTGGTCTGAATTTCTCTTCTCAAATGGATTTAAGGTACAGGATCTGTGTCTTCCTACAAGCAAGAGGTCATTTCTGGTAAACCCACTGAATTTGTGCCTCAAATGAATTTACACAGTTCACGAAACCAACGCGTTTCTCACAATACTAAAGAGCATTTATGTAAGAGGTGCTATGGTTTGTATCAGTTTCATGAGCAGTGTTTAACTAGATATGGTCCGTATGAGTAGAAAACACAGTTCTTTTTTCTGTGCTTGCTCATTTTTATTGCTGTATTGGAGAGTATGGAAAGAAGAGCATGCTTCTTACTTTAAAACAAAGTGTGTTTCCTGGATGAGAACACTGGTCTGAATTTCCCTTCAGAAACGGATTTTAACCACAGGATCTGTGTCTCTATACAAGCAAGAGGTCATTTCTGGTAAACCCACTGAATTTTGGGTTCAAATGAATTTACACAGTTCACAAACTGAACGTGTTTCTCACTATTAACTAAAAAGCATTTATTTAACATGAGCTGTGTTTTTTTTTTATCAGTTTCATGAACACAGTTGAACTAGATATGATCTGTATGAGTAAGAAACACAGTTCTTTTTTTCTGGGCTTGCTCAGGTGTCTTGCTCTATTGGAGATGCCTGAAAGAAGTGCATGCTTCTTGCGTTAAAACAGAGTGTGTTTAATGGATGAGAACACTGGTCTTAATTTCCCTTCTGACACGGAGTTAAACCCCAGGATCTGTGTCTTCCTACAAGCAACAGGTCATTTCTGGTAAACCCACTGAAATTTGGGCTCAAATGAATATCCACAAGTCACAAAGCCAACGCATTTCTCACTATTAACTAAAGAGCATTTATTTAACAGGAGCTGCGGTTTGTATCAGTTTCATATGCAGAGTTGAACTAGATATGATCAGTATGAGTACGAAACACACTTCATTTATTAAGGGCTTGCTCACGTTTCTTGCTGTATTGGAGACGATGGAAAGAAGAGCATGCTTTTTGCGTGAAAACAGAGTGTGTTTCATGGAAGAGGACACTGGTCTGAATTTCCCTTCATAAATGGATTTAAGGTCCCGGATGTGTGTCTTCCTACAAGCAAGAGGTCATTTCGGGTAAACCCACTGTGTTTTGCGCTCAAATGAATTTACACAGTTCACAAACCCAACGCGTTTCTCACAATTAACTAAAGAGCATTTATTTAACAGGAGCTGTGGTTTGTATCAGTTTCATAATCAGAGTTGAACTTGATATGGTCCATATGAGGAGGAAACACAGTCCTTTTTTCGGGGCTTGCTCATGTGTCTTGCTGTATTGGAGACGCTGGAAAGAAGAGCAAGCTTCTTGCGTTAAAACAGACTGTGTTTCATGGAAGAGAACACTGGTCTGGATTTCCCCTCAGAAATTGTGTTAAACCACAGGATCTGTGTCTTTCTACAAGCAAGAGGTCATTTCTGGTTAACGCAGTCAATTTGCTGCTCAAATGAATTTACACAGAACACAAACCCAAGGCATTTCTCACTATTAACTAAAGAGCATTTATTCAACAGGAGCTTTGCTTTGTATCAGTTTCATAATCAGAGTTGAACTAGATATGATGCCTATGAGTAGGAAACACAGTTCTTTTTTAAGGGCTTGCTCATTGTTCTTGATGAATTGGAGACGCTGGAAAGAAGAGCATGCATTCTTCTTGTGTTAAACAGAGTGTGTTTCTTGGAAGAGGACACTGGTCTGAATTTCTCTTCTCAAATGGATTTAAGGTACAGGACCTGTGTCTTCCTACATGCAAGAAGACATTTCTGGATAACTCACTGTATTTTGGGCTCAAATGAATTTACACAGTTCACAAACCCAACGCGTTTCTCACTATTATCTTAAGAGCTTTTATTTAACATGAGCTGTGGTTTGCATCAGTTTCATAAGCAGTGTTGAACTAGATATGTTCCACATGAGTAGGAAACACATTTCTTTTTTTCTGGGCTTGCTCATGTTTCTCTCTGTATTGGAGACGCTGGAATGTAGAGCATGCTTCTTGCGTTAAAACTGAGTGTGTTTCAAGGAAGAGGGCACTGGTCTGAATTTCCCTTCTGAAACGTAGTGAAACCACAGGATATGTGTCTTCCTACAAGCAAGAGGTCATTTCTGGTAAACCCAATGAATTTGTGGCTCAAATGAATTTATGCAGTTCACGAAACCAACGCATTTCTTACAATAAACTAAAGAGCATTTATGTAAGAGGAGCTATGGTTTGTATCAGGTTCATGAGCCGAGTTGAACTAGATATGGTCCGTACGAGTAGGAAACACAGTTATTTTTTCTGGGCTTGCTCATGTTTCTTGCTGTATTGGAGACTCTGGAAAGAAGCACATGCTTCTTGAGTTAAAACAGAGTGTGTTTCATGGAAGAGAAAAGGGGTCTGAATTTCCCTTCAGAAATGGAGTTAAACCACAGTATCTGTGTCTTCCTACAAGCAAGAGGTCATTTCTGGTAAACCCAAAGATTTTTTGGCTCAAATGAGTTTACGCAGAACACAAACCCAACGTGTTTCTCACTATTAAGTAAAGAGAATTTATTTAACAGGAGCTGTGGTTTGTATCAGTTTCAGAAGTAGAATTTTACTAGATATGGTCTGTATTATTAGGAAACACAGTTCTATTATTCTGGGCTTGCTCATATTTCTTGGTGTATTGGAGACGCTAGAAAGAAGAGCTTGCTTTTTGCGATAAAACAGAGTGTGTTTCATGGATGAGAACACTTGTCTGAATTTCCCTTCTGTGTCTTCCTACAAGCAAGAGGTCATTTCTGGTAAAAACCAGTCAATTTGAGGCTCAAATGAATTTACAGAGAACACGAACCCAACGCGTTTCTCACTATTCACTATAGAGCATTTGTTTAACAGGAGCTGTGTTTTGTATCAGTTTCATAATCAGAGTTGAAGTAGATATGATGCCTATGAGTAGGAAATACAGTTCTTTTTTAGGGCTTGCTCATGTTTATTGCTGTATTGGAGACGTTGGAAATAAGAGCATGCATCTTGCTTTAAAACAGAGTGTGTTTCAAGGAAGAGTACACTGGTCTGAATTTCCCTTCATGAATGGATTTATGGTCCCAGATCTGTGGCTTCCTACCAGCAAGAGGTCATTTCTGGTAAACCCAGTGAATTTGGAGCTCAAATGAATTTACACAGTTCACAAACCCTACGTGTTTCTCACTATTAACTAAAGAGCGTTTATTTATCAGCAGCTGTTGTTTGTATCAGTTTCATAAGCAGAGTTGAACTAGATATGTTCCATATGAGTAGGAAACACATTTCTTTTTTTCTGGGCTTGCTGAAGTTTCTTGATCTATTGAGGACACTTGAAAGAAGAGCATGTTACTTGCGATGAAACAGAGTGTGTTTCAATGAAGAGGGCACTGGTCTGAATTTCCCTTCAGAAACGAAGTGAATCCATAGGATATGTGTCTTCCTACAGGCTAGAGGTCATTTCTGGTAAACTCAGTGAATCTGCGCCTCAAATGAATTTACACAGAACACCAACCCAACACGTTGCTCACTATTAACTAAAGAGCATTTATTTAACAGGAGCTGTGTTTTGTATCAGTTTCATAAGCAGAGTTGAACTAGATATGGTCCGTATGAGTAGGAAACACAGTTCTTATTTTCAGGGCTAGTTCATTTTACTTGGTATATTTCAGACGCTGGAAAGAAGAACATGCATCTTGTGTTAAAACAGACTGTGTTTCATGGAAGAGAAAACTGGTCTAAATTTCCCTTCAGAAATGGAGTTAAACCACAGGATCTGTGTCTTTCTACAAGCAAGAGGTCATTTCTGGTTAACGCAGTCAATTTGCGGCTCAAATGAATTTAGACAGAACACAAACCCAACGCGTTTCTCACTATTAACTAAAGAGCATTTATTCAGCAGGAGCTTTGGTTTGTATCAGTTTCATAATCCGAGTTGAACTAGATATGATGCCTATGAGTAGGAAACACAGTTCTTTTTTAAGGGCTTGCTCATGGTTCTTGATGAATTGGAGACGCTGGAAAGAAGAGCATGCATGCCTCTTGCATTAAACACAGTGTGTTTCATGGAAGAGGACACTGGTCTGAATTTCTCTTCTCAAATGGATTTAAGGTACAGGATCTTTGTCTTCCTACATGCAAGAAGTCATTTCAGGATAACTCACTGTATTTTGGGCTCAAATGAATTTACACAGTTCACAAACCCAATGCGTTTCTCACTATTAACTTAAGAGCTTTTATTTAACATGAGCTGTGGTTTGCATCAGTTTCATAAGCAGGGTTGAACTAGATATGTTCCACATGAGTAGGAAACACATTTCTTTTTTTCTGGGCTTGCTCATGTTTCTTTCTGTATTGGAGACGCTGGAATGTAGAGCATGCTTCTTGCGTTAAAACTGAGTGTGTTTCATGGAAGAGGACACTGGTCTGAATTCCCCTTTAGAAACAGAGTGAAACCACAAGATATGTGTCTTCCTACAAGCAAGAGTCATTTCTGCTCAACCCAGTGGATTTGTGGCTCAAATGAATTTACACAGAACACCAACCCAATGCGTTTTTCACTATTAACTAAAGAGCATTTATTTAATAGGAGCTGTGGTTTGTATCAGTTTCATGAACAGAGTTGAACTAGATATGATGCCTATGAGTAGGAAAAACAGTTCTTTTTTCGGGGCTTGCTCATGTTTCTTCCTGTATTGGAGACGCTGGAAAGAAGAGCATGCTTCTTGCATTAAAACAGAGTGTGTTTCAAGGAAGAGGGCACTGGTCTGAATTTCCTTTCTGAAACGTAGTGAAACCACAGGATATGTGTCTTCCTACAAGCAAGAGGTCATTTATGTTAAACCCAGTGAATTTGTGGCTAAAATGAATTTACGCAGTTCACGAAACCAAGGCATTTCTCACAATAAACTAAAGAGCATTTATGTAAGAGGAGCTATGGTTTGTATCAGGTTCATGAGCCGAGATGAACTAGATATGTTCCGTACGAATAGGAAACACAGTTCTTTTTTTCTGGGCTTGCTCATGTTTCTAGCTGTATTGGAGACTCTGGAAAGAAGCACATGCTTCTTGCGTTAAAACAGAGTGTGTTTCATGGAAGAGAACAGTGGTCTGAATTTCCCTTCAGAAATGGAGTTAAACCACAGTATCTGTGTCTTCCTACAAGCAAGAGGTCATTTCTGGTAAACCCAATGATTTTGCGGCTCAAATGAATTTACGCAGAACACAAACCCAATGTGTTTCTCACTATTAACTAAAGAGCATTTATTTAACAGGAGCTATGTTTTGCATCAATTTCATAAGAAGAGTTGAACTAGATACCGTCCGTATGAGTAGGAAACACAGTTCTTAATTTCTGGGCTAGTTCATTTTACTTTCTATATTGCAGACGCTGGAAAGAAGAGCATGCTTCCTGCGTTAAAACAGAGTGTGTTTCATGGATGAGAACACTGGTTATTATTTCCGTTCTGAAACAGAGTTAAACTACACAATCTGTGTCTTCCTACAAGCAAGAGGTCATTTCTGGTAAATCCACTGACTTTTGCGCTCAAATGAATTTACACAGTTTACAAACCCAACGCGTTTCTCACTACTAACTAAAGACCATTTATTTAACAGTAGCTGTGGTTTGTATCAGTTACAGAAGCAGAGTTGAAATATATATGTTCCATATGAGTGGGAAAGATATTTCTTTTTTTCTGGGCTTGTTCATGTTTCTTGCTCTATTCGAGACGCTTGAAAGAAGAGAATGCTTCTTGTGTAAAATCACACTGTGTTTCACAGAAGAGAACACTGTTCTGAATTTCTATTCAGAAACGTAGTTAAACAACAGGATCTGTGTCTTCCTACAAGCAAGGGGTCATTTCTGGTAAAAACAGTGAATTTGCGGCTCAAATGAAATTACACAGTTCACGAACCCAACGCTTTTCTCACAATTAACTAAAGAGCATTTCTGTAAGAGGAGCTGTAGTTTGTATCAGTTTCATGAGCAGAGTTGAACTAGATATGGTCCGTATGAGTAGGAAACACAGTTCTTTTTTTCTTGGCTTGTTCATGTTTCTTGTTGTATTGGAGAATCTGGAAAGAAGAGCATGCTTCTTGCATTAAAGCAGAGTGTGTTTCATGGAAGAGGACACTGGTCTGAATTTCCCTTCATAAATGGATTTAAGGTCCTGGATGTGTGTCTTCCTACAAGCAACAGGTCATTTCTGGTAAACCCACTGTATTTTGGGCTCAAATGAATTTACACAGTTCACAAACCCAATGCGTTTCTCACAATAAAGTAAAGAGCATTTATGTAAGAGGATCTATGGTTTGTATCAGTTTCATGAGCCAAGTTGAATTAGATATGGTCCGTACCTGTATGAAACACAGTTCTATTTTTCTGGGCTTGCTCATGTTTCTTGCTGTATTGGAGACTCTGGAAAGTAGCACATGCTTCTTGCGTTAATATAGAGTGTGTTTCATGGAAGAGAACAGTGGTCTGAATTTCCCTTCAGAAATGGAGTTAAACCACAGTATCTGTGTCTTCCTACAAGCAAGAGGTCATTTGTGGTAAACCCAATGATTTTGCCGCTCAAATGAATTTACGCAGAACACCAACCCAACATGTTTCTCACTATTAACTAAAGAGCATTTATTTAACAGGATCTGTGTTTTGTATCAGTTTCATGAGCAGAGTTGAACTAGATACCGTCCGTATGAGTAGGAAACACAGTTCTTATTTTCTGGGCTAGTTCATTTTTCTTGCTATATTGCAGGCGCTGGAAAGAAGAGCATGCTTCCAGCGTTAACACAGAGTGTGTTTCATGGATGAGAACACTGGTCATAATTTCCGTTCTGAAACAGAGTTAAACTACAGAATCTGTTCCTTCCTACAAGCAAGAGTTCATTTCTGGTAAATCCACTGACTTTTGGGCTCAAATGAATTTACACAGTTCACAAACCCAACGCGTTTCTCACAATTAACTAAAGAGCATTTATTTAACAGGAGCTGTGGTTTGTATCAGTTTCATAATCAGAGTTGAACTAGATATGGACTGTATGAGGAGGAAACACAGTCCTTTTTTCGAGGCTTGCTCATGTGTCTTGCTGTATTGGAGACGCTGGAAAGAAGAGCATGCTTCTTGCGTTAAAACAGACAGTGTTTCATGGAAGAGAACACTGGTCTGAATTTCCCCTCAGAAATTGTGTTAAACCACAGGATCTGTGTCTTTCTACAAGCAAGAGGTCATTTCTGGTTAACGCAGTCAATTTGCTGCTCAAATGAATTTACACAGAACACAAACCCAACGCGTTTCTCACTATTAACTAAAGAGCATTTATTCAACAGGAGCTTTGCTTTGTATCAGTTTCATAATCAGAGTTGAACTAGATATGATGCCTATGAGTAGGAAACACAGTTCTTTTTTAAGGGCTTGCTCATTGTTCTTGATGAATTGGAGACGCTGGAAAGAAGAGCATGCATTCTTCTTGTGTTAAACAGAGTGTGTTTCTTGGAAGAGGACACTGGTCTGAATTTCTCTTCTCAAATGGATTTAAGGTACAGGATCTGTGTCTTCCTACAAGCAAGAGGTCATTTCTGGTAAACCCACTGAATTTGTGCCTCAAATGAATTTACACAGTTCATGAAACCAACGCGTTTCTCACAATACTAAAGAGCATTTATGTAAGAGGTGCTATGGTTTGTATCAGTTTCATGAGCAGTGTTTAACTAGATATGGTCCGTATGAGTAGAAAACACAGTTCTTTTTTCTGTGCTTGCTCATTTTTATTGCTGTATTGGAGAGTATGGAAAGAAGAGCATGCTTCTTACTTTAAAACAAAGTGTGTTTCCTGGATGAGAACACTGGTCTGAATTTCCCTTCAGAAACGGATTTTAACCACAGGATCTGTGTCTCTATACAAGCAAGAGGTCATTTCTGGTAAACCCACTGAATTTTGGGTTCAAATGAATTTACACAGTTCACAAACTGAACGTGTTTCTCACTATTAACTAAAAAGCATTTATTTAACATGAGCTGTGTTTTTTTTTTATCAGTTTCATGAACACAGTTGAACTAGATATGATCTGTATGAGTAAGAAACACAGTTCTTTTTTTCTGGGCTTGCTCAGGTGTCTTGCTCTATTGGAGATGCCTGAAAGAAGTGCATGCTTCTTGCGTTAAAACAGAGTGTGTTTAATGGATGAGAACACTGGTCTTAATTTCCCTTCTGACACGGAGTTAAACCCCAGGATCTGTGTCTTCCTACAAGCAACAGGTCATTTCTGGTAAACCCACTGAAATTTGGGCTCAAATGAATATCCACAAGTCACAAAGCCAACGCATTTCTCACTATTAACTAAAGAGCATTTATTTAACAGGAGCTGCGGTTTGTATCAGTTTCATATGCAGAGTTGAACTAGATATGATCAGTATGAGTACGAAACACACTTCATTTATTCAGGGCTTGCTCACGTTTCTTGCTGTATTGGAGACGATGGAAAGAAGAGCATGCTTTTTGCGTGAAAACAGAGTGTGTTTCATGGAAGAGGACACTGGTCTGAATTTCCCTTCATAAATGGATTTAAGGTCCCGGATGTGTGTCTTCCTACAAGCAAGAGGTCATTTCGGGTAAACCCACTGTGTTTTGCGCTCAAATGAATTTACACAGTTCACAAACCCAACGCGTTTCTCACAATTAACTAAAGAGCATTTATTTAACAGGAGCTGTGGTTTGTATCAGTTTCATAATCAGAGTTGAACTTGATATGGTCCATATGAGGAGGAAACACAGTCCTTTTTTCGGGGCTTGCTCATGTGTCTTGCTGTATTGGAGATGCTGGAAAGAAGAGCATGCTTCTTGCGTTAAAACAGACTGTGTTTCATGGAAGAGAACACTGGTCTGAATTTCCCCTCAGAAATTGTGTTAAACCACAGGATCTGTGTCTTTCTATAAGCAAGAGGTCATTTCTGGTTAACGCAGTCAATTTGCTGCTCAAGTGAATTTACACAGAACACAAACCCAACGCGTTTCTCACTATTAACTAAAGAGCATTTATTCAACAGGAGCTTTGCTTTGTATCAGTTTCATAATCAGAGTTGAACTAGATATGATGCCTATGAGTAGGAAACACAGTTCTTTTTTAAGGGCTTGCTCATTGTTCTTCATGAATTGGAGACGCTGGAAAGAAGAGCATGCATTCTTCTTGTGTTAAACAGAGTGTGTTTCTTGGAAGAGGACACTGGTCTGAATTTCTCTTCTCAAATGGATTTAAGGTACAGGACCTGTGTCTTCCTACATGCAAGAAGACATTTCTGGATAACTCACTGTATTTTGGGCTCAAATGAATTTACACAGTTCACAAACCCAATGCGTTTCTCACTATTATCTTAAGAGCTTTTATTTAACATGAGCTGTGGTTTGCATCAGTTTCATAAGCAGTGTTGAACTAGATATGTTCCACATGAGTAGGAAACACATTTCTTTTTTTCTGGGCTTGCTCATGTTTCTCTCTGTATTGGAGACGCTGGAATGTAGAGCATGCTTCTTGCGTTAAAACTGAGTGTGTTTCAAGGAAGAGGGCACTGGTCTGAATTTCCCTTCTGAAACGTAGTGAAACCACAGGATATGTGTCTTCCTACAAGCAAGAGGTCATTTCTGGTAAACCCAATGAATTTGTGGCTCAAATGAATTTATGCAGTTCACGAAACCAACGCATTTCTTACAATAAACTAAAGAGCATTTATGTAAGAGGAGCTATGGTTTGTATCAGGTTCATAAGCCGAGTTGAACTAGATATGGTCCGTATGAGTAGGAAACACAGTTCTTTTTTCTGGGCTTGCTCATGTTTCTTGCTGTATTGGAGACTCTGGAAAGAAGCACATGCTTCTTGAGTTAAAACAGAGTGTGTTTCATGGAAGAGAAAAGGGGTCTGAATTTCCCTTCAGAAATGGAGTTAAACCACAGTATCTGTGTCTTCCTACCAGCAAGAGGTCATTTCTGTTTAACCCAATGATTTTGCGGCTCAAATGAATTTACACAGAACACAAACCCAACGTGTTTCTCACTATTAAGTAAAGAGAATTTATTTAACAGGAGCTGTGGTTTGTATCAGTTTCAGAAGTAGAATTTTACTAGATATGGTCTGTATTAGTAGGAAACACAGTTCTATTATTCTGGGCTTGCTCATATTTCTTGGTGTATTGGAGACACTAGAAAGAAGTGCTTGCTTTTCGCGATAAATCAGAGTGTGTTTCATGGATGAGAACACTTGTCTGAATTTCCCTTCTGTGTCTTCCTACAAGCAAGAGGTCATTTCTGGTAAAACCAGTCAATTTGAGGCTCAAATGAATTTACATAGAACACGAACCCAACGCGTTTCTCACTATTCACTATAGAGCATTTGTTTAACAGGAGCTGTGTTTTGTATCAGTTTCATAATCAGTGTTGAAGTAGATATGATGCCTATGAGTAGGAAATACAGTTCTTTTTTAGGGCTTGCTCATGTTTATTGCTGTATTGGAGACGTTGGAAATAAGAGCATGCATCTTGCTTTAAAACAGAGTGTGTTTCAAGGAAGAGTACACTGGTCTGAATTTCCCTTCATGAATGGATTTATGGTCCCAGATCTGTGGCTTCCTACCAGCAAGAGGTCATTTCTGGCAAACCCAGTGAATTTGGAGCTCAAATGAATTTACACAGTTCACAAACCCTACGTGTTTCTCACTATTAACTAAAGAGCATTTATTTATCAGCAGCTGTTGTTTGTATCAGTTTCATAAGCAGAGTTGAACTAGATATGTTCCATATGAGTAGGAAACACATTTCTTTTTTTCTGGGCTTGCTGAAGTTTCTTGATCTATTGAGGACGCTTGAAAGAAGAGCATGTTACTTGCGATGAAACAGAGTGTGTTTCAATGAAGAGGGCACTGGTCTGAATTTCCCTTCAGAAACGAAGTGAATCCATAGGATATGTGTCTTCCTACAGGCTAGAGGTCATTTCTGGTAAACTCAGTGAATTTGCGGCTCAAACGAATTTACACAGAACACCAACCCAACACGTTGCTCACTATTAACTAAAGAGCATTTATTTAACAGGAGCTGTGTTTTGTATCAGTTTCATAAGCAGAGTTGAACTAGATATGGTCCGTATGAGTAGGAAACACAGTTCTTATTTTCAGGGCTAGTTCATTTTACTTGGTATATTTCAGACGCTGGAAAGAAGAACATGCATCTTGTGTTAAAACAGACTGTGTTTCATGGAAGAGAAAACTGGTCTAAATTTCCCTTCAGAAATGGAGTTAAACCACAGGATCTGTGTCTTTCTACAAGCAAGAGGTCATTTCTGGTTAACGCAGTCAATTTGCGGCTCAAATGAATTTAGACAGAACACAAACCCAACGCGTTTCTCACTATTAACTAAAGAGCATTTATTCAACAGGAGCTTTGGTTTGTATCAGTTTCATAATCCGAGTTGAACTAGATATGATGCCTATGAGTAGGAAACACAGTTCTTTTTTAAGGGCTTGCTCATGGTTCTTGATGAATTGGAGATGCTGGAAAGAAGAGCATGCATGCCTCTTGCATGAAACACAGTGTGTTTCATGGAAGAGGACACTGGTCTGAATTTCTCTTCTCAAATGGATTTAAGGTACAGGATCTTTGTCTTCCTACATGCAAGAAGTCATTTCAGGATAACTCACTGTATTTTGGGCTCAAATGAATTTACACAGTTCACAAACCCAATGCGTTTCTTACTATTAACTTAAGAGCTTTTATTTAACATGAGCTGTGGTTTGCATCAGTTTCATAAGCAGGGTTGAACTAGATATGTTCCACATGAGTAGGAAACACATTTCTTTTTGCTCATGTTTCTTTCTGTATTGGAGACGCTGGAATGTAGAGCATGCTTCTTGCGTTAAAACTGAGTGTGTTTCATGGAAGAGGACAGTGGTCTGAATTCCCCTTTAGAAACAGAGTGAAACCACAAGATATGTGTCTTCCTACAAGCAAGAGTCATTTCTGCTCAACCCAGTGGATTTGTGGCTCAAATGAATTTACACAGAACACCAACCCAATGCGTTTCTCACTATTAACTAAAGAGCATTTATTTAATAGGAGCTGTGGTTTGTATCAGTTTCATGAACAGAGTTGAACTAGATATGATGCCTATGAGTAGGAAAAACAGTTCTTTTTTCGGGGCTTGCTCATGTTTCTTCCTGTATTGGAGACGCTGGAAAGAAGAGCATGCTTCTTGCATTAAAACAGAGTGTGTTTCAAGGAAGAGGGCACTGGTCTGAATTTCCTTTCTGAAACGTAGTGAAACCACAGGATATGTGTCTTCCTACAAGCAAGAGGTCATTTATGTTAAACCCAGTGAATTTGCGGCTAAAATGAATTTACGCAGTTCACGAAACCAAGGCATTTCTCACAATAAACTAAAGAGCATTTATGTAAGAGGAGCCATGGTTTGTATCAGGTTCATGAGCCGAGTTGAACTAGATATGGTCAGTACGAATAGGAAACACAGTTCTTTTTTTCTGGGCTTGCTCATGTTTCTAGCTGTATTGGAGACTCTGGAAAGAAGCACATGCTTCTTGCGTTAAAACAGAGTGTGTTTCATGGAAGAGAACAGTGGTCTGAATTTCCCTTCAGAAATGGAGTTAAACCACAGTATCTGTGTCTTCCTACAAGCAAGAGGTCATTTCTGGTAAACCCAATGATTTTGCGGCTCAAATGAATTTACGCAGAACACAAACCCAATGTGTTTCTCACTATTAACTAAAGAGCATTTATTTAACAGGAGCTATGTTTTGCATCAATTTCATAAGAAGAGTTGAACTAGATACCGTCCGTATGAGTAGGAAACACAGTTCTTAATTTCTGGGCTAGTTCATTTTACTTTCTATATTGCAGACGCTGGAAAGAAGAGCATGCTTCCTGCGTTAAAACAGAGTGTGTTTCATGGATGAGAACACTGGTTATTATTTCCGTTCTGAAACAGAGTTAAACTACACAATCTGTGTCTTCCTACAAGCAAGAGGTCATTTCTGGTAAATCCACTGACTTTTGCGCTCAAATGAATTTACACAGTTTACAAACCCAACGCGTTTCTCACTACTAACTAAAGACCATTTATTTAACAGTAGCTGTGGTTTGTATCAGTTACAGAAGCAGAGTTGAAATATATATGTTCCATATGAGTGGGAAAGATATTTCTTTTTTTCTGGGCTTGCTCATGTTTCTTGCTCTATTCGAGACGCTTGAAAGAAGAGAATGCTTCTTGTGTAAAATCACACTGTGTTTCATAGAAGAGAACACTGTTCTGAATTTCTATTCAGAAACGTAGTTAAACAACAGGATCTGTGTCTTCCTACAAGCAAGGGGTCATTTCTGGTAAAAACAGTGAATTTGCGGCTCAAATGAAATTACACAGTTCACGAACCCAACGCTTTTCTCACAATTAACTAAAGAGCATTTCTGTAAGAGGAGCTGTAGTTTGTATCAGTTTCATGAGCAGAGTTGACCTAGATATGGTCCGTATGAGTAGGAAACACAGTTCTTTTTTTCTTGGCTTGTTCATGTTTCTTGTTGTATTGGAGAATCTGGAAAGAAGAGCATGCTTCTTGCATTAAAGCAGAGTGTGTTTCATGGAAGAGGACACTGGTCTGAATTTCCCTTCATAAATGGATTTAAGGTCCTGGATGTGTGTCTTCCTACAAGCAACAGGTCATTTCTGGTAAACCCACTGTATTTTGGGCTCAAATGAATTTACACAGTTCACAAACCCAATGCGTTTCTCACAATAAAGTAAAGAGCATTTATGTAAGTGGATCTATGGTTTGTATCAGTTTCATGAGCCAAGTTGAACTAGATATGGTCTGTACGTGTATGAAACACAGTTCTATTTTTCTGGGCTTGCTCATGTTTCTTGCTGTATTGGAGACTCTGGAAAGTAGCACATGCTTCTTGCGTTAATATAGAGTGTGTTTCATGGAAGAGAACAGTGGTCTGAATTTCCCTTCAGAAATGGAGTTAAACCACAGTATCTGTGTCTTCCTACAAGCAAGAGGTCATTTGTGGTAAACCCAATGATTTTGCCGCTCAAATGAATTTACGCAGAACACCAACCCAACATGTTTCTCACTATTAACTAAAGAGCATTTATTTAACAGGATCTGTGTTTTGTATCAGTTTCATGAGCAGAGTTGAACTAGATACCGTCCGTATGAGTAGGAAACACAGTTCTTATTTTCTGGGCTAGTTCATTTTTCTTGCTATATTGCAGACGCTGGAAAGAATAGCATGCTTCCAGCGTTAACACAGAGTGTGTTTCATGGATGAGAACACTGGTCATACTTTCCGTTCTGAAACAGAGTTAAACTACAGAATCTGTTCCTTCCTACAAGCAAGAGGTCATTTCTGGTAAATCCACTGACTTTTGGGCTCAAATGAATTTACACAGTTCACAAACCCAACGCGTTTCTCACAATTAACTAAAGAGCATTTATTTAACAGGAGCTGTGGTTTGTATCAGTTTCATAATCAGAGTTGAACTAGATATGGACTGTATGAGGAGGAAACACAGTCCTTTTTTCGGGGCTTGCTCATGTGTCTTGCTGTATTGGAGACACTGGAAAGAAGAGCATGCTTCTTGCGTTAAAACAGCCTGTGTTTCATGGAAGAGAACACTGGTCTGAATTTCCCCTCAGAAATTGTGTTAAACCACAGGATCTGTGTCTTTCTACAAGCAAGAGGTCATTTCTGGTTAACGCAGTCAATTTGCTGCTCAAATGAATTTACACAGAACACAAACCCAACGCGTTTCTCACTATTAACTAAAGAGCATTTATTCAACAGGAGCTTTGCTTTGTATCAGTTTCATAATCAGATTTGAACTAGATATGATGCCTATGAGTAGGAAACACAGTTCTTTTTTAATGGCTTGCTCATGTTTCTTGATGAATTGGAGACGCTGGAAAGAGAGAATGCATGCTTCTTGCGTTAAACAGAGTGTGTTTCATGGAAGAGGACACTGGTCAGAATTTCTCTTCTCAAATGGATTTAAGGTACGTGATCTGTGTCTTCATACATGCAAGAAGCCATTTCTGGATAACTCACTGTATTTTGGGCTCAAATGAATTTACACAGTTCACAAACCCAACGCATTTCCCACAATTAACTAAAGAGCATTTATTTAACAAGAGCTGTGGTTTGTATCAGTTTCATAATCAGATTTGAACTAGATATGGTCCGTATGAGGAGGAAACACAGTCCTTTTTTCGGGGCTTGCTCATGTGTCTTGCTGTATTGGAGACGCTGGAAAGAAGAGCATGCTTCTTGCGTTAAAACAGACTGTGTTTCATGGAAGAGAACACTGGTCTGAATTTCCATTCAGATATTTAGTTAAACCACAGGATCTGTGTCTTTCTACAAGCAAGAGGTCTGTTCTGGTTAACGCAGTCAATTTGTGGCTCAAATGAAATTACACAGAATACAAACCCAACGCGTTTCTCACTATTAACTAAAGAGCATTTATTCAACGCGAGCTTTGGTTTGTATCAGTTTCATAATCAGAGTTGAACTAGATATGATGCCTATGAGTAGGAAACATAGTTCTTTTTTCGGGGCTTGCTCATGTGTCTTGCTCTATTGGAGACGCTGGAAAGAAGAGCATGCTTCTTGCGTTAAAACTGACTGTGTTTCATGGAAGAGAACACTGGTCTGAATTTCCCCTCAGAAATTGTGTTAAACCACAGGATCTGTGTCTTTCTACAAGCAAGAGGTCATTTCTGGTTAACGCAGTCAATTTGCTGCTCAAATGAATTTACACAGAACACAAACCCAACGCGTTTCTCACTATTAACTAAAGAGCATTTATTCAACAGGAGCTTTGCTTTGTATCAGTTTCATAATCAGAGTTGAACTAGATATGATGCCTATGAGTAGGAAACACAGTTCTTTTTTAAGGGCTTGCTCATTGTTCTTGATGAATTGGAGACGCTGGAAAGAAGAGCATGCATTCTTCTTGTGTTAAACAGAGTATGTTTCTTGGAAGAGGACACTGGTCTGAATTTCTCTTCTCAAATGGATTTAAGGTCCAGGATCTGTGTCTTCCTACAAGCAAGAGGTCATTTCTGGTAAACCCACTGAATTTGTGCCTCAAATGAATTTACACAGTTCACGAAACCAACGCGTTTCTCACAATACTAAAGAGCATTTATGTAAGAGGTGCTATGGTTTGTATCAGTTTCATGAGCAGTGTTTAACTAGATATGGTCCGTATGAGTAGAAAACACAGTTCTTTTTTCTGTGCTTGCTCATTTTTATTGCTGTATTGAAGAGTATGGAAAGAAGAGCATGCTTCTTACTTTAAAACAAAGTGTGTTTCCTGGATGAGAACACTGGTCTGAATTTCCCTTCAGAAACGGATTTTAACCACAGGATCTGTGTCTCTATACAAGCAAGAGGTCATTTCTGGTTAACGCAGTCAATTTGCTGCTCAAATGAATTTACACAGAACACAAACCCAACGCGTTTCTCACTATTAACTAAAGAGCATTTATTCAACAGGAGCTTTGCTTTGTATCAGTTTCATAATCAGAGTTGAACTAGATATGATGCCTATGAGTAGGAAACACAGTTCTTTTTTAATGGCTTGCTCATGTTTCTTGATGAATTGGAGACGCTGGAAAGAAGAGAATGCATGCTTCTTGCGTTAAACAGAGTGTGTTTCATGGAAGAGGACACTGGTCAGAATTTCTCTTCTCAAATGGATTTAAGGTACGTGATCTGTGTCTTCATACATGCAAGAAGCCATTTCTGGATAACTCACTGTATTTTGGGCTCAAATGAATTTACACAGTTCACAAACCCAACGCATTTCCCACAATTAACTAAAGAGCATTTATTTAACAAGAGCTGTGGTTTGTATCAGTTTCATAATCAGATTTGAACTAGATATGGTCCGTATGAGGAGGAAACACAGTCCTTTTTCGGGGCTTGCTCATGTGTCTTGCTGTATTGGAGACTCTGGAAAGAAGAGCATGCTTCATGCGTTAAAACAGACTGTGTTTCATGGAAGAGAACACTGGTCTGAATTTCCATTCAGAAATTTAGTTAAACCACAGGATCTGTGTCTTTCTACAAGCAAGAGGTCAGTTGTGGTTAATGCAGTCAATTTGTGGCTCAAATGAAATTACACAGAATACAAACCCAACGCGTTTCTCACTATTAACTAAAGAGCATTTATTCAAAGCGAGCTTTGGTTTGTATCAGTTTCATAATCAGAGTTGAACTAGATATGATGCCTATGATTAGGAAACACAGTTCTTTTTTCGGGGCTTGCTCATGTGTCTTGCTCTATTGGGACGCTGGAAAGAAGAGCATGCTTCTTGCGTTAAAACTGACTGTGTTTCATGGAAGAGAACACTGGTCTGAATTTCCCCTCAGAAATTGTGTTAAACCACAGGATCTGTGTCTTTCTACAAGCAAGAGGTCATTTCTGGTTAACGCAGTCAATTTGCTGCTCAAATGAATTTACACAGAACACAAACCCAACGCGTTTCTCACTATTAACTAAAGAGCATTTATTCAACAGGAGCTTTGCTTTGTATCAGTTTCATAATCCGAGTTGAACTAGATATGATGCCTATGAGTAGGAAACACAGTTCTTTTTTAAGGGCTTGCTCATTGTTCTTGATGAATTGGAGACGCTGGAAAGAAGAGCATGCATTCTTCTTGTGTTAAACAGAGTATGTTTCTTGGAAGAGGACACTGGTCTGAATTTCTCTTCTCAAATGGATTTAAGGTCCAGGATCTGTGTCTTCCTACAAGCAAGAGGTCATTTCTGGTAAACCCACTGAATTTGTGCCTCAAATGAATTTACACAGTTCATGAAACCAACGCGTTTCTCACAATACTAAAGAGCATTTATGTAAGAGGTGCTATGGTTTGTATCAGTTTCATGAGCAGTGTTTAACTAGATATGGTCCGTATGAGTAGAAAACACAGTTCTTTTTTCTGTGCTTGCTCATTTTTATTGCTGTATTGGAGAGTATGGAAAGAAGAGCATGCTTCTTACTTTAAAACAAAGTGTGTTTCCTGGATGAGAACACTGGTCTGAATTTCCCTTCAGAAACGGATTTTAACCACAGGATCTGTGTCTCTATACAAGCAAGAGGTCATTTCTGGTAAACCCACTGAATTTTGGGTTCAAATGAATTTACACAGTTCACAAACTGAACGTGTTTCTCACTATTAACTAAAAAGCATTTATTTAACATGAGCTGTGTTTTTTTTTATCAGTTTCATGAACACAGTTGAACTAGATATGATCTGTATGAGTAAGAAACACAGTTCTTTTTTTCTGGGCTTGCTCAGGTGTCTTGCTCTATTGGAGATGCCTGAAAGAAGTGCATGCTTCTTGCGTTAAAACAGAGTGTGTTTAATGGATGAGAACACTGGTCTTAATTTCTCTTCTGACACGGAGTTAAACCCCAGGATCTGTGTCTTCCTACAAGCAACAGGTCATTTCTGGTAAACCCACTGAAATTTGGGCTCAAATGAATATCCACAGGTCACAAAGCCAACGCATTTCTCACTATTAACTAAAGAGCATTTATTTAACAGGAGCTGCGGTTTGTATCAGTTTCATATGCAGAGTTGAACTAGATATGATCAGTATGAGTACGAAACACACTTCATTTATTAAGGGCTTGCTCACGTTTCTTGCTGTATTGGAGACGATGGAAAGAAGAGCATGCTTTTTGCGTGAAAACAGAGTGTGTTTCATGGAAGAGGACACTGGTCTGAATTTCCCTTCATAAATGGATTTAAGGTCCCGGATGTGTGTCTTCCTACAAGCAAGAGGTCATTTCGGGTAAACCCACTGTGTTTTGCGCTCAAATGAATTTACACAGTTCACAAACCCAACGCGTTTCTCACAATTAACTAAAGAGCATTTATTTAACAGGAGCTGTGGTTTGTATCAGTTTCATAATCAGAGTTGAACTTGATATGGTCCATATGAGGAGGAAACACAGTCCTTTTTTCGGGGCTTGCTCATGTGTCTTGCTGTATTGGAGACGCTGGAAAGAAGAGCATGCTTCTTGCGTTAAAACAGACTGTTTCATGGAAGAGAACACTGGTCTGAATTTCCCCTCAGAAATTGTGTTAAACCACAGGATCTGTGTCTTTCTACAAGCAAGAGGTCATTTCTGGTTAACACAGTCAATTTGCTGCTCAAATGAATTTACACAGAACACAAACCCAACGCGTTTCTCACTATTAACTAAAGAGCATTTATTCAACAGGAGCTTTGCTTTGTATCAGTTTCATATTCAGAGTTGAACTAGATATGATGCCTATGAGTAGGAAACACAGTTCTTTTTTAAGGGCTTGCTCATTGTTCTTGATGAATTGGAGATGCTGGAAAGAAGAGCATGCATTCTTCTTGTGTTAAACAGAGTGTGTTTCTTGGAAGAGGACACTGGTCTGAATTTCTCTTCTCAAATGGATTTAAGGTACAGGATCTGTGTCTTCCTACATGCAAGAAGACATTTCTGGATAACTCACTGTATTTTGGGCTCAAATGAATTTACACAGTTCACAAACCCAACGCGTTTCTCACTATTAACTTAAGAGCTTTTATTTAACATGAGCTGTGGTTTGCATCAGTTTCATAAGCAGTGTTGAACTAGATATGTTCCACATGAGTAGGAAACACATTTCTTTTTTTCTGGGCTTGCACATGTTTCGTTCTGTATTGGAGACACTGGAATGTAGCGCATGCTTCTTGCGTTAAAACTGAGTGTGTTTCAAGGAAGAGGGCACTGGTCTGAATTTCCCTTCTGAAATGTAGTGAAACCACAGGATATGTGTCTTCCTACAAGCAAGAGGTCATTTCTGGTAAGCCCAATGAATTTGCGGCTCAAATGAATTCACGCAGTTCACGAAACCTACGCATTTCTTACAATAAACTAAAGAGCATTTATGTAAGAGGAGCTATGGTTTGTATCAGGTTCATGAGCCGAGTTGAACTAGATATGGTCCGTACGAGTAGGAAACACAGTTCTTTTTTCTGGGCTTGCTCATGTTTCTTGCTGTATTGGAGACTCTGGAAAGAAGCACATGCTTCTTGAGTTAAAACAGAGTGTGTTTCATGGAAGAGAAAAGGGGTCTGAATTTCCCTTCAGAAATGGAGTTAAACCACAGTATCTGTGTCTTCCTACAAGCAAGAGGTCATTTCTGGTAAACCCAAAGATTTTGCGGCTCAAATGAGTTTACGCAGAACTCAAACCCAACGTGTTTCTCACTATTAAGTAAAGAGAATTTATTTAACAGGAGCTGTGGTTTGTATCAGTTTTGGAAGTAGAATTTTACTAGATATGGTCTGTATTAGTAGGAAACACAGTTCTATTATTCTGGGCTTGCTCATATTTCTTGGTGTATTGGAGACGCTAGAAAGAAGAGCTTGCTTTTTGCGATAAAACAGAGTGTGTTTCATGGATGAGAACACTGGTCTGAATTTCACTTCTGTGTCTTCCTACAAGCAAGAGGTCATTTCTGGTAAAACCAGTCAATTTGAGGCTCAAATGAATTTACAGAGAACACGAACCCAACGCGTTTCTCACTATTCACTATAGAGCATTTGTTTAACAGGAGCTGTGTTTTGTATCAGTTTCATAATCAGAGTTGAAGTAGATATGATGCCTATGAGTAGGAAATACAGTTCTTTTTTAGGGCTTGCTCATGTTTATTGCTGTATTGGAGACGTTGGAAATAAGAGCATGCATCTTGCTTTAAAACAGAGTGTGTTTCAAGGAAGAGTACACTGGTCTGAATTTCCCTTCATGAATGGATTTATGGTCCCGGATCTGTGTCTTCCTACCAGCAAGAGGTCATTTCTGGTAAACCCAGTGAATTAGGAGCTCAAGTGAATTTACACAGTTCACAAACCCTACGTGTTTCTCACTATTAACTAAAGGGCATTTATTTATCAGCAGCTGTTGTTTGTATCAGTTTCATAAGCAGAGTTGAACTAGATATGTTCCATATGAGTAGGAAACACATTTCTTTTTTTCTGGGCTTGCTCATGTTTCTTTCTGTATTGGAGACGCTGGAATGTAGAGCATGCTTCTTGCGTTAAAACTGAGTGTGTTTCAATGAAGAGGACACTGGTTGAATTTCCCTTCAGAAACGAAGTGAATCCATAGGATATGTGTCTTCCTACAGGCTAGAGGTCATTTCTGGTAAACTCAGTGAATTTGCGGCTCAAATGAATTTACACAGAACACCAACCCAACACGTTGCTCACTATTAACTAAAGAGCATTTATTTAACAGGAGCTGTGTTTTGTATCAGTTTCATAAGCAGAGTTGAACTAGATACGGTCCGTATGAGTAGGAAACACAGTTCTTATTTTCAGGGCTAGTTCATTTTACTTGGTATATTTCAGACGCTGGAAAGAAGAACATGCATCTTGTGTTAAAACAGACTGTGTTTCATGGAAGAGAACACTGGTCTAAATTTCCCTTCAGAAATGGAGTTAAACCACAGGATCTGTGTCTTTCTACAAGCAAGAGGTCATTTCTGGTTAACGCAGTCAATTTGCGGCTCAAATGAATTTAGACAGAACACAAACCCAACGCGTTTCTCACTATTAACTAAAGAGCATTTATTCAACAGGAGCTTTGCTTTGTATCAGTTTCATAATCCGAGTTGAACTAGATATGATGCCTATGAGTAGGAAACACAGTTCTTTTTTAAGGGCTTGCTCATGGTTCTTGATGAATTGGAGACGCTGGAAAGAAGGGCATGCATGCCTCTTGCATTAAACACAGTGTGTTTCATGGAAGAGGACACTGGTCTGAATTTCTCTTCTCAAATGGATTTAAGGTACAGGATCTTTGTCTTCCTACATGCAAGAAGTCATTTCAGGATAACTCACTGTATTTTGGGCTCAAATGAATTTACACAGTTCACAAACCCAACGCGTTTCTCACTATTAACTTAAGAGCTTTTATTTAACATGAGCTGTGGTTTGAATCAGTTTCATAAGCAGGGTTGAACTAGATATGTTCCACATGAGTAGGAAACACATTTCTTTTTTTCTGGGCTTGCTCATGTTTCTTTCTGTATTGGAGACGCTGGAATGTAGAGCATGCTTCTTGCGTTAAAACTGAGTGTGTTTCATGGAAGAGGACACTGGTCTGAATTCCCCTTTAGAAACAGAGTGAAACCACAAGATATGTGTCTTCCTACAAGCAAGAGTCATTTCTGCTCAACCCAGTGGATTTGTGGCTCAAATGAATTTACACAGAACACCAACCCAATGCGTTTCTTACTATTAACTAAAGAGCATTTATTTAATAGGAGCTGTGGTTTGTATCAGTTTCATGAACAGAGTTGAACTAGATATGATGCCTATGAGTAGGAAAAACAGTTCTTTTTTCGGGGCTTGCTCATGTTTCTTCCTGTATTGGAGACGCTGGAAAGAAGAGCATGCTTCTTGCATTAAAACAGAGTGTGTTTCAAGGAAGAGGGCACTGGTCTGAATTTCCCTTCTGAAACATAGTGAAACCACAGGATATGTGTCTTCCTACAAGCAAGAGGTCATTTATGTTAAACCCAGTGAATTTGCGGCTAAAATGAATTTACGCAGTTCACGAAACCAAGGCATTTCTCACAATAAACTAAAGAGCATTTATGTAAGAGGAGCAATGGTGTGTATCAGGTTCATGAGCCGAGTTGAACTAGATATGGTCCGTACGAGTAGGAAACACAGTTCTTTTTTTCTGGGCTTGCTCATGTTTCTAGCTGTATTGGAGACTCTGGAAAGAAGCACATGCTTCTTGCGTTAAAACAGAGTGTGTTTCATGGAAGAGAACAGTGGTCTGAATTTCCCTTCAGAAATGCAGTTAAACCACAGGATCTGTGTCTTTCTACAAGCAAGAGGTCATTTCTGGTTAACGCAGTCAATTTGCGGCTCAAATGAATTTAGACAGAACACAAACCCAACGCGTTTCTCACTATTAACTAAAGAGCATTTATTCAACAGGAGCTTTGGTTTGTATCAGTTTCATAATCCGAGTTGAACTAGATATGATGCCTAGGAGTAGGAAACACAGTTCTTTTTTAAGGGCTTGCTCATTGTTCTTGATGAATTGGAGACGCTGGAAAGAAGAGCATGCATGCCTCTTGCATTAAACACAGTGTGTTTCATGGAAGAGGACACTGGTCTGAATTTCTCTTCTCAAATGGATTTAAGGTACAGGATCTTTGTCTTCCTACATGCAAGAAGTCATTTCAGGATAACTCACTGTATTTTGGGCTCAAATGAATTTACACAGTTCACAAACCCAACGCGTTTCTCACTATTAACTTAAGAGCTTTTATTTAACATGAGCTGTGGTTTGTATCAGTTTCATAATCAGATTTGAACTAGATATGGTCCGTATGAGGAGGAAACACAGTCCTTTTTCGGGGCTTGCTCATGTGTCTTGCTGTATTGGAGACTCTGGAAAGAAGAGCATGCTTCATGCGTTAAAACAGACTGTGTTTCATGGAAGAGAACACTGGTCTGAATTTCCATTCAGAAATTTAGTTAAACCACAGGATCTGTGTCTTTCTACAAGCAAGAGGTCAGTTGTGGTTAATGCAGTCAATTTGTGGCTCAAATGAAATTACACAGAATACAAACCCAACGCGTTTCTCACTATTAACTAAAGAGCATTTATTCAAAGCGAGCTTTGGTTTGTATCAGTTTCATAATCAGAGTTGAACTAGATATGATGCCTATGATTAGGAAACACAGTTCTTTTTTCGGGGCTTGCTCATGTGTCTTGCTCTATTGGAGACGCTGGAAAGAAGAGCATGCTTCTTGCGTTAAAACTGACTGTGTTTCATGGAAGAGAACACTGGTCTGAATTTCCCCTCAGAAATTGTGTTAAACCACAGGATCTGTGTCTTTCTACAAGCAAGAGGTCATTTCTGGTTAACGCAGTCAATTTGCTGCTCAAATGAATTTACACAGAACACAAACCCAACGCGTTTCTCACTATTAACTAAAGAGCATTTATTCAACAGGAGCTTTGCTTTGTATCAGTTTCATAATCCGAGTTGAACTAGATATGATGCCTATGAGTAGGAAACACAGTTCTTTTTTAAGGGCTTGCTCATTGTTCTTGATGAATTGGAGACGCTGGAAAGAAGAGCATGCATTCTTCTTGTGTTAAACAGAGTATGTTTCTTGGAAGAGGACACTGGTCTGAATTTCTCTTCTCAAATGGATTTAAGGTCCAGGATCTGTGTCTTCCTACAAGCAAGAGGTCATTTCTGGTAAACCCACTGAATTTGTGCCTCAAATGAATTTACACAGTTCATGAAACCAACGCGTTTCTCACAATACTAAAGAGCATTTATGTAAGAGGTGCTATGGTTTGTATCAGTTTCATGAGCAGTGTTTAACTAGATATGGTCCGTATGAGTAGAAAACACAGTTCTTTTTTCTGTGCTTGCTCATTTTTATTGCTGTATTGGAGAGTATGGAAAGAAGAGCATGCTTCTTACTTTAAAACAAAGTGTGTTTCCTGGATGAGAACACTGGTCTGAATTTCCCTTCAGAAACGGATTTTAACCACAGGATCTGTGTCTCTATACAAGCAAGAGGTCATTTCTGGTAAACCCACTGAATTTTGGGTTCAAATGAATTTACACAGTTCACAAACTGAACGTGTTTCTCACTATTAACTAAAAAGCATTTATTTAACATGAGCTGTGTTTTTTTTTATCAGTTTCATGAACACAGTTGAACTAGATATGATCTGTATGAGTAAGACACACAGTTCTTTTTTTCTGGGCTTGCTCAGGTGTCTTGCTCTATTGGAGATGCCTGAAAGAAGTGCATGCTTCTTGCGTTAAAACAGTGTGTTTAATGGATGAGAACACTGGTCTTAATTTCTCTTCTGACACGGAGTTAAACCCCAGGATCTGTGTCTTCCTACAAGCAACAGGTCATTTCTGGTAAACCCACTGAAATTTGGGCTCAAATGAATATCCACAGGTCACAAAGCCAACGCATTTCTCACTATTAACTAAAGAGCATTTATTTAACAGGAGCTGCGGTTTGTATCAGTTTCATATGCAGAGTTGAACTAGATATGATCAGTATGAGTACGAAACACACTTCATTTATTAAGGGCTTGCTCACGTTTCTTGCTGTATTGGAGACGATGGAAAGAAGAGCATGCTTTTTGCGTGAAAACAGAGTGTGTTTCATGGAAGAGGACACTGGTCTGAATTTCCCTTCATAAATGGATTTAAGGTCCCGGATGTGTGTCTTCCTACAAGCAAGAGGTCATTTCGGGTAAACCCACTGTGTTTTGCGCTCAAATGAATTTACACAGTTCACAAACCCAACGCGTTTCTCACAATTAACTAAAGAGCATTTATTTAACAGGAGCTGTGGTTTGTATCAGTTTCATAATCAGAGTTGAACTTGATATGGTCCATATGAGGAGGAAACACAGTCCTTTTTTCGGGGCTTGCTCATGTGTCTTGCTGTATTGGAGACGCTGGAAAGAAGAGCATGCTTCTTGCGTTAAAACAGACTGTTTCATGGAAGAGAACACTGGTCTGAATTTCCCCTCAGAAATTGTGTTAAACCACAGGATCTGTGTCTTTCTACAAGCAAGAGGTCATTTCTGGTTAACACAGTCAATTTGCTGCTCAAATGAATTTACACAGAACACAAACCCAACGCGTTTCTCACTATTAACTAAAGAGCATTTATTCAACAGGAGCTTTGCTTTGTATCAGTTTCATATTCAGAGTTGAACTAGATATGATGCCTATGAGTAGGAAACACAGTTCTTTTTTAAGGGCTTGCTCATTGTTCTTGATGAATTGGAGATGCTGGAAAGAAGAGCATGCATTCTTCTTGTGTTAAACAGAGTGTGTTTCTTGGAAGAGGACACTGGTCTGAATTTCTCTTCTCAAATGGATTTAAGGTACAGGATCTGTGTCTTCCTACATGCAAGAAGACATTTCTGGATAACTCACTGTATTTTGGGCTCAAATGAATTTACACAGTTCACAAACCCAACGCGTTTCTCACTATTAACTTAAGAGCTTTTATTTAACATGAGCTGTGGTTTGCATCAGTTTCATAAGCAGTGTTGAACTAGATATGTTCCACATGAGTAGGAAACACATTTCTTTTTTTCTGGGCTTGCACATGTTTCGTTCTGTATTGGAGACACTGGAATGTAGCGCATGCTTCTTGCGTTAAAACTGAGTGTGTTTCAAGGAAGAGGGCACTGGTCTGAATTTCCCTTCTGAAATGTAGTGAAACCACAGGATATGTGTCTTCCTACAAGCAAGAGGTCATTTCTGGTAAGCCCAATGAATTTGCGGCTCAAATGAATTCACGCAGTTCACGAAACCTACGCATTTCTTACAATAAACTAAAGAGCATTTATGTAAGAGGAGCTATGGTTTGTATCAGGTTCATGAGCCGAGTTGAACTAGATATGGTCCGTACGAGTAGGAAACACAGTTCTTTTTTCTGGGCTTGCTCATGTTTCTTGCTGTATTGGAGACTCTGGAAAGAAGCACATGCTTCTTGAGTTAAAACAGAGTGTGTTTCATGGAAGAGAAAAGGGGTCTGAATTTCCCTTCAGAAATGGAGTTAAACCACAGTATCTGTGTCTTCCTACAAGCAAGAGGTCATTTCTGGTAAACCCAAAGATTTTGCGGCTCAAATGAGTTTACGCAGAACTCAAACCCAACGTGTTTCTCACTATTAAGTAAAGAGAATTTATTTAACAGGAGCTGTGGTTTGTATCAGTTTCATGAGCAGAGTTGAACTAGATAACGTCCGTATGAGTAGGAAACACAGTTCTTATTTTCTGGGCTAGTTCATTTTTCTTGCTATATTGCAGAAGCTGGAAAGAAGAGCATGCTTCCTGCGTTAACACAGAGTGTGTTTCATGGAAGAGAACACTGGTCTGAATTTCCCTTCAGAAATTGAGTTAAACCACAGGATCTGTGTCTTTCTACAAGCAAGACGTCAGTTCTGGTTAACGCAGTCAATTTGTGGCTCAAATGAAATTACACAGAATACAAACCCAACGCGTTACTCACTATTAACTAAAGAGCATTTATTCAACGGGAGCTTTGGTTTGTATCTGTTTCATAATCAGAGTTGAACTAGATATGATGCCTATGAGTAGGAAACACAGTTCTTTTTTAAGGGCTTGCTCATGTTTCTTGATGAATTGGAGACGCTGGAAAGAAGAGAATGCATGCTTCTTGCGTTAAACAGAGTGTGTTTCATGGAAGAGGACACTGGTCGGAATTTCTCTTCTCAAATGGATTTAAGGTACGTGATCTGTGTCTTCCTACATGCAAGAAGCCATTTCTGGATAACTCACTGTATTTTTGGCTCAAATGAATTTACACAGTTCACAAACCCAATGCATTTCTCACAATTAACTAAAGACCATTTATTTAACAGGAGCTGTGGTTTGTATCAGTTTCATAATCAGAGTTGAACTAGATATGGTCCGTATGAGGAGGAAACACAGTCCTTTTTTCGGGGCTTGCTCATGTGTCTTGCTGTATTGGAGACACTGGAAAGAAGAGCATGCTTCTTGCTTTAAAACAGAGTGTGTTTCCTGGATGAGAACACTGGTCTGAATTTCGCTTCAGAAACGGATATAAACCACAGGATCTCTGTCTACCTACAAGCAAGAGGATATATCTGTTAAACCCACTGAATTTTGGGCTCAAATAAATTTACACAGTTCACAAACCCAACGTGTTTCTCACTATTAACTTAACAGCATTTATTTCACATGAGTTGTGTTTTGTATCAGTTTCATAAACACAGTTGAACTAGATATGCTACGTATGAGTAGGAAACACAGTTATTTTTTTCTAGGCTTGCTCATGTTTCTTGCAGTATTGGACTATGGAAAGAAGAACATGCTTCTTGCGTTAAAACAGAGTGTCTTTCATGGATGAGAACACTGTTCTGAATTTCCCTTCAGAAACAGTTTTAACCACAGGATCTGTGTCTTCCTACAAGCAAGAGGTCATTTCTGGTAAACCCACTGAATTTTGGGCTCAAATGAATTTACACAGTTCACAAACCAATAGCGTTTCTCACTATTAACTAAAGAGAATTTATGTAACAGGAGCTGTGGTTTGTATCAGTTTCCTAAGCAGAGTTGAACTAGATATGTTCCATAAGAGTAGGAAACACATTTCTTTTTTCTGGTCTTGTTCAGTTTTCTTATTAAATTGGAGACGGCTGAAAGAAAAGCATGCTTCTTGCGTTAAAACAGATTGTGTACTATGGATGAGAACACTGGTCTGAATTTCCCTTCAGAAACGGAGTTAAACCACAGGATCTGTGTCTTCCTACAAGCAAGAGGTCATTTCTGGTAAACCCACTGAATTTGTGCCTCAAATGAATTTACACAGTTCACGAAACCAACGCGTTTCTCACAATACTAAAGAGCATTTATGTAAGAGGTGCTATGGTTTGTATCAGTTTCATGAGCAGTGTTTAACTAGATATGGTCCGTATGAGTAGAAAACACAGTTCTTTTTTCTGTGCTTGCTCATTTTTATTGCTGTATTGAAGAGTATGGAAAGAAGAGCATGCTTCTTACTTTAAAACAAAGTGTGTTTCCTGGATGAGAACACTGGTCTGAATTTCCCTTCAGAAACGGATTTTAACCACAGGATCTGTGTCTCTATACAAGCAAGAGGTCATTTCTGGTAAACCCACTGAATTTTGGGTTCAAATGAATTTACACAGTTCACAAACTGAACGTGTTTCTCACTATTAACTAAAAAGCATTTATTTAACATGAGCTGTGTTTTTTTTATCAGTTTCATGAACACAGTTGAACTAGATATGATCTGTATGAGTAACAAACACAGTTCTTTTTTTCTGGGCTTGCTCAGGTGTCTTGCTCTATTGGAGATGCCTGAAAGAAGTGCATGCTTCTTGCGTTAAAACAGAGTGTGTTTAATGGATGAGAACACTGGTCTTAATTTCCCTTCTGACACGGAGTTAAACCCCAGGATCTGTGTCTTCCTACAAGCAACAGGTCATTTCTGGTAAACCCACTGAAATTTGGGCTCAAATGAATATCCACAGGTCACAAAGCCAACGCATTTCTCACTATTAACTAAAGAGCATTTATTTAACAGGAGCTGCGGTTTGTATCAGTTTCATATGCAGAGTTGAACTAGATATGATCAGTATGAGTACGAAACACACTTCATTTATTCAGGGCTTGCTCACGTTTCTTGCTGTATTGGAGACGATGGAAAGAAGAGCATGCTTCTTGCGTGAAAACAGAGTGTGTTTCATGGAAGAGGACACTGGTCTGAATTTCCCTTCATAAATGGATTTAAGGTCCCGGATGTGTGTCTTCCTACAAGCAAGAGGTCATTTCGGGTAAACCCACTGTGTTTTGCGCTCAAATGAATTTACACAGTTCACAAACCCAACGCGTTTCTCACAATTAACTAAAGAGCATTTATTTAACAGGAGCTGTGGTTTGTACAGAGTTGAACTTGATATGGTCCATATGAGGAGGAAACACAGTCCTTTTTTCGGGGCTTGCTCATGTGTCTTGCTGTATTGGAGACTCTGGAAAGAAGAGCATGCTTCTTGCGTTAAAACAGACTGTGTTTCATGGAAGAGTCACTGCTCTGAATTTCCCCTCAGAAATTGTGTTAAACCACAGGATCTGTGTCTTTCTACAATCAAGAGGTCATTTCTGGTTAACGCAGTCAATTTGCTGCTCAAATGAATTTACACAGAACACAAACCCAACGCGTTTCTCACTATTAACTAAAGAGCATTTATTCAACAGGAGCTTTGCTTTGTATCAGTTTCATAATCAGAGTTTACTAGATATGATGCCTATGAGTAGGAAACAAAGTTCTTTTTTAAGGGCTTGCTCATGGTTCTTCATGAATTGGAGACGCTGGAAAGAAGAGCAAGCATTCTTCTTGTGTTAAACAGAGTGTGTTTCTTGGAAGAGGACAGTGGTCTGAATTTCTCTTCTCAAATGGATTTAAGGTACAGGATCTGTGTCTTCCTACATGCAAGAAGACATTTCTGGATAACTCACTGTATTTTGGGCTCAAATGAATTTACACAGTTCACAAACCCAACGCGTTTCTCACTATTAACTTAAGAGCTTTTATTTAACATGAGCTGTGGTTTGCATCAGTTTCATAAGCAGTGTTGAACTAGATATGTTCCACATGAGTAGGAAACACATTTCTTTTTTTCTGGGCTTGCTCATGTTTCTCTCTGTATTGGAGACGCTGGAATGTAGAGCATGCTTCTTGCGTTAAAACTGAGTGTGTTTCAAGGAAGAGGGCACTGGTCTGAATTTCCCTTCTGAAACGTAGTGAAACCACAAGATATGTGTCTTCCTACAAGCAAGAGGTCATTTCTGGTAAACCAAGTGAATTTGCGGCTCAAATGAATATACGCAGTTCACGAAACCAACGCATTTCTTACAATAAACTAAAGAGCATTTATGTAAGAGGAGCTATGGTTTGTATCAGGTTCATGAGCCGAGTTGAACTAGATATGGTCCGTACGAGTAGGAAACACAGTTCTTTTTTCTGGGCTTGCTCATGTTTCTTGCTGTATTGGAGACTCTGGAAAGAAGCACATGCTTCTTGAGTTAAAACAGAGTGTGTTTCATGGAAGAGAAAAGGGGTCTGAATTTCCCTTCAGAAATGGAGTTAAACCACAGTATCTGTGTCTTCCTACAAGCAAGAGGTCATTTCTGGTAAACCCAAAGATTTTGCGGCTCAAATGAGTTTACGCAGAACTCAAACCCAACGTGTTTCTCACTATTAAGTAAAGAGAATTTATTTAACAGGAGCTGTGGTTTGTATCAGTTTTGGAAGTAGAATTTTACTAGATATGGTCTGTATTAGTAGGAAACACAGTTCTATTATTCTGGGCTTGCTCATATTTCTTGGTGTATTGGAGACGCTAGAAAGAAGAGCTTGCTTTTTGCGATAAAACAGAGTGTGTTTCATGGATGAGAACACTGGTCTGAATTTCACTTCTGTGTCTTCCTACAAGCAAGAGGTCATTTCTGGTAAAAACCAGTCAATTTGAGGCTCAAATGAATTTACAGAGAACACGAACCCAACGCGTTTCTCACTATTCACTATAGAGCATTTGTTTAACAGGAGCTGTGTTTTGTATCAGTTTCATAATCAGAGTTGAAGTAGATATGATGCCTATGAGTAGGAAATACAGTTCTTTTTTAGGGCTTGCTCATGTTTATTGCTGTATTGGAGACGTTGGAAATAAGAGCATGCATCTTGCTTTAAAACAGAGTGTGTTTCAAGGAAGAGTACACTGGTCTGAATTTCCCTTCATGAATGGATTTATGGTCCCGGATCTGTGTCTTCCTACCAGCAAGAGGTCATTTCTGGTAAACCCAGTGAATTTGGAGCTCAAATGAATTTACACAGTTCACAAACCCTACGTGTTTCTCACTATTAACTAAAGAGCATTTATTTATCAGCAGCTGTTGTTTGTATCAGTTTCATAAGCAGAGTTGAACTAGATATGTTCCATATGAGTAGGAAACACATTTCTTTTTTTCTGGGCTTGCTGAAGTTTCTTGATCTATTGAGGACGCTTGAAAGAAGAGCATGTTACTTGCGATGAAACAGAGTGTGTTTCATTGAAGAGGACACTGGTCTGAATTTCCCTATAGAAACGAAGTGAATCCATAGGATATGTGTCTTCCTACAGGCTAGAGGTCATTTCTGGTAAACTCAGTGAATTTGCGGCTCAAATGAATTTACACAGAACACCAACCCAATGCGTTTCTCACTATTAACTAAAGAGCATTTATTTAATAGGAGCTGTGGTTTGTATCAGTTTCATGAACAGAGTTGAACTAGATATGATGCCTATGAGTAGGAAAAACAGTTCTTTTTTCGGGGCTTGCTCATGTTTCTTCCTGTATTGGAGATGCTGGAAAGAAGAGCATGCTTCTTGCATTAAAACAGAGTGTGTTTCAAGGAAGAGGGCACTGGTCTGAATTTCCCTTCTGAAACGTAGTGAAACCACAGGATATGTGTCTTCCTACAAGCAAGAGGTCATTTATGTTAAACCCAGTGAATTTGCGGCTAAAATGAATTTACGCAGTTCACGAAACCAAGGCATTTCTCACAATAAACTAAGGAGCATTTATGTAAGAGGAGCTATGGTTTGTATCAGGTTCATGAGCCGAGTTGAACTAGATATGGTCCGTACGAGTAGGAAACACAGTTCTTTTTTTCTGGGCTTGCTCATGTTTCTAGCTGTATTGGAGACTCTGGAAAGAAGCACATGCTTCTTGCGTTAAAACAGAGTGTGTTTCATGGAGGAGAACAGTGGTCTGAATTTCCCTTCAGAAATGGAGTTAAACCACAGTATCTGTGTCTTCCTACAAGCAAGAGGTCATTTGTGGTAAACCCAATGATATGGCCGCTCAAATGAATTTACGCAGAACACAAACCCAACGTGTTTCTCACTATTAACTAAAGAGCATTTATTTAACAGGATCTGTGTTTTGTATCAGTTTCATGAGCAGAGTTGAACTAGATAACGTCCGTATGAGTAGGAAACACAGTTCTTATTTTCTGGGCTAGTTCATTTTTCTTGCTATATTGCAGACGCTGGAAAGAAGAGCATGCTTCCTGCGTTAACACAGAGTGTGTTTCATGGAAGAGAACACTGGTCTGAATTTCCCTTCAGAAATTGATTTAAACCACAGGATCTGTGTCTTTCTACAAGCAAGACGTCAGTTCTGGTTAACGCAGTCAATTTGCACCTCAAATGAAATTACACAGAATACAAACTCAACGCGTTTCTCACTATTAACTAAAGAGCATTTATTCAACGGGAGCTTTGGTTTGTATCTGTTTCATAATCAGAGTTGAACTAGATATGATGCCTATGAGTAGGAAACACAGTTCTTTTTTAAGGGCTTGCTCATGTTACTTGATGAATTGGAGACGCTGGAAAGAAGAGAATGCTTGCTTCTTGCGTTAAACAGAGTGTGTTTCATGGAAGAGGACACTGGTCGGAATTTCTCTTCTCAAATGGATTTAAGGTACGTGATCTGTGTCTTCCTACATGCAAGAAGCCATTTCAGGATAACTCACTGTATTTTTGGCTCAAATGAATTTACACAGTTCACAAACCCAATGCATTTCTCACAATTAACTAAAGAGCATTTATTTAACAGGAGCTGTGGTTTGTATCAGTTTCATAATCAGAGTTGAACTAGATATGGTCCGTATGAGGAGGAAACACAGTCCTTTTTTCGGGGCTTGCTCATGTGTCTTGCTGTATTGGAGACGCTGGAAAGAAGAGCATGCTTCTTGCTTTAAAACAGAGTGTGTTTCCTGGATGAGAACACTGGTCTCAATTTCGCTTCAGAAACGGATATAAACCACAGGATCTCTGTCTTCCTACAAGCAAGAGGATATTTCTGTTAAACCCACTGAATTTTGGGCTCAAATGAATTTACACAGTTCACAAACCCAACGTGTTTCTCACTATTAACTTAACAGCATTTATTTCACATGAGCTGTGTTTTGTATCAGTTTCATAAACACAGTTGAACTAGATATGCTACGTATGAGAAGGAAACACAGTTATTTTTTTCTAGGCTTGCTCAGGTTTCTTGCAGTATTGGACTATGGAAAGAAGAACATGCTTCTTGCGTTAAAACAGAGTGTCTTTCATGGATGAGAACACTGTTCTGAATTTGCCTTCAGAAACAGTTTTAACCACAGGATCTGTGTCTTCCTACAAGCAAGAGGTCATTTCTGGTAAACCCACTGAATTTTGGGCTCAAATGAATTTACACAGTTCACAAACCAATAGCGTTTCTCACTATTAACTAAAGAGAATTTATGTAACAGGAGCTGTGGTTTGTATCAGTTTCGCAAGCAGAGTTGAACTAGATATGTTCCATAAGAGTAGGAAACACATTTCTTTTTTCTGGTCTTGTTCAGTTTTCTTATTAAATTGGAGATGGCTGAAAGAAAAGCATGCTTCTTGCGTTAAAACAGATTGTGTACTATGGATGAGAACACTGGTCTGAATTTCCCTTCAGAACCGGGGTTGAACCACAGGATCTGTGTCTTCCTACAAGCAAGAGGTCATTTCTGGTAAACCCACTGAATTTGTGCCTCAAATGAATTTACACAGTTCACGAAACCAACGCGTTTCTCACAATACTAAAGAGCATTTATCTAAGAGGTGCTATGGTTTGTATCAGTTTCATGAGCAGTGTTTAACTAGATATGGTCCGTATGAGTAGAAAACACAGTTCTTTTTTCTGTGCTTGCTCATTTTTATTGCTGTATTGGAGAGTAAGGAAAGAAGAGCATGCTTCTTACTTTAAAACAAAGTGTGTTTCCTGGATGAGAACACTGGTCTGAATTTCCCTTCAGAAACGGATTTTAACCACAGGATCTGTGTCTCTATACAAGCAAGAGGTCATTTCTGGTAAACCCACTGAATTTTGGGTTCAAATGAATTTACACAGTTCACAAACTGAACGTGTTTCTCACTATTAACTAAAAAGCATTTATTTAACATGAGCTGTGTTTTTTTTTATCAGTTTCATGAACACAGTTGAACTAGATATGATCTGTATGAGTAAGAAACACAGTTCTTTTTTTCTGGGCTTGCTCAGGTGTCTTGCTCTATTGGAGATGCCTGAAAGAAGTGCATGCTTCTTGCGTTAAAACAGAGTGTGTTTAATGGATGAGAACACTGGTCTTAATTTCCCTTCTGACACGGAGTTAAACCCCAGGATCTGTGTCTTCCTACAAGCAACAGGTCATTTCTGGTAAACCCACTGAAATTTGGGCTCAAATGAATATCCACAGGTCACAAAGCCAACGCATTTCTCACTATTAACAAAAGAGCATTTATTTAACAGGAGCTGCGGTTTGTATCAGTTTCATATACAGAGTTGAACTAGATATGATCAGTATGAGTACGAAACACACTTCATTTATTCAGGGCTTGCTCACGTTTCTTGCTGTATTGGAGACGATGGAAAGAAGAGCATGCTTCTTGCGTGAAATCAGAGTGTGTTTCATGGAAGAGGACACTGGTCTGAATTTCCCTTCATAAATGGATTTAAGGTCCCGGATGTGTGTCTTCCTACAAGCAAGAGGTCATTTCGGGTAAACCCACTGTGTTTTGCGCTCAAATGAATTTACACAGTTCACAAATCCAACGCGTTTCTCACAATTAACTAAAGAGCATTTATTTAACAGGAGCTGTGGTTTGTACAGAGTTGAACTTGATATGGTCCATATGAGGAGGAAACACAGTCCTTTTTTCGGGGCTTGCTCATGTGTCTTGCTGTATTGGAGACTCTGGAAAGAAGAGCATGCTTCTTGCGTTAAAACAGACTGTGTTTCATGGAAGAGTCACTGCTCTGAATTTCCCCTCAGAAATTGTGTTAAACCACAGGATCTGTGTCTTTCTACAATCAAGAGGTCATTTCTGGTTAACGCAGTCAATTTGCTGCTCAAATGAATTTACACAGAACACAAACCCAACGCGTTTCTCACTATTAACTAAAGAGCATTTATTCAACAGGAGCTTTGCTTTGTATCAGTTTCATAATCAGAGTTTACTAGATATGATGCCTATGAGTAGGAAACACAGTTCTTTTTTAAGGGCTTGCTCATTGTTCTTCATGAATTGGAGACGCTGGAAAGAAGAGCAAGCATTCTTCTTGTGTTAAACAGAGTGTGTTTCTTGGAAGAGGACAGTGGTCTGAATTTCTCTTCTCAAATGGATTTAAGGTACAGGATCTGTGTCTTCCTACATGCAAGAAGACATTTCTGGATAACTCACTGTATTTTGGGCTCAAATGAATTTACACAGTTCACAAACCCAACGCGTTTCTCACTATTAACTTAAGAGCTTTTATTTAACATGAGCTGTGGTTTGCATCAGTTTCATAAGCAGTGTTGAACTAGATATGTTCCACATGAGTAGGAAACACATTTCTTTTTTTCTGGGCTTGCTCATGTTTCTCTCTGTATTGGAGACGCTGGAATGTAGAGCATGCTTCTTGCGTTAAAACTGAGTGTGTTTCAAGGAAGAGGGCACTGGTCTGAATTTCCCTTCTGAAACGTAGTGAAACCACAAGATATGTGTCTTCCTACAAGCAAGAGGTCATTTCTGGTAAACCAAGTGAATTTGCGGCTCAAATGAATATACGCAGTTCACGAAACCAACGCATTTCTTACAATAAACTAAAGAGCATTTATGTAAGAGGAGCTATGGTTTGTATCAGGTTCATGAGCCGAGTTGAACTAGATATGGTCCGTACGAGTAGGAAACACAGTTCTTTTTTCTGGGCTTGCTCATGTTTCTTGCTGTATTGGAGACTCTGGAAAGAAGCACATGCTTCTTGAGTTAAAACAGAGTGTGTTTCATGGAAGAGAAAAGGGGTCTGAATTTCCCTTCAGAAATGGAGTTAAACCACAGTATCTGTGTCTTCCTACAAGCAAGAGGTCATTTCTGGTAAACCCAAAGATTTTGCGGCTCAAATGAGTTTACGCAGAACTCAAACCCAACGTGTTTCTCACTATTAAGTAAAGAGAATTTATTTAACAGGAGCTGTGGTTTGTATCAGTTTTGGAAGTAGAATTTTACTAGATATGGTCTGTATTAGTAGGAAACACAGTTCTATTATTCTGGGCTTGCTCATATTTCTTGGTGTATTGGAGACGCTAGAAAGAAGAGCTTGCTTTTTGCGATAAAACAGAGTGTGTTTCATGGATGAGAACACTGGTCTGAATTTCACTTCTGTGTCTTCCTACAAGCAAGAGGTCATTTCTGGTAAAACCAGTCAATTTGAGGCTCAAATGAATTTACAGAGAACACGAACCCAACGCGTTTCTCACTATTCACTATAGAGCATTTGTTTAACAGGAGCTGTGTTTTGTATCAGTTTCATAATCAGAGTTGAAGTAGATATGATGCCTATGAGTAGGAAATACAGTTCTTTTTTAGGGCTTGCTCATGTTTATTGCTGTATTGGAGACGTTGGAAATAAGAGCATGCATCTTGCTTTAAAACAGAGTGTGTTTCAAGGAAGAGTACACTGGTCTGAATTTCCCTTCATGAATGGATTTATGGTCCCGGATCTGTGTCTTCCTACCAGCAAGAGGTCATTTCTGGTAAACCCAGTGAATTTGGAGCTCAAATGAATTTACACAGTTCACAAACCCTACGTGTTTCTCACTATTAACTAAAGAGCATTTATTTATCAGCAGCTGTTGTTTGTATCAGTTTCATAAGCAGAGTTGAACTAGATATGTTCCATATGAGTAGGAAACACATTTCTTTTTTTCTGGGCTTGCTGAAGTTTCTTGATCTATTGAGGACGCTTGAAAGAAGAGCATGTTACTTGCGATGAAACAGAGTGTGTTTCATTGAAGAGGACACTGGTCTGAATTTCCCTATAGAAACGAAGTGAATCCATAGGATATGTGTCTTCCTACAGGCTAGAGGTCATTTCTGGTAAACTCAGTGAATTTGCGGCTCAAATGAATTTACACAGAACACCAACCCAATGCGTTTCTCACTATTAACTAAAGAGCATTTATTTAATAGGAGCTGTGGTTTGTATCAGTTTCATGAACAGAGTTGAACTAGATATGATGCCTATGAGTAGGAAAAACAGTTCTTTTTTCGGGGCTTGCTCATGTTTCTTCCTGTATTGGAGACGCTGGAAAGAAGAGCATGCTTCTTGCATTAAAACAGAGTGTGTTTCAAGGAAGAGGGCACTGGTCTGAATTTCCCTTCTGAAACGTAGTGAAACCACAGGATATGTGTCTTCCTACAAGCAAGAGGTCATTTATGTTAAACCCAGTGAATTTGCGGCTAAAATGAATTTACGCAGTTCACGAAACCAAGGCATTTCTCACAATAAACTAAAGAGCATTTATGTAAGAGGAGCTATGGTTTGTATCAGGTTCATGAGCCGAGTTGAACTAGATATGATGCCTATGAGTAGGAAAAACAGTTCTTTTTTCGGGGCTTGCTCATGTTTCTTCCTGTATTGGAGACGCTGGAAAGAAGAGCATGCTTCTTGCATTAAAACAGAGTGTGTTTCAAGGAAGAGGGCACTGGTCTGAATTTCCCTTCTGAAACGTAGTGAAACCACAGGATATGTGTCTTCCTACAAGCAAGAGGTCATTTATGTTAAACCCAGTGAATTTGCGGCTAAAATGAATTTACGCAGTTCACGAAACCAAGGCATTTCTCACAATAAACTAAAGAGCATTTATGTAAGAGGAGCTATGGTTTGTATCAGGTTCATGAGCCGAGTTGAACTAGATATGGTCCGTACGAGTAGGAAACACAGTTCTTTTTTCTGGGCTTGCTCATGTTTCTAGCTGTATTGGAGACTTTGGAAAAAAGCACATGCTTCTTGCGTTAAAACAGAGTGTGTTTCAAGGAGGAGAACAGTGGTCTGAATTTCCCTTCAGAAATGGAGTTAAACCACAGTATCTGTGTCTTCCTACAAGCAAGAGGTCATTTGTGGTAAACCCAATGATATGGCCGCTCAAATGAATTTACGCAGAACACAAACCCAACGTGTTTCTCACTATTAACTAAAGAGCATTTATTTAACAGGATCTGTGTTTTGTATCAGTTTCATGAGCAGAGTTGAACTAGATAACGTCCGTATGAGTAGGAAACACAGTTCTTATTTTCTGGGCTAGTTCATTTTTCTTGCTATATTGCAGACGCTGGAAAGAAGAGCATGCTTCCTGCGTTAACACAGAGTGTGTTTCATGGAAGAGAACACTGGTCTGAATTTCCCTTCAGAAATTGATTTAAACCACAGGATCTGTGTCTTTCTACAAGCAAGACGTCAGTTCTGGTTAACGCAGTCAATTTGCACCTCAAATGAAATTACACAGAATACAAACTCAACGCGTTTCTCACTATTAACTAAAGAGCATTTATTCAACGGGAGCTTTGGTTTGTATCTGTTTCATAATCAGAGTTGAACTAGATATGATGCCTATGAGTAGGAAACACAGTTCTTTTTTAAGGGCTTGCTCATGTTACTTGATGAATTGGAGACGCTGGAAAGAAGAGAATGCATGCTTCTTGCGTTAAACAGAGTGTGTTTCATGGAAGAGGACACTGGTCGGAATTTCTCTTCTCAAATGGATTTAAGGTACGTGATCTGTGTCTTCCTACATGCAAGAAGCCATTTCAGGATAACTCACTGTATTTTTGGCTCAAATGAATTTACACAGTTCACAAACCCAATGCATTTCTCACAATTAACTAAAGAGCATTTATTTAACAGGAGCTGTGGTTTGTATCAGTTTCATAATCAGAGTTGAACTAGATATGGTCCGTATGAGGAGGAAACACAGTCCTTTTTTCGGGGCTTGCTCATGTGTCTTGCTGTATTGGAGACGCTGGAAAGAAGAGCATGCTTCTTGCTTTAAAACAGAGTGTGTTTCCTGGATGAGAACACTGGTCTCAATTTCGCTTCAGAAACGGATATAAACCACAGGATCTCTGTCTTCCTACAAGCAAGAGGATATTTCTGTTAAACCCACTGAATTTTGGGCTCAAATGAATTTACACAGTTCACAAACCCAACGTGTTTCTCACTATTAACTTAACAGCATTTATTTCACATGAGTTGTGTTTTGTATCAGTTTCATAAACACAGTTGAACTAGATATGCTACGTATGAGTAGGAAACACAGTTATTTTTTTCTAGGCTTGCTCATGTTTCTTGCAGTATTGGACTATGGAAAGAAGAACATGCTTCTTGCGTTAAAACAGAGTGTCTTTCATGGATGAGAACACTGTTCTGAATTTCCCTTCAGAAACAGTTTTAACCACAGGATCTGTGTCTTCCTACAAGCAAGAGGTCATTTCTGGTAAACCCACTGAATTTTGGGCTCAAATGAATTTACACAGTTCACAAACCAATAGCGTTTCTCACTATTAACTAAAGAGAATTTATGTAACAGGAGCTGTGGTTTGTATCAGTTTCCTAAGCAGAGTTGAACTAGATATGTTCCATAAGAGTAGGAAACACATTTCTTTTTTCTGGTCTTGTTCAGTTTTCTTATTAAATTGGAGACGGCTGAAAGAAAAGCATGCTTCTTGCGTTAAAACAGATTGTGTACTATGGATGAGAACACTGGTCTGAATTTCCCTTCAGAAACGGAGTTAAACCACAGGATCTGTGTCTTCCTACAAGCAAGAGGTCATTTCTGGTAAACCCACTGAATTTGTGCCTCAAATGAATTTACACAGTTCACGAAACCAACGCGTTTCTCACAATACTAAAGAGCATTTATGTAAGAGGTGCTATGGTTTGTATCAGTTTCATGAGCAGTGTTTAACTAGATATGGTCCGTATGAGTAGAAAACACAGTTCTTTTTTCTGTGCTTGCTCATTTTTATTGCTGTATTGGAGAGTATGGAAAGAAGAGCATGCTTCTTACTTTAAAACAAAGTGTGTTTCCTGGATGAGAACACTGGTCTGAATTTCCCTTCAGAAACGGATTTTAACCACAGGATCTGTGTCTCTATACAAGCAAGAGGTCATTTCTGGTAAACCCACTGAATTTTGGGTTCAAATGAATTTACACAGTTCACAAACTGAACGTGTTTCTCACTATTAACTAAAAAGCATTTATTTAACATGAGCTGTGTTTTTTTTATCAGTTTCATGAACACAGTTGAACTAGATATGATCTGTATGAGTAACAAACACAGTTCTTTTTTTCTGGGCTTGCTCAGGTGTCTTGCTCTATTGGAGATGCCTGAAAGAAGTGCATGCTTCTTGCGTTAAAACAGAGTATGTTTAATGGATGAGAACACTGGTCTTAATTTCCCTTCTGACACGGAGTTAAACCCCAGGATCTGTGTCTTCCTACAAGCAACAGGTCATTTCTGGTAAACCCACTGAAATTTGGGCTCAAATGAATATCCACAGGTCACAAAGCCAACGCATTTCTCACTATTACCTAAAGAGCATTTATTTAACAGGAGCTACGGTTTGTATCAGTTTCATATGCAGAGTTGAACTAGATATGATCAGTATGAGTACGAAACACACTTCATTTATTCAGGGCTTGCTCACGTTTCTTGCTGTATTGGAGACGATGGAAAGAAGAGCATGCTTCTTGCGTGAAAACAGAGTGTGTTTCATGGAAGAGGACACTGGTCTGAATTTCCCTTCATAAATGGATTTAAGGTCCCGGATGTGTGTCTTCCTACAAGCAAGAGGTCATTTCGGGTAAACCCACTGTGTTTTGCGCTCAAATGAATTTACACAGTTCACAAACCCAACGCGTTTCTCACAATTAACTAAAGAGCATTTATTTAACAGGAGCTGTGGTTTGTACAGAGTTGAACTTGATATGGTCCATATGAGGAGGAAACACAGTCCTTTTTTCGGGGCTTGCTCATGTGTCTTGCTGTATTGGAGACTCTGGAAAGAAGAGCATGCTTCTTGCGTTAAAACAGACTGTGTTTCATGGAAGAGTCACTGCTCTGAATTTCCCCTCAGAAATTGTGTTAAACCACAGGATCTGTGTCTTTCTACAATCAAGAGGTCATTTCTGGTTAACGCAGTCAATTTGCTGCTCAAATGAATTTACACAGAACACAAACCCAACGCGTTTCTCACTATTAACTAAAGAGCATTTATTCAACAGGAGCTTTGCTTTGTATCAGTTTCATAATCAGAGTTTACTAGATATGATGCCTATGAGTAGGAAACACAGTTCTTTTTTAAGGGCTTGCTCATTGATCTTCATGAATTGGAGACGCTGGAAAGAAGAGCAAGCATTCTTCTTTTGTTAAACAGAGTGTGTTTCTTGGAAGAGGACAGTGGTCTGAATTTCTCTTCTCAAATGGATTTAAGGTACAGGATCTGTGTCTTCCTACATGCAAGAAGACATTTCTGGATAACTCACTGTATTTTGGGCTCAAATGAATTTACACAGTTCACAAACCCAACGCGTTTCTCACTATTAACTTAAGAGCTTTTATTTAACATGAGCTGTGGTTTGCATCAGTTTCATAAGCAGTGTTGAACTAGATATGTTCCACATGAGTAGGAAACACATTTCTTTTTTTCTGGGCTTGCTCATGTTTCTCTCTGTATTGGAGACGCTGGAATGTAGAGCATGCTTCTTGCGTTAAAACAGAGTGTGTTTCAAGGAAGAGGGCACTGGTCTGAATTTCCCTTCTGAAACGTAGTGAAACCACAGGATATGTGTCTTCCTATAAGCAAGAGGTCATTTCTGGTAAACACAGTGAATTTGCGGCTCAAATGAATTTACGCAGTTCACGAAACCAAGGCATTTCTCACAATAAACTAAAGAGCATTTATGTAGGAGGAGCTATGCTTTGTATCAGGTTCATGAGCCGAGTTGATCTAGATATGGTCCATACGAGTAGGAAACACAGTTCTTTTTTTCTGGGTTTGCTCATGTTTCTTGCTCTATTGGAGACTCTGGAAAGAAGCACATGCTTCTTGAGTTAAAACAGAGTGTGTTTCATGGAAGAGAACAGTGGTCTGAATTTCCCTTCAGAAATGGAGTTAAACCACAGTATCTGTGTCTTCCTACAAGCAAGAGGTCATTTCTGTTTAACCCAATGATTTTGCGGCTCAAATGAATTTACACAAAACACAAACGCAACGTGTTTCTCACTATTAAGTAAAGAGAATTTATTTAACAGGAGCTGTGGTTTGTATCAGTTTCAGAAGTAGAATTTTACTAGATATGGTCTGTATTAGTAGGAAACACAGTTCTATTATTCTGGGCTTGCTCATATTTCTTGGTGTATTGGAGACGCTAGAAAGAAGAGCTTGCTTTTTTGTGATAAAACAGAGTGTGTTTCATGGATGAGAACACTGGTCTGAATTTCCCTTCTGTGTCTTCCTACAAGCAAGAGGTCATTTCTGGTAAACCCAGTCAATTTGAGGCTCAAATGAATTTACAGAGAACACAAACCCAACGCGTTTCTCACTATTCACTATAGAGCATTTGTTTAACAGGAGCTGTGTTTTGTATCAGTTTCATAATCAGAGCTGAAGAAGATATGATGCCTATGAGTAGGAAATACAGTTCTTTTTTAGGGCTTGCTCATGTTTATTGCTGTATTGGAGACGTTGGAAATAAGAGCATGCATCTTGCTTTAAAACAGAGTGTGTTTCAAGGAAGAGTACACTGGTCTGAATTTCCCTTCATGAATGGATTTATGGTCCCGGATCTGTGTCTTCCTACCAGCAAGAGGTCATTTCTGGTAAACCCAGTGAATTAGGAGCTCAAGTGAATTTACACAGTTCACAAACCCTACGTGTTTCTCACTATTAACTAAAGGGCATTTATTTATCAGCAGCTGTTGTTTGTATCAGTTTCATAAGCAGAGTTGAACTAGATATGTTCCATATGAGTAGGAAACACATTTCTTTTTTTCTGGGCTTGCTGAAGTTTCTTGATCTATTGAGGACGCTTGAAAGAAGAGCATGTTACTTGCGATGAAACAGAGTGTGTTTCAATGAAGAGAACACTGGTCTGAATTTCCCTTCAGAAACGAAGTGAATCCATAGGATATGTGTCTTCCTACAGGGTAGAGGTCATTTCTGGTAAACTCAGTGAATTTGCGGCTCAAATGAATTTACACAGAACACCAACACAACACGTTGCTCACTATTAACTAAAGAGAATTTATTTAACAGGAGCTGTGTTTTGTATCAGTTTCATAAGCAGAGTTGAACTAGATATGGTCCGTATGAGTAGGAAACACAGTTCTTATTTTCAGGGCTAGTTCATTTTACTTGGTATATTTCAGACGCTGGAAAGAAGAACATGCATCTTGTGTTAAAACAGACTGTGTTTCATGGAAGAGAACACTGGTCTAAATTTCCCTTCAGAAATGGAGTTAAACCACAGGATCTGTGTCGTTCTACAAGCAAGAGGTCATTTCTGGTTAATGCAGTCAATTTGCGGCTCAAATGAATTTAGACAGAACACAAACCCAACGCGTTTCTCACTATTAACTAAAGAGCATTTATTCAACAGGAGCTTTGGTTTGTATCAGTTTCATAATCAGAGTTGAACTAGATATGATGCCTATGAGTAGGAAACACAGTTCTTTTTTAAGGGCTTGCTCATGGTTCTTGATGAATTGGAGACGCTGGAAAGAAGAGCATGCATGCCTCTTGCATTAAACACAGTGTGTTTCATGGAAGAGGACACTGGTCTGAATTTCTCTTCTCAAATGGATTTAAGGTACAGGATCTTTGTCTTCCTACATGCAAGAAGTCATTTCAGGATAACTCACTGTATTTTGGGCTCAAATGAATTTACACAGTTCACAAACCCAACGCGTTTCTCACTATTAACTTAAGAGCTTTTATTTAACATGAGCTGTGGTTTGCACCAGTTTCATAAGCAGGGTTGAACTAGATATGTTCCACATGAGTAGGAAACACATTTCTTTTTTTCTGGGCTTGCTCATGTTTCTTTCTGTATTGGAGACGCTGGAATGTAGAGCATGCTTCTTGCGTTAAAACTGAGTGTGTTTCATGGAAGAGGACACTGGTCTGAATTCCCCTTTAGAAACAGAGTGAAACCACAAGATATGTGTCTTCCTACAAGCAAGAGTCATTTCTGCTCAACCCAGTGGATTTGTGGCTCAAATGAATTTACACAGAACACCAACCCAATGCGTTTCTCACTATTAACTAAAGAGCATTTATTTAATAGGAGCTGTGGTTTGTATCAGTTTCATGAACAGAGTTGAACTAGATATGATGCCTATGAGTAGGAAAAACAGTTCTTTTTTCGGGGCTTGCTCATGTTTCTTCCTGTATTGGAGACGCTGGAAAGAAGAGCATGCTTCTTGCATTAAAACAGAGTGTGTTTCAAGGAAGAGGGCACTGGTCTGAATTTCCCTTCTGAAACGTAGTGAAACCACAGGATATGTGTCTTCCTACAAGCAAGAGGTCATTTATGTTAAACCCAGTGAATTTGTGGCTAAAATGAATTTACGCAGTTCACGAAACCAAGGCATTTCTCACAATAAACTAAAGAGCATTTATGTAAGAGGAGCCATGGTTTGTATCAGGTTCATGAGCCGAGTTGAACTAGATATGGTCCTTATGAGTAGGAAACACAGATCTTTTTTAAGGGCTTGCTCATGTTTCTTGATGAATTGGAGACGCTGGAAGGAAGAGAATGCATGCTTCTTGCGTTAATCAGAGTGTGTTTCATGGAAGAGGACACTGGTCGGAATTTCTCTTCTCAAATGGATTTAAGGTACGTGATCTGTGTCTTCCTACATGCAAGAAGCCATTTCTGGATAACTCACTGTATTTTGGGCTCAAATGAATTTACACAGTTCACAAACCCAACGCATTTCTCACAATTAACTAAAGAGCATTTATTTAACAGGAGCTGTGGTTTGTATCAGTTTCATAATCAGAGTTGAACTAGATATGGTCCGTATGAGGAGGAAACACAGTCCTTTTTTCGGGGCTTGCTCATGTGTCTTGCTGTATTGGAGACGCTGGAAAGAAGAGCATGCTTCTTGCTTTAAAACAGAGTGTGTTTCCTGGATGAGAACACTGGTCTCAATTTCCCTTCACAAACGGATATAAACCACAGGATCTCTGTCTTCCTACAAGCAAGAGGATATTTCTGTTAAACCCACTGAATTTTGGGCTCTAATGAATTTACACAGTTCACAAACCCAACGTGTTTCTCACTATTAACTAAACAGCATTTATTTCACATGAGCTGTGTTTTGTATCAGTTTCATAAACACAGTTGAACTAGATATGCTACGTATGAGTAGGAAACACAGTTATTTTTTTCTAGGCTTGCTCATGTTTCTTGCAGTATTGGACTATGGAAAGAAGAACATGCTTCTTGCGTTAAAACAGAGTGTGTTTCATGGATGAGATCACTGGTCTGAATTTCCCTTCAGAAATTGTGTTAAACCACAGGATCTGTGTCTTTCTACAAGCAAGAGGTCATTTCTGGTTAACGCAGTCAATTTGCGGCTCAAATGAATTTAGACAGAACACAAACCCAACGCGTTTCTCACTATTAACTAAAGAGCATTTATTCAACAGGAGCTTTGGTTTGTATCAGTTTCATAATCAGAGTGGAACTAGATATGATTACTATGAGTAGGAAACACAGTTCTTTTTTAAGGGCTTGCTCATGGTTCTTGATGAATTGGAGATGCTGGAAAGAAGAGCATGCATGCTTCTTGCTTTAAACACAGTGTGTTTCATGGAAGAGGACACTGGTCTGAATTTCTCATCTCAAATGGATTTAAGGTACAGGATCTGTGTCTTCCTACAAGCAAGAAGTCATTTCTGGATAACCCACTGTATTTTGGGCTCAAATGAATTTACACAGTTCACAAACCCAATGTGTTTGTCACTATTAACTTAAGAGCTTTTATTTCACATGAGCTGAGGTTTGCATCACTTTCATAAGCAGAGTTGAACTAGATATGTTCCACATGAGTAGGAAACACATTTCTTTTTTTCTGGGCTTGCTCATGTTTCTTTCTGTATTGGAGACGCTGGAATGTAGAGCATGCTTCTTGCGTTAAAACTGAGTGTGTTTCATGGAAGAGGACACTGGTCTGAATTTCCCTTCAGAAACAGAGTGAAACCACAAGATATGTGTCTTCCTACAAGCAAGAGTCATTTCTGCTCAACCCAGTGAATTTGTGGCTCAAATGAATTTAAACAGCACACAAACCCAACGCGTTTCTCACTATTAACTAAAGATCATTTATTTAACAGGAGCTGTTGTTTGTATCAGTTTCATGAACAGAGTTGAACTAGATATGATGTCTATGAGTAGGAAAAACAGTTCATTTTTCGGGGCTTGCTCATGTTTCTTCCTTTATTGGAGACGCTGGAAAGAAGAGCATGCTTCTTGCATTAAAACAGAGTGTGTTTCAAGGAAGAGGGCACTGGTCTGAATTTCCCTTCTGAAACGTAATGAAACCACAGGATTTGTGTCTTCCTACAAGCAAGAGGTCATTTCTGGTAAACCCAGTGAATTTGCGGCTCAAATGAATTTACGCAGTTCACGAAAGCAACGCATTTCTCACAATAAACTAAAGAGCATTTATGTAAGAGGATCTATGGTTTCTATCAGTTTCATGAACCGAGTTGAACTAGATATGGTCCGTGGGAGGAGGAAACACAGTTCTTTTTTTCTTGGCTTGCTCATGTTTCTTGCTGTATTGGAGACTCTGGAAAGAAGCACATGATTCTTGCGTTAAAATAGAATGTGTTTCATGGATGAGAACACTGGTTGTAATTTTCGTTCTGAAACAGAGTTAAACTACAGGATCTGTGTCTTACTACAAGCAAGAGAACATTTATGGTAAACAAGGAGAATTTTGGTCTTAAATGATTTTACACAGTTCAGAAACCCATCGCGATTCTCACTATTAACTAAAGAGCATTTAAGTACGAGGAGCTGTGGATTGTATCAGTTTCATAAGCAGAGTTGAACTACATAGGTCCATATGAGTAGCAAACACAGTTCTTTTTTTCAGGCTTTGCACATGTTTCTTGCTGTACTGGAGATGCTTGAAAGAAGAGCATGGTTCTTGCGTTAAAACAGAGTGAGTTCCTTGGGATGAGAACACTGGTCTGATATTCCCTTCAGAAAAGGATTTAACGCCCGTATCTGTGTCTTCCTACAAGCTAGCGTTCATTTCTGGTCAAACAAGTGATATTGGGCTCCAATGATTTTACACAGTTCACAAACGCAACGTGATTCTCACTATTAACTAAAGAGCCTTTATGTAATTGGAGCTGTGGTTTGTATCAGTTTCATAAACAGAGTTGAACTACATATGGTTCCTATAAGTTGGAAATACTGTTCTTTTTTCTGGGCATGATCAAGGTTCTTGCTGTATTAGAGTTGTTTGAAAGAAGAGCGTGTGTGCTTCTTGCGTTTAAACAGAGTGTGTTCCATGGAAGAGAACACTGGTCTGAATTTGCATTCAGAAATGGAGTGAAACCACTGGATCTGTGTCTTCCTACAAGCAAGATTTCATTTCGGGTCAACCAAGTGAATTTTGGGCTCAAATGATTTTGCACAGTTCAGAAACCCATCGCGATTCTCACTATTAACTAAAGAGCATTTATGTAAGAGGAGCTGTTGATTTTATCAGTTTCATAAGTAGAGTTGAACTACATATGGTCCGTATGAGTAGGAAACACAGTTCTTTTTTTCAGGCCATGCTCATGGTTATTGCTGTACTGGAGATGCTGGGAAGAAGAGCATGGTTCTTGAGTTAAAACAGAGTGAGTGCCATGGAAGAGAGCACTTGTCTGAATTTCCCTTTGAAACGGAGTTAAACCCAAGGATCTGTGTCTTCCTACAAGCAAGAGTTCATTTCTGGTAAACAAAGTGAATTTGGGCTGAAATAATATTACACAGTACACGAACCCAACGCGATTCTCACTATTTACTAAAGAGCATTTATTTAAGTGGAGCTGTGGTTTGTATAAGTTTCATAAGCAGAGTTGAACTACATATGGTCCGTATGAGTAGGAAACACAGTTCTTTTTTTCAGATCTTGCTCATGGTTCTTGCTGTATTTGAGAGGCTCGAAAGAAGAGCTTGCTTCTTGCGTTAAAACAGAGTGAGTTCCATGGAAGAGAACACTGGTCGGAATTTCCCTTCAGAAACGGAGTTAAACCCAAGGATCTCTGTCTTCCTACAAGCAAGAGTTCATTTCAGGTAAACAAAGAGAATTTTGGGCTTAAATGATTTTACACAGTTCAGAAACCCATCACGATTCTCACTATTAACTAAAGAGCATTTATGTAAGAGGAGCTGTGGATTGTATCAGTTTCGTAAGCAGAGTTGAACTACATATGGTCCCTTTGAGTAGGAAACACAGATTTTTTTTCAGGCCTTGCTCTTCGTTCTTGATGTATTGGAGAGGCTGGAAAGAAGTGCATGCTTCTTGCATTAAAACAGATTGAGTTCCATGGATGAGAACACTGGTCTGAAATTCCGTTCAGAAACAGAGTTAAACCACAAGATCTGTTTCTTCCTACAAGCAAGAGTTCATTTCTGGTAAACCAAGAGAATTTTGGGCTCAAATGATTTTACACCATTCAAGAAACCAAAGCGATACTCACTATTAACTAAAGAGAATTTATGTAAGTGGAGCTGTGGTTTGTATCAGTTTTATAAGCAGAGTTGAACTACATATGGTCTGTATGAATAGGAAACACAGTTATTTTTTTATGGCATGCTCATGGAACTTGGTGTATTGGAGATGCTAGAAAGAAGAGCGTGCGTGCTTCTTGCGTTAAAACAGAGTGTGTTCCATGGAAGAGAGCACTTGTCTGAATTACCTTCAGAAACGGAGTTAAACCCAAGGATCTGTGTCTTCCTACAATCAAGAGTTCATTTCTTGTCAAGGAATTGAAATTTGGGCTCAAATGATTTTACACAGTTCACTAACGCAACGCGATTCTCACTATTAACTAAAGAGCATTTATGTAAGAGGAACTGTGGAGTGTATCAGTTTAATGAGCAGATATGAACGACATATGGTCTGTATGAGTAGGAAACACAGTTCTTTTTTTCAGGCCTTCTTCATGGTTATGGCTGTACTGGAGATGCTGGAAAGAAGAGCATGGTTCTTGCGTTAAAACAGAGTGAGTTCCATGGATGAGAACACTGGTCTGACTTTCCCTTCAGAAACGGATTTCAACCCAAGAATCCGTGTCTTCCTACAAGCAAGAGTTCATTTCTGGTAAACAAAGAGAATTTGGACTGAAATGATTTTACACAGTTCACGAACCCAACGCGATTCTCACTATTTACTAAATAGCATTTATTTAAGTGGAGTTGTGGTTTGTATAAGTTTCATAAACAGAGTTGAAATACATATGGTCCATATGAGTAGGAAACACAGTTCTTTTTTTTCTGTGCAGGCTTATCATTTTTGCTGTATTGGAGAATATGGAAATTAGAGCTTGCTTCTTGTGTTAAAACAGAGTGTGTTCCATGGATGAGAACAATGGTCTGAATTTTCCTTCAAAAACGGAGTTAAACCCCAGGATCTGAGTCTTCCTACAAGCAAGAGCTCATTTCTGGTCAAGCAATTGAATTTTGGGTTCAAATTATTTTACACAGTTCACGAACCCAACGCGATTCTCACTATTAACTAAAGAGCATATATGTAAGAGGAACTGTGGATTATATCAGTTTAATGAGCAGATATGAACTACATATGGTCCATATGAGTAGGAAACACAGTTCTTTTTTTCAGGCCTTGCTCATGGTTATTGCTGTACTGGAGATCCTGGAAAGAACAGCATGGTTCTTGCGTTAAAGTAGAGTGAGTTCCATGGATGAGAACACTGGTCTGAATTTCCCTTCCGAAACGAAGTTAAACCCCAGGATCTGTGTCTTCCTACAAGCAAGATTCATTTCTGGTAAACCAAGTGAATTTTGGGCTTAAATGATTTTCCATAGTTCAGAAACCCATCGCGATTCTCACTATTAACTAAGGAGCATTTATGTAAGAGGAGCTATGGATTGTATCAGTTTTATAAGCAGAGTTGAACTCCATATGGTCCGTATGAGTAGGAAACACAGTTCTTTTTTTAGGACTTGCTGATGGTTCTTGCTGTATTTGAGAGCCTGCAAAGAAGAGCATGCTTCTTGCGTTAATACAGAGTGAGTTCCATGGAAGACAACACTGGTCTGAATTTCCATTCAGAAACGGAGTGAAACCCCAGGATCTGTGTCTTCCTACAAGCAAGTGTTCATTTCTGGTAAACCAAGTGATTTTGGGCTCAAATGATTTTACACAGTTCAAGAATCAACGCTATTCTCACATTAACTAAAGAGCATTTATGTAAGTGGAGCTGTGGTTTGCATCAGTTTCATTATCAGAGTTGAACTACATATGGTCGGTATGAGTGGGAAAGACAGTTCTTTTTTTTAGGGCATGCTCATGGAACTTGCTCTATTGGAGACACTGGAAAGAAGAGCTTGCTTCATGCATTAAAATAGAGTATGTTTCATGGATGAGAACACTGGTTGGAATTTCCCTTCAGAAACGGAGTTAAACACAAGGATCTGTGTCTTCCTACAAGCAAGAGTTCGTTTCTGGTAAACCAAGGGAATTTTGGGCACAAATGATTTCACACAGTAAAAGAACCCAACGCGATTCTCACTATTAACTAAAGAGCATTTATGTAAGTGGAGCTGTGGTTTGTATCAGTTTCATAAGCAGAGTTGAACTACATATGGTCCGTATGAGTAGGAAACCTAGTTATTTTTTTTTAGGGCATGTTCATGGAACTTGCTGTATTGGCGACACTGGAAAGAAGAGCTTGCTTCTTGCGCTAAAACAGAGTGGGTTTCATGGATGAGAACTCTGGTCTATATTTCCCTTCAGAAACGGAGTTAAACGCCAGGATCTGTTTCTTCCTACAAGCTAGCATTCATTTCTGGTCAACCAAGTGAATTTTGGATTCCAATGATTTTACACAGTTCCGGAACCCAACGCGATTCTCACTATTAACTAAAGAGCATTTATGTAAGTGGAGCTGTGGTTTGTATCAGTTTAGTAAGCAGAGTTGAACTACATATGGTCCCTTTGAGTAGAAAACACAATTATTTATTTCTGGGCATGCTCATGGTTCATGCTGTATAGAGACCCTGGAATGAAGAGCGTGCATGCTTCTTGCATTAAAACAGAGTGTGTTTAATTGATGAGAACACTGGTCTGAATTTCCCTTCAGAAGCGGACTTAAACCCAAGGATCCGTGTCTTCCTACAAGGAACAGTTCATTTCTGGTAAAGAAACAGAATTTTGGGCTTAAATGATTTTACACAGTTCAGAATTCCATCGCGATTCTCACTATTAACGAAAGAGCATTTATGTAAGAGGAGCTGTGGTTTGTATCAGTTTCATAAGCAGAGTTGAACTACATATGGTCCGTATGAGTACGAAACACAGTTCTTTTTTTTCAGGCCTTGCTCATGGTTATTGCTGTACTGGAAATGCTGGAAAGAAGAGCATGGTTCTTGAGTTAAAACAGAGTGAGTCCAATGGAAGAGAACACTGGTGTGAATTTCCTTTCAGAAACGGAGTTAAATCCCAGGATCTGTGTCTTCCTACAAGCAAGAGTTCATTTCTAGTAAACCAAGGGAATTTTGGGCTCAAATATTTTACACAGTTCACGAACCCAACGTGATTCTTACTATTAACTAAAGAGCATTTCTGTAAGTGGAGCTGTGGTTTGTATCAGTTTCATAAGCAGAGTTGAACTACATATGGTCCGTATGAGTAGGAAACACAGTTCTTTTTTTCAGGGCATGCTCATGGTTATTGCTGTACTGGAGATGCTGGAAAGAAGAGCATGGTTCTTGCGTTAAAACAGAGTGAGTTCCATGGAAGAGAACACGGGTCTGAATTTCCCTTCATAAACGGAGTTAAACCCCAGGATCTGTGTCTTCCTACAAGCAAGAGTTCATTTATGGTCAACCAAGTGAATTTTGGGCTCAAATGATTTTACACAGTTCATGAACCCAACGCGATTCTCAGTATTAACTAAAGATCATTTATGTAAGTGGAGCTGTAGGTTTGTATCAGTTTCATAAGCAGAGTTGAACTACGTAGGGTCCATATGATTAGGAAAATCAGTTCTTTTTTTCTGGGCATGCTCATGGTTCTTGCTGTATTAGAGACGCTGGAAAAAGAGCGTGCGTACTTATTGCGTTAAAACAGAGTGAGTTCCATGGAAGAGAACACGGGTCTGAATTTCCCTTCATAAACGGAGTTAAACCCCAGGATCTGTGTCTACCTACAAGCAAGAGTTCATTTCTGGCTTACCAAGTAAATTTTCGGCTCAAATGATTTGACACAGTTCAAGAACCCAACGCGATTTTCACTAATAACTAAGGAGCATTTATGTAAGTGGAGCTGTGGTTTGTATCAGTTTCATAAGCAGAGTTGAACTAAATATGGTCCGTATGAGTAGGAAACATAGTTCTTTTTTTCAGGGCATGCTCATGGAACTTGCTGTATTGGAGAGGCTGGAAAGAAGAGCTTGCATCTTGCGTTAAAACAGAGTGTGTTTAATCGATGAGAACACTGGTCTGAATTTCCGTTCAGAAGCGGACTTAAACCCAAGGATCCATGTCTTCCTACAAGGAACAGTTCATTTCTGGTAAAGAAACAGAATTTTGGGCTTAAATGATTTTACACAGTTCAGAATTCCATCGCGATTCTCACTATTAACGAAAGAGCATTTATGTAAGAGGAGCTGTGGTTTGTATCAGTTTCATAAGCATAGTTGAACCACATATGGTCCGTATGAGTAGGAAACACAGTTCTTTTTTCAGCCCTTCCCCATGGCTCTTTCTGTATTGGAAATACTGGAAATTAGAGCATGGATCTTGCGTTAAACCAGAGTGAGTTCCAAGGATGAGAACACTGGTCTGAATTTCCCTTCAGAAATGGAGTTAAACGCCAGGATCTGAGTCTTCCTACAAGCAATAGATCATTTCTGGTAAACCAAGGGAATTTTGGGCTCAAATGATTTTACACTGTTCAAGAACCCAACGCGATTCTAACTGTTGACTAAAGAGCATTTATGTAAGCGGACCTGTGGTTTGTATCAGTTTCAGAAGCAGATTTGAACTATTTATGGTCCGTATGAGTAGGAAACACAGTTCTTTTTTTCAGGGCATGCTCATGGAACCTGCTGTATTGGAGACGCTGGAAAGAAGAGCTTTCTTCTTGCATTAAAACAGAGTGTGTTTCATGGAAGAGAACACTGCTCTGAATTTCCCTTCAGAAACGGAGTTAAACCCAAGGATCTGTGTCTTCCTACAAGCAAGAGGTCATTTCTGGTAAACAAGGAGAATTTTGGACTTAAATGATTTTACACAGTTCAGAAACCAATTGCAATTCTCACCATTAACTGAAGAGCATTTAAGTAGGTGGAGCTGTGGATTGTTTCAGTTTCATAAGCAGAGTTGAAATACATATTGTCCATATGTGTAGGAAACACAGTTCTTATATTCTTGCCTTTCTCATGGTTCTTGCTGTATTAGAGACCCTTGAAGAAGAGCGTGCATGCTTCTTGCGTTAAAACAGAGTGTGTTCCATGGAAGAGAACACTGGTCTGAATTTTCCTTCAGAAAGGGAGAAAAACCACAGGATATGTTTCTTCCTACAATCAAGAGTTCATTTCTGGTAATCCAAGTGAATTTTGGGCTCAAATGATTTTACACAGTTCACGAAACCTACGCGATTCTCACTATTAACTAAAGAGCATTTTTCTAAGTGGAGCTGTGGTTTGTATCAGTTTCATAAGCAGAGTTGATCTACATATGGTCTGTATGATTAGGAAACACGGTTCTTCTTTTTAGGGCATGCTCATGGAACTTGCTGTATTGGAGAAGTTGGAAAGATGAGCTTGCTTCTTGCCTTAAAACAGAGTTTGTTTCATGGTTGAGAACACAGGTCTGAATTTTCCTTCATAAACGGTGTTACATTGCAGGATCTCTGTCTTCCTACAAGCAGGAGTTCATTTCTAGTAAACCAAGTGAATTTTGGGCTAAAATGATTTTACACAATACACCAACAAAACACGATTCTCACTATTAACTAAAGAGCCTTTATGTATGTGGAGCTGTGGTTTGTATCAGTTTCATAAGCAGAGTTGATGTACATATGGTCCATATGAGTAGGAAAAACAGTTCTTTTTTTCTGGGCATGCTCATCGTTCTTGCTGTATTTGAGACGCTGGAAAGCAGAGCTTGCTCCTTGCGTGAAAACAGAGTGTGTTTCATGGATGAGACCACTGGTCTGAATTTCCCTTCAAAAATGGAGTTACACCACAGGATCTGTGTCTTCCTAAAAGCAAGAGTTCATTTCTGGTAAACAATGTGAGTTTTGGGCTCAAATGATTTTACACAGTTCAGAAACCCATCCCGATTCTCACTATTAACTAAAGAGCATTTATTTAAGAGGAGCTGTGGTTTGTATAAGTTTCATAACCAGAGTTGAAATACATATGGTTAGTATGAGTAGGAAACACAGTTCTTTTTTTCAGGTCATGCTCATGGTTCTTGCTGTATTGTAGAAGGTGGAAAGAAGAGCTTGCTTCTTGCATTAAAACAGAATGTGTTTCATGGATGAGAACACTGGTCTGAATTTCCCTTCCGAAATGGAGTTAAACCCCAGGATCTGTGTCTTCCTACATACAAGAGTTCATTTCTGGTAAACGCTGTGAATTTTGGGCTAAAACGATTTTACACTGTTCAAGAACCCAAAGCGATTCTCACTATCAACTAAAGAGCATTTATGTAAGAGTAGCTGTGGTTTGTATCAGTTTCAAAAACAGAGTTGAACTGCATATGGTGCGAATGAGTAGGAAACACAGTTCTTTATTTCTGGGCATTCTCATGGTTCTTGATGTATACGACATGCTGGAAAGAAGAGCTTGCTTCTTGATTTAAAACAGCATGCGTTTCATCGATGAGAACACAGGTCTGAATTTTCCTTTAGAAACGCAGTTAAATCCCAGGATCTGTGTCTGCCTTCAAGCAAGAGTTCATTTCTGGTAAACCCTGTGAATTTCGGGCTCAAATTATTTTACACAGTTCAAGAACCCATGTAGATTTTCACTATTAACTAAAGAGCATTCATGTAAGAGGAGCTGTGGATTGTATCAGTTTCATAAGCAGATTTGAACTGCATATGTATGAGTAGGAAACACAGTTCTTTATTTCTGGACATGCTCATGGTTCTTGATGTATTAGAGACGCTCGAAAGAAGAGCTTGCTTATTACGTTACAACAGAGTGTGTTTCATGGATGAGAACACTGCTCTAAATTTCCCTTCCGAAAAGGAGTTAAACCCCAGGATCTGTGTATTCCTACAAGCAAGAGTTCATTTCTGGTAAACCAAGAGAATTTTGGCCTCAAATGATTTAACACAGTTCACGAACCCAACGCGATTCTCACAATTATCTAAAGAGCATTTATGTAAGTGGAGCTGTGGTTTGTATCAGTTTCATAAGCAGAGTTGAACTACGTATGGTCCGTATGAGTAGGAAACACAGTTCTTTTTTTCTGGGCATGCTCAAGGTTCTTGCTCTATTAGAGATGCTTGAAAGAAGAGCTTGCTTCTTGCGTTAAAAGAGAGTTTGTTTCATGGATGAGTACACTGCTCTGAATTTCCCTTCAGAAACGGAGTTAAACCACAGGATCTGTGTCTTCCTACAAGCAAGAGTTCATTTCTGCTAAACCAAGGGAATTTCAGGCTCAAATGATTTTACACAGTTCACGAAACCTACGCGATTCTCACTATTAACTAAAGAGCATTTTTCTAAGTGGAGCTGTGGTTTGTATCAGTTTCATAAGCAGAGTTGATCTACATATGGTCTGTATGATTAGGAAACACGGTTCTTCTTTTTAGGGCATGCTCATGGAACTTGCTGTATTGGAGAAGTTGGAAAGATGAGCTTGCTTCTTGCCTTAAAACAGAGTTTGTTTCATGGATGAGAACACAGGTCTGAATTTTCCTTCATAAACGGTGTTACATTGCAGGATCTCTGTCTTCCTACAAGCAGGAGTTCATTTCTAGTAAACCAAGTGAATTTTGGGCTAAAATGATTTTACACAATACACCAACAAAACACGATTCTCACTATTAACTAAAGAGCCTTTATGTATGTGGAGCTGTGGTTTGTATCAGTTTCATAAGCAGAGTTGATGTACATATGGTCCATATGAGTAGGAAAAACAGTTCTTTTTTTCTGGGCATGCTCATCGTTCTTGCTGTATTTGAGACGCTGGAAAGCAGAGCTTGCTCCTTGCGTGAAAACAGAGTGTGTTTCATGGATGAGACCACTGGTCTGAATTTCCCTTCAAAAATGGAGTTACACCACAGGATCTGTGTCTTCCTAAAAGCAAGAGTTCATTTCTGGTAAACAATGTGAGTTTTGGGCTCAAATGATTTTACACAGTTCAGAAACCCATCCCGATTCTCACTATTAACTAAAGAGCATTTATTTAAGAGGAGCTGTGGTTTGTATAAGTTTCATAACCAGAGTTGAAATACATATGGTTAGTATGAGTAGGAAACACAGTTCTTTTTTTCAGGTCATGCTCATGGTTCTTGCTGTATTGTAGAAGGTGGAAAGAAGAGCTTGCTTCTTGCATTAAAACAGAATGTGTTTCATGGATGAGAACACTGGTCTGAATTTCCCTTCCGAAATGGAGTTAAACCCCAGGATCTGTGTCTTCCTACATACAAGAGTTCATTTCTGGTAAACGCTGTGAATTTTGGGCTAAAACGATTTTACACTGTTCAAGAACCCAAAGCGATTCTCACTATCAACTAAAGAGCATTTATGTAAGAGTAGCTGTGGTTTGTATCAGTTTCAAAAACAGAGTTGAACTGCATATGGTGCGAATGAGTAGGAAACACAGTTCTTTATTTCTGGGCATTCTCATGGTTCTTGATGTATACGACATGCTGGAAAGAAGAGCTTGCTTCTTGATTTAAAACAGCATGCGTTTCATCGATGAGAACACAGGTCTGAATTTTCCTTTAGAAACGCAGTTAAATCCCAGGATCTGTGTCTGCCTTCAAGCAAGAGTTCATTTCTGTTAACCCGGTGAATTTTGGGCTCAAATTATTTTACACAGTTCAAGAACCCATCAAGATTATCACGATTAACTAAAGAGCAATCATGTAAGACGAGGTGTGGATTGTATCAGTTTCATAAGCAGAGTTGAACTACATATGGTACGTATGAGTAGGAAACACAGTTCTTTTTTTCAGGGCATGCTCATGGTTCCTGCTGTATAGTAGACGGTGGAAAGAAGAGCTTGCATCTTGAGATAAAACAGATTGTGTTTAATGGATGAGAACACTGGTCTGAATTTTCCTTCAGAAAGGAGTTAACCCCCAGGATCTGTGTCTTCCTACACGCAAGAGTTCATTTCTGGTGAACCCAGTGAATTTTGGGCTCAAATGATTTTACACAGTTCACGAACTCAACGGGTTTCTCACTATAAACTAAAGAGCATTTACTTAAGAGGAGCTGTGGTTTGTATCAGTTTTAAAAGCAGAGTTGAACTGCATATGGTACGAATGAGTAAGATACACAGTTCTATTTTTCTGGGCATTCTTATGGTTCTTGATGTATTGTAGACGCTCGAAAGAAGAGCTTGCTTCTTGTGTTAAAACAGAATGTGTTTCAAGGATGAGAACACTGGTCTGAATTTCCATCAGAAGCGGAGTTAAACCCAAGGATCTGTGTCTTCCTACAAGCAGGAGTTCTTTTCTGGTAAACCAAGTGAATTTTGGGATCAAATGATTTTACACAGTTCAAGAACCCAACGCGATTCTCACTATTAACTAAAGAGCATTTATGTAAGAGGAGCTGTGGTTTGTATCAGTTTCATAAGCAGAGTTGCACTACATATGGTCCCTATGAGTAGGAAAAACAGTTCATTTTTTCTGGGCATGCTCATATTTCTTGCTGTATTGGAGACGCTTGAAAGAAGACCTTGCTTCTTCCGTGAATATAGAGTGTGTTTCATGGATGAGAACACTGGTCTGAATTTCCCTCCAGAAACGGGGTTAAACCACATGATCTCTGTCTTCCTCCTAGCAAGAGGTCATTTCTGGTAAACAAGTGAATTTTGGGATCAAATGATTTTACACATTTCACAAACCCATCGCGTTCTCACGATTAACTAAGAGCATTTATGTAAGAGGAGCTGTGGTTTGTATCAGTTTCATAAGCAGAGTTGAACTGCATATGGTCTGTAGGAGTAGGATACACATTTCTTTTTTTCTGGGTATGCTCATGGTTCTTGCTGTATTGGATACACTGGAAAGAAGAGCTTGTTTCTTGTGTTAAAACAGCATGGGCTTCATCGATGAGAACACAGGTGTGAATTTCTCTTTAGATATGGAGTTAACCCCAGGATCTGTGTCTTCCTACATACAAGAGTTCATTTTTGGTAAACCCTGTGAATTTTGCGCTCAAATGATTTTACACCGTTCAAGAACCCAAAGTTATTCTCACTGTCAACTAAGAGGATTTATGTAAGAGTAGCTGTGGTTTGTATCAGTTTCAAAAACAGAGTTAAACTGCATATGGTCCGAATGAGTAGGAAACACAGTTCTTTTTTTGTGGGCATTCTCATGGTTCTTGATGTATACGACATGCTGGAAAGAAGAGCTTGCTTCTTGATTTAAAACAGCATGCGTTTCATCGATGAGAACACAGGTCTGAATTTCCCTTTAGAAACACAGTTAAACCCCAGCATCTGTGTCTGCCTTCAAGCAAGAGTTCATTTCTGTTAACCCGGTGAATTTTGGGCTCAAATTATTTTACACAGTTCAAGAACCCATCAAGATTATCATTATTAACTAAAGAGCAATCATGTAAGACGATGTGTTGATTGTATCAGTTTCATAAGCAGAGTTGAACTACATATGGTACGTATGAGTAGGAAACACAGTTCTTTTTTTCAGGGCATGCTCATGGTTCCTGCTGTATAGTAGACGGTGGAAAGAAGAGCTTGCATCTTGAGATAAAACAGATTGTGTTTCATGGATGAGAACACTGGTCTGAATTTTCCTTCAGAAAGGAGTTAACCCCCAGGATCTGTGTCTTCCTACACGCAAGAGTTCATTTCTGGTGAACCCAGTGAATTTTGGGCTCAAATGATTTTACACACTTCACGAACTCAACGGGTTTCTCCCTATAAACTAAAGAGCATTTACTTAAGAGGAGCTGTGGTTTGTATCAGTTTTAAAAGCAGAGTTGAACTGCATATGGTACGAATGAGTAAGATACACAGTTCTATTTTTCTGGGCCTTCTCGTGGTTCTTGATGTATAAGACATGCTGGAAAGAACAGCGTGCTTCTTGATTTAAAACAGCATGTGTTTCATCGATGAGAACACAGGTCTGAATGGCCCTTTAGATACGCAGTTAAACCCCAGGATCTGTGTCTGCCTTCAAGGAAGAGTTCATTTCTGGTAAACCCTGTGAATTTCGGGCTCAAATTATTTTACACAGTTCAAGAACCCATGTAGATTTTCACTATTAACTAAAGAGCATTCATGTAAGAGGAGCTGTGGATTGTATCAGTTTCATAAGCAGATTTGAACTGCATATGTATGAGTAGGAAACACAGTTCTTTTTTTCTGGACATGCTCATGGTTCTTGATGTATTAGAGACGCTCGAAAGAAGAGCTTGCTTATTACGTTACAACAGAGTGTGTTTCATGGATGAGAACACTGGTCTGAATTTCCCTTCCGAAAAGGAGTTAAACCCCAGGATCTGTGTATTCCTACAAGCAAGAGTTCATTTCTGGTAAACCAAGAGAATTTTGGCCTCAAATGATTTAACACAGTTCACGAACCCAACACGATTCTCACAATTATCTAAAGAGCATTTATGTAAGTGGAGCTGTGGTTTGTATCAGTTTCATAAGCAGAGTTGAACTACGTATGGTCCGTATGAGTAGGAAACACAGTTCTTTTTTTCTGGGCATGCTCAAGGTTCTTGCTCTATTAGAGATGCTTGAAAGAAGAGCTTGCTTCTTGGGTTAAAAGAGAGTGTGTTTCATGGATGAGTACACTGCTCTGAATTTCCCTTCAGAAACGGAGTTAAACCACAGGATCTGTGTCTTCATACAAGCAAGAGTTCATTTCTGCTAAACCAAGGGAATTTCAGGCTCAAATGATTTTACACAGTTCACGAACCCAATGCGATTCTCACTAATAACTAAAGAGCATTTATGTAAGTGGATCTGTGATTTGTATCAGTCTCATAAGCAGAGTTGAACTGGGTATGGTCTGTAGGCATAGGAAACACAGTTCTTTTCTAATGGGCATTCTCATGGTTCTTGCTGTTTTCGACATGATGGAAAGAAGAGCTTGCTTCTTGATTTAAAACAGCATGTGTTTCATCGATGAGAACACAGGTCAGAATTTCCCTTCAGAAACACAGTTAAACCACACAATCTGTGTCTGCCTTCAAGCAAGAGTTCATTTCTGGTAAATCCTGTGAATTTTGGGCTCAAATGATTTTACACAGTTCAAGAACCAATCGAGATTATCACTATTAACTAAAGAGCATTCATGTAAGAGGAGCTGTTTATTGTATCAGTTTCATAAGCAGGGTTGAACTACATATGGTCCGTATGAGTACGAAACACAGTTCTTTTTTTCAGGGCATGCTCATGGTTCTTGATGTATTGTAGACAGTGGAAAGAAGAGCTTGCTTCTTGTGTTAAAACAGAATGTGTTTCAAGGATGAGAACACTGGTCTGAATTTCCCTCAGAAGTGGAGTTAAACCCCAGGATCTGTGTCTTCCTACAAGAAGGAGTTCTTTTCTGGTAAACCAAGTGAATTTTGGGATCAAATGATTTTACACAGTTCAAGAACCCAACGCGATTCTCACTATTAACTAAAGAGCATTTATGTAAGAGGAGCTGTGGTTTGTATCAGTTTCATAAGCAGAGTTGAACTACATATGGTCCCTATGAGTAGGAAAAACAGTTCATTTTTTCTGGGCATTCTCATATTTCTTGCTGTATTGGAGACGCTTGAAAGAAGAGCTTGCTTCTTCCGTGAATATAGAGTGTGTTTCATGGATGAGAACACTGGTCTGAATTTCCCTTCAGAAACGGGGTTAAACCACAGGATCTCTGTCTTCCTCCTAGCAAGAGGTCATTTCTGGTAAACAAGTGAATTTTGGGATCAAATGATTTTACACATTTCACAAACCCATAGCGATTATATCGATTAACTAAGAGCATTTATGTAAGAGGAGCTGTGGTTTGTATCAGTTTCATAAGCAGAGTTGAACTGCATATGGTCTGTAGGAGTAGGATACACATTTCTTTTTTTTCTGGGTATGCTCATGGTTCTTGCTGTATTGGATACGCTGGAAAGAAGAGCTTGTTTCTTGTGTTAAAACAGCATGTGTTTCATCGATGAGAACACAAGTCTGAATTTCTCCTTAGATATGGAGTTAACCCCAGGATCTGTGTCTTCCTACATACAAGAGTTCATTTCTGGTAAACCCTGTGAATTTTGCGCTCAAATGATTTTACACTGTTCAAGAACCCAAAGCGATTCTCACTGTCAACTAAGAGGATTTATGTAAGATTAGCTGTGGTTTGTATCAGTTTCAAAAACAGAGTTAAACTGCATATGGTCCGAATGAGTAGGAAACACAGTTCTTTTTTTCTGGACATTCTCATGGTTCTTGATGTATACGACATGCTGCAAAGAAGAGCTTGCTTCTTGATTTAAAACAGCATGCATTTCATCGATAAGAACACAGGTCAGAATTGCCCTTTAGAAACGTAGTTACACCCCAGCATCTGTGTCTGCCTTCAAGCAAGAGTTCATTTCTGGTAAACCCGGTGAATTTTGGGGTCAAATTATTTTACACAGTTCAAGAACCCATCGAGATTATCAATATTAACAAAAGAGCATTCAGGTAAGAGGAGCTGTGGTTTGTATCAGTTTCATAACCAGAGTTGAACTACATATAGTCTGTATGATTATGAAACATAGTTATTTTTTTCTGGGCATGCTCATGGTTCTTGCTATATTGGAGTCTCTAGACGAAGAGGATGCTTCTTGCCTTAAAGCCGAGTGTGTTTCAGGGATGAGAACTCTGGTCTGAATTTCTCTTCAGAAATGGAGTTAAACCAAAGGATCTGTGTCTTCCTACAAGCAAGAGTACATTTCTGGTGAACCCAGTGAATTTTGGGCTCAAATGATTTTACACAGTTCACGAACTCAACGGGTTTCTCACTATAAACTAAAGAGCATTTATGTAAGAGGAGCTGTGGTTTGTATCAGTTGCAAAACCAGAGTTGAACTGCATATGGTCCAAATGAGTAGGATACACGATTTTATTTTTCTGGGCATGCTCATGGTTCTTGCTGTATTGGAGACGCTGAAAGAAGTGCTTGTTTCTTGTGGTAATACAGTATGTATTTCATCGATGAGAACACAGGTTTGAATTTCTCTTTTGATATGGAGTTAAACCACAGGATCTGTGTCTTCCCACAAACAAGAGTTCATTTCTGGTAAACCCTATGAATTTTGGGCTCAAATGATTTTACACTGTTCAAGAAGCAAATGCGATTCTCACTATCAACTAAAGAGCATTTATGTCAGAGTAGCTGTGGTTTGTATCAGTTTCATAAGCAGTGTTGTACTGCATATGTATGAGTAGGAAACACAGTTCTTTTTTGGGGGGGCATGCTCATATTTCTTGCTGTTTGGAGACGCTTGAAAGAAGAGCTTGGTTCTTCCGTGAATATAGAGTGTGTTTCATGGATGAGAACACTGGTCTGAATTTCCCTTCAGAATGGGTTAAACCACAGGATCTGTGTGTTCCTACCAGCAAGAGGTCATTTCTGGTAAACAAGTGAATTTTGGGATCAAATGATTTTACACATTTCACAAACCCATCGCTATTCTCATGATTAACTAAGAGCATTTATGTAAGAGGAGCTGTGTTTTGTATCAGTTTCATGAGCAGAGTTGAACTGCATATGGTCTGTAGGCGTAGGAAACACAGTTCTTTTCTTATGGGCATTCTCATGGTTCTTGATGTATTCGACATGCTGGAAAGAAGAGCTTTCTTCTTAATTTAAAACAGCATGTGTTTCATCGATGAAAACACAGATCTAAATTTCCCTTTAGAAATACAGTTAAATCCCAGGATCTGTGTCTGCCGTCAAGCAAGAGTTCTTTTCTGTTAAGCAAGTGAATTTTGGGCTCAAATTATTTTACACAGTTCAAGAACCCATCGAGATTATCAATAATAACAAAAGAGCATTCATGTAAGAGGAGCTTTGGTTTGTATCAGTTTCATAACCAGAGTTGAACTACATATAGTCTCTATGATTATGAAACATAGTTCTTTTTTTCTGGGCATGCTCATATTTCTTGCTGTATTGTAGAGGCTTGAAAGAAGAGCTTGCTTCTTGCCTTAAAACAGAGTGTGTTTCATGGATGAGAACATTGGTCTGAATTTCCCCTTAGATATGGAGTTAAACCCCAGGATCTGTGTCTTACTACAAGCAAGAGTTCATTTCTGGTAAACAAGTTAATTTTGAGATCAAATGATTTTACACATTTCACAAACACATCGCGATTCTTACTATTACCTAAAGAGCATTTATGTAAGAGTAGTTGTGGTTTGTATCAGTTTCATAAGCAGAGTTGAACTGCATATAGTCTGTATGAGTAGGAAACACAGTTCTTTTTTTCAGGGCATGCTCATGGTTCTTGCTGTATTGTAAAGCCAGGAAAGAAGAGCTTCCTTCTTGCGTTAAAACAGATTATGTTTCATGGATGAGAACATTCTTCTGAATTTCCTTTCAGAAAAGGAGTTAAACCCCAGGATCTGTGTCTTCTACAAGCAAGAGTTCATTTCTGGTCAACCAAGTGAATTATGGGCTCAAATGATTTTACACCAATTAAGCAACCAACAAGATACTCACTATTAACTAAAGAGTATTTATGTAAGTGGAGCTGTGGTTTGTATCAGTTTCATAAGCATAGGTGAACTACATATGTTCCGTATGAGTAGGAAACAGAGTTCTTTTTTCAGGCTTTGCTCATGGTTCTTGCTGTATGGGAGAGGCTGGAAAGAAGAGCATGCTTCTTGAGTTAAAAAAGAGTGAGTTCCATGGATGAGAACACTGGTCTGAATTTCCCTTCAGTAATGGTGTTAAACCACAGGATCTGTGTCTTTCTACAAGCAAGAGTTCATTTCTGGTAAACCAAGTGAATTTTGGGCTCAAATGATTTTACACAGTTCACTAACCCATGGCGATTCTCACGATTAACTAAAGAGCATTTATGTAAGTGGAGCTGTCGTTTGTATCAGTTTCATAAGCAGAGATGAACTACATATGGTCCATATAAGTAGGAAACACAGTTCGTTTTTTTAGGGCATGCTCATGGACCTTGCTGTATTGGAGACACTCGAAAGAAGAGCTTGCTTCTTGCGTGAAAACAGAGTGGGTTTCATGGATGAGAATACTGGTCTGAATTTCCCTGCAGAAACGGAGTTAAACCCAAGGATCTGTGTCTTCCTACAAGCAGGAGTTCATTTCTGGTAAACCAAGTGAATTTTGGGCTCAAATGATTTTGCACAGTTCACGAACCCAACTCGATTCTCACGATTAAATAAAGAGTATTTATGTAAGTGGAGCTGTGGTTTGTATCAATTTCATAAGCAGAGTTGAACTACATATGGTCCCTATGAGTAGGAAACACAGTTCTTTTTTTTTAGGGCATGCTCATGGAACTTGCTGTATTGGAGACACTGGAAAGAAGAGCTTGCTCTTTGCGTTAAAACAGAGTGTGTTTCGGCGATCAGAACACTCATCTGAATTTCCTTTCAGAAACAGAGTTAAACCCCAGGATCTATGTCTTCATACAAGCAAGAGTTCTTTTCTGGTAAACAAAGAGAATTTTTGGCTTAAATGATTTTACACAGTTCAGAAACCCATCGCAATTCTCACTATTAACTAAAGAGCATTTATGTAATAGGAGCTATGGATTGTATCAGTTTCATAAACAGAGTTGAACTACATATTGTCCGTATGAGTGGGAAAAACAGTTCTTTTTTTCAGGCCTTGCTCCTGGTTCTTGCTGTATTGGAGAGGCTGGAAAGAAGAGCATGCATCTTGCATTAAAACAGAGTAAGTTCCATGGAAGAGAACACTGGTCTGAATTTCCCTTCAGATACGGACTTACCACAGGATCTGTGTCTGTCTACAAGCCAGAGTTCATTTCTGGTCAACCAAGTGAATTTTGGTCTCAAATGACTTTACACAGTTCAGGAACCCATCGCGATTCTCACTATTAACTAAAGAGCATTTATGTAAGAGGAGCTATGGATTGTATCAGTTTCATGAGCAGAGGTGAACTACATATGGTCCATATGAGTAGGAAACACAGTTCTTTCTTTCAGGCCTTGCTCATGGTTCTTGCTATATTGGAGATGCAGGAAAGAAGAGCATGCTTCTTGAGTTAAAACAGAGTTAGTTCCATGGATGGGAACACTGGTCTGAATTTGCCTCAGAAATGGAGTTAGACCACAGGATCTGTGTCTTCCTACAAGCACGTTGTCAATGCTGGTAAACAAAGAGAATTTTGGGCTTAAATGTTTTTACACAGTTCAGAAACCCATCACTATTATCACTATTAACTAAAGAGCATTTATGTAAGAGGAGCTGTGCTTCGTATCAGTTTCATAAGCAGAGTTGAACTACATATGGTCCGTATGAGCAAGAAACACAGTTCTTTTTTTTAGGGCATGCTCTTGGAACTTGCTGTATTGGAGACACTCGAAAGAAGAGCTTGCTTCTTGCGTGAAAACAGAGTGGGTTTCATGGAAGAGACATCTGGTCTGAATTTCCCTTCAGAAACGGAGTTAAACCCAAGGATCTGTGTCTTCCTAAAAGCAAGAGTTCATTTCTGGTAAACCAAGTGAATTTTGGGCTTAAATGATTTTACACAGTTCAGAATCCCATCGCTATTCTCACTATTAACTTAAGAGCATTTATGTAAGAGGAGCTGTGCTTTGTATCAGTTTCATAAGCAGAGCTGAACTACATATGGTCCGTATGAGTAGGAAACACAGTTCCGTTTTTTATGGCATGCTCATGGAACTTGCTGTATTGGAGACACTTGAAAGAAGAGCTTGCTTCTTGCGTGAAAACAGAGTGGGTTTCATGGAAGAGACATCTGGTCTGAATTTCCCTTCAGAAACGGAGTTAAACCCAAGGATCTGTGTCTTCCTGCAAGCAAGAGTTTATTTCTGGTAAACAAAGAGAATTTTGTGCTCAAATGATTTTACACCATTCAAGAATCCAACACGATACTCACTATTAACTATAGAGCATTTTTGTAAGTGGAGCTGTGGTTTGTATCAGTTTCATAAGCAGAGGTGAACTACGTTTGGTCTGTATGAGTAGGAAACACAGATCTTTTTTTCTGGACATGGTCATGGTTCTTGCTGTGTTCAAGATGCTGGACAGAAGAGCATGGTTCTTGTGTTAAAACAGAGTGAGTTCCATGGATGAGAACACTGGTCTGAATTTCCCATAAGAAACGGAGTTTAACCCAAGGATCTATGTCTTCCTACAAGCAAGAGTTCATTTCAGGTAAACAAAAAAATTTTGGGCTAAAATGATTTTATACAGTTCAGAAACCCATCGTGAATCTCACTATTAACTAAAGAGCATTTATGTAATAGGAGCTGTGGATTGTATCAGTTTCATAGGCAGTGTTGAACTACATATGGTCCGTATGAGTAGGAAACAGTTCTTTTTTTTAGGGCATGCTCATGGAACTTGCTGTATTGGAGACACTGGAAAGAAGAGCTTGCTCCCTGCGTTAAAACAGAGTGTGTTTTGGGGATCAGGACACTCATTTGAATTTCCTTTCAGAAACAGAGTTAAACCCCAGGATCGATGTCTTCATACAAGCAAGAGTTCTTTTCTGGTAAACAAAGAGAATTTTTGGCTTAAATGATTTTACACAGTTCAGAAACCCATCGCAATTCTCACAATTAACTAAAGAGCATTTATGTAAGAGGAGCTATTGATTGTATCAGTTTCATAAGCAGAGATGAACTACATATGGTCCGTATGAGTAGGAAACACAGTTCTTTTTTTAGGGCATGCTCATGGAAGTTGCTGTATTGGAGACACTCAAAAGAAGAGCTTGCTTCTTGCGTGAAAACAGAGTGGGTTTCATGGATGAGAATACTGGTCTGAAATTCCCTTCAGAAATGGAGTTAAACCAAAGGATCTGTGTCTTCCTAAAAGCAAGAGTTTATTTCTGGTAAACAAAGAGAATTTTGGCTTAAATGATTTTACTGAGTTCAGAAACCCATCTCGTTTCTCACTGTTAACTAAATAGCATTCATATAAGAGGAGCTGTGGATTGTATCAGTTTCATGAGCAGAGGTGAACTACATATGGTCCGTATGAGTAGGAAACACAGTAATTTCTTTCAGGACTTGCTCATGGTTCTTGCTGTATTGGAGATGCTGGAAAGAAGAGCATGCTTCTTGCGTTAAAACAGAGTTAGATCCGTGGATGAGAACACTGGTCTGAATTTCCCATCAGAAACGGAGTTAAACCACAGGATCGCTCTCTTCCTAAAAGTAAGAGTTCATTTTTGGTATACGAAGTGAATTTTGGGCTTAAATGATTTTACACAGCTCAGAAACCCATCGCAATTCTCACTATTAACTAAACAGAATTTATGTAATAGGAGCTGTGGATTGTATCAGTTTCATAAGCAGAGATGAACTACATATGGTCTGTATGAGTAGAAAACATAGTTCTTTTTTTCAAGCCTTGCTCATGGTTCTTGCTGTATTGGAGATGCTGGAAAGAAGAGCTTGCTTCTTGCGTTAAAACAGAGTTAGATCCATGGATGAGAACACTGGTCTGAATTTCCCATCAGAAACGGAGTTAAACCACAGGATCTCTCTCTTCCTAAAAGTAAGAGTTCATTTTTGGTATACGAAGTGAATTTTGGGCTTAAATGATTTTACACAGTTCAGAAACCCATCGCAATTCTCACTATTAACTAAAGAGAATTTATGTAATAGGAGCTGTGGATTGTATCAGTTTCATAAGCAGAGATGAACTACATATGGTCCGTATGAGTAGAAAACATAGTTCTTTTTTTCAAGCCTTGCTCATGGTTCTTGCTGTATTGGAGATGCTGGAAACAAGATCATGCTTCTTGCATTAAAACAGAGTTAGTTCCATGGATGAGAACACTGGTCTGAATTTCCCATAAGAAACGGAGTTAAACCCAAGGATCTGTGTCTTCCTACAAGCAAGAGTTCATTTCAGATAAACAAGAAAATTTTGGGCTTAAAGGATTTTATACAGTTCAGAAACCCATCGCGAATCTCACTATTAAATAAAGAGCATTTATGTAATAGGAGCTGTGGATTGTATCAGTTTCATAAGCAGAGATGAACTACATATGGTCCGTATGAGTAGGAAACACAGTTCTTTTTTTAGGGCACGCTCATGGAACTTGCTGTATTGGAGAAACTTGAAAGAAGGCCTTGCTTCTTCGTGAAAACAGAGTGGGTTTCATGGATGAGAATACTGGTCTGAATTTCGCTTCAGAAACGGAGTTAAACCCAAGGATCTGTGTCTTCCTAAAACCAAGAGTTGATTTCTGGTAAACAAAGAGAATTTTGGGCTTAAATGATTTTACACAGTTCAGAAACCCATCTCGTTTCTCACTATTAACTAAATAGCATTTATATAAGAGGAGCTGTGGATTGTATCAGTTTCATGAGCAGAGGTGAACTACATATGGTCCGTATGAGTAGGAAACACAGTACTTTCTTTCAGGACTTGCTCATGGTTCTTGCTGTATTGGAGATGCTGGAAAGAAGAGCATGCTTCTTGCGTTAAAACAGAGTTAGTTCCATGAATGAGAACACTGGTCTGAATTTCCCTTCAGAAACCGAGTTATACCCAAGGATCTGTGTCTTCCTACAAGCAAGAGATCATTTCAGGTAAACAAAAAAATTTTGCGCTTAAATGATTTTATACATATCAGAAACCCTCGCGAATCTCACTATTAAATAAAGAGCAATTATGTAATAGGAGCTGTGGATTGTATCAGTTTCATAAGCAGAGTTTAACTACATATGGTCCATATGAGTAGGAAACAAATTTGTATTTTTCAGGCCTTGCTCATGGTTCCTGCTGTACTGGAGATGCTGGAAAGAAGAGCTTAGTTCTTGCTTTAAAACCGAGTGAGTTTCATGGAAGAGAACACTGGTCTGAATTTCCCTTCAGAAACGGAGTAAACCCAATGATCTGTGTCTTCCTACAAGCACGAGGTCATTTCTGGTAACAAAGATAATTTTGGGCTCAAATGATTTTACACAGTTCACGAAACCAACGCGATTCTCACTATTAACTAAAGAGCATTTTTGTAAGAGGAGCTGTGGATTGTATCAGTTTCATAAGCAGAGTTGAACTACGTATGGTCCATATTAGTAGGAAACACAGTTCTTTTTTTCTGGGCATGCTCATGGTTCTTGCTGTATTAGATACCATGGAAATAAGAGCGTGCGTGCTTATTGTGTTAAAACAGAGTAAGTTCCATGGTTGAGAACATTGTTCTGAATTTCCCTTCAGAAACGGAGTTAAACCCAAGGATCTGTGTCTTCCTACAAGCAAGAGTATATTTCTGGTAAACAAAGGAATTTGGGCTTAAATGATTTTACACAGTTCAGAAACCTATCGCGATTCTCACTATAAACTAAAGAGCATTTATGTAAGAGGAGCTGTGGATTGTATCAGTTTCATAAGCAGAGTTGAACTACATATGGTCCGTATGAGTAGGAAACACAGTTCTTTTTTTTTAGGGCATGCTCATGGAACTTGCTGTATTGGAGACACTGGAAAGAAGAGCTTGATTCTTGCGTTAAAACAGAGTGTGTTTCATGGAAGAGAACAGTGGTCTGAATTTCCCTTCAGAAACGGAGTTAAACCCAAGGATCTGTATCTTCCTACAAGCAAGAGGTCATATCTGGTAAACAAGGAGAATTTTGGGCTTAAATGATTTTACACAGTTCAGAAACCCATCGCGATTCTCACTATTAACTAAAGAGCATTTAAGTAGGAGGAGCTGTGGATTGTATCAGTTTCATAAGCAGAGTTGAAATACATATTGTCCATATGAGTAGGAAACACAGTTCTTTTATACTTGCCTTGCCCATGGTTCTTGCTGTACTGGTGATGCTGGAAGGAAGAGCATGGTTCTTGCGGTAAAACAGAGTGAGTTCCATGGATGAGAACACTGGTTTGAATTTACCTTCAGAAACGGAGATAAACGCCAGCATCTGTGTCTTCCTACAAGCTAGCGTTCATTTTTGGTCAACCAAGTGAATTTTGCGCTCCAATTATTTTTCAAAGTTCACGAACCCAACGGGATTCTAACTATTAACTAAAGAGCATTTATTTAACTGGAGATGTGGTTTGTATCAGTTTCATAAGAGGAGTGGAGCTACATATGGTCCCTAAGAGTAGGAAACAAAACTCTTTTTTTGTGGGCATGTTCATGGTTCTTGCTGTATTAGAGACGCTTGAAAGAAGAGCATGCATGCTTCTTGCGTTAAAACAGAGTGTGTTCCATGGAAGAGAACACTGGTCTGAATTTCCCTTCAGAAAGGGAGTTAAACCACAGGTTATGTGTCTTCCTACAATCAAGAGTTCATTTCTGGTAAACCAAATGAATTTTGGGCTCAAATGATTTTACACAGTTTCCGAACCCAACGTGATTCTCACTATTAACTAAAGAGCACTTAGGTAAGAGGAACTGTAGGATTGTATCAGTTTAATGAGCAGATATGAACTACATATGGTCCGTATGAGTAGGAAACACAGTTCTTTTTTTCAGGCCTTGCTCATGGTTATTGCTGTACTAGGGATGCTGGAAAGAAGAGCATGGTTCTTGGGTTAAAACAGAGTGAGTTCCATGGATGAGAATACTGGTCTGAATTTCCGTTCAGAAACAAAGTTAAACCCCAGGATCTGTGTCTATCTACAAGCAAGAGTTCATTTCTGGTAAACAAAGGAATTTGGGCTTAAATGACTTTACACAGTTCAGAAACCCATCGCAATTCTCACTATTAACAAAAGAGCATTTATGTAAGAGGAGCTGGGGATTGTATCAGTTTCATAAGCAGAGTTGAACTACATATGGTCCGTATGAGTAGGAAACACAGTTCATTTTTTAGGGCATGCTCATGGAACTTGCTGTATTGGAGACACTGGAAAGAAGAGCTTGCTTCTTGCGTTAAAACAGAGTGTCTTCCATGGATGAGAACACTGGTCTGAATTTCCCTTCAGAAACGGAGTTAAACCAAAGGATCTGTATCTTCCTACAAGCAAGAGTTCATTTCTGGTAAACAAAGAGAATTTTGGGCTTAAATGATATTACACAGTTCAGAAATCCATCGCGATTCTCACTATTAACTAAAGAGCACTTAAGAGGAGCTGTGGATTGTATCAGTTTCATAAGCAGAGTTTAACTACATATGGTCCATATGAGTAGGAAACAAATTTGTATTTTTCAGGCCTTGCTCATGGTTCCTGCTGTACTGGAGATGCTGGAAAGAAGAGCTTAGTTCTTGCTTTAAAACCGAGTGAGTTTCATGGAAGAGAACACTGGTCTGAATTTCCCTTCAGAAACGGAGTAAACCCAATGATCTGTGTCTTCCTACAAGCACGAGGTCATTTCTGGTAACAAAGATAATTTTGGGCTCAAATGATTTTACACAGTTCACGAAACCAACGCGATTCTCACTATTAACTAAAGAGCATTTTTGTAAGAGGAGCTGTGGATTGTATCAGTTTCATAAGCAGAGTTGAACTACGTATGGTCCATATTAGTAGGAAACACAGTTCTTTTTTTCTGGGCATGCTCATGGTTCTTGCTGTATTAGACACCATGGAAATAAGAGCTTGCGTGCTTATTGCGTTAAAACAGAGTAAGTTCCATGGTTGAGAACATTGTTCTGAATTTCCCTTCAGAAACGGAGTTAAACCCAAGGATCTGTGTCTTCCTATAAGCAAGAGTATATTTCTGGTAAACAAAGGAATTTGGGCTTAAATGATTTTACACAGTTCAGAAACCCATCGCGATTCTCACTGTAAACTAAAGAGCATTTATGTAAGAGGAGCTGTGGATTGTATCAGTTTCATAAGCAGAGTTGAACTACATATGGTCCGTATGAGTAGGAAACACAGTTCTTTTTTTTTAGGGCATGCTCATGGAACTTGCTGTATTGGAGACACTGGAAAGAAGAGCTTGATTCTTGCGTTAAAACAGAGTGTGTTTCATGGATGAGAACACTGGTCTGAATTTCCCTTCAGAAACGGAGAAAACCAATGGATCTGTGTCTTCCTACAAGCAAGAGGTCATTTCTGCTAAACCATGAGAATTTTGGGCTTAAATGATTTTACACAGTTCAGAAACCCATCGCGATTCTCACTAAAGAGCATTTAAGTAGGAGGAGCTGTGGATTGTATCAGTTTCATAAGCAGAGTTGAAATACATATTGTCCATAAGAGTAGGAAACACAGTTCTTTTATTCTTGCCTTGCCCATGGTTCTTGCTGTACTGGTGATACTGGAAGGAAGAGCATGGTTCTTGCGGTAAAACAGAGTGAGTTCCATGGATGAGAACACTGGTTTGAATTTACCTTCAGAAACGGAGATAAACGCCAGCATCTGTGTCTTCCTACAAGCTAGCGTTCATTTTTGGTCAACCAAGTTAATTTTGCGCTCCAATTATTTTTCAAAGTTCACGAACCCAACGGGATTCTAACTATTAACTAAAGAACATTTATTTAACTGGAGATGTGGTTTGTATCAGTTTCATAAGAGGAGTGGAGCTACATATGGTCCCTAAGAGTAGGAAACAAAACTCTTTTTTTCTGGGCATGTTCATGGTTCTTGCTGTATTAGAGACGCTTGAAAGAAGAGCATGCGTGCTTCTTGCGTTAAAACAGAGTGTGTTCCATGGAAGAGAACACTGGTCTGAATTTCCCTTCAGAAACGGTGTTAAACCCAAGGATCTGTTTCTTCCTACAAGCAAGAGGTCATATCTGGTAAACAAGGAGAATTTTGGGCTTAAATGATTTTACACAGTTCAGAAATCCATCGCAATTCTCACTATTAACTAAAGAGCATTTAAGTAGGAGGAGCTGTGGATTGTATCAGTTTCATAAGCAGAGTTGAAATACATATTGTCCATATGAGTAGGAAACACAGTTCTTTTATTCTTGCCTTGCCCATGGTTCTTGCTGTACTGGTGATGCTGGAAGGAAGAGCATGGTTCTTGCGGTAAAACAGAGTGAGTTCCATGGATGAGAACACTGGTTTGAATTTACCTTCAGAAACGGAGATAAACGCCAGCATCTGTGTCTTCCTACAAGCTAGCGTTCATTTTTGGTCAACCAAGTGAATTTTGCGCTCCAATTATTTTTCAAAGTTCACGAACCCAACGGGATTCTAACTATTAACTAAAGAGCATTTATTTAACTGGAGATGTGGTTTGTATCAGTTTCATAAGAGGAGTGGAGCTACATATGGTCCCTAAGAGTAGGAAACAAAACTCTTTTTTTGTGGGCATGTTCATGGTTCTTGCTGTATTAGAGACGCTTGAAAGAAGAGCATGCATGCTTCTTGCGTTAAAACAGAGTGTGTTCCATGGAAGAGAACACTGGTCTGAATTTCCCTTCAGAAACGGAGTTAAACCCCAGGTTCTGTGTCTTCCTGGAAGCAAGAGTTCATTTCTGGTAAACAAAGAGAATTTTGGGCTCAAGTGGTTTTACAAAGTTCAGAAACCCATCGTGATTCTCACTATTAACTAAAGAGCACTTAGGTAAGAGGAACTGTAGGATTGTATCAGTTTAATGAGCAGATATGAACTACATATGGTCCGTATGAGTAGGAAACACAGTTCTTTTTTTCAGGCCTTGCTCATGGTTATTGCTGTACTAGGGATGCTGGAAAGAAGAGCATGGTTCTTGGGTTAAAACAGAGTGAGTTCCATGGATGAGAATACTGGTCTGAATTTCCGTTCAGAAACAAAGTTAAACCCCAGGATCTGTGTCTATCTACAAGCAAGAGTTCATTTCTGGTAAACAAAGGAATTTGGGCTTAAATGACTTTACACAGTTCAGAAACCCATCGCAATTCTCACTATTAACTAAAGAGCATTTATGTAAGAGGAGCTGGGGATTGTATCAGTTTCATAAGCAGAGTTGAACTACATATGGTCCGTATGAGTAGGAAACACAGTTCTTTTTTTTTAGGGCATGCTCATGGAACTTGCTGTATTGGAGACACTGGAAAGAAGAGCTTGCTTCTTGCGTTAAAACAGAGTGTGTTCCATGGATGAGAACACTGGTCTGAATTTCCCTTCAGAAACGGAGTTAAACCAAAGGATCTGTATCTTCCTACAAGCAAGAGATCATTTCTGGTAAACAAAGAGAATTTTGGGCTTAAATGATATTACACAGTTCAGAAATCCATCGCGATTCTCACTATTAACTAAAGAGCACTTAAGAGGAGCTGTGGATTGTATCAGTTTCATAAGCAGAGTTTAACTACATATGGTCCATATGAGTAGGAAACAAATTTGTATTTTTCAGGCCTTGCTCATGGTTCCTGCTGTACTGGAGATGCTGGAAAGAAGAGCTTAGTTCTTGCTTTAAAACCGAGTGAGTTTCATGGAAGAGAACACTGGTCTGAATTTCCCTTCAGAAACGGAGTAAACCCAATGATCTGTGTCTTCCTACAAGCACGAGGTCATTTCTGGTAACAAAGATAATTTTGGGCTCAAATGATTTTACACAGTTCACGAAACCAACGCGATTCTCACTATTAACTAAAGAGCATTTTTGTAAGAGGAGCTGTGGATTGTATCAGTTTCATAAGCAGAGTTGAACTACGTATGGTCCGTATTAGTAGGAAACACAGTTCTTTTTTTCTGGGCATGCTCATGGTTCTTGCTGTATTAGACACCATGGAAATAAGAGCTTGCGTGCTTATTGCGTTAAAACAGAGTAAGTTCCATGGTTGAGAACATTGTTCTGAATTTCCCTTCAGAAACGGAGTTAAACCCAAGGATCTGTGTCTTCCTATAAGCAAGAGTATATTTCTGGTAAACAAAGGAATTTGGGCTTAAATGATTTTACACAGTTCAGAAACCCATCGCGATTCTCACTGTAAACTAAAGAGCATTTATGTAAGAGGAGCTGTGGATTGTATCAGTTTCATAAGCAGAGTTGAACTACATATGGTCCGTATGAGTAGGAAACACAGTTCTTTTTTTTTAGGGCATGCTCATGGAACTTGCTGTATTGGAGACACTGGAAAGAAGAGCTTGCTTCTTGCGTTAAAACAGAGTGTGTTTCATGGATGAGAACACTGGTCTGAATTTCCCTTCAGAAACGGAGAAAACCAATGGATCTGTGTCTTCCTACAAGCAAGAGGTCATTTCTGCTAAACCATGAGAATTTTGGGCTTAAATGATTTTACACAGTTCAGAAACCCATCGCGATTCTCACTAAAGAGCATTTAAGTAGGAGGAGCTGTGGATTGTATCAGTTTCATAAGCAGAGTTGAAATACATATTGTCCATAAGAGTAGGAAACACAGTTCTTTTATTCTTGCCTTGCCCATGGTTCTTGCTGTACTGGTGATGCTGGAAGGAAGAGCATGGTTCTTGCGGTAAAACAGAGTGAGTTCCATGGATGAGAACACTGGTTTGAATTTACCTTCAGAAACGGAGATAAACGCCAGCATCTGTGTCTTCCTACAAGCTAGCGTTCATTTTTGGTCAACCAAGTTAATTTTGCGCTCCAATTATTTTTCAAAGTTCACGAACCCAACGGGATTCTAACTATTAACTAAAGAACATTTATTTAACTGGAGATGTGGTTTGTATCAGTTTCATAAGAGGAGTGGAGCTACATATGGTCCCTAAGAGTAGGAAACAAAACTCTTTTTTTCTGGGCATGTTCATGGTTCTTGCTGTATTAGAGACGCTTGAAAGAAGAGCATGCGTGCTTCTTGCGTTAAAACAGAGTGTGTTCCATGGAAGAGAACACTGGTCTGAATTTCCCTTCAGAAACGGTGTTAAACCCAAGGATCTGTTTCTTCCTACAAGCAAGAGGTCATATCTGGTAAACAAGGAGAATTTTGGGCTTAAATGATTTTACACAGTTCAGAAATCCATCGCAATTCTCACTATTAACTAAAGAGCATTTAAGTAGGAGGAGCTGTGGATTGTATCAGTTTCATAAGCAGAGTTGAAATACATATTGTCCATATGAGTAGGAAACACAGTTCTTTTATTCTTGCCTTGCCCATGGTTCTTGCTGTACTGGTGATGCTGGAAGGAAGAGCATGGTTCTTGCGGTAAAACAGAGTGAGTTCCATGGATGAGAACACTGGTTTGAATTTACCTTCAGAAACGGAGATAAACGCCAGCATCTGTGTCTTCCTACAAGCTAGCGTTCATTTTTGGTCAACCAAGTGAATTTTGCGCTCCAATTATTTTTCAAAGTTCACGAACCCAACGGGATTCTAACTATTAACTAAAGAGCATTTATTTAACTGGAGATGTGGTTTGTATCAGTTTCATAAGAGGAGTGGAGCTACATATGGTCCCTAAGAGTAGGAAACAAAACTCTTTTTTTGTGGGCATGTTCATGGTTCTTGCTGTATTAGAGACGCTTGAAAGAAGAGCATGCATGCTTCTTGCGTTAAAACAGAGTGTGTTCCATGGAAGAGAACACTGGTCTGAATTTCCCTTCAGAAAGGGAGTTAAACCCCAGGTTCTGTGTCTTCCTGGAAGCAAGAGTTCATTTCTGGTAAACAAAGAGAATTTTGGGCTCAAGTGGTTTTACAAAGTTCAGAAACCCATCGTGATTCTCACTATTAACTAAAGAGCACTTAGGTAAGAGGAACTGTAGGATTGTATCAGTTTAATGAGCAGATATGAACTACATATGGTCCGTATGAGTAGGAAACACAGTTCTTTTTTTCAGGCCTTGCTCATGGTTATTGCTGTACTAGGGATGCTGGAAAGAAGAGCATGGTTCTTGGGTTAAAACAGAGTGAGTTCCATGGATGAGAATACTGGTCTGAATTTCCGTTCAGAAACAAAGTTAAACCCCAGGATCTGTGTCTATCTACAAGCAAGAGTTCATTTCTGGTAAACAAAGGAATTTGGGCTTAAATGACTTTACACAGTTCAGAAACCCATCGCAATTCTCACTATTAACTAAAGAGCATTTATGTAAGAGGAGCTGGGGATTGTATCAGTTTCATAAGCAGAGTTGAACTACATATGGTCCGTATGAGTAGGAAACACAGTTCTTTTTTTTTAGGGCATGCTCATGGAACTTGCTGTATTGGAGACACTGGAAAGAAGAGCTTGCTTCTTGCGTTAAAACAGAGTGTGTTCCATGGATGAGAACACTGGTCTGAATTTCCCTTCAGAAACGGAGTTAAACCAAAGGATCTGTATCTTCCTACAAGCAAGAGATCATTTCTGGTAAACAAAGAGAATTTTGGGCTTAAATGATATTACACAGTTCAGAAATCCATCGCGATTCTCACTATTAACTAAAGAGCACTTAAGAGGAGCTGTGGATTGTATCAGTTTCATAAGCAGAGTTTAACTACATATGGTCCATATGAGTAGGAAACAAATTTGTATTTTTCAGGCCTTGCTCATGGTTCCTGCTGTACTGGAGATGCTGGAAAGAAGAGCTTAGTTCTTGCTTTAAAACCGAGTGAGTTTCATGGAAGAGAACACTGGTCTGAATTTCCCTTCAGAAACGGAGTAAACCCAATGATCTGTGTCTTCCTACAAGCACGAGGTCATTTCTGGTAACAAAGATAATTTTGGGCTCAAATGATTTTACACAGTTCACGAAACCAACGCGATTCTCACTATTAACTAAAGAGCATTTTTGTAAGAGGAGCTGTGGTTTTTATCAGTTTCATACGTAGAGTTGAACTACATATGGTTCGTATGAGTGGGAACACAGTTCTTTTTTCTGGGCATGCTCATTTTTCTTGATGTATTGGAGACACTGGAAAGACGAGCTTGCTTCTTGCGTTAAAACTGAGTCTGTTCCACGGATGAGAACACTGGTAAGAATTTCCCTTCAGAAATGGAGTTAAACCACAGGATCTGTGTCTTCCTAAAAGCAACAGTAAATTTCTGGTAAACCAAGTGAATTTTGGGCTCAAATGATTTTACCCAGTTCAAGAACCCAACGCGATTCTCACAATTAACTAAGGAGCATTTATGTAAGTGGAGCTGTGGTTTGTATGAGTTTCATAAGCAGAGTTGAACTACATATGGTCCATATCAGTGGTAAACACAGTTCTTTCTTCTGGGCATGCTCATGGTTCTTGCTGTATTGGAGACTCTGGAAAGAAGAGCTTGCTTCTTACGATAAAGCAGAGTCTGTTTCATGGATGAGAACACTGATCTGAATTTCCCTTCAGAAACGGAGTTAAACCACAGGATCTGTGTCTTCCTACAAGCAAGAGATCATTTCCGATAACCCAAGGGAATTTTGGGCTCAAATGATTTTACACAGTTTACGAACCCAACGCGATTCTCACAATAACTAAAGAGCATTTATATAAGTGGAGCTTGGTTTGTATCAGTTTCATAAGCTGAGTTGAACTACTTATGGTCCGCATGAGAGGGAAACACAGTTCTTTTTTATGGGCATGCTCATGGTTCTTGATGTATTGGAGATGCTGGAAAGAAGAGCTTGCTTCTTGCGATAAAACAGAGTGTGTTCCATGGATGAGAACACTGGTATGAATTTCCCTTCAGAAACGGAGTTAAACCACAGGATCTGTGTCTTCCTACAAGCAAGAGATCATTTCCGATAACCCAAGGGAATTTTGGGCTCAAATGATTTTACACAGTTTACGAACCCAACGCGATTCTCACAATAACTAAAGAGCATTTGTATAAGTGGAGCTTGGTTTGTATCAGTTTCATAAGCTGAGTTGAACTACTTATGGTCCGCATGAGTGGGAAACACAGTTCTTTTTTCTGGGCATGCTCATGGTTCTTGATGTATTGGAGATGCTGAAAAGAAGAGCTTGCTTCTTGCGATAAAACAGAGTGTGTTCCATGGATGAGAACACTGGTATGAATTTCCCTTCAGAAACGGAGTTAAACCACAGGATCTGTGTCTTCCTAAAAGCAACAGTAAATTTCTGGTAAACCAAATGAATTTGGGCTCAAATGAATTTACACAGTTTACGAACCCCACGCGATTCTCACCATTAACTAAAGACCGTTTATGAAAGTGGAGCTGTGGTTTGTATCCATTTCATATGAAGAGTTCAACTACGTATGGTCTGTATGACTAGGAAACACAGTTCTTTTTTTATGGGCATGCTCATGGTTATTGATGTTTAAGAGATGCTGGAAAGAAGAGCTTGCTTCTTGTGTTAAAACAGAGTGTGTACAATGGATGAGAACACTCCTCTGAATTTCCCTTCAGAAACGAAGTTAAACCACAGGATCTTTGTCTTCATACAAGCAAGTGTTCATTTCTGGTAAACCAAGTTAATTTTGGGCTCAAATGACTTTGCACAGTTCAAGAACACAATGTGATTCAAACTATTAACTAAAGAGCATTAATGTAAGAGGAGCTCTGGTTTGTATCAGTTTCATAAGGAGTTGAACTACATATGGTCCGTATGAGTGGGAAACACAGTTCTTCTCTTCTGGGCATGCGCATGTTTCTTGCTGTATTGGAGACGCTGGAAAGAAGAGCATGCTTCTTGAGTTAAAACAGAGTGTGTTTCATGGATGACAACACTGTTCTGAATTTCCCTTCTAAAACGGAAATAAACCCCAGGATCTGTGTCTTCCTGCAAGCAAGAGTGCATTTCTGGTAAACAAAGAGAATTTTGGGCTGAAGTGGTTTTACAAAGTTCAGAAACCCATCACGATTCTCACTATTAACTAAAGACCATTTATGTTAGTGGAGCTGTGGTTTGTATCTGTTTCATAAGCAGAGTTGAACTACATATGGTCCGTATGAGTGGGAAACACAGTTCTTTCTTCTGGGCATGCTCATGGTTCTTGCTGTATTGGAGACGCTGGATAGAAGAGCTTGCTTCTTGCATTAAAACAGAGTGTGTTTCATGGATGAGAACACTGCTCTGGATTTCCCTTCTAAAACGGAATTAAACCATAGGTTCTGTGTCTTCGTGCAAGCAAGAGTTCATTTCTGGTAAACAAAGAGAATTTTGAGCTCAAGTAGTTTTACACAGTTCAGAAACCCATCGCGATTCTCACTATTAACTAAAGAACATTTATGTAAGAGGAGATGTGGTTTGTATCAGTTTCATAAGTAGAGTTGAACTACATAAGGTCCATATGAGTGGGAAACACAGTTCTTTTTTCTGGGCATGCTCATGGTTCTTGATGTATTAGAGACGCTAGAAAGAAGAGCTTGTTTCTTGCGATAAAACAGAGTGTGTTCCATGGATAAGAACACGGGTATGAATTTCCCTTCAGAAACAGAGTTAAACCACAGTATCTGTGTCATACTACAAGTAAGAGTTCATTTCTGATTATCCAAGTAAATTTTGGGCTCAAATGATTTTACACAGTTTACGAACCCAACGTGATTCTCACTATTAACTAAAGACCATTTATGTAAGTGGAGCTGTGGTTTGTATCAGTTCAATAAGCAGAGTGGAACTATGTATGGTCCGTATGAGTAGGAAACACAGTTCTTTTTTTCTGGGCATGCACATTGTTCTTGCTGTATTAGAAATGCTGGAAAGAAGAGCTTGCTTCTTGTGTTAACACAGAGTGTGTTCAATGAATGAGAACACTGCTCTGAATTTCCCTTCAGAAAAGAAGTTAAACCACAGGATCTTTGGCTTCACACAAGCAAGAGTTCATTTCTGGTAAACCAAGTGAATTTTTGGCTCAAATGACTTTACACAGATCAAGAACCCAATGCGATTCAAACTATTAACTAAAGAGCATTAATGTAAGAGGAGCTGTGGTTTGTATCAGTTTCATAAGCAGAGTTGAACTACATATGGTCCGTATGAGTGGGAAACACAGTTCTTTTTTCTGGGCATGCTCATGGTTCTTGCTGTATTGGAGACTCTTGAAGAAGAGCTTGCTTCTTACGTTAAAACAGAGTGTGTTTCATGGATGACAACACTGCTCTGAATTTCCCTTCAGAAACGGAGTTAAACCACAAGATCTGTGTCTTCCTACAAGTAAGAGTTCATTTCTCATAAACCAAGTGAATTTTGGGCTCAAATGATTATACACAGTTTACCAACCCAACGCGATTCTCACTATTAACTAAAGAGCATTTATGTAAGTGGAGGTGTGCTTTGTATCAGTTTCATAAGCAGAGTTTAACTACGCATGGTCCGTATGAGTAGGAAACACAGTTCTTTTTATCTGGGCATGCTCATTGTTCTTGCTGTCTTAGAAATGTTGGAAAGAAGAGCTTGCTTCTTTGTTTTAACACAGAGTGTGTTCAGTGGATGAGAACACTGCTCTGAATTTCCCTTCAGAAACGAAGTTAAACCACAGGATCTTTGTTTTTATACAAACAAGAGTTCATTTCTGGTAAACCAAGTGAATTTTTGTCTCAAATGACGTTACAGAGTTCAAGAACCCAATGCGATTCAAAAAATTAACTAAAGAGCATTAATGTAAGAGGAGCTGTGGATTGTATTAGTTTCATAAGCAGAGTTGAACTACATATGGTCCGTATGAGTAGGAAACACAGTTCTGTTTTCCTGAGCATTCACATGGTTAGTAATGTATTATAGATGCTGGAAAGAAGAGCTTGCTTCTTGTGTTTAATCAGAGTGTGTACAATGGATGAGAACACTACTCTGAATTTCCCTTCAGAATCGAAGTAAAACCACAGGATCTTTGTCTTCATACAAGCAAGAGTTCATTTCTGGTAAACCAAGTGAATTTTTGTCTCAAATGACGTTATACAGTTCAAGAAACCAATTCGATTCAAACTATTAACGAAAGACCATTAATGTAAGAGGAGCTGTGGATTGTATTAGTTTCATAGGCAGAGTTGAACTACATATGGTCCGTATGAGTAGGAAACACAGTTCTTTTTTCTGGGCATGCTCATGGTTCTTGCTGTATTGGAGACGCTGGAAAAAAGAGGTTGCTTCTTGCATTAAAACAGAGTGTGTTCCATGGATGAGAACAATGGTATGAATTTCCCTTCAGAAACAGAGTTAAACCACAGGATCTGTGTCTTACTACAAGCAACAGTACATTTCTCGTAAACTAAGTGAATTTTGGGATCAAATGATTTTACAAAGTTCAAGCACCCAATGCTATTCAAACTATTAACTAAAGATCATTAATGTAAGAGGAACTGTGGATAGTATCAGTTTCATAAGCAGAGTTGAACTACATATGGTCCGTATGAGTGGGAAACACAGTTCTTTTTTTCAGGGCATGCTCATGGAAGTTGCTGTGTTGGGGATGCTGGAAAGAAGAGCATGCTTCTTGAATTAAAACAGAGTGTGTTTCATGGATGACAACACTGTTCTGAATTTCACTTCTAAAACGGAAATAAACCCCAGGATCTGTCTCTTCCTGCAAGCAAGAGTTCATTTCTGGTAAACAAAGAGAATTTTGGGCTCAAGTGGTTTTACAAATTTCAGAATCCGATCGCGATTTTCACTATTAACTAAAGAACATTTATGTAAGAGGAGCTGTGGTTTGTATTTTTTTCATAAGTAGAGTTGAACTACATATGGTCCGTATGAGTAGGAAAAATAGTTCTTTTCTTCTGGGCATGCTCATGGTTCTTGCTGTATTAGAGACCCTGGAAAGAAGAGCTTGATTCTTGCGATAAAACAGAGTGTGTTTCAAGTATGAGAACACTGCTCTGAATTTCACTTCAGAAACTGAGTTAAACCACAGGATCTGTGTCTTCCTACAAGCAAGAGTTCATTTCTGATGAACAAGGTGAATTTTGGGCTGAAATGATTTTACACAGTTTACGAACCCAACGCGATTCTCACTATTAAATAAGACCATTTATGTAAGTGGAACTGTGGTTTGTATCAGTTTCATAAGCAGAGTTGAACAACGTATGGTCCGTATGAGTGGGAAAATCAATTCTTTTTTCTGGGCATGCTCATGGTTCTTGCTGTGTTGGAGACGCTGGAAAGAAGAGCTTGCTTCTTGCGTTAAAACAGAGGGTGTTCCATGGATGAGAACACTGGTATGAATTTCCCTTCAAAAAAGGAGTTAAACCACAGGATCTGTGTCTTACTACAAGCAACAGTACATTTCTGGTAAACTAAGTGAATTTTGGGCTCAAATGATTTTACAAAGTTCTAGAACCCAACGCCATTCTCACATTTAACTAAAGAGCATTTTTGTAAGTGGAGCTGCGGTTTGTATCAGTTTCATAAGTAGAATTGAACTACATATGGTCCGAATGAGTTGGAAAAACAGTTATTTTCTCCTGGGCATGCTCATGATTCTTGCTGTATTAGAGACGCTGGAAAGAAGATCTTCCTTCTTGCGATAAAACAGAGTGTGTTCAATGGATGAGAACACTGCTCTGAATTTCCCTTTAGAAACGGAGTTAAAGCACAGGATCTGTGTCTTCCTACAAGCAAGAGTTCATGTCTGATAAACCAAGTGAATTTTGGGCTCAGATGGTTTTACACAATTTATTAACCCAACGCGATTCTCACCATTAACTAAAGAACATTTATGTAAGAGGAGCTGTGGTTTGTATCAGTTTCATAAATAGAGTTGAACTACATATGGTCTGTATGAGTGGGAAACACAGCTCTTTTTTCTGGGCATGCTCATGGTTTTTGCTGTATTGGAGACACTGGAAAGAAGAGCTTGCTTCTTGCGTTAAAACAGAGTGTGTTTCATGGATGAGAACATTACTCTGAATTTCCCTTCTAAAGCGGAGTTAAACCATAGGTTCTGTGTCTTCCTGCAAGCAAGAGTTCATTTCTGGTAAACAAAGAGAATTTTGGGCTCAAGTGGTTTTACAAAGTTCAGAAACCCATCGGAATTCTCACTATTAACTAAAGAACATTTATGTAAGAGGAGATGTGGTTTGTATTAGTTTCATAAGTAGAGTTGAACTACATATGGTCCATATGAGTGGGAAACACAGTTCTTTTCTTCTGGGCATGGTCATGGTTCTTGCTGTATTGGAGACGCTGGAAAGAAGAGTTTCCTTCTTGAGTTAAATCAGAGTGTGTTCCATGGATTAGAACACTGGTATGAATTTCCCTTCAGAAACGGAGTTAAACCACAGGATCTGTGTCTTCCTAAAAGCAACAGTAAATTTCTAGAAAACCAAATGAATTTGGGCTCAAATGATTTTACACAGTTTACGAACCCCACGCGATTCTCACCATTAACCAAAGAGTGGTTATGAAAGTGGAGCTTGGTTTGTATCAATTTCATGTGAAGAGTTGAACTACGTATGGTCCGTATGAGTACGAAACACAGTTCTTTTTTTCTGGGCATGTTCATGGTTATTGATGTATTAGAGATGCTGGAAAGAAGAGCTTGCTTCTTGTGTTAAAACAGAGTGTGTACAATGGATGAGAACACTCCTCTGAATTTCCCTTCAGAAACGAAGTTAAACCACAGGATCTTTGTCTTCATACAAGCAAGAGTTCATTTCTGGTAAACCAAGTTAATTTTGGGCTCAAATGACTTTACACAGTTCAAGAACACAATGCGATTCAAACTATTAACTAAAGAGCATTAATGTAAGAGGAGCTGTGGATTGTGTCAGTTTCATAAGCAGAGTTGAACTACATATGGTCCGTATGAGTGGGAAACACAGTTTTTTTCTTCTGGGCATGGTCATGGTTCTTGCTGTATTGGAGACGCTGGAAAGAAGAGTTTCCTTCTTGTGTTAAAACAGAATGTCTTTCATGGATGAGAACACTACTCTGAATTTACCTTCAGATACGGAGTTAATCCCCAGGTTCTGTGTCTTCCTGGAAGCAAGAGTTCATTTCTGGTAAACAAAGAGAATTTTGGGCTCAAGTGGTTTTACAAAGTTCAGAAACCCATCGCAATTCTCACTATTAACAAAAGAGCATTGATGTAAGTGAAGCTGGGATTTGTATCAGTTTCATAAGCAGAGTTGAACTACGTATTGTCCATATGAGTAGAAAAGACAGTTCTTTTTTTCTGTGCGTGCTCATGGTTATTGATGGATTAGAGATGATGGAATTAAGAGCTTGCTTCTTGTGTTAAAATGGAGTGTGTACAATGGATGAGAACACTACACTGAATTTCCCTTCAGAATCGAAGTAAAACCACAGGATCTTTGTCTTCATACAAGCAAGAGTTCATTTCTGGTAAACCAAGTGAATTTTTGTCTCAAATGACATTACACAGTTCAAGAACCCAATGCGATTCAAACTATTAACGAAAGACCATTAATGTAAGAGGAGCTGTGGATTGTATTAGTTTCATAGGCAGAGTTGAACTACATATGGTCCGTATGAGTAGGAAACACAGTTCTTTTCTTCTGGGCATTGCTCTTAGTTCTTGTTGTATTTTAGACGCTGGAAAGAAGAGCTTCCTTCTTGCTATAAAACAGAGTGTGCTCGATGGATGAGAACACTGCTCTGAATTTCCCTTCAGAAACGGAGTTAAACTACAGGATCTGTGTCTTCCTACAAGCAAGCGTTCATTTCTGATAAACCAAGTGAATTGTGGGCTCAAATGATTTACACAGTTCCAGCACCCAATGCTATTCAAACTATTAACTAAAAAGCATTAATGTAAGAGGAACTGTGGATAGTATCAGTTTCATAAACAGAGTTGAAATACATATGGTCCTTATGAGTGGGAAAAACAGTTCTTTTTTTCAGGGCATGCTCATGGAAGTTGCTGTGTTGGAGATGCTGGAAAGAAGAGCATGCTTCTTGAGTTAAAACAGAGTGTATTTCATGGATGACAACACTGTTCTGAATTTCCCTTCTAAAACGGAAATAAACCCCCGGATCTGTGTCTTCCTGCAAGCAAGAGTTCATTTCTGGTAAACAAAGAGAATTTTGGGCTCAAGTGGTTTTACAAAGTTCAGAAACCGATCGCGATTTTCACTATTAACTAAAGAACATTTATGTAAGAGGAGCTGTGGTTTGTATCATTTTCATAAGTAGAGTTGAACTACATATGGTCCGTATGAGTAGGAAACACAGTTCTTTCTTCTGGGCATGCTCATGGTTCTTGATGTAATAGAGACCCTGGAAAGAAGAGCTTGCTTCTTGCGCTAAAACAGAGTGTGTTTCATGGATGAGAACACTGCTCTGAATTTCCCTTCAGAAACAGAGTTAAACCACAGGATCTGTGTCTTCCTACAAGCAAGACTTCATTTCTGAAGAACCAAGTGAATTTTGGGATCAAATGATTTTACACAGTTTACGAACCCAACGCGATTCTCACTATTAACTAAAGACCATTTATGTAAGTGGAGCTGTGGTGTGTATCAGTTTCATAAGCAGAGTTGAACAACGTATGGTCCGTATGAGTCGGAAACACAGTTCTTTTTTTCTGGGCATGCACATTGTTCTTGCTGTATTAGACATGCTGGAAAGAAGAGCTTGCGTCTTGTGTTAAAACAGAGTGTGTTCAATGGATGAGAACACTGCTCTGAATTTCCCTTCAGAAATGAAGTTAAACCACAGGATCTTTGTCTTCATACAAGCAAGAGTTCATTTCTGGTAATCAAAGTGAATTTTTGGCTCAAATGATGTTACACAGTTCAAGAAGCCAATGTGAGTCAAACTATTAACTAAAGAGCATTATTGTAAGAGGAGCTGTGGTTTTTATCAGTTTCATAAGCAGAGTAGAACTGCATATGGTCCGTATGAGTGGGAAAAACAATTCTTTTTTCTGGGCATGCACATGGTTCTTGCTGTATTGGAGACGCTGGAAAGAAGAGCTTGCTTCTTGCTTTAAAACAGAGGGTGTTCCATGGATGAGAACACTGGTATGTATTTCCCTTCAAAAAAGGAGTTAAACCACAGGATCTGTGTCTTACTACAAGGAACAGTACATTTCTGGTAAACTAAGTGAATTTTGGGCTCAAATGATTTTACACAGTTCAAGAAACCAACGCCATTCTCACATTTAACTAAAGAGCATTTTTGTAAGTGGAGCTGCGGTTTGTATCAGTTTCATAAGTAGAGTTGAACTACATGTGGTCCGAATGAGTAGGAAAAACAGTTATTTTCTCCTGGGCATGCTCATGATTCTTGCTATATTGGAGACGCTGGAAAGAAGATCTTCCTTCTTGCGATAAAACAGAGTGTGTTCAATGGATGAGAACACTGCTCTGAATTTCCCTTTAGAAACGGAGTTAAAGCACAGGATCTGTGTCTTCCTACAAGCAAGAGTTCATTTCTGATGAACCAAGTGAATTTTGTGCAGAAATAATTTTACACAGTTTACGAACGCAACGCAATTCTCACTATTAACTAAAGAGCATTTATGTAAGTGGAGCTGTGATTTGTATCAGTTTCATAAGCAGAGATGAACTATGTATGGTCCGTATGAGTAGGAAACACAGTTCTTTTTTCTGGGCATGATCATGGTACTTGCTGTATTGGAGACGCTGGAAAGAAGAGCTTGCTTCTTGTGTTAAAACAAAGTATGTTTCATGGATGAGAACACTATTCTGAATTTCCCTTCAGACACGGAGTTAATCCCCAGGTTCTGTGTCTTCCTGCAGGCAAGAGTACATTTCTGGTAAACAAAGAGAATTTGGGGCATAAGTGGTTTTACAAAGTTCAGAAACATATTGCGATTCTCACTATTAACTAAAGAACATTTATATAAGAGGAGCTATGGTTTGTAACAGTTTCATAAGTAGAGTTGAACTACATATGGTCCGTATGAGTGGGAAAAACAGTTCTTTTTTCTGGGCATTCTCATGGATCTTGCTGTATTGGAGACGCTGGATAGAAGAGCTTGCTTCTTACGTTAATACAGAGTGTGTTCCATGGATGAGAACACTGGTATAAATTTCCCTTCAGAAATGGAGTTAAACCACAGGATCTGTGTCTTCCTACAAGAAACAGTACATTTCTGGTAAACCAAGTGAATTTTGGGCTTAAATGATTCTACTCAGTTCAAGAACCCAATGCTATTCATACTATTAACTAAAGAGCATTAATGTAAGAGGATCTGTGTTTTGTATCAGTTTCACAAGCATAATTGACTTATGTAAAGTCCGTATGAGTAGGAAACAGAGTTCTTTTTTTCAGGGCATGCTCATGGAACTTGCTGTGTTGGAGACGCTGGACAGAAGAGCATGCTTCTTGAGTTAAAACAGAGTGTGTTTCATGGATGACAACACTGGTCTGAATTTCCCTTCTAAAACGGAAATAAACCCCAGGATCTGTGTCTTCCTGCAAGCAAGAGTTCATTTCTAGTAAACAAAGAGAATTTTGGGCGCAAGTTGTTTTACAAAGTTCAGAAACCCATTGCAATGATCACTATTAAATAAAGAACATTTATGTAAGTGGAACTGTGATTTGTATCAGTTTCATAAGCAGAGTTGAACTACGTATGGTCCATATAGGAAACACAGTTCAGTTTTTCTGGGCATGCTCATGGTTATTGATGTATTAGAGATGCCAGAGAGAAGAGCTTGCTTCTTGTGTTTAAACAGAGTGTGTACAATGGATGAGAACACTACTCTGAATCTCTCTTCAGAAACGAAGTTAAACCACGGGATCTTTGTCTTCATACAAGCAAGAGTTCATTTCTGGTAAACCAAGAGAATTTTGGGCTCAAATGACTTTACACAGTTAAAGCACCCAATGCGATTCAAACTATTAACTAAAGAGCATTAATGTAAGAGGAGCTGTGGATTGTATCAGTTTCAAAAGCAGAGTTGAACTATATATGATCCGTATGAGTGGGAAAGCCAGTTCTTTCTTCTGGGCATGCTCATGGTTCTTGCTGTATTGGAGACACTGGAAAGAAGAGCTTGCCCCTTGCGTTAAAACATAGTGTGTTACATGGATGAGAAAACTACTCTGAATTTCCCTTCAATCGGAGTTAAACCCCAGGTTCTGTGTCTTCCTGCAAGCAAGAGTTCATTTCTGGTAAACAAAGAGAATTTTGGGCTCAAGTGGTTTTAAAAAGTTCAGAAACCGATCGCGATTTTCACTATTAACTAAAGAGCATTAATGTAAGAGGAGCTGTGGATTGTATCAGTTTCATAAGTAGAGTTGAACTACATATGGTCCATACGAGTGGGAAACACAGTTCTTTTCTTCTGGGCATGCTCATGGTTCTTGCTGTATTGGTGAAGCTGGAAAGAAGAGCTTGCTTCTTGCATTAAAGCAGAGTGTGTTTCATGGATGAGAACACTACTCTGAATTTCTCTTCAGAATCGGAGATAACCCCCAGGTTCTGTGTCATCCTGCAAGCAAGAGTTCATTTCTGGTAAACAAAGAGAATTTTGGGCTCAAGTGGTTTTACAAACTTCAGAAACCCATCGCGATTCTCACTATTAACTAAAGAACATTAATGTAAAGGAGCTGTTGTATGTATCAGTTTCATAAGTAGAGTTGAACTACATATGGTCCGTATGAGTGGGAAACACAGTTCTTTTTTCTGGACATGCTCATGGTTCTTGATGTATTGGACATGCTAGAAAGAACAGCTTCCTTCTTGCATTAAAACAGAGTGTGTTCCATGGATGAGAACACTGGTCTGAAGTTCCCTTCAGAAATGGAATTAAACCCCATTATCTGTGTCTTCCAACATGGAAGAGTACATTTCTGGTAAAAAAAAAAAAAAGAGTTTTGGCTCAAGTAGTTTTACACAGTTCAGAAACCCATCGTGATTCTCACTATTAACTAAAGAGCATTTATTTAAGAGGAGCTGTGGTTTGTATCAGTTTCATAAGCAGGGTTGAACTACATGTGGTCGGTATGAGTGGGAAACACAGTTCTTTTTTTCTAGGCATGCTCATGGTTCTTGCTGTATTGGAGACGCTGGAAAGAAGAGTTTGCTTCTAGCATTAAAACAGAGTGTGTTCCATGGATGAGAACAGTGGTATGAATTTCCCTTCAGAGAGGGAGTTGAACCACAGGATCTGTGTCTTCCTACAAGCAAGAGTTCATTTTTGGTAAAACAAGAGAATTTTGGGCTCAAATGATATTACACAGGTCAGGAACCCAATGCGATTCAAACTATTAACTAAAGAGCATTTATGTAAGAGGAGCTGTGGTTTGTATCAGTTTCATGAGGAGACTTGAACTACATATGGTCCGTATGAGTGGGAAAAACAGTTCTTTTTTCTGGGCATGCTCATGGTTCTTGATGTATTGGAGATGCTGGAAAGAAGAGCTTGCTTCTTGCGTTAAAACAGAGTGTGTTCCATGGATGAGAACACTGGTATGAATTTCCCTTCAGAAATGGAGTTAAACCACAGGATCTGTGTCTTCCTACAAGCATCAGTACATTTATGGTAAACCAAGTGAATTTTGGGCTCAAATGATTTTACTCAGTTCAAGAACCCAATGCTATTCAAACTATTAACTAAAGAGCATTAATGTAAGAGGAGCTGTGGATTGTATCAGATTCATAAGCATAGTTGACCTATATAATGTCCGTATGAGTAGGAAACACAGTTCTTTTTTTCAAGGCATGCTCATGGAACTAGCTGTGTTGGAGACGCTGGAAAGAAATGCATGCTTCTTGAGTTAAAACAGAGTGTGTTTCATGGATGACAACACTGTTCTGAATTTCCCTTCTAAAATGGAAATAAACCCGGGGTTCTGTGTCTTCCTGCAAGAAGGAGTTCATTTCTGGTAAACAAAGAGAATTTTGGGCTCAAGTGGTTTTACAAAGTTAGGAAACCGATCGCGATTTTCACTATTAACTAAAGAACATTTATGTAAGAGGAGCTGTGGTTTGTATCAGTTTCATAAGTAGAGTTGAACTACATATGGTCCGTATGAGTGGGAAACACAGTTCTTTTTTCTGGGCATGCTCATGGTTCTTGCTGTATTAGAGTCGCTGGAAAGAAGAGCTTGCTTCTTGCGACAAAACAGAGTGTGTTTCATGGATGAGAACACTGCTCTGAATTTCCCTTCAGAAACGGATTTAAACCACAAGATCTGTGTCTTCCTACAAGTAAGAGTTCATTTCTGATGAACCAAGTGAATTTTGTGCAGAAATAATTTTACACAGTTTACGAACGCAACGCAATTCTCACTATTAACTAAAGAGCATTTATGTAAGTGGAGCTGTGGTTTGTATCAGTTTCATAAGCAGAGATGAACTATGTATGGTCCGTATGAGTAGGAAACACAGTTCTTTTTTCTGGGCATGATCATGGTACTTGCTGTATTGGAGACGCTGGAAAGAAGAGCTTGCTTCTTGTGTTAAAACAGAGTATGTTTCATGGATGAGAACACTATTCTGAATTTCCCTTCAGACACGGAGTTAATCCCCAGGTTCTGTGTCTTCCTGCAGGCAAGAGTACATTTCTGGTAAACAAAGAGAATTTTGGGCATAAGTGGTTTTACAAAGTTCAGAAACATATCGCGATTCTCACTATTAACTAAAGAACATTTATATAAGAGGAGCTATGGTTTGTATCAGTTTCATAAGTAGAGTTGAACTACATATGGTCCGTATGAGTGGGAAAAACAGTTCTTTTTTCTGGGCATGCTCATGGATCTTGCTGTATTGGAGACGCTGGATAGAAGAGTTTGCTTCTTACGTTAAAACAGAGTGTGTTCCATGGATGAGAACACTGGTATAAATTTCCCTTCAGAAATGGAGTTAAACCACAGGATCTGTGTCTTCCTACAAGAAACAGTACATTTCTGGTAAACCAAGTGAATTTTGGGCTTAAATGATTCTACTCAGTTCAAGAACCCAATGCTATTCATACTATTAACTAAAGAGCATTAATGTAAGAGGATCTGTGTTTTGTATCAGTTTCACAAGCATAATTGACTTATGTAAAGTCCGTATGAGTAGGAAACAGAGTTCTTTTTTTCAGGGCATGCTCATGGAACTTGCTGTGTTGGAGACGCTGGACAGAAGAGCATGCTTCTTGAGTTAAAACAGAGTGTGTTTCATGGATGACAACACTGGTCTGAATTTCCCTTCTAAAACGGAAATAAACCCCAGGATCTGTGTCTTCCTGCAAGCAAGAGTTCATTTCTAGTAAACAAAGAGAATTTTGGGCGCAAGTGGTTTTACAAAGTTCAGAAACCCATTGCAATGATCACTATTAAATAAAGAACATTTATGTAAGTGGAACTGTGATTTGTATCAGTTTCATAAGCAGAGTTGAACTACGTATGGTCCATATAGGAAACACAGTTCAGTTTTTCTGGGCATGCTCATGGTTATTGATGTATTAGAGATGCCAGAGAGAAGAGCTTGCTTCTTGTGTTTAAACAGAGTGTGTACAATGGATGAGAACACTACTCTGAATCTCTCTTCAGAAACGAAGTTAAACCACGGGATCTTTGTCTTCATACAAGCAAGAGTTCATTTCTGGTAAACCAAGAGAATTTTGGGCTCAAATGACTTTACACAATTAAAGCACCCAATGCGATTCAAACTATTAACTAAAGAGCATTAATGTAAGAGGAGCTGTGGATTGTATCAGTTTCAAAAGCAGAGTTGAACTATATATGATCCGTATGAGTGGGAAAGCCAGTTCTTTCTTCTGGGCATGCTCATGGTTCTTGCTGTATTGGAGACACTGGAAAGAAGAGCTTGCCCCTTGCGTTAAAACATAGTGTGTTACATGGATGAGAAAACTACTCTGAATTTCCCTTCACAAACGGAGTTAAAACCCAGGTTCTGTGTCTTCCTGCAAGCAAGAGTTCATTTCTGGTAAACAAAGAGAATTTTGGGCTCAAGTGGTTTTAAAAAGTTCAGAAACCGATCGCGATTTTCACTATTAACTAAAGAGCATTAATGTAAGAGGAGCTGTGGATTGTATCAGTTTCATAAGCAGAGTTGAACAACATATGGTCAGTATGAGTGGGAAACACAGTTCTTTTCTTCGGGGCATGCTCATGGTTCTTGCTGTATTGGAGACGCTGGAAAGAAGTGCTTGCTTCTTGCGTTAAAACAGAGTGTGTTTCATGGATGAGAACACTACTCTGAATTTCCCTTCACAAACGGAGTTAAAACCCAGGTTCTGTGTCTTCCTGCAAGGAAGAGTTCATTTCAGGCAAACAAAGGGAATTTTGGGCTCAAGTGGTTTTACAAAGTTCAGAAACACATCAGGATTCTCACTATTAACTAAAGAACATTTATGTAAGAGGAGCGTGGTTTGTATCAGTTTCATAAGTAGAGTTGAACTACATATGGTCCATACGAGTGGGAAACACAGTTCTTTTCTTCTGGGCATGCTCATGGTTCTTGCTGTATTGGTGAAGCTGGAAAGAAGAGCTTGCTTCTTGCATTAAAGCAGAGTGTGTTTCATGGATGAGAACACTACTCTGAATTTCTCTTCAGAAACGGAGATAACCCCCAGGTTCTGTGTCATCCTGCAAGCAAGAGTTCATTTCTGGTAAACAAAGAGAAATTTGGGCTCAAATGGTTTTACAAACTTCAGAAACCCATCGCGATTCTCACTATTAACTAAAGAAAATTAATGTAAAAGGAGCTGTGGTATGTATCAGTTTCATAAGTAGAGTTGAACTACATATGGTCCGTATGAGTGGGAAACACAGTTCTTTTTTCTGGACATGCTCATGGTTCTTGATGTATTGGACATGCTAGAAAGAACAGCTTCCTTCTTGCATTAAAACAGAGTGTGTTCCATGGATGAGAACACTGGTCTGAAGTTCCCTTCAGAAATGGAATTAAACCCCATTATCTGTGTCTTCCAACAAGGAAGAGTACATTTCTGGTAAAAAAAAAAAAGAGTTTTGGCTCAAGAAGTTTTACACAGTTCAGAAACCCATCGTGATTCTCACTATTAACTAAAGAGCATTTATTTAAGAGGAGCTGTGGTTTGTATCAGTTTCATAAGCAGGGTTGAATTACATGTGGTCGGTATGAGTGGGAAACACAGTTCTTTTTTTCTGGGCATGCACATGGTTCTTGCTGTATTGGAGACGCTGGAAAGAAGAGTTTGCTTCTAGCGTTAAAACAGAGTGTATTCCATGGATGAGAACAGTGGTATGAATTTCCCTTCAGAGAGGGAGTTGAACCACAGGATCTGTGTCTTCCTACAAGCAAGAGTTCATTTTTGGTAAAACAAGAGAATTTTGGGCTCAAATGATATTACACAGGTCAGGAACCCAATGAGATTCAAACTATTAACTAAAGAGCATTTATGTAAGAGGAGATGTGGTTTGTATCAGTTTCATAAGCATAATTGAACTATGTATAGTCCGTATGGGTAGGAAACACAGTTCCTTTTCTCAGGACATGCTCATGGAACTTGCTGAGTTGGAGACGCTGGAAAAAGAGTTTGCTTCTTGCGTTAAAACAGAGGGTGTTTCATGGATGAGAACACTGTTCTGAATTTTCCTTCTAAAATGGAATTAAACCCCAGGATCTGTGTCTTCCTGAAAGCAAGAGTTCTTTTCTGGTAAACAAAGAGAATTTTGGGCTCAAGTGGTTTTACAAAGTTCAGAAACCCATCGTGATTCTCACTATTAACTAAAGAACATTTATGTAAGAGGAGCTCTGCTTTGTATCAGTTTCATAAGCAGAGTTGAACTACATATGGTCTTTATGAGTAGGAAACACAGCTCTTTTTTTCTTGGCATGCTCATGGTTCTTGCTGTATTGGAGACGCTGGAAAGAAGAGTTTGCTTCTAGCGTTAAAACAGAGTGTGTTCCATGGATGAGAACAGTGGAATGAATTTGTGTTCAGAAACGGAGTTAAACCACAGGATCTGTGTCTTCCTAAAGCAAGAGTTCATTTCTGGTAAACCAAGTGAATTTTGGGCTCAAATGATTTTACACAGTTCAAGAACCCAACATGATTCTGACAGTTAACTAAAGAGCATTTATGTAAGTTGAGCTGTGGTTTGATTCAGTTTCATAAGCAGAGTTGAACTACATATTGTCCATAAGAGTAGGAAACACACTTCTTATTTTCTGGCCATGCTCATGCTTCTCTCTGTATTAGAGGTGCTCAAAAGAAGAGCTTGCTTCTTGCGTTAAAACAGAGTGTGTTCCATGGATGAGAACCCTGGTCTGAATTTCCCTTCAGAAACGGATTTAAACAAAAGGATCTGTGTCTTCATACAAGCAAGAATTCATTTCTGGTAAACCAAGTGAATTTTGGGCTCAAATGTCTTTACACAGTTCAAGAACCCAATGCGATTCAAACTATTAACTAAAGAGCATTTATATAAGAGGAGCTGTGGTTTGTATCAGTTTCATGAGGAGACTTGAACTACATATGGTCTGTATGAGTGGGAAACACAGTTCTTATTTTGGGCATGCTCATGGTTCTTGCTGTACTTGAGACGCTGGAAAGAAGAGCTTGCTTCTTGCGTTAAAACAGAGTGTGTTCCATGGATGAGAACAATGTTCTGAATTTCCATTCTAAAACGGAATTAAAAGCAAGGATCTGTGTCTTCCTGCAAGCAAGACTTCATTTCTGGAAAAAATGAGAATTTTGGGCGCAAGTGGTATTACACAGTTCAGAAACCCATCGTGATTCTCACTATAAACTAAAGAGCATTTATGTAAGAGGAGCTGTGGTTTGTATAAGTTTCATAAGCAGGGTTGAACTACATATGGTCAGTATGAGTGGGAAACACAGTTCTTTTCTTCGGGGCATGCTCATGGTTCTTACTGTATTGGAGACGCTGGAAAGAAGAGCTTCCTTCTTACGTTAAAACAGAGTGTGTTCCATGGATGAGAACACTGGTATAAATTTCCCTTCAGAAAAGGAGTTAAACCACAGGATCTGTGTCTTCCTACAAGCAAGAATTCATTTCTGGTAAACCAAGTGAATTTTGGGCTCAAATGATTTTACACAGTTCCCCAACACAACGCGATTCTCACTATTAACTAAAGGACATTAATGTAAGAGGAGCTGTGGATTGTATCAGTTTCATAAGGAGAGTTGAAGTACATATGGTCTTTATGAGTGGGAAACACAGTTCTTTTTTTCTTGGCATGCTCATGGTTCTTGCTGTATTGGAGACGCTGGAAAGAAGAGTTTGCTTCTAGCGTTAAAACAGTGTGTGTTCCATGGATGAGAACAGTGGAATGAATTTCTGTTCAGAAACGGAGTTAAACCACAGGATCTGTGTCTTCCTAAAGCAAGAGTTCATTTCTGGTAAACCAAGTGAATTTTGGGCTCAAATGATTTTACACAGTTCAAGAACCCAACATGATTCTGACAGTTAACTAAAGAGCATTTATGTAAGTTGAGCTGTGGTTTGATTCAGTTTCATAAGCAGAGTTGAACTACATATTGTCCATAAGAGTAGGAAACACACTTCTTATTTTCTGGCCATGCTCATGCTTCTCTCTGTATTAGAGGTGCTCAAAAGAAGAGCTTGCTTCTTGCGTTAAAACAGAGTGTGTTCCATGGATGAGAACCCTGGTCTGAATTTCCCTTCAGAAACGGATTTAAACAAAAGGATCTGTGTCTTCATACAAGCAAGAATTCATTTCTGGTAAACCAAGTGAATTTTGGGCTCAAATGTCTTTACACAGTTCAAGAACCCAATGCGATTCAAACTATTATCTAAAGAGCATTTATGTAAGAGGAGCTGTGGTTTGTATCAGTTTCATGAGGAGACTTGAACTACATATGGTCTGTATGAGTGGGAAACACAGTTCTTATTTTGGGCATGCTCATGGTTCTTGCTGTACTTGAGACGCTGGAAAGAAGAGCTTGCTTCTTGCGTTAAAACAGTGTTTTTCATGGATGAGAACAATGTTCTGAATTTCCCTTCTAAAACGAAATTAAAAGCAAGGATCTGTGTCTTCCTGCAAGCAAGACTTCATTTCTGGAAAAAATGAGAATTTTGGGCACAAGTGGTATTACACAGTTCAGAAACCCATCGTGATTCTCACTATAAACTAAAGAGCATTTATGTAAGAGGAGCTGTGGTTTGTATAAGTTTCATAAGCAGGGTTGAACTACATATGGTCAGTATGAGTGGGAAACACAGTTCTTTTCTTCAGGGCATGCTCATGGTTCTTACTGTATTGGAGACGCTGGAAAGAAGAGCTTGCGTCTTACGTTAAAACAGAGTGTGTTCCATGGATGAGAACACTGGTATAAATTTCCCTTCAGAAAAGGAGTTAAACCACAGGATCTGTGTCTTCCTACAAGCAAGAGTTCATTTCTGGTAAACCAAGTGAATTTTGGGCTCAAATGATTTTACACAGTTCCCCAACACAACGCGATTCTCACAATTAACTAAAGAGCATTAATGTAAGAGGAGCTGTGGATTGTATCAGTTTCATAAGGAGAGTTGAACTATATATGGTCCATACGAGTGGGAAAGCCAGTTCTTCTTCTGGGCATACTCATGGTTCTTGCTGTATTGGAGACACTGGAAAGACGAGCTTGCCCCTTGCGTTAAAACATAGTGTGTTACATGGATGAGAAAACTACTCTGAATTTCCCTTCAAACGGAGTCAAACCCCAGGTTCTGTGTCTTCCTGCAAGCAAGAGTTCATTTCTGGTAAACAAAGAGAATTTTGGGCAAAGTGGTTTTAAAAAGTTCAGAAACCGATCGCGATTTTCACTATTAACTAAAGAGCAATAATGTAAGAGGAGCTGTGGATTGTATCAGTTTCATAAGCAGAGTTGAACTACATATGGTCAGTATGAGTGGGAAACACAGTTCTTTTTTCTGGGCATGCTCATGGTTCTTGCTGTATTAGAGTTGCTGGAAAGAAGAGCTTGCTTCTTGCTACAAAACAGAGTGTGTTTCATGGATGAGAACACTGGTCTGAATTTCCCTTCAGAAACGGATTTAAACCACAAGGTCTGTGTCTTCCTACAAGTAAGAGTTCATTTCTGATGAACCAAGTGAATTTTGTGCAGAAATAATTTTACACAGATTACGAACCCTGCGCAATTCTCACTATTAACTAAAGAGAATTTATGTAAGTGGAGCTGTGGTTTGTATCAGTTTCATAAGCAGAGTTGAACTACGTATGGTCCGTATTAGTAGGAAACACAGTTCTTTTTTCTGGGCATGATCATGGTTCTTGCTGTATTGGAGACGCTGGAAAGAAGAGCTTGCTTCTTGCGTTAAAACAGAGTATGTTTCATAGATGAGAACACTATTCTGAATTTCCCTTCAGACACGGAGTTAAGCCCCAGGTTCTGTGTCTTCCTGCAGGCAAGAGTACATTTCTGGTGAACAAAGAGTACTTTGGGCACAAGTGGTTTTACAAAGTTCAGAAACATATCGCGATTCTCACTATTTACTAAAGAACATTTATATAAGAGGAGCTATGGTTTGTATCAGTTTCATAAGTAGAGTTGAACTACAAATGGTCCGTATGAGTGGAAAAAAAAACAGTTCTTTTTTCTAGGCATGCTCATGGTTCTTCCTGTATTGGAGACACTGGATAGAAGATATTGCTTCCTACATTAAAACAGAGTGTGTTCCATGGATGAGAACACTGGTATAAATTTCCCTTCAGAAATGGAGTTAAACCACAGGATCTGTGTCTTCCTACAAGAAACAGTACATTTCTGGTAAACCAAGTGAATTTTGGGCTCAAATGATTTTACACAGTTCAAGAACCCAACGCGATTCTCACAATTAACTAAAGAGCATTAATGTAAGAGGAGCTGTGGATTGTATCAGTTTCATAAGGAGAGTTGAACTACATATGGTCCATACGAGTGGGAAACACAGTTCTTTTCTTCTGGGCATGCTCATGGTTCTTGCTGTATTGGTGAAGCTGGAAAGAAGAGCTTGCTTCTTGCATTAAAGCAGTGTGTTTCATGGATGAGAACACTACTCTGAATTTCTTTCAGAAACGGAGATAACCCCCAGGTTCTGTGTCATCCTGCAAGCAAGAGTTCATTTCTGGTAAACAAAAAGAATTTTGGGCTCAAGTGGTTTTACAAACTTCAGAAACCCATCGCGATTCTCACTATTAACTAAAGAACATTAATGTAAGAGGAGCTGTGGTATGTATCAGTTTCATAAGTAGAGTTGAACTACATATGGTCCGTATGAGTGGGAAACACAGTTCTTTTTTCTGGACATGCTCATGGTTCTTGATGTATTGGACATGCTAGAAAGAACAGCTTGCTTCTTGCGTTAAAACAGAGTGTGTTCCATGGATGAGAACACTGGTCTGAAGTTCCCTTCAGAGAGGGAGTTGAACCACAGGATCTGTGTCTTCCTACAAGCAAGAGTTCATTTTTGGTAAAACAAGAGAATTTTGGGCTCAAATGATATTACACAGGTCAGGAACCCAATGAGATTCAAACTATTAACTAAAGAGCATTTATATAAGAGGAGATGTGGTTTGTATCAATTTCATAAGGATAATTGAACTATGTATAGTCCGTATGGGTAGGAAACACAGTTCTTTTTCTCAGGGCATGCTCATGGAACTTGCTGAGTTGGAGACGCTGGAAAAAGAGTTTGCTTCTTGCGTTAAAACAGAGGGTGTTTCATGGATGAGAACACTGTTCTGAATTTCCCTTCTAAATCGGAATTAAACCCCAGGATCTGTGTCTTCCTGAAAGCAAGAGTTCTTTTCTGGTAAACAAAGAGAATTTTGGGCTCAAGTCGTTTTACAAAGTTCAGAAATCCATCGCGATTCTCACTATTAACTAAAGAACATTAATGTAAGAGGAGCTGTGGTATGTATCAGTTTCATAAGTAGAGTTGAACTACATATGGTCCATATGAGTGGGAATCACAGTTCTTTTTTCTGGACATGCTCATGGTTCTTGATGTATTGGAGATGCTAGAAAGAACAGCTTGCTTCTTGCGTTAAAACAGAGTGTGTTCCATGGATGAGAACACTGGTCTGAAGTTCCCTTCAGAAATGGAATTAAACCCCATTATCTGTGTCTTCCAACAAGGAAGAGTACATTTCTGGTAAAAAAAAAAAAAAGAGTTTTGGCTCAAGTAGTTTTACACAGTTCAGAAACCCATCGTGATTCTCACTATTAACTAAAGAGCATTTATTTAAGAGGAGCTGTGGTTTGTATCAGTTTCATAAGCAGGGTTGAACTACATGTGGTCGGTATGAGTGGGAAACACAGTTCTTTTTTTCTGGGCATGCTCATGGTTCGTGCTGTATTGGAGATGCTAGAAAGAAGAGTTTGCTTCTAGCGTTAAAACAGAGTGTGTTCCATGGATGAGAACAGTGGAATGAATTTCTGTTCAGAAACGGAGTTAAACCACAGGATCTGTGTCTTCCTAAAGCAAGAGTTCATTTCTGGTAAACCAAGTGAATTTTGGGCTCAAATGATTTTACACAGTTCAAGAACCCAACACGATTCTGATAGTTAACTAAAGAGCATTTATGTAAGTTGAGCTGTGGTTTGATTCAGTTTCATAAGCAGAGTTGAACTACATATTGTCCATAAGAGTAGGAAACACAATTCTTATTTTCTGGCCATGCTCATGCTTCTTGCTGTATTAGAGGTGCTCAAAAGAAGAGCTTGCTTCTTGCGTTAAAACAGAGTGTGTTCCATGGATGACAACCCTGGTCTGAATTTCCCTTCAGAAACGGATTTAAACCAAAGGATCTGTGTCTTCATACAAGCAAGAATTCATTTCTGGTAAACCAAGTGAATTTTGGGCTCAAATGTCTTTACACAGTTCAAGAACCCAATGCGATTCAAACTATTAACTAAAGAGCATTTATGTAAGAGGAGCTGTGGTTTGTATCAGTTTCATGAGGAGACTTGAACTACATATGGTCCGTATGAGTGGGAAACACAGTTCTTATTTTGGGCATGCTCATGGTTCTTGCTGTACTTGAGACGCTGGAAAGAAGAGCTTGCTTCTTGCGTTAAAACAGAGTGTTTTTCATGGATGAGAACAATGTTCTGAATTTCCCTTCTAAAACGGAATTAAAAGCAAGGATCTGTGTCTTCCTGCAAGCAAGACTTCATTTCTGGAAAAAATGAGAATTTAGGGCACAAGTGGTATTACACAGTTCAGAAACCCATCGCGATTCTCACTATTAACTAAAGAGCATTTATGTAAGAGGAGCTGTGGTTTGTATAAGTTTCATAAGCAGGGTTGAACTACATATGGTCGGTATGATTGGGAAACACAGTTCTTTTTTTCTGGGCATGCTAATGGTTCTTGCTGTATTGGAGACGCTGGAAAGAAGAGATTGCTTCTTACGTTAAAACAGAGTGTGTTCCATGGATGAGAACACTGGTATAAATTTCCCTTCAGAAAAGGAGTTAAACCACAGTATCTGTGTCTTCCTACAAGAAACAGTACATTTCTGGTAAACCAAGTGAATTTTGGGCTCAAATGATTTTACACTGTTCAAGAACCCAACGCGATTCTCACAATTAACTAAAAAGCATTAATGTAAGAGGAGCTGTGGATTGTATCAGTTTCATAAGGAGAGTTGAACTGTATATGGTCCATACGAGTGGGAAACACAGTTCTTTTCTTCTGGGCATGCTCATGGATCTTGCTGTGTTGGTGAAGCTGGAAAGAAGAGCTTGTTTCTTCCATTAAAGCAGAGTGTGTTTCATGGTTGAGAACACTACTCTGAATTTCTCTTCAGAAACGGAGATAACCCCCAGGTTCTGTGTCATCCTGCAAGCAAGAGTTCATTTCTGGTAAACAAAGAGAATTTTGGGCTCAAGTGGTTTTACAAACTTCAGAAACCCATCGCGATTCTCACTATTAACTAAAGAACATTAATGTAAGAGGAGCTGTGGTATGTATCAGTTTCATAAGTAGAGTTGAACTACATATGGTCCGTATGAGTGGGAAACACAGTTCTTTTTTCTGGACATGCTCATGGTTCTTGATGTATTGGACATGCTAGAAAGAACAGCTTGCTTCTTGCGTTAAAACAGAGTGTGTTCCATGGATGAGAACACTGGTCTGAAGTTCCCTTCAGAGTGGGAGTTGAACCACAGGATCTGTGTCTTCCTACAAGCAAGAGTTCATTTTTGGTAAAACAAGAGAATTTTGGGCTCAAATGATATTACACAGGTCAGGAACCCAATGAGATTCAAACTATTAACTAAAGAGCATTTATATAAGAGGAGATGTGGTTTGTATCAATTTCATAAGCATAATTGAACTATGTATAGTCCGTATGGGTAGGAAACACAGTTCTTTTTCTCAGGGCATGCTCATGGAACTTGCTGAGTTGGAGACGCTGGAAAAAGAGTTTGCTTCTTGCGTTAAAACAGAGGGTGTTTCATGGATGAGAACACTGTTCTGAATTTCCCTTCTAAAACGGAATTAAAACCCAGGATCTGTGTCTTCCTGAAAGCAAGAGTTCTTTTCTGGTAAACAAAGAGAATTTTGGGCTCAAGTGGTTTTACAAAGTTCAGAAACCCATCGCGATTCTCACTATTAACTAAAGAAAATTAATGTAAGAGGAGCTGTGGTATGTATCAGTTTCATAAGTAGAGTTGAACTACATATGGTCCGTATGAGTGGGAATCACAGCTCTTTTTTCTGGACATGCTCATGGTTCTTGATGTATTGGAGATGCTAGAAAGAACAGCTTGCTTCTTGCGTTAAAACAGAGTGTGTTCCATGGATGAGAACACTGGTCTGAAGTTCCCTTCAGAAATGGAATTAAACCCCATTATCTGTGTCTTCCAACAAGGAAGAGTACATTTCTGGTAAAAAAAAAAAAAAAAGAGTTTTGGCTCAAGTAGTTTTACACAGTTCAGAAATCCATCGTGATTCTCACTATTAACTAAAGAGCATTTATTTAAGAGGAGCTGTGGTTTGTATCAGTTTCATAAGCAGGGTTGAACTACATGTGGTCGGTATGAGTGGGAAACACAGTTCTTTTTTCTGGGCATGCTCATGTTTCTTGCTGTATTGGAGACGCTAGAAAGAAGAGCTTGCTTCTAGCGTTAAAACAGAGTGTGTTCCATGGATGAGAACAGTGGAATGAATTTCTGTTCAGAAACGGAGTTAAACCACAGGATCTGTGTCTTCCTAAAGCAAGAGTTCATTTCTGGTAAACCAAGTGAATTTTGGGCTCAAATGATTTTACACAGTTCAAGAACCCAACACGATTCTGATAGTTAACTAAAGAGCATTTATGTAAGTTGAGCTGTGGTTTGATTCAGTTTCATAAGCAGAGTTGAACTACATATTGTCCATAAGAGTAGGAAACACACTTCTTATTTTCTGGCCATGCTCATGCTTCTTGCTGTATTAGAGGTGCTCAAAAGAAGAGCTTGCTTCTTGCGTTAAAACAGAGTGTGTTCCATGGATGACAACCCTGGTCTGAATTTCCCTTCAGAAACGGATTTAAACCAAAGGATCTGTGTCTTCATACAAGCAAGAATTCATTTCTGGTAAACCAAGTGAATTTTGGGCTCAAATGTCTTTACACAGTTCAAGAACCCAATGCGATTCAAACTATTAACTAAAGAGCATTTATGTAAGAGGAGCTGTGGTTTGTATCAGTTTCATGAGGAGACTTGAACTACATATGGTCCGTATGAGTGGGAAACACAGTTCTTATTTTGGGCATGCTCATGGTTCTTGCTGTACTTGAGACGCTGGAAAGAAGTGCTTGCTCTTGCGTTAAAACAGAGTGTTTTTCATGGATGAGAACAATGTTCTGAATTTCCCTTCTAAAACGGAAGTAAAAGCAAGGATCTGTGTCTTCCTGCAAGCAAGACTTCATTTCTGGAAAAAATGAGAATTTTGGGCACAAGTGGTATTACACAGTTCAGAAACCCATCGCGATTCTCACTATTAACTAAAGAGCATTTATGTAAGAGGAGCTGTGGTTTGTATAAGTTTCATAAGCAGGGTTGAACTACATATGGTCGGTATGATTGGGAAACACAGTTCTTTTTTTCTGGGCATGCTAATGGTTCTTGCTGTATTGGAGACGCTGGAAAGAAGAGATTGCTTCTTACGTTAAAACAGAGTGTGTTCCATGGATGAGAACACTGGTATAAATTTCCCTTCAGAAAAGGAGTTAAACCACAGTATCTGTGTCTTCCTACAAGAAACAGTACATTTCTGGTAAACCAAGTGAATTTTGGGCTCAAATGATTTTACACAGTTCAAGAACCCAACGCGATTCTCACAATTAACTAAAGAGCATTAATGTAAGAGGAGCTGTGGATTGTATCAGTTTCATAAGGAGAGTTGAACTGTATATGGTCCATACGAGTGGGAAACACAGTTCTTTTCTTCTGGGCATGCTCATGGATCTTGCTGTGTTGGTGAAGCTGGAAAGAAGAGCTTGTTTCTTCCATTAAAGCAGAGTGTGTTTCATGGTTGAGAACACTACTCTGAATTTCTCTTCAGAAACGGAGATAACCCCCAGGTTCTGTGTCATCCTGCAAGCAAGAGTTCATTTCTGGTAAACAAAGAGAATTTTGGGCTCAAGTGGTTTTACAAACTTCAGAAACCCATCGCGATTCTCACTATTAACTAAAGAACATTAATGTAAGAGGAGCTGTGGTATGTATCAGTTTCATAAGTAGAGTTGAACTACATATGGTCCGTATGAGTGGGAAACACAGTTCATTTTTCTGGACATGCTCATGGTTCTTGATGTATTGGACATGCTAGAAAGAACAGCTTGCTTCTTGCGTTAAAACAGAGTGTGTTCCATGGATGAGAACACTGGTCTGAAGTTCCCTTCAGAGTGGGAGTTGAACCACAGGATCTGTGTCTTCCTACAAGCAAGAGTTCATTTTTGGTAAAACAAGAGAATTTTGGGCTCAAATGATATTACACAGGTCAGGAACCCAATGAGATTCAAACTATTAACTAAAGAGCATTTATATAAGAGGAGATGTGGTTTGTATCAATTTCATAAGCATAATTGAACTATGTATAGTCCGTATGGGTAGGAAACACAGTTCTTTTTCTCAGGGCATGCTCATGGAACTTGCTGAGTTGGAGACGCTGGAAAAAGAGTTTGCTTCTTGCGTTAAAACAGAGGGTGTTTCATGGATGAGAACACTGTTCTGAATTTCCCTTCTAAAACGGAATTAAACCCCAGGATCTGTGTCTTCCTGAAAGCAAGAGTTCTTTTCTGGTAAACAAAGAGAATTTTGGGCTCAAGTGGTTTTACAAAGTTCAGAAACCCATCGCGATTCTCATTATTAACTAAAGAACATTAATGTAAGAGGAGCTGTGGTATGTATCAGTTTCATAAGTAGAGTTGAACTACATATGGTCCGCATGAGTGGGAATCACAGTTCTTTTTTCTGGGCATGCTCATGGTTCTTGATGTATTGGAGATGCTAGAAAGAACAGCTTGCTTCTTGCGTTAAAACAGAGTGTGTTCCATGGATGAGAACACTGGTCTGAAGTTCCCTTCAGAAATGGAATTAAACCCCATTATCTGTGTCTTCCAACAAGGAAGAGTACATTTCTGGTAAAAAAAAAAAAAAAAGAGTTTTGGCTCAAGTAGTTTTACACAGTTCAGAAACCCATCGTGATTCTCACTATTAACTAAAGAGCATTTATTTAAGAGGAGCTGTGGTTTGTATCAGTTTCATAAGCAGGGTTGAACTACATGTGGTCGGTATGAGTGGGAAACACAGTTCTTTTTTTCTGGGCATGCTCATGGTTCTTGCTGTATTGGAGATGCTAGAAAGAAGAGTTTGCTTCTAGCGTTAAAACAGAGTGTGTTCCATGGATGAGAACAGTGGAATGAATTTCTGTTCAGAAACGGAGTTAAACCACAGGATCTGTGTCTTCCTAAAGCAAGAGTTCATTTCTGGTAAACCAAGTGAATTTTGGGCTCAAATGATTTTACACAGTTCAAGAACCCAACACGATTCTGATAGTTAACTAAAGAGCATTTATGTAAGTTGAGCTGTGGTTTGATTCAGTTTCATAAGCAGAGTTGAACTACATATTGTCCATAAGAGTAGGAAACACAATTCTTATTTTCTGGCCATGCTCATGCTTCTTGCTGTATTAGAGGTGCTCAAAAGAAGAGCTTGCTTCTTGCGTTAAAACAGAGTGTGTTCCATGGATGACAACCCTGGTCTGAATTTCCCTTCAGAAACGGATTTAAACCAAAGGATCTGTGTCTTCATACAAGCAAGAATTCATTTCTGGTAAACCAAGTGAATTTTGGGCTCAAATGTCTTTACACAGTTCAAGAACCCAATGCGATTCAAACTATTAACTAAAGAGCATTTATGTAAGAGGAGCTGTGGTTTGTATCAGTTTCATGAGGAGACTTGAACTACATATGGTCCGTATGAGTGGGAAACACAGTTCTTATTTTGGGCATGCTCATGGTTCTTGCTGTACTTGAGACGCTGGAAAGAAGAGCTTGCTTCTTGCGTTAAAACAGAGTGTTTTTCATGGATGAGAACAATGTTCTGAATTTCCCTTCTAAAACGGAATTAAAAGCAAGGATCTGTGTCTTCCTGCAAGCAAGACTTCATTTCTGGAAAAAATGAGAATTTAGGGCACAAGTGGTATTACACAGTTCAGAAACCCATCGCGATTCTCACTATTAACTAAAGAGCATTTATGTAAGAGGAGCTGTGGTTTGTATAAGTTTCATAAGCAGGGTTGAACTACATATGGTCGGTATGATTGGGAAACACAGTTCTTTTTTTCTGGGCATGCTAATGGTTCTTGCTGTATTGGAGACGCTGGAAAGAAGAGATTGCTTCTTACGTTAAAACAGAGTGTGTTCCATGGATGAGAACACTGGTATAAATTTCCCTTCAGAAAAGGAGTTAAACCACAGTATCTGTGTCTTCCTACAAGAAACAGTACATTTCTGGTAAACCAAGTGAATTTTGGGCTCAAATGATTTTACACTGTTCAAGAACCCAACGCGATTCTCACAATTAACTAAAAAGCATTAATGTAAGAGGAGCTGTGGATTGTATCAGTTTCATAAGGAGAGTTGAACTGTATATGGTCCATACGAGTGGGAAACACAGTTCTTTTCTTCTGGGCATGCTCATGGATCTTGCTGTGTTGGTGAAGCTGGAAAGAAGAGCTTGTTTCTTCCATTAAAGCAGAGTGTGTTTCATGGTTGAGAACACTACTCTGAATTTCTCTTCAGAAACGGAGATAACCCCCAGGTTCTGTGTCATCCTGCAAGCAAGAGTTCATTTCTGGTAAACAAAGAGAATTTTGGGCTCAAGTGGTTTTACAAACTTCAGAAACCCATCGCGATTCTCACTATTAACTAAAGAACATTAATGTAAGAGGAGCTGTGGTATGTATCAGTTTCATAAGTAGAGTTGAACTACATATGGTCCGTATGAGTGGGAAACACAGTTCTTTTTTCTGGACATGCTCATGGTTCTTGATGTATTGGACATGCTAGAAAGAACAGCTTGCTTCTTGCGTTAAAACAGAGTGTGTTCCATGGATGAGAACACTGGTCTGAAGTTCCCTTCAGAGTGGGAGTTGAACCACAGGATCTGTGTCTTCCTACAAGCAAGAGTTCATTTTTGGTAAAACAAGAGAATTTTGGGCTCAAATGATATTACACAGGTCAGGAACCCAATGAGATTCAAACTATTAACTAAAGAGCATTTATATAAGAGGAGATGTGGTTTGTATCAATTTCATAAGCATAATTGTACTATGTATAGTCCGTATGGGTAGGAAACACAGTTCTTTTTCTCAGGGCATGCTCATGGAACTTGCTGAGTTGGAGACGCTGGAAAAAGAGTTTGCTTCTTGCGTTAAAACAGAGGGTGTTTCATGGATGAGAACACTGTTCTGAATTTCCCTTCTAAAACGGAATTAAAACCCAGGATCTGTGTCTTCCTGAAAGCAAGAGTTCTTTTCTGGTAAACAAAGAGAATTTTGGGCTCAAGTGGTTTTACAAAGTTCAGAAACCCATCGCGATTCTCACTATTAACTAAAGAAAATTAATGTAAGAGGAGCTGTGGTATGTATCAGTTTCATAAGTAGAGTTGAACTACATATGGTCCGTATGAGTGGGAATCACAGCTCTTTTTTCTGGACATGCTCATGGTTCTTGATGTATTGGAGATGCTAGAAAGAACAGCTTGCTTCTTGCGTTAAAACAGAGTGTGTTCCATGGATGAGAACACTGGTCTGAAGTTCCCTTCAGAAATGGAATTAAACCCCATTATCTGTGTCTTCCAACAAGGAAGAGTACATTTCTGGTAAAAAAAAAAAAAAAGAGTTTTGGCTCAAGTAGTTTTACACAGTTCAGAAATCCATCGTGATTCTCACTATTAACTAAAGAGCATTTATTTAAGAGGAGCTGTGGTTTGTATCAGTTTCATAAGCAGGGTTGAACTACATGTGGTCGGTATGAGTGGGAAACACAGTTCTTTTTTCTGGGCATGCTCATGTTTCTTGCTGTATTGGAGACGCTAGAAAGAAGAGCTTGCTTCTAGCGTTAAAACAGAGTGTGTTCCATGGATGAGAACAGTGGAATGAATTTCTGTTCAGAAACGGAGTTAAACCACAGGATCTGTGTCTTCCTAAAGCAAGAGTTCATTTCTGGTAAACCAAGTGAATTTTGGGCTCAAATGATTTTACACAGTTCAAGAACCCAACACGATTCTGATAGTTAACTAAAGAGCATTTATGTAAGTTGAGCTGTGGTTTGATTCAGTTTCATAAGCAGAGTTGAACTACATATTGTCCATAAGAGTAGGAAACACACTTCTTATTTTCTGGCCATGCTCATGCTTCTTGCTGTATTAGAGGTGCTCAAAAGAAGAGCTTGCTTCTTGCGTTAAAACAGAGTGTGTTCCATGGATGACAACCCTGGTCTGAATTTCCCTTCAGAAACGGATTTAAACCAAAGGATCTGTGTCTTCATACAAGCAAGAATTCATTTCTGGTAAACCAAGTGAATTTTGGGCTCAAATGTCTTTACACAGTTCAAGAACCCAATGCGATTCAAACTATTAACTAAAGAGCATTTATGTAAGAGGAGCTGTGGTTTGTATCAGTTTCATGAGGAGACTTGAACTACATATGGTCCGTATGAGTGGGAAACACAGTTCTTATTTTGGGCATGCTCATGGTTCTTGCTGTACTTGAGACGCTGGAAAGAAGTGCTTGCTCTTGCGTTAAAACAGAGTGTTTTTCATGGATGAGAACAATGTTCTGAATTTCCCTTCTAAAACGGAAGTAAAAGCAAGGATCTGTGTCTTCCTGCAAGCAAGACTTCATTTCTGGAAAAAATGAGAATTTTGGGCACAAGTGGTATTACACAGTTCAGAAACCCATCGCGATTCTCACTATTAACTAAAGAGCATTTATGTAAGAGGAGCTGTGGTTTGTATAAGTTTCATAAGCAGGGTTGAACTACATATGGTCGGTATGATTGGGAAACACAGTTCTTTTTTTCTGGGCATGCTAATGGTTCTTGCTGTATTGGAGACGCTGGAAAGAAGAGATTGCTTCTTACGTTAAAACAGAGTGTGTTCCATGGATGAGAACACTGGTATAAATTTCCCTTCAGAAAAGGAGTTAAACCACAGTATCTGTGTCTTCCTACAAGAAACAGTACATTTCTGGTAAACCAAGTGAATTTTGGGCTCAAATGATTTTACACAGTTCAAGAACCCAACGCGATTCTCACAATTAACTAAAGAGCATTAATGTAAGAGGAGCTGTGGATTGTATCAGTTTCATAAGGAGAGTTGAACTGTATATGGTCCATACGAGTGGGAAACACAGTTCTTTTCTTCTGGGCATGCTCATGGATCTTGCTGTGTTGGTGAAGCTGGAAAGAAGAGCTTGTTTCTTCCATTAAAGCAGAGTGTGTTTCATGGTTGAGAACACTACTCTGAATTTCTCTTCAGAAACGGAGATAACCCCCAGGTTCTGTGTCATCCTGCAAGCAAGAGTTCATTTCTGGTAAACAAAGAGAATTTTGGGCTCAAGTGGTTTTACAAACTTCAGAAACCCATCGCGATTCTCACTATTAACTAAAGAACATTAATGTAAGAGGAGCTGTGGTATGTATCAGTTTCATAAGTAGAGTTGAACTACATATGGTCCGTATGAGTGGGAAACACAGTTCTTTTTTCTGGACATGCTCATGGTTCTTGATGTATTGGACATGCTAGAAAGAACAGCTTGCTTCTTGCGTTAAAACAGAGTGTGTTCCATGGATGAGAACACTGGTCTGAAGTTCCCTTCAGAGTGGGAGTTGAACCACAGGATCTGTGTCTTCCTACAAGCAAGAGTTCATTTTTGGTAAAACAAGAGAATTTTGGGCTCAAATGATATTACACAGGTCAGGAACCCAATGAGATTCAAACTATTAACTAAAGAGCATTTATATAAGAGGAGATGTGGTTTGTATCAATTTCATAAGCATAATTGTACTATGTATAGTCCGTATGGGTAGGAAACACAGTTCTTTTTCTCAGGGCATGCTCATGGAACTTGCTGAGTTGGAGACGCTGGAAAAAGAGTTTGCTTCTTGCGTTAAAACAGAGGGTGTTTCATGGATGAGAACACTGTTCTGAATTTCCCTTCTAAAACGGAATTAAAACCCAGGATCTGTGTCTTCCTGAAAGCAAGAGTTCTTTTCTGGTAAACAAAGAGAATTTTGGGCTCAAGTGGTTTTACAAAGTTCAGAAACCCATCGCGATTCTCACTATTAACTAAAGAAAATTAATGTAAGAGGAGCTGTGGTATGTATCAGTTTCATAAGTAGAGTTGAACTACATATGGTCCGTATGAGTGGGAATCACAGCTCTTTTTTCTGGACATGCTCATGGTTCTTGATGTATTGGAGATGCTAGAAAGAACAGCTTGCTTCTTGCGTTAAAACAGAGTGTGTTCCATGGATGAGAACACTGGTCTGAAGTTCCCTTCAGAAATGGAATTAAACCCCATTATCTGTGTCTTCCAACAAGGAAGAGTACATTTCTGGTAAAAAAAAAAAAAAAAGAGTTTTGGCTCAAGTAGTTTTACACAGTTCAGAAATCCATCGTGATTCTCACTATTAACTAAAGAGCATTTATTTAAGAGGAGCTGTGGTTTGTATCAGTTTCATAAGCAGGGTTGAACTACATGTGGTCGGTATGAGTGGGAAACACAGTTCTTTTTTCTGGGCATGCTCATGTTTCTTGCTGTATTGGAGACGCTAGAAAGAAGAGCTTGCTTCTAGCGTTAAAACAGAGTGTGTTCCATGGATGAGAACAGTGGAATGAATTTCTGTTCAGAAACGGAGTTAAACCACAGGATCTGTGTCTTCCTAAAGCAAGAGTTCATTTCTGGTAAACCAAGTGAATTTTGGGCTCAAATGATTTTACACAGTTCAAGAACCCAACACGATTCTGATAGTTAACTAAAGAGCATTTATGTAAGTTGAGCTGTGGTTTGATTCAGTTTCATAAGCAGAGTTGAACTACATATTGTCCATAAGAGTAGGAAACACACTTCTTATTTTCTGGCCATGCTCATGCTTCTTGCTGTATTAGAGGTGCTCAAAAGAAGAGCTTGCTTCTTGCGTTAAAACAGAGTGTGTTCCATGGATGACAACCCTGGTCTGAATTTCCCTTCAGAAACGGATTTAAACCAAAGGATCTGTGTCTTCATACAAGCAAGAATTCATTTCTGGTAAACCAAGTGAATTTTGGGCTCAAATGTCTTTACACAGTTCAAGAACCCAATGCGATTCAAACTATTAACTAAAGAGCATTTATGTAAGAGGAGCTGTGGTTTGTATCAGTTTCATGAGGAGACTTGAACTACATATGGTCCGTATGAGTGGGAAACACAGTTCTTATTTTGGGCATGCTCATGGTTCTTGCTGTACTTGAGACGCTGGAAAGAAGTGCTTGCTCTTGCGTTAAAACAGAGTGTTTTTCATGGATGAGAACAATGTTCTGAATTTCCCTTCTAAAACGGAAGTAAAAGCAAGGATCTGTGTCTTCCTGCAAGCAAGACTTCATTTCTGGAAAAAATGAGAATTTTGGGCACAAGTGGTATTACACAGTTCAGAAACCCATCGCGATTCTCACTATTAACTAAAGAGCATTTATGTAAGAGGAGCTGTGGTTTGTATAAGTTTCATAAGCAGGGTTGAACTACATATGGTCGGTATGATTGGGAAACACAGTTCTTTTTTTCTGGGCATGCTAATGGTTCTTGCTGTATTGGAGACGCTGGAAAGAAGAGATTGCTTCTTACGTTAAAACAGAGTGTGTTCCATGGATGAGAACACTGGTATAAATTTCCCTTCAGAAAAGGAGTTAAACCACAGTATCTGTGTCTTCCTACAAGAAACAGTACATTTCTGGTAAACCAAGTGAATTTTGGGCTCAAATGATTTTACACAGTTCAAGAACCCAACGCGATTCTCACAATTAACTAAAGAGCATTAATGTAAGAGGAGCTGTGGATTGTATCAGTTTCATAAGGAGAGTTGAACTGTATATGGTCCATACGAGTGGGAAACACAGTTCTTTTCTTCTGGGCATGCTCATGGATCTTGCTGTGTTGGTGAAGCTGGAAAGAAGAGCTTGTTTCTTCCATTAAAGCAGAGTGTGTTTCATGGTTGAGAACACTACTCTGAATTTCTCTTCAGAAACGGAGATAACCCCCAGGTTCTGTGTCATCCTGCAAGCAAGAGTTCATTTCTGGTAAACAAAGAGAATTTTGGGCTCAAGTGGTTTTACAAACTTCAGAAACCCATCGCGATTCTCACTATTAACTAAAGAACATTAATGTAAGAGGAGCTGTGGTATGTATCAGTTTCATAAGTAGAGTTGAACTACATATGGTCCGTATGAGTGGGAAACACAGTTCATTTTTCTGGACATGCTCATGGTTCTTGATGTATTGGACATGCTAGAAAGAACAGCTTGCTTCTTGCGTTAAAACAGAGTGTGTTCCATGGATGAGAACACTGGTCTGAAGTTCCCTTCAGAGTGGGAGTTGAACCACAGGATCTGTGTCTTCCTACAAGCAAGAGTTCATTTTTGGTAAAACAAGAGAATTTTGGGCTCAAATGATATTACACAGGTCAGGAACCCAATGAGATTCAAACTATTAACTAAAGAGCATTTATATAAGAGGAGATGTGGTTTGTATCAATTTCATAAGCATAATTGAACTATGTATAGTCCGTATGGGTAGGAAACACAGTTCTTTTTCTCAGGGCATGCTCATGGAACTTGCTGAGTTGGAGACGCTGGAAAAAGAGTTTGCTTCTTGCGTTAAAACAGAGGGTGTTTCATGGATGAGAACACTGTTCTGAATTTCCCTTCTAAAACGGAATTAAACCCCAGGATCTGTGTCTTCCTGAAAGCAAGAGTTCTTTTCTGGTAAACAAAGAGAATTTTGGGCTCAAGTGGTTTTACAAAGTTCAGAAACCCATCGCGATTCTCATTATTAACTAAAGAACATTAATGTAAGAGGAGCTGTGGTATGTATCAGTTTCATAAGTAGAGTTGAACTACATATGGTCCGCATGAGTGGGAATCACAGTTCTTTTTTCTGGGCATGCTCATGGTTCTTGATGTATTGGAGATGCTAGAAAGAACAGCTTGCTTCTTGCGTTAAAACAGAGTGTGTTCCATGGATGAGAACACTGGTCTGAAGTTCCCTTCAGAAATGGAATTAAACCCCATTATCTGTGTCTTCCAACAAGGAAGAGTACATTTCTGGTAAAAAAAAAAAAAAAAGAGTTTTGGCTCAAGTAGTTTTACACAGTTCAGAAACCCATCGTGATTCTCACTATTAACTAAAGAGCATTTATTTAAGAGGAGCTGTGGTTTGTATCAGTTTCATAAGCAGGGTTGAACTACATGTGGTCGGTATGAGTGGGAAACACAGTTCTTTTTTTCTGGGCATGCTCATGGTTCTTGCTGTATTGGAGACGCTGGAAAGAAGAGTTTGCTTCTAGCATTAAAACAGAGTGTGTTCCATGGATGAGAACAGTGGAATGAATTTCTGTTCAGAAACGGAGTTAAACCACAGGATCTGTGTCTTCCTAACGCAAGAGTTCATTTCTGGTAAACCAAGTGAATTTTGGGCTCAAATGATTTTACACAGTTCAAGAACCCAACACGATTCTGATAGTTAACTAAAGAGCATTTATGTAAGTTGAGCTGTGGTTTGATTCAGTTTCATAAGCAGAGTTGGACTACATATTGTCCATAAGAGTAGGAAACACACTTCTTATTTTCTGGCCATGCTCATGCTTCTTGCTGTATTAGAGGTGCTCAAAAGAAGAGCTTGCTTCTTGCGTTAAAACAGAGTGTGTTCCATGGATGACAACCCTGGTCTGAATTTCCCTTCAGAAACGGATTTAAACCAAAGGATCTGTGTCTTCATACAAGCAAGAATTCATTTCTGGTAAACCAAGTGAATTTTGGGCTCAAATGTCTTTACACAGTTCAAGAACCCAATGCGATTCAAACTATTAACTAAAGAGCATTTATGTAAGAGGAGCTGTGGTTTGTATCAGTTTCATGAGGAGACTTGAACTACATATGGTCCGTATGAGTGGGAAACACAGTTCTTATTTTGGGCATGCTCATGGTTCTTGCTGTACTTGAGACGCTGGAAAGAAGAGCTTGCTTCTTGCGTTCAAACAGAGTGTTTTTCATGGATGAGAACAATGTTCTGAATTTCCCTTCTAAAACGGAATTAAAAGCAAGGATGTGTGTCTTCCTGCAAGCAAGACTTCATTTCTGGAAAAAATGAGAATTTAGGGCACAAGTGGTATTACACAGTTCAGAAACCCATGGCGATTCTCACTATTAACTAAAGAGCATTTATGTAAGAGGAGCTGTGGTTTGTATAAGTTTCATAAGCAGGATTGAACTACATAAGGTCGGTATGATTGGGAAACACAGTTCTTTTTTTCTGGGCATGCTAATGGTTCTTGCTGTATTGGAGATGCTGGAAAGAATAGCTTGCTTCTTACGTTAAAACAGAGTGTGTTCCATGGATGAGAACACTGGTATAAATTTCCCTTCAGAAAAGGAGTTAAACCACAGGATCTGTGTCTTCCTACAAGAAACAGTACATTTCTGGTAAACCAAGTGAATTTTGGGCTCAAATGATTTTACACAGTTCAAGAACCCAACGCGATTCTCACAATTAACTAAAGAGCATTAATGTAAGAGGAGCTGTGGATTGTATCAGTTTCATAAGGAGAGTTGAACTATATATGGTCCATACGAGTCGGAAACACAGTTCTTTTCTTCTGGGCATGCTCATGGTTCTTGCTGTATTGGTGAAGCTGGAAAGAAGAGCTTGCTTCTTGCATTAAAGCAGAGTGTGTTTCGTGGATGAGAACACTACTCTGAATTTCTTTCAGAAACGGAGATAACCCCCAGGTTCTGTGTCATCCTGCAAGTAAGAGTTCATTTCTAGTAAACAAAGAGAATTTTGGGCTCAAGTGGTTTTACAAACTTCAGAATCCCATCGCGATTCTCACTATTAACTAAAGAACATTAATGTAAGAGGAGCTGTGGTATGTATCAGTTTCATAAGTAGAGTTGAACTGCATATTGTCCATATGAGTGGGAAACACTGTTATTTTTTCTGGACATGCTCATGGTTCTTGATGTATTGGAGACGTTAGAAAGAAGAGCTTGCTTCTTGCGTTAAAACAGAGTGTGTTCCATGGATGAGAACACGGGTCTGAAGTTCCCTTCAGAGAGGGAGTTGAACCACAGGATCTGTGTCTTCCTTCAAGCAAGAGTTCATTTCTGGTAAAAAAAAGAGTTTTGGCTCAAGTAGTTTTACACAGTTCAGAAATCCATCGTGATTCTCACTATTAACTAAAGAGCATTTATTTAAGAGGAGGTGTGGTTTGTATCAGTTTCATAAGCAGGGTTGAACTACATGTGGTCGGTATGAGTGGGAAACACAGTTCTTTTTTTCTGGGCATGCTCATGTTTCTTGCTGTTTTGGAGACGCTGGAAAGAAGAGTTTGCTTCTAGCGTTAAAACAGAGTGTGTTCCATGGATGAGAACAGTGGAATGAATTTCTGTTCAGAAACGGAGTTAAACCACAGGATCTGTGTCTTCCTAAAGCAAGAGTTCATTTCTGGTAAACCAAGTGAATTTTGGGCTCAAATGTCTTTACACAGTTCAAGAACCCAATGCGATTCAAACTATTAACTAAAGAGCATTTATGTAAGAGGAGCTGTGGTTTGTATCAGTTTCATGAGGAGACTTGAACTACATATGGTCCGTATGAGTGGGAAACACAGTTCTTATTTTGGGCATGCTCATGGTTCTTGCTGTACTTGAGACGCTGGAAAGAAGAGCTTGCTTCTTGCGTTAAAACAGAGTGTTTTTCATGGATGAGAACAATGTTCTGAATTTCCCTTCTAAAACGGAATTAAAAGCAAGGATCTGTGTCTTCCTGCAAGCAAGACTTCATTTCTGGAAAAAATGAGAATTTAGGGCACAAGTGGTATTACACAGTTCAGAAACCCATCGTGATTCTCACTATTACCTAAAGAGCATTTATGTAAGAGGAGCTGTGGTTTGTATAAGTTTCATAAGCAGGGTTGAACTACATATGGTCGGTATGATTGGGAAACACAGTTCTTTTTTTCTGGGCATGCTAATGGTTCTTGCTGTATTGGAGACGCTGGAAAGAAGAGCTTGCTTCTTACGTTAAAAGAGAGTGTGTTCCATGGATGAGAACACTGGTATAAATTTCCCTTCAGAAAAGGAGTTAAACCACAGGATCTGTGTCTTCCTACAAGAAACAGTACATTTCTGGTAAACCAAGTGAATTTTGGGCTCAAATGATTTTACACAGTTCAAGAACCCAACGCGATTCTCACAATTAACTAAAGAGCATTAATGTAAGAGGAGCTGTGGATTGTATCAGTTTCATAAGGAGAGTTGAGCTATATATGGTCCATACGAGTCGGAAACACAGTTCTTTTCTTCTGGGCATGCTCATGGTTCTTGCTATATTGGTGAAGCTGGAAAGAAGAGCTTGCTTCTTGCATTAAAGCAGAGTGTGTTTCATGGTTGAGAACACTACTCTGAATTTCTCTTCAGAAACGTAGATAACCCCCAGGTTCTGTGTCATCCTGCAAGCAAGAGTTCATTTCTGGTAAACAAAGAGAATTTTGGGCTCAAGTGGTTTTACAAACTTCAGAAACCCATCGCGATTCTCACTATTAACTAAAGAACATTAATGTAAGAGGAGCTGTGGTATGTATCAGTTTCATAAGTAGAGTTGAACTACATATGGACTGTATGAGTGGGAAACACAGTTCTTTTTTCTGGACATGCTCATGGTTCTTGATGTATTGGACATGCTAGAAAGAACAGCTTGCTTCTTGCGTTAAAACAGAGTGTGTTCCATGGATGAGAACACGGGTCTGAAGTTCCCTTCAGAGAGGGAGTTGAACCACAGGATCTGTGTCTTCCTTCAAGCAAGAGTTCATTTTTGGTAAAACAAGAGAATTTTGGGCTCAAATGATATTACACAGGTCAGGAACCCAATGAGATTCAAACTATTAACTAAAGAGCATTTATATAAGAGGAGATGTGGTTTGTATCAATTTCATAAGCATAATTGAACTATGTATAGTCCGTATGGGTAGGAAACACAGTTCTTTTTCTCAGGGCATGATCAAGGAACTTGCTGAGTTGGAGACGCTGGAAAAAGAGTTTGCTTCTTGCGTTAAAACAGAGGGTGTTTCATGGATGAGAACACTGTTCTGAATTTCCCTTCTAAAACGGAATTAAACCCCAGGATCTGTGTCTTCCTGAAAGCAAGAGTTCTTTTCTGGTAAACAAAGAGAATTTTGGGCTCAAGTGGTTTTACAAAGTTCAGAAACCCATCGCGATTCTCACTATTAACTAAAGAACATTAATGTAAGAGGAGCTGTGGTATGTATCAGTTTCATAAGTAGAGTTGAACTACATATGGTCCATATGAGTGGGAATCACAGTTCTTTTTTCTGGACATGCTCATGGTTCTTGATGTATTGGAGATGCTAGAAAGAACAGCTTGCTTCTTGCGTTAAAACAGAGTGTGTTCCATGGATGAGAACACTGGTCTGAAGTTCCCTTCAGAAATGGAATTAAGCCCCATTATCTGTGTCTTCCAACAAGGAAGAGTACATTTCTGGTAAAAAAAAAAAAAAGAGTTTTGGCTCAAGTAGTTTTACACAGTTCAGAAACCCATCGTGATTCTCACTATTAACTAAAGAGCATTTATTTAAGAGGAGCTGTGGTTTGTATCAGTTTCATAAGCAGGGTTGAACTACATGTGGTCGGTATGAGTGGGAAACACAGTTCTTTTTTTCTGGGCATGCTCATGGTTCTTGCTGTATTGGAGACGCTGGAAAGAAGAGTTTGCTTCTAGCGTTAAAACAGAGTGTGTTCCATGGATGAGAACAGTGGAATGAATTTCTGTTCAGAAACGGAGTTAAACCACAGGATCTGTGTCTTCCTAAAGCAAGAGTTCATTTCTGGTAAACCAAGTGAATTTTGGGCTCAAATGATTTTACACAGTTCAAGAACCCAACACGATTCTGATAGTTAACTAAAGAGCATTTATGTAAGTTGAGCTGTGGTTTGATTCAGTTTCATAAGCAGAGTTGAACTACATATTGTCCATAAGAGTAGGAAACACACTTCTTATTTTCTGGCCATGCTCATGCTTCTTGCTGTATTAGAGGTGCTCAAAAGAAGAGCTTGCTTCTTGCGTTAAAACAGAGTGTGTTCCATGGATGACAACCCTGGTCTGAATTTCCCTTCAGGAACGGATTTAAACCAAAGGATCTGTGTCTTCATACAAGCAAGAATTCATTTCTGGTAAACCAAGTGAATTTTGGGCTCAAATGTCTTTACACAGTTCAAGAACCCAATGCGATTCAAACTATTAACTAAAGAGCATTTATGTAAGAGGAGCTGTGGTTTGTATCAGTTTCATGAGGAGACTTGAACTACATATGGTCCGTATGAGTGGGAAACACAGTTCTTATTTTGGGCATGCTCATGGTTCTTGCTGTACTTGAGACGCTGGAAAGAAGAGCTTGCTTCTTGCGTTAAAACAGAGTGTTTTTCATGGATGAGAACAATGTTCTGAATTTCCCTTCTAAAACGGAATTAAAAGCAAGGATCTGTGTCTTCCTGCAAGCAAGACTTCATTTCTGGAAAAAATGAGAATTTAGGGCACAAGTGGTATTACACAGTTCAGAAACCCATCGCGATTCTCACTATTAACTAAAGAACATTAATGTAAGAGGAGCTGTGGTATGTATCAGTTTCATAAGTAGAGTTGAACTACATATGGTCCGTATGAGTGGGAATCACAGTTCTTTTTTCTGGACATGCTCATGGTTCTTGATGTATTGGAGATGCTAGAAAGAACAGCTTGCTTCTTGCGTTAAAACAGAGTGTGTTCCATGGATGAGAACACTGGTCTGAAGTTCCCTTCAGAAATGGAATTAAACCCCATTATCTGTGTCTTCCAACAAGGAAGAGTACATTTCTGGTAAAAAAAAAAAAGAGTTTTGGCTCAAGTAGTTTTACACAGTTCAGAAATCCATCGTGATTCTCACTATTAACTAAAGAGCATTTATTTAAGAGCAGCTGTGGTTTGTATCAGTTTCATAAGCAGGGTTGAACTACATGTGGTCGGTATGAGTGGGAAACACAGTTCTTTTTTTCTGGGCATGCTCATGGTTCTTGCTGTATTGGAGACGCTAGAAAGAAGAGCTTGCTTCTAGCGTTAAAACAGAGTGTGTTCCATGGATGAGAACAGTGGAATGAATTTCTGTTCAGAAACGGAGTTAAACCACAGGATCTCTGTCTTCCTAAAGCAAGAGTTCATTTCTGGTAAACCAAGTGAATTTTGGGCTCAAATGATTTTACACAGTTCAAGAACCCAACTCGATTCTGACAGTTAACTAAAGAGCATTTATGTAAGTTGAGCTGTGGTTTGATTCAGTTTCATAAGCAGAGTTGAACTACATATTGTCCATAAGAGTAGGAAACACACTTCTTATTTTCTGGCCATGCTCATGCTTCTTGCTGTATTAGAGGTGCTCAAAAGAAGAGCTTGCTTCTTGCGTTAAAACAGAGTGTGTTCCATGGATGAGAATCCTGGTCTGAATTTCCCTTCAGAAACGGATTTAAACCAAAGGATCTGTGTCTTCATACAAGCAAGAATTCATTTCTGGTAAACCAAGTGAATTTTGGGCTCAAATGTCTTTACACAGTTCAAGAACCCAATGCGATTCAAACTATTAACTAAAGAGCATTTATGTAAGAGGAGCTGTGGTTTGTATCAGTTTCATGAGGAGACTTGAACTACATATGGTCCGTATGAGTGGGAAACACAGTTCTTATTTTGGGCATGCTCATGGTTCTTGCTGTACTTGAGACGCTGGAAAGAAGAGCTTGCATCTTGCGTTAAAACAGAGTGTTTTTCATGGATGAGAACAATGTTCTGAATTTCCCTTCTAAAACGGAATTAAAAGCAAGGATGTGTGTCTTCCTGCAAGCAAGATTTCATTTCTGGACAAAATGAGAATTTAGGGCACAAGTGGTATTACACAGTTCAGAAACCCATCGTGATTCTCACTATTAACTAAAGAGCATTTATGTAAGAGGAGCTGTGGTTTGTATAAGTTTCATAAGCAGGGTTGAACTACATATGGTCGGTATGATTGGGAAACACAGTTCTTTTTTTCTGGGCATGCTAATGGTTCTTGCTGTATTGGAGACGCTGGAAAGAAGAGCTTGCTTCTTACGTTAAAACAGAGTGTGTTCCATGGATGAGAACCCTGGTCTGAATTTCCCTTCAGAAACGGATTTAAACCAAAGGATCTGTGTCTTCATACAAGCCAGAATTCATTTCTGGTAAACCAAGTGAATTTTGGGCTCAAATGATTTTACACAGTTCAAGAACCCAACGCGATTCTCACAATTAACTAAAGAGCATTAATGTAAGAGGAGCTGTGGATTGTATCAGTTTCATAAGGAGAGTTGAACTATATATGGTCCATACGAGTCGGAAACACAGTTCTTTTCTTCTGGGCATGCTCATGGTTCATGCTGTATTGGTGAAGCTGGAAAGAAGAGCTTGCTTCTTCCATTAAAGCACAGTGTGTTTCATGGTTGAGAACACTACTCTGAATTTCTCTTCAGAAACGGAGATAACCCCCAGGTTCTGTGTCATCCTGCAAGCAAGAGTTCATTTCTGGTAAACAAAGAGAATTTTGGGCTCAAGTGGTTTTACAAACTTCAGAAACCCATCGCGATTCTCACTATTAACTAAAGAACATTAATGTAAGAGGAGCTGTGGTATGTATCAGTTTCATAAGTAGAGTTGAACTACATATGGACTGTATGAGTGGGAAACACAGTTCTTTTTTCTGGACATGCTCATGGTTCTTGATGTATTGGACATGCTAGAAAGAACAGCTTGCTTCTTGCGTTAAAACAGAGTGTGTTCCATGGATGAGAACACGGGTCTGAAGTTCCCTTCAGAGAGGGAGTTGAACCACAGGATCTGTGTCTTCCTTCAAGCAAGAGTTCATTTTTGGTAAAACAAGAGAATTTTGGGCTCAAATGATATTACACAGGTCAGGAACCCAATGAGATTCAAACTATTAACTAAAGAGCATTTATATAAGAGGAGATGTGGTTTGTATCAATTTCATAAGCATAATTGAACTATGTATAGTCCGTTTGGGTAGGAAACACAGTTCTTTTTCTCAGGGCATGCTCATGGAACTTGCTGAGTTGGAGACGCTGGAAAAAGAGTTTGCTTCTTGCGTTAAAACAGAGGGTGTTTCATGGATGAGAACACTGTTCTGAATTTCCCTTCTAAAACGGAATTAAACCCCAGGATCTGTGTCTTCCTGAAAGCAAGAGTTCTTTTCTGGTAAACAAAGAGAATTTTGGGCTCAAGTGGTTTTACAAAGTTCAGAAACCCATCGCGATTCTCACTATTAACTAAAGAACATTAATGTAAGAGGAGCTGTGGTATGTATCAGTTTCATAAGTAGAGTTGAACTACATATGGTCCATATGAGTGGGAATCACAGTTCTTTTTTCTGGACATGCTCATGGTTCTTGATGTATTGGAGATGCTAGAAAGAACAGCTTGCTTCTTGCGTTAAAACAGAGTGTGTTCCATGGATGAGAACACTGGTCTGAAGTTCCCTTCAGAAATGGAATTAAACCCCATTATCTGTGTCTTCCAACAAGGAAGAGAACATTTCTGGTAAAAAAAAAAAAAAGAGTTTTGGCTCAAGTAGTTTTACACAGTTCAGAAACCCATCCTGATTCTCACTATTAACTAAAGAGCATTTATTTAAGAGGAGCTGTGGTTTGTATCAGTTTCATAAGCAGGGTTGAACTACATGTGGTCGGTATGAGTGGGAAACACAGTTCTTTTTTTCTGGGCATGCTCATGGTTCTTGCTGTATTGGAGACGCTGGAAAGAAGAGTTTGCTTCTAGCGTTAAAACAGAGTGTGTTCCATGGATGAGAACAGTGGAATGAATTTCTGTTCAGAAACGGAGTAAAACCGCAGGATCTGTGTCTTCCTAAAGCAAGAGTTCATTTCTGGTAAACCAAGTGAATTTTGGGCTCAAATGATTTTACACAGTTCAAGAACCCAACACGATTCTGATAGTTAACTAAAGAGCATTTATGTAAGTTGAGCTGTGGTTTGATTCAGTTTCATAAGCAGAGTTGAACTACATATTGTCCATAAGAGTAGGAAACACACTTCTTATTTTCTGGCCATGCTCATGCTTCTTGCTGTATTAGAGGTGCTCAAAAGAAGAGCTTGCTTCTTGCGTTAAAACAGAGTGTGTTCCATGGATGACAACCCTGGTCTGAATTTCCCTTCAGAAACGGATTTAAACCAAAGGATCTGTGTCTTCATACAAGCAAGAATTCATTTCTGGTAAACCAAGTGAATTTTGGGCTCAAATGTCTTTACACAGTTCAAGAACCCAATGCGATTCAAACTATTAACTAAAGAGCATTTATGTAAGAGGAGCTGTGGTTTGAATCAGTTTCATGAGGAGACTTGAACTACATATGGTCCGTATGAGTGGGAAACACAGTTCTTATTTTGGGCATGCTCATGGTTCTTGCTGTACTTGAGACGCTGGAAAGAAGAGCTTGCTTCTTGCGTTAAAACAGAGTGTTTTTCATGGATGAGAACAATGTTCTGAATTTCCCTTCTAAAACGGAATTAAAAGCAAGGATCTGTGTCTTCCTGCAAGCAAGACTTCATTTCTGGAAAAAATGAGAATTTAGGGCACAAGTGGTATTACACAGTTCAGAAACCCATCGTGATTCTCACTATTACCTAAAGAGCATTTATGTAAGAGGAGCTGTGGTTTGTATAAGTTTCATAAGCAGGGTTGAACTACATATGGTCGGTATGATTGGGAAACACAGTTCTTTTTTTCTGGGCATGCTAATGGTTCTTGCTGTATTGGAGACGCTGGAAAGAAGAGATTGCTTCTTACGTTAAAACAGAGTGTGTTCCATGGATGAGAACACTGGTATAAATTTCCCTTCAGAAAAGGAGTTAAACCACAGGATCTGTGTCTTCCTACAAGAAACAGTACATTTCTGGTAAACCAAGTGAATTTTGGGCTCAAATGATTTTACACAGTTCAAGAACCCAACGCGATTCTCACAATTAACTAAAGAGCATTAATGTAAGAGGAGCTGTGGATTGTATCAGTTTCATATGGAGAGTTGAACTATATATGGTCCATACGAGTGGGAAACACAGTTCTTTTCTTCTGGGCATGCTCATGGTTCTTGCTGTATTGGTGAAGCTGGAAAGAAGAGCTTGCTTCTTGCATTAAAGCAGAGTGTGTTTCATGGTTGAGAACACTACTCTGAATTTCTCTTCAGAAACGGAGATAACCCCCAGGTTCTGTGTCATCCTGCAATCAAGAGTTCATTTCTAGTAAACGAAGAGAATTTTGGGCTCAAGTGGTTTTACAAACTTCAGAATCCCATCGCGATTCTCACTATTAACTAAAGAACATTAATGTAAGAGGAGCTGTGGTATGTATCAGTTTCATAAGTAGAGTTGAACTACATATTGTCCATATGAGTGGGAAACACTGTTATTTTTTCTGGACATGCTCATGGTTCTTGATGTATTGGAGACGTTAGAAAGAAGAGCTTGCTTCTTGCGTTAAAACAGAGTGTGTTCCATGGATGAGAACACGGGTCTGAAGTTCCCTTCAGAAACGGAATTAAATCCCATTATCTGTGTCTTCCTACAAGGAAGAGTACATTTCTGGTAAAAAAAAAAAGTTTTGGCTCAAGTAGTTTTACACAGTTCAGAAACCCATCGTGATTCTCACTATTAACTAAAGAGCATTTATTTAAGAGGAGCTGTGGTTTGTATCAGTTTCATAAGCAGGGTTGAACTACATGTGGTCGGTATGAGTGGGAAACACAGTTCTTTTTTTCTGGGCATGCTCATGGTTCTTGCTGTATTGGAGACGCTGGAAAGAAGAGCTTGCTTCTAGCGTTAAAACAGAGTGTGTTCCATGGATGAGAACAGTGGAATGAATTTCTGTTCAGAAACGGAGTAAAACTGCAGGATCTGTGTCTTCCTAAAGCAAGAGTTCATTTCTGGTAAACCAAGTGAATTTTGGGCTCAAATGATTTTACACAGTTCAAGAACCCAACACGATTCTGACAGTTAACTAAAGAGCATTTATGTAAGTTGAGCTGTGGTTTGATTCAGTTTCATAAACAGAGTTGAACTACATATTGTCCATAAGAGTAGGAACACACTTCTTATTTTCTGGCCATGCTCATGCTTCTTGCTGTATTAGAGGTGCTCAAAAGAAGAGCTTGCTTCTTGCGTTAAAACAGAGTGTGTTCCATGGATGAGAACCCTGGTCTGAATTTCCCTTCAGAAACGGATTTAAACCAAAGGATCTGTGTCTTCATACAAGCAAGAATTCATTTCTGGTAAACCAAGTGAATTTTGGGCTCAAATGTCTTTACACAGTTCAAGAACCCAATGCGATTCAAACTATTAACTAAAGAGCATTTATGTAAGAGGAGCTGTGGTTTGTATCAGTTTCATGAGGAGACTTGAACTACATATGGTCCGTATGAGTGGGAAACACAGTTCTTATTTTGGGCATGCTCATGGTTCTTGCTGTACTTGAGACGCTGGAAAGAAGAGCTTGCTTCTTGCGTTAAAACAGAGTGTTTTTCATGGATGAGAACAATGTTCTGAATTTCCCTTCTAAAACGGAATTAAAAGCAAGGATCTGTGTCTTCCTGCAAGCAAGACTTCATTTCTGGAAAAAATGAGAATTTAGGGCACAAGTGGTATTACACAGTTCAGAAACCCATGGCGATTCTCACTATTAACTAAAGAGCATTTATGTAAGAGGAGCTGTGGTTTGTATAAGTTTCATAAGCAGGGTTGAACTACATATGGTCGGTATGATTGGGAAACACAGTTCTTTTTTTCTGGGCATGCTAATGGTTCTTGCTGTATTGGAGACGCTGGAAAGAAGAGATTGCTTCTTACGTTAAAACAGAGTGTGTTCCATGGATGAGAACACTGGTATAAATTTCCCTTCAGAAAAGGAGTTAAACCACAGGATCTGTGTCTTCCTACAAGAAACAGTACATTTCTGGTAAACCAAGTGAATTTTGGGCTCAAATGATTTTACACAGTTCAAGAACCCAACGCGATTCTCACAATTAACTAAAGAGCATTAATGTAAGAGGAGCTGTGGATTGTATCAGTTTCATAAGGAGAGTTGAACTATATATGGTCCATACGAGTCGGAAACACAGTTCTTTTCTTCTGGGCATGCTCATGGTTCTTGCTGTATTGGTGAAGCTGGAAAGAAGAGCTTGCTTCTTGCATTAAAGCAGAGTGTGTTTCATGGTTGAGAACACTACTCTGAATTTCTCTTCAGAAACGGAGATAACCCCCAGGTTCTGTGTCATCCTGCAAGCAAGAGTTCATTTCTGGTAAACAAAGAGAATTTTGGGCTCAAGTGGTTTTACAAACTTCAGAAACCCATCGCGATTCTCACTATTAACTAAAGAACATTAATGTAAGAGGAGCTGTGGTATGTATCAGTTTCATAAGTAGAGTTGAACTACATATGGACTGTATGAGTGGGAAACACAGTTCTTTTTTCTGGACATGCTCAAGGTTCTTGATGTATTGGACATGCTAGAAAGAACAGCTTGCTTCTTGCGTTAAAACAGAGTGTGTTCCATGGATGAGAACACGGGTCTGAAGTTCCCTTCAGAGAGGGAGTTGAACCACAGGATCTGTGTCTTCCTTCAAGCAAGAGTTCATTTTTGGTAAAACAAGAGAATTTTGGGCTCAAATGATATTACACAGGTCAGGAACCCAATGAGATTCAAACTATTAACTAAAGAGCATTTATATAAGAGGAGATGTGGTTTGTATCAATTTCATAAGCATAATTGAACTATGTATAGTCCGTATGGGTAGGAAACACAGTTCTTTTTCTCAGGGCATGCTCATGGAACTTGCTGAGTTGGAGACGCTGGAAAAAGAGTTTGCTTCTTGCGTTAAAACAGAGGGTGTTTCATGGATGAGAACACTGTTCTGAATTTCCCTTCTAAAACGGAATTAAACCCCAGGATCTGTGTCTTCCTGAAAGCAAGAGTTCTTTTCTGGTAAACAAAGAGAATTTTGGGCTAAGTGGTTTTACAAAGTTCAGAAACCCATCGCGATTCTCACTATTAACTAAAGAACATTAATGTAAGAGGAGCTGTGGTATGTATCAGTTTCATAAGTAGAGTTGAACTACATATGGTCCATATGAGTGGGAATCACAGTTCTTTTTTCTGGACATGCTCATGGTTCTTGATGTATTGGAGATGCTAGAAAGAACAGCTTGCTTCTTGCGTTAAAACAGAGTGTGTTCCATGGATGAGAACACTGGTCTGAAGTTCCCTTCAGAAATGGAATTAAACCCCATTATCTGTGTCTTCCAACAAGGAAGAGTACATTTCTGGTAAAAAAAAAAAAAAAGAGTTTTGGCTCAAGTAGTTTTACACAGTTCAGAAACCCATCCTGATTCTCACTATTAACTAAAGAGCATTTATTTAAGAGGAGCTGTGGTTTGTATCAGTTTCATAAGCAGGGTTGAACTACATGTGGTCGGTATGAGTGGGAAACACAGTTCTTTTTTTCTGGGCATGCTCATGGTTCTTGCTGTATTGGAGACGCTGGAAAGAAGAGTTTGCTTCTAGCGTTAAAACAGAGTGTGTTCCATGGATGAGAACAGTGGAATGAATTTCTGTTCAGAAACGGAGTTAAACCACAGGATCTGTGTCTTCCTAAAGCAAGAGTTCATTTCTGGTAAACCAAGTGAATTTTGGGCTCAAATGATTTTACACAGTTCAAGAACCCAACACGATTCTGACAGTTAACTAAAGAGCATTTATGTAAGTTGAGCTGTGGTTTGATTCAGTTTCATAAACAGAGTTGAACTACATATTGTCCATAAGAGTAGGAAACACACTTCTTATTTTCTGGCCATGCTCATGCTTCTTGCTGTATTAGAGGTGCTCAAAAGAAGAGCTTGCTTCTTGCGTTAAAACAGAGTGTGTTCCATGGATGAGAACCCTGGTCTGAATTTCCCTTCAGAAACGGATTTAAACCAAAGGATCTGTGTCTTCATACAAGCAAGAATTCATTTCTGGTAAACCAAGTGAATTTTGGGCTCAAATGTCTTTACACAGTTCAAGAACCCAATGCGATTCAAACTATTAACTAAAGAGCATTTATGTAAGAGGAGCTGTGGTTTGTATCAGTTTCATGAGGAGACTTGAACTACTTATGGTCCGCATGAGTGGGAAACACAGTTCTTATTTTGGGCATGCTCATGGTTCTTGCTGTACTTGAGACGCTGGAAAGAAGAGCTTGCTCTTGCATTAAAACAGAGTGTTTTTCATGGATGAGAACAATGTTCTGAATTTCCCTTCTAAAACGGAAGTAAAAGCAAGGATCTGTGTCTTCCTGCAAGCAAGACTTCATTTCTGGAAAAAATGAGAATTTTGGGCACAAGTGGTATTACACAGTTCAGAAACCCATCGCGATTCTCACTATTAACTAAAGAGCATTTATGTAAGAGGGGCTGTGGTTTGTATAAGTTTCATAAGCAGGGTTGAACTACATAAGCTCGGTATGATTGGGAAACACAGTTCTTTTTTTCTGGGCATGCTAATGGTTCTTGCTGTATTGGAGATGCTGGAAAGAATAGCTTGCTTCTTACGTTAAAACAGAGTGTGTTCCATGGATGAGAACACTGGTATAAATTTCCCTTCAGAAAAGGAGTAAACCACAGGAACTGTGTCTTCCTACAAGAAACAGTACATTTCTGGTAAACCAAGTGAATTTTGGGCTCAAATGATTTTACACAGTTCAAGAACCCAACGCGATTCTCACAATTAACTAAAGAGCATTAATGTAAGAGGAGCTGTGGATTGTATCAGTTTCATAAGGAGAGTTGAACTATATATGGTCCATACGAGTCGGAAACACAGTTCTTTTCTTCTGGGCATGCTCATGGTTCTTGCTGTATTGGTGAAGCTGGAAAGAAGAGCTTGCTTCTTGCATTAAAGCAGAGTGTGTTTCGTGGATGAGAACACTACTCTAAATTTCTTTCAGAAACGGAGATAACCCCCAGGTTCTGTGTCATCCTGCAAGCAACAGTTCATTTCTAGTAAACGAAGAGAATTTTGGGCTCAAGTGGTTTTACAAACTTCAGAATCCCATCGCGATTCTCACTATTAACTAAAGAACATTAATGTAAGAGGAGCTGTGGTATGTATCAGTTTCATAAGTAGAGTTGAACTACATATTGTCCATATGTGTGGGAAACACTGTTATTTTTTCTGGACATGCTCATGGTTCTTGATGTATTGGAGACGTTAGAAAGAAGAGCTTGCTTCTTGCGTTAAAACAGAGTGTGTTCCATGGATGAGAACACGGGTCTGAAGTTCCCTTCAGAGAGGGAGTTGAACCACAGGATCTGTGTCTTCCTACAAGGAAGAGTTCATTTTTGGTAAAACAAGAGAATTTTGGGCTCAAATGATATTACACAGGTCAGGAACCCAATGAGATTCAAACTATTAACTAAAGAGCATTTATATAAGAGGAGATGTGGTTTGTATCAATTTCATAAGCATAATTGAACTATGTATAGTCCGTATGGGTAGGAAACACAGTTCTTTTTCTCAGGGCATGATCAAGGAACTTGCTGAGTTGGAGACGCTGGAAAAAGAGTTTGCTTCTTGCGTTAAAACAGAGGGTGTTTCATGGATGAGAACACTGTTCTGAATTTCCCTTCTAAAACGGAATTAAACCCCAGGATCTGTGTCTTCCTGAAAGCAAGAGTTCTTTTCTGGTAAACAAAGAGAATTTTGGGCTCAAGTGGTTTTACAAAGTTCAGAAACCCATCGCGATTCTCACTATTAACTAAAGAACATTTATGTAAGAGGAGCTCTGCTTTGTATCAGTTTCATAAGCAGAGTTGAACTACATATGGTCTTTATGAGTGGGAAACACAGTTCTTTTTTTCTTTGCATGCTCATGGTTCTTGCTGTATTGGAGATGCTGGAATGAAGAGTTTGCTTCTAGCGTTAAAACAGAGTGTGTTCCATGGATGAGAACAGTGGAATGAATTTCTGTTCAGAAACGGAGTTAAACCACAGGAACTGTGTCTTCCTAAAGCAAGAGTTCTTTTCTGGTAAACCAAGTGAATTTTGGGCTCAAATGATTTTACACAGTTCAAGAACCCAACACGATTCTGATAGTTAACTAAAGAGCATTTATGTAAGTTGAGCTGTGGTTTGATTCAGTTTCATAAGCAGAGTTGAACTACATATTGTCCATAAGAGTAGGAAACACACTTCTTATTTTCTGGCCATGCTCATGCTTCTTGCTGTATTAGAGGTGCTCAAAAGAAGAGCTTGCTTCTTGCGTTAAAACAGAGTGTGTTCCATGGATGAGAACCCTGGTCTGAATTTCCCTTCAGAAACGGATTTAAACCAAAGGATCTGTGTCTTCATACAAGCCAGAATTCATTTCTGGTAAACCAAGTGAATTTTGGGCTCAAATGATTTTACACAGTTCAAGAACCCAACGCGATTCTCACAATTAACTAAAGAGCATTAATGTAAGAGGAGCTGTGGATTGTATCAGTTTCATAAGGAGAGTTGAACTATATATGGTCCATACGAGTCGGAAACACAGTTCTTTTCTTCTGGGCATGCTCATGGTTCATGCTGTATTGGTGAAGCTGGAAAGAAGAGCTTGCTTCTTCCATTAATGCAGAGTGTGTTTCATGGTTGAGAACACTACTCTGAATTTCTCTTCAGAAACGGAGATAACCCCCAGGTTCTGTGTCATCCTGCAAGCAAGAGTTCATTTCTGGTAAACAAAGAGAATTTTGGGCTCAAGTGGTTTTACAAACTTCAGAAACCCATCGCGATTCTCACTATTAACTAAAGAACATTAATGTAAGAGGAGCTGTGGTATGTATCAGTTTCATAAGTAGAGTTGAACTACATATGGTCCGTATGAGTGGGAAACACAGTTCTTTTTTCTGGACATGCTCATGGTTCTTGATGTATTGGACATGCTAGAAAGAACAGCTTGCTTCTTGCGTTAAAACAGAGTGTGTTCCATGGATGAGAACACTGGTCTGAAGTTCCCTTCAGAGAGGGAGTTGAACCACAGGATCTGTGTCTTCCTACAAGCAAGAGTTCATTTTTGGTAAAACAAGAGAATTTTGGGCTCAAATGATATTACACAGGTCAGGAACCCAATGAGATTCAAACTATTAACTAAAGAGCATTTATATAAGAGGAGATGTGGTTTGTATCAATTTCATAAGCATAATTGAACTATGTATAGTCCGTATGGGTAGGAAACACAGTTCTTTTTCTCAGGGCATGCTCATGGAACTTGCTGAGTTGGAGACGCTGGAAAAAGAGTTTGCTTCTTGCGTTAAAACAGAGGGTGTTTCATGGATGAGAACACTGTTCTGAATTTCCCTTCTAAAACGGAATTAAACCCCAGGATCTGTGTCTTCCTGAAAGCAAGAGTTCTTTTCTGGTAAACAAAGAGAATTTTGGGCTCAAGTGGTTTTACAAAGTTCAGAAACCCATCGCGATTCTCACTATTAACTAAAGAACATTAATGTAAGAGGAGCTGTGGTATGTATCAGTTTCATAAGTAGAGTTGAACTACATATGGTCCGCATGAGTGGGAATCACAGTTCTTTTTTCTGGGCATGCTCATGGTTCTTGATGTATTGGAGATGCTAGAAAGAACAGCTTGCTTCTTGCGTTAAAACAGAGTGTGTTCCATGGATGAGAACACTGGTCTGAAGTTCCCTTCAGAAATGGAATTAAACCCCATTATCTGTGTCTTCCAACAAGGAAGAGTACATTTCTGGTAAAAAAAAAAAAAAAAGAGTTTTGGCTCAAGTAGTTTTACACAGTTCAGAAACCCATCGTGATTCTCACTATTAACTAAAGAGCATTTATTTAAGAGGAGCTGTGGTTTGTATCAGTTTCATAAGCAGGGTTGAACTACATGTGGTCGGTATGAGTGGGAAACACAGTTCTTTTTTTCTGGGCATGCACATGGTTCTTGCTGTATTGGAGACGCTGGAAAGAAGAGCTTGCTTCTAGCGTTAAAACAGAGTGTGTTCCATGGATGAGAACAGTGGAATGAATTTCTGTTCAGAAACGGAGTTAAACCACAGGATCTGTGTCTTCCTAAAGCAAGAGTTCATTTCTGGTAAACCATGTGAATTTTGGGCTCAAATGATTTTACACAGTTCAAGAACCCAACACGATTCTGATAGTTAACTAAAGAGCATTTATGTAAGTTGAGCTGTGGTTTGATTCAGTTTCATAAGCAGAGTTGAACTACATATTGTCCATAAGAGTAGGAAACACACTTCTTATTTTCTGGCCATGCTCATGCTTCTTGCTGTATTAGAGGTGCTCAAAAGAAGAGCTTGCTTCTTGCGTTAAAACAGAGTGTGTTCCATGGATGAGAACCCTGGTCTGAATTTCCCTTCAGAAACGGATTTAAACCAAAGGATCTGTGTCTTCATACAAGCAAGAATTCATTTCTGGTAAACCAAGTGAATTTTGGGCTCAAATGTCTTTACACAGTTCAAGAACCCAATGTGATTCAAACTATTAACTAAAGAGCATTTATGTAAGAGGAGCTGTGGTTTGTATCAGTTCCATGAGGAGACTTGAACTACATATGGTCCGTATGAGTGGGAAACACAGTTCTTATTTTGGGCATGCTCATGGTTCTTGCTGTACTTGAGACGCTGGAAAGAAGAGCTTGCTTCTTGCGTTAAAACAGAGTGTTTTTCATGGATGAGAACAATGTTCTGAATTTCCCTTCTAAAACGGAATTAAAAGCAAGGATCTGTGTCTTCCTGTAAGCAAGACTTCATTTCTGGAAGAAATGAGAATTTAGGGCACAAGTGGTATTACACAGTTCAGAAACCCATCGCGATTCTCACTATTAACTAAAGAGCATTTATGTAAGAGGAGCTGTGGTTTGTATAAGTTTCATAAGCAGGGTTGAACTACATATGGTCGGTATGATTGGGAAACACAGTTCTTTTTTTCTGGGCATGCTAATGGTTCTTGCTGTATTGGTGAAGCTGGAAAGAAGAGCTTGCTTCTTCCATTAAAGCAGAGTGTGTTTCATGGTTGAGAACACTACTCTGAATTTCTCTTCAGAAACGGAGATAACCCCCAGGTTCTGTGTCATCCTGCAAGCAAGAGTTCATTTCTGGTAAACAAAGAGAATTTTGGGCTCAAGTGGTTTTACAAACTTCAGAAACCCATCGCGATTCTCACTATTAACTAAAGAACATTAATGTAAGAGGAGCTGTGGTATGTATCAGTTTCATAAGTAGAGTTGAACTACATATGGACTGTATGAGTGGGAAACACAGTTCTTTTTTCTGGACATGCTCATGGTTCTTGATGTATTGGACATGCTAGAAAGAACAGCTTGCTTTTTGCGTTAAAACAGAGTGTGTTCCATGGATGAGAACACTGGTCTGAAGTTCCCTTCAGAGAGGGAGTTGAACCACAGGATCTGTGTCTTCCTACAAGCAAGAGTTCATTTTTGGTAAAACAAGAGAATTTTGGGCTCAAATGATATTACACAGGTCAGGAACCCAATGAGATTCAAACTATTAACTAAAGAGCATTTATATAAGAGGAGATGTGGTTTGTATCAATTTCATAAGCATAAATGAACTATGTATAGTCCGTATGGGTAGGAAACACAGTTCTTTTTCTCAGGGCATGCTCATGGAACTTGCTGAGTTGGAGACGCTGGAAAAAGAGTTTGCTTCTTGCGTTAAAACAGAGGGTGTTCCATGGATGAGAACACTGTTCTGAATTTCCCTTCTAAAACGGAATTAAACCCCAGGATCTGTGTCTTCCTGAAAGCAAGAGTTCTTTTCTGGTAAACAAAGAGAATTTTGGGCTCAAGTGGTTTTACAAAGTTCAGAAACCCATCGCGATTCTCACTATTAACTAAAGAACATTTATGTAAGAGGAGCTCTGCTTTGTATCCGTTTCATAAGCAGAGTTGAACTACATATGGTCTTTATGAGTGGGAAACACAGTTCTTTTTTTTGGCATGCTCATGGTTCTTGCTGTATCGGAGACGCTGGAATGAAGAGTTTGCTTCTAGCGTTAAAACAGAGTGTGTTCCATGGATGAGAACAGTGGAATGAATTTCTGTTCAGAAACGGAGTTAAACCACAGGATCTGTGTCTTCCTAAAGCAAGAGTTCATTTCTGGTAAACCAAGTGAATTTTGGGCTCAAATGATTTTACACAGTTCAAGAACCCAACACGATTCTGACAGTTAACTAAAGAGCATTTATGTAAGTGGAGCTGTGGTTTGATTCAGTTTCATAAGCAGAGTTGAACTACATATTGTCCATAAGAGTAGGAAACACACTTCTTATTTATTGGCCATGCTCATGCTTCTTGCTGTATTAGAGGTGCTCAAAAGAAGAGCTTGCTTCTTGCGTTAAAACAGAGTGTGTTCCATGGATGAGAACCCTGGTCTGAATTTCCCTTCAGAAACGGATTTAAACCAAAGGATCTGTGTCTTCATACAAGCAAGAATTCATTTCTGGTAAACCAAGTGAATTTTGGGCTCAAATGTCTTTACACAGTTCAAGAACCCAATGTGATTCAAACTATTAACTAAAGAGCATTAATGTAAGAGGAGCTGTGGTTTGTATCAGTTTCATGAGTAGACTTGAACTACATATGGTCCGTATGAGTGGGAAACACAGTTCTTATTTTGGGCATGCTCATGGTTCTTGCTGTACTTGAGAGGCTGGAAAGAAGAGCTTGCATCTTGCGTTAAAACAGAGTGTTTTTCATGGATGATAACAATGTTCTGAATTTCCCTTCTAAAACGGAATTAAAAGCAAGGATCTGTGTCTTCCTGCAAGCAAGACTTCATTTCTGGAAAAAATGAGAATTTTGGGCACAAGTGGTTTTACACAGTTCAGAAACCCATCATGATTCTCACTATTAACTAAAGAGCATTTATGTAAGAGGAGCTGTGGTTTGTATCAGTTTCATAAGCAGGGATGAACTACATATGGTCGGTATGTTTGGGAAACACAGTTCTTTTTTTCTGGGCATGCTAATGGTTCTTGCTGTATTGGAGACACTGGAAAGAAGAGTTTGCTTCTTGCATTAAAACAGAGTGTGTTTCATGGATGAGAACATTGGTCTGAATTTCCCTTCAGAAACGGAGTTAAACCCCAGGATCTGTGTCTTCCTACAAGCAAGAGTTCATTTCTGGGAAACCCAGTGAATTTTGGGCTCAAATGATTTTATACTGTTCAAGAACACAACGCTATTCTCAGAATTAACTAAAGAACATTTATGTAAGAGGAGCTGTGGTTTGTTTCAGTTTCATAAGCAGAGTTGAACTACATATGGTCCTTATGAGTAGGAAACACAGTTCTTTTTTCTGGGCATTCTCATGGTTCTTGCTGTTTTGGAGACGCTGGAAAGAAGAGCTTGCTTCTTGCGTTAAACAGAATGTGTTTCATGGTTGAAAACACTACTCTGAATTTCCATCAGAAACGGAGTTAAACCACAGGATCTGTGTCTTCCGAAACCAAGAGTTCATTTCTGGTAAACCAAGTGAATTTTGGGCTCAAATGATTTTACACAGTTCAAGAAGCCAATGCTATTCAAACTATTAACTAAAGAGCATTAATGTAAGAGGAGCTGTGGTTTGTATCAGTTTCATAAGCATAGTTGAAATATTTATTGTAAGTATGAGAAGGAAATACAGTTCTTTTTTACAAGGAATGCTCATGGAACTTGCTGTGTTGGAGGCGCTGGAAAGAAGAGCTTGCTTCTTGCGTTATAACAGAGTGTGCTCCATGGATGAGAGCACTGGTATGAATTTCCCTTAGGAAACGGAGTTAAAACACAAGATCTGTGTCTTCCTACAAGTAAGAGTTCATTTCTGATAAACCAAGTGAATTTTGGGCTCAAATGATTTTACACAGTTTACGAACCCAACCGGATTCTCACTATTAACTAAGACCATTTATGTAAGTGGAACTGTGGTTAGTATCAGTTTCATAAGCAGAGTTGAACTACATATGGTCCGTATGTGTGGGAAACACAGGTCTTTTTTGTGGGCGTGCTCATGGTTCGTGCAGTATTGGAGACGCTGGATAGAAGAGCTTGCTTCTTGTGTTAAAACAGAGTGTGCACAATGGATGGGAACACTGTTCTGAATTTCCTTTCAGAAACGAAGTTAAACCACAGAATCTTTGTCTTCATACAAGCAAGAGTTCATTTCTGGTAAACCAAGTTAATTTTGGGCTCAAATGACTTTACACTGTTCAAGAACCCAATGCGATTCAAACTATTAACTAAAGAGCATTTATGTAATAGGAGCTGTGGTTTGTATCAGTTTCATAAGCAGAGTTGAACTACATATGGTCCGTATGAGTGGGAAACACAGTTCTTTTTTCCTGGGCATGATCATGGTTCTTACTGTATTGGAGATGCTGGAAAGAGTTGCTTCTTGAGTTAAAACAGAGTGCGGTCCATAGATGAGAAGGCTTGTATGAATTTCCCTTCAGAAACGGAGTTATACCACAGGATCTTTGTCTTCCTACAAGCAAGAGTTCATTTATGGTAAAGCAAGTGAATTTTCGGCTAAAATGGTTTGACACAGTTCACGAACCCAACGTGATTCTCACTATTAACTAAAGAACATTTATGTAAGTGGAGCTGTGGTTTGTATCACTTCCATAAGCAGAGTTGAACTACATATGGTCCATATGAGTAGGATACAAAGTTCTTTTTTTCTGGGCATGCTCATGATTCTTGATGTATTAGAGGTGCTGGAAAGAAGAGCTTGCTTCTTGCGTTAATACAGAGTGTGTTCCATGGATGAGCACCCTGGTCTGAATTTCCCTTCAGAAACGAAGTTAAACCACAGGATCTTTGTCTTCATACAAGCAAGAGTTCATTTCTGGTAAACCAAGTGAATTTTGGGCTCAAATGTCTTTACACTCTTCAAGAACCCAATGCGATTCAAACTATAAACTAAAGAGCATTAATGTAAGAGGAGCTGTGGTTTGTATCAGTTTCATAAGCAGACTTGAACTACATATGGTCCCTATGAGTGGGAAACACAGTTCTTTTTTTTGGGCATGCTCATGTTTCTTGCTCTATTTGAGACGCTGGAAAGAAGAGCTTGCTTCTTGCGTTAAAACAGAGTGTTTTTCATGGATGAGAACACTGTTCTGAATTTCCCTTCTAAAACGGAAGTAAAAGCAAGGATCTGTGTCTTCCTGCAAGCAAGACTTCATTTCTGGAAAAAATGAGAATTTTGGGCACAAGTGGTTTTACACAGTTCAGAAACCCATCACGATTCTCACTATTAACTAAAGAGCAATTATGTAAGAGGAGCTGTGGTTTGTATCAGTTTCATAAGCAGGGTTGAACTACATATGGTCGGTATGATTGGAAAACACATTTCTTTTTTTCTGGGCATGCTAATGGTTCTTGCTGTATTGGAGACGCTGGAAAGAAGAGTTTGCTTCTAGCGTTAAAACAGAGTGTGTTCCATGGATGAGAACAGTGGTATGAATTTCCCTTCAGAGACGGAGTTAAACCACAGGATCTGTGTCTTCATACAAGCAAGTGTTCATTTCTGGTAAACCAAGTGAATTTTGGGCTCAAATCATTTTACGCAGTTCAAGAACACAACGCAATCCTCACAATTAACTAAAGAGCATTTACGTAAGTTGAACTCTGGTTCATATCAGTTTCATAAGCAGAGTTGAACTACATATGGTCCGTATGAATAGGAATCACAGTTCTTTTTTTCTGGCCATGCTCATGGTTCTTGCTGTATTAGAGACGCTCGAAAGAAGAGCTTGCTCTTGCGTTAAACAGAATGTGTTTCATGGATGAAAACACTACTCTGAATTTCCATCAGAAACGGAGTTAAACCACAGGATCTGTGTCTTCCTACAAACAAGAATTCATTTCTAGTAAACCATGTGAATTTGGGGCTCAAATGATTTTTCGCAGTTCAAGAACCCAATGCTATTCAAACTATTAACTAAAGAGCATTAATGTAAGAGGAGCTGTGGTTTGTATCAGTTTCATAAGTATAGTTGAAATATGTATTGTCAGTATGAGAAGGAAATACAGTTCTTTTTTTAAGGCATGCTCATGGAACTTGCTATGTTGGAGACTCTGGAAAGAAGAGCTTGCTTCTTGAGTTCAAACAGAGTGTGTTTCATGGATGAAAACACTGCTCTGAATTTCCCTTCAGAAACGGAGTTAAAACACAAGATCTTTGTCTTCCTACAAGTAAGAGTTCATTTCTTGTAAACCAAGTGAATTTTGGGCTCAAATGACTTTACACAGTTCAAGATCCCAATGCGATTCAAACTATTAACTAAAGAGCATTAATGTAAGAGGAGCTGTGTTTTGTATCAGTTTCATAAGCAGAGTTGAACTCCATATGGTCCGTATGAGTGGGAAACACAGTTCTTTTTTGGGGGCATGCTCATCGTTCTTGATGTATTAGAGATGCTGGAAAGAAGAGCTTGCTTCCAGCGTTAAAACAGAGTATGGTGCATGTATGAGAACCCTGGTCTGAATTTCCCTTCAGAAACGGATTCAAACCACAGGATCTGTGTCTTCATACAAGCAAAAATTCATTTCTGGTAAACCAAGTGAATTTTGGGCTCAAATGTCTTTACACAGTTCAAAAACCCAATGCCATTCAAACTATTAACTAAAGAGCATTTATGTAAGAGGAGCTGTGGTTTGTATCAGTTTCATAAGCAGACTTGAACTACATATGGTCCCTATGAGTGGGAAACACATTTCTTTTTTCTGGGCATGCTCATGGTTCTTGCTGTATTTGTGACTCTGGAAAGAACAGCTTGCTTCTTGCGGTAAAACAGAGTGTTTTTCATGGATGAGAACACTGTTTTGAATTTCCCTTCTAAAACGGAATTAAAAGCAAGGATCTGTGTCTTCCTGCAAGCAAGACTTCATTTCTGGAAAAAATGTGAATTTTGGGCACAAGTGCTTTTACACAGTTCAGAAACACATCGCGATTCTCACTATTAACTAAAGAACATTCATGTAAGAGGAGCTGTGGTTTGTATCAGTTTTATAAGCAGACTTGAACTACATATGGTCCGTATGAGTGGGAAACACAGTTCTTTTTTCTGGGCATGCTTATTGTTATTGTTGTATTAGAGATGCTGTAAAGAAGAGCTTGCTTCTTGTGTTAAAACAGAATGTGTTTCATGGATGAAAACACTACTCTGAATTTCCAACAGAAACGGAGTTAACCCACAGGATCTGTGTCTTCCTACAAGCAAGAGTTCATTTCTAGGAAACCATGTGAATTTGGCGCTCAAATGATTTTACCCAGTTCAAGAACCCAATGCTATTCAAACTATTAACTAAAGAGCATTAATGTAAGAGGAGCTGTGGTTTGTATCAGTTTCATAAGCATAGTTGAAATATGTATTGTCAGTATGAGAAGGAAATACAGTTCTTTTTTACAAGTCATGCTCTTGGAACTTGCTGTGTTGGAGATGCTGGAAAGAAGAGCTTGCTTCTAGAGTTCAAACAGAGTGTGTTTCATGGATGACAACACTGCTCTGAATTTCCCTTCAGAAACGGAGTTAAACCATAAGATCTGTGTCTTCCTACAAGTAAGAGTTCATTTCTGATAAACCAAGAGAATTTTGGGCTCAAATGATTTTACACAGTTTACGAACCCAACGGGATTCTCACTATTAACTAAGAGCATTTATGTAAGTGGAACTGTGGTTAGTATCAGTTTCATAAGCAGAGTTGAACTACATATGGTCCGTATGAGTGGGAAACACAGTTCTTTTTTTTGTGGGCATGCTCATGGTTCTTGCTGTATTGGAGACGCTGGATAGAAGAGCTTGCTTCTTGTGTTAACACTGAGTGTGTTCGATGGATGAAAACACTGGTATGAATTTCCCTTCAGAAATGGAGTTAAACCACAGGATCTGTGTCTTCCTACAAGCAATAGTACATTTCTGGTAAACCAAGTGAATTTTGGGCTCAAATGATTTTACACAGTTCAAGAACACAACGCGATTCTCACAATTAACTAAAGAGCATTAACGTAAGAGGAGCTGTGGTTTGTATCAGTTTTATAAGTATAGTTGAAATATGTATTGTCAGTATGAGAAGGAAATACAGTTCTTTTTTTAAGGCATGCTCATGGAACTTGCTATGTTGGAGACTCTGGAAAGAAGAGCTTGCTTCTTGAGTTCAAACAGAGTGTGTTTCATGGATGAAAACACTGGTATGAATTTCCCTTCAGAAATGGAGTTAAACCACAGGATCTGTGTCTTCCTACAAGTAAGAGTTCATTTCTGATAAACCAAGAGAATTTTGGGCTCAAATGATTTTACACAGTTTACGAACCCAACGGGATTCTCACTATTAACTAAGAGCATTTATGTAAGTGGAACTGTGGTTAGTATCAGTTTCATAAGCAGAGTTGAACTACATATGGTCCGTATGAGTGGGAAACACAGTTCTTTTTTTTGTGGGCATGCTCATGGTTCTTACTGTATTGGAGACGCTGGATAGAAGAGCTTGCTTCTTGTGATAAAACTGAGTGTGTTCGATGCATGAAAACACTGGTATGAATTTCCCTTCAGAAATGGAGTTAAACCACAGGATCTGTGTCTTCCTACAAGCAATAGTACATTTCTGGTAAACCAAGTGAATTTTGGGCTCAAATGATTTTACACAGTTCAAGAACCCAACGCGATTCTCACAATTAACTAAAGAGCATTAATGTAAGAGGAGCTGTGGTTTGTATCAGTTTCATAAGTATAGTTGAAATATGTATTGTCAGTATGAGAAGGAAATACAGTTCTTTTTTTAAGGCATGCTCATGGAACTTGCTATGTTGGAGACTCTGGAAAGAAGAGCTTGCTTCTTGAGTTCAAACAGAGTGTGTTTCATGGATGAAAACACTGGTATGAATTTCCCTTCAGAAATGGAGTTAAACCACAGGATCTGTGTCTTCCTACAAGCAATAGTACATTTCTGGTAAACCAAGTGAATTTTGGGCTCAAATGATGTTACACAGTTCAAGAACCCAACGCGATTCTCACAATTAACTAAAGAGCATTTATGTAAGTGGAGCTGCGGTTTGTATCAGTTTCATAAGTAGAGTTGAACTATATATGGTCCGTATGAGTAGGAAACACAGTTCTTTTTTTCTGGGCATGCTCATGGATATTGATGTATTAGATATGCTGGAAAGAAGAGCTTGCTTCTTGTGTTAAAACAGAGTGTGCACAATGGATGAGAACACTGCTCTGAATTTTCTTCAGAAACGAAGTTAAACCACAGGATCTTTGTCTTCATACAAGCAAGAGTTCATTTCAGGTAAACCAAGTGAATTTTGGGCTCAAATGACATTACACTGTTCAAGAACCCAATGCGATTCAAACTATTAACTAAAGAGCATTAATGTAAGAGGAGCTGTGTTCTGTATCAGTTTCATAAGCAGAGTTGAACTACATATGGTCCATATGAGTGGGAAACACAGTTCTTTTTTCTGGGCATGGTCATTGTTCTTACTGTATTGGAGATGCTGGAAAGAGTTGCTTCTTGAGTTAAAACAGAGTGCGGTCCATGGATGAGAACACTGGTATGAATTTCCCTTCAGAAACGGAGTTAAACCACAGGATCTTTGTCTTCCTACAAGCAAGAGTTCATCTCTATTAAAGCTAGTGAATTTTCGGCTAAAATGGTTTGACACAGTTCACGAACCCAACGTGATTCTCACTATTAACTAAAGTGCATTTATGTAAGTGGAGCTGTGGTTTGTATCACTTCCATAAGCATAGTTGAACTACATATGGTCCATATGAGTAGGATACACTGTTCTTTTTTTCTGGGCATGCTCATGATTCTTGATGTATTAGAGATGCTGGAAAGAAGAGCTTGCTTCTTGCATTAAAACAGAGTGTTTTTCATGGATGAGAACAATGTTCTGAATTTCCCTTCTAAAACGGAATTAAAAGCAAGGATCTGTGTCTTCCTGCAAGCAAGACTTCATTTCTGGAAAAAATGAGAATTTAGGGCACAAGTGGTATTACACAGTTCAGAAACCCATCGCGATTCTCACTATTAACTAAAGAACATTAATGTAAGAGGAGCTGTGGTATGTATCAGTTTCATAAGTAGAGTTGAACTACATATGGTCCGTATGAGTGGGAATCACAGTTCTTTTTTCTGGACATGCTCATGGTTCTTGATGTATTGGAGATGCTAGAAAGAACAGCTTGCTTCTTGCGTTAAAACAGAGTGTGTTCCATGGATGAGAACACTGGTCTGAAGTTCCCTTCAGAAATGGAATTAAACCCCATTATCTGTGTCTTCCAACAAGGAAGAGTACATTTCTGGTAAAAAAAAAAAAAAGAGTTTTGGCTCAAGTAGTTTTACACAGTTCAGAAATCCATCGTGATTCTCACTATTAACTAAAGAGCATTTATTTAAGAGGAGCTGTGGTTTGTATCACTTTCATAAGCAGGGTTGAACTACATATTGTCCATAAGAGTAGGAAACACACTTCTTATTTTCTGGCCATGCTCATGCTTCTTGCTGTATTAGAGGTGCTCAAAAGAAGAGCTTGCTTCTTGCGTTAAAACAGAGTGTGTTCCATGGATGACAACCCTGGTCTGAATTTCCCTTCTGAAACATATTTAAACCACAGGATCTGTGTCTTCATACAAGCAAGAGTTCATTTCTGGTAAACCAAGTGACTTTTGGGCTCAAATGACTTTACACAGTTCAAGAACCCAATGCGATTCACACTATTAACTAAAGAGCATTAATGTAAGAAGAGCTGTGTTTTGTATCAGTTTCATAAGCAGAGTTGAACTACATATGATCCGTATGAGTGGGAAACACAGTTATTTTCTTCTGGCTATCCTCATGGTTCATGCTGTATTAGAGACGCTGGAAAGAAGAGCTTGCTTCTTGCGATAAAACAGAGTGTGTTTCACGGATTAGAACACTACTCTGAATTTCCTTTCAGAAACGGAGTTAAACCACAGGATCTGTGTCTTCCTACAAGCAAGAGTTCATTTCTGGTAAACCTAGTGAATTTTGGGCTCTAATGATTTTATATAGTTCAAGAACCCAACACGATTCTCACAATTAACTAAAGAGCATTTATGTAAGTGGAGCTGTGGTTTGTATCAGTTTCATAAGTAGAGTTGAACTACATATGGTCTGTATCAGTAGGAATCACCGTTCTTTTTTTCTGGCCATGCTCATGGTTCTTACTGTATTGGAGATGCTGGAAAGTGTTGCTTCTTGAGTTAAAACAGAGTGCGGTCCATGGATGAGAACACTGGTATGAATTTCCCTTCAGAAACGGAGTTAAACCACAGGATCTTTGTCTTCCCGCAAGCAAGATTTCATTTCTGGAAACAATAAGAATTTTGGGCTCAAATGGTTTTACACAGTTCAGAAACCCATCGCGATTCTCACTATTAAGTAAAGAACATTTATGTAAGAGGAGCTGTGGTTTGCATCAGTTTCATAAGCATTGTTTAACTATGTATAGTCCGTTTGCGTAGGAAACACAGTTCTTTTTTTCAGGGCATGCTCATGGAACATGCTCTGTTGGCGTCACTGGAAAGAAGAGTTTTCTTCTTGCGTTAAAACAGAGTGTGTTTCATGGATGAGAACACTGGTATGAATTTCCCTTCAGAAATGGAGTTAAACCACAGGATCTGTGTCTTCCTACAAGCAAGAGTTCATTTCTGGTAAACGAAGTGTATTTTGGGCTCAAATGATTTTACACAGTTCAAGTACCTAATGCGATTCAAACTATAAACTAAAGAGCAATTATGTAAGAGGAGCTGTGGTTTGTATCAGTTTCATAAGCATAGTTGCACTACGTATAGTCCATATGAGTAGGAAACACAGTTCTTTTTTTCAGGACAAGCTCATGGAACTTTCTATGTTGGATACGATGGAAAGAAGAGTTTGCTTCTTGCGTTAAAAGAGAGTGTGTTTCATGGATGAGAACACTGTTCTGAATTTCCCTTCTCAAACGGAATTAAACCCCAGGATCTGTGTCTTCCTGCAAGCAAGAGTTCATTTCCGGTAAACAAAGAGAATTTTGGGCTCAAGTGGTTTTACAAAGTTCAGAAACCCATCGCAATTCTCACTATTAACTGAAGAACATTTATGTAAGAGCAGCTGTGGTTTGTATCAGTTTCATAAGCAGAGTTGAACTACATATGGTCTGTAAGAGCAGGAAACACAGTTCTTATTTTATGGCCATGCTCATGCTTCGTGCTGTATTAGAGATGCTGGAAAGAAGAGCTTGCTTCTTGTGTTAAAACAGAGTGTGTTCCATGGATGAGAACACTGGTATGAATTTCCCTTCAGAAAAGCAGTTAAACCAGAGGATCTGTAACTTCCTACAAGCAAGAGTTCATTTCTGGTAAACATAGTGAATTTTGGGCTCAAATGATTTTACACAGCTCAAGAACTAAACGTGATTCTCACAATTAACTAAAGAGCATTTATGTAAGAGGAGCTGTGGTTTGTATCAGTTTCGTAAGCAGTGTTGAACTATGTATAGTCCGCATGAGTAGGAAACACAGTTCCTTTTTACAAGGCATGCTCATGGAACTTGCCTTGTTGGAAATGTTGGAAAGAAGAGTGTGCTTCTATCGTTAAAACAGAGTGTGTTCCAAGGATGAGAACGCTCTTCTGAATTTCCCTTCTAAAACGGAATTAAACCCGAGGATCTGTGTCTTCCTGCAAGCAAGAGTTCATTACTGGTAAACAAAGATAATTTTTGGCTCAAGTTGTTTTACAAAGTTCAGAAACCCATCAGGTTCTCACTATTTACTAAAGAACATTTATGTAAGAGGAGCTGTGGTTCGTATCAGTTTCATAAGCAGACTTGAACTACATATGGTCCATATGAGTGGGAAACACAGTTCGTTTTTCTGGCCATGCTCATGGTTCTTGCTGTATTTGAGAGGCTGGAAAGAAGAGCTTGCTTCTTGCGTTAAAAGAGAGTGTGTTCCATGGATGAGAACACTGGTATGAATTTCCCTTCAGAAAAGGAGTTAAACCACAGGATCTGTGTCTTCCTACAAGCAAACGTTCATTTCTGGTCAACCATGTGAATTTTGGGCTCAATTGATTCTACGCAGTTCAAGAACCCAATGCTATTCAAACTATTAACTAAAGAGCATTAATGTAAGAGGAGCTGTGGTTTGTATCAGTTTCATAAGCATAGTTGAACTATGTATTGTCCGTATGAGAAGGAAACACAGTTCTTTTTTTCAGGGCATGCTCATGGAACTTGTTGTGTTGGAGATTCTGGAAAGAAGAGCTTGCCTCTTGAGTTAAAACAGAGTGTGTTTCATGGATGACAACACTGTTCTGAATTTCCCTTCCAAAACTGAATTGAACCCCAGAATCTGTGTCTTCCTGCAAGCAAGAGTTCATTTCTGGTAAACAAAGAGAATTTTGGCCTCAAGTGGTTTTACAAAGTTCAGAAACCCATCACGATTCTCAATATTAACTAAAAACATTCAAGTAAAAGGAGCTGTGGTTTGTATCAGTTTCATAAGCAGAGTTGAACTACATATGGTTCGTATGAGTAGGAAACGCAGTTCTTTTTTTCTGGGCATGCTCCTGGTTCTTGATGTATTACAGATGCTGGAAAGAAGAGCTTGCTTCCTGTGTTAAAACAGAGTGTGTTCCATGGATGAGAACCCTGTTCCGAATTTCCCTTCAGAAACGGAGTTAAACCACCAGATCTGTGTCTTCCTACAAGCAAGAGTTCATTTATGGTAAACCAAGTGAATTTTTGGATCAAATGATTTTACGCAGTTCAAGAACCCAATGCGATTCAAACTATTAACTAAAGAACATTTATGTAAGAGGAGCTGTGGTTTGTATCAGTTTCATAAGCATAGTTGAACTTAGTATAGTCTGTATGAGAAGGAAACACAGTTCTTTTTTTCAGGGCATGCTCATGGAACTTGTTGTTTTGGAGACGCTCTAAAGAAGAGCTTGCTTCTTGAGTTAAAACAGAGTGTGTTGCATGGATGACAACACTGTTCTGAATGTCCCTTCCAAAACAGAATTAAACTCCAGGATCTGTGTCTTCCTGCAAGCAAGAGTTCATTTCTGGTAAACAAAGAGAATTTTTGTCTCAAGTGGTTTTACAAAGTTCAGAAACCCATCACGATTCTCAATATTAACTAAAAACATTTAAGTAAGAGGAGCTGTGGTTTGTATCAGTTTCATAAGCAGAGTTGAACTACATATGGTTCGTATGAGTAGGAAACACAGTTCTTTTTTTCTGGGCATGCTCATGGTTCTTCATATATTAGAAATGCTGGAAAGAAGAGCTTGCTTCTTGTGTTAAAACAGTGTGTGTTCAATGGATGAGAACCCTGGTCCGAATTTCCCTTCAGAAACGGATTTAAACCACAGGATCTGTGTCTTCCTACAAGCAAGAGTTCACTTCTGGTAAACAAAGAGAATTTTGGGCTCAAGTGGTTTTACAAAGTTCAGAAACCCATCGCGATTCTCACTATTAACAAAAGAACATTTATGTATAGGAGCTGTGGTTCGTATCAGTTTCATAAGCAGAGTTGAACTACATATGGTCCATATGAGTGGGAAACACAGTTGTTTATTTCTGGGCACTCTCATGATTCTTGATGTATTAGAGATGATGGAACGAAGAGCTTGCTTCCTGTGTTAAAACAGAGTGTGTTCCATGGATGAGAACCCTGGTCTGAATTTCCCTTCAGAAACGGATTTAAACCACAGGATCTGTGCTGTGGATATCGCTCGGTGTAAATAAGGTTCTGATTGGCCAGTGGCCAGCCAGGAAGTATAGGCGGACAAGATAGAAGAGAATTCTGGGAAGTAGAAGGCTGGGGGAGACATCGCCAGCCGCCGCCATGAAAAGCAACATGTAAAGACACTGGTAAGCCACAAGCCATGTGGCAAAGTATTGACTAACAGAAATGGGTTAATTTAAGATAGAATTAGTAGATAACAAGAAGCCTGCCACGGCGATACAGTTTGTAAACAATGTAAGTTTCTGTGTGCTTTCTTGGTTGGGTCTGAGCGACTGTGGGACTGGCGGGTAAGAGAGATTTGTCCTGACTGGGCCAGGCAGGAAAACTCTAACTACATATGGCGTCCAATGTGTTGGCAAGAGTTTCAACCTAAAACATGAGAAAAAAGATTCTAAACGGAGCTAAAAACAGCTTCCTAGTTGTCTCTCTCAAGTTAGTGGCAGCCTCCTGGTTTGAGCTACTATGGCGGGTTCCTGGTGTGTGCATCTGACCTGCAGTGTGGCGGGAATGAGGAGGCTACAAGCGGCACATTACTCTGCTGCATGGTGGATTTAGCCTTTGCTATTTAAAAAAAAAAAAAGAAAGGTTTCTGGGCTATGCACTGCTTTGATAGAACTGCTTCTGATAGTTGATGGTACACATGGCTCCAGACCCAGAGCTGGTGGTAAACTGTACCACCGCCATGTTGGGAAGCTGAGGTGGGCGGAGCCAGCAGCCACAGTGGTGTTTCAGTCTTACAAAGATGGATATTACACAGAAAATCTCGTTTGTCTTGTCTTTGTGATTTTTAACTGCAGAAAAAGTAAAAGCTGTTGAGTTAAACAAATATGTAAATTTTAAAGACACCTTGACTTCAAAATTTGGATGTAAGGATATATTGCTTTGGAAAAGAGTCTCTGCTTTTGTTTCCACAGAAAGCCAGAGGCTGTGGATTTGTTCCAGATTAAGATACATCAGGTTTGATCAGCCAAGACCACCTGAAAGGTCTCCAATGACACAATGGCCCAGATGATCCAACATCCAGAATGGTTTCAAGGTAACTGGCTCAGAGGTTTACCCTGATGGACTACTCCGTAATCCTAAAATTTTCTTTGTATCCCCATAAGATACAGCACCCCCCTCCAGCAGGAAGTAGTAAGAGAAACTATGCCCAATTTCCCAAAATTATTAAGCTGGCTTTGGAGATGGAATTGGCTCACTCCTTCTCTAAACCCAGACATATTGTTAAAAGAAAAGGTTAAGAGTTTCTTGTGTCCCAAATCAGAAGAGCCCTCTGATGTGGGACAGAGAAAAACCACTATTTTATTTAAAACAGGTTGATTATAAATGCAATCTCTTTCTAAAGATAAAAAGGGGATATGATATAGATATGATAGGATGAAAGGGTAGATTAATGAACTTACTTCTAAAGAGCAAGAACTCATTTAAAATGTTTTACGTTGGTATAGATTTTAATCTATTGATACAAAATTAAAGTTAATTTTGTTATACTGTGTTTATATTTCTACTCTTGTTTAAGATATTAGGTTTGTACAGCTCATTTAAAATTGTAATGGATAATTAAAAATAGATTAATAATTGATCTTCTATGATAATCATATTCATAGCCATGTTAGTTAAGTCTTCTAGGTATACACAGAGATATTTCAGATAGACAGGTAATCTTCAAACACTTCAAAGGTCTACAGAATATGGCATTTAAAATATTTTTAAAATTTAGACTTTCTGGACAGTGAGACATGTCTGTTCCTGGCAGCACCAATTTACTTCAGAGAGGAGGATGGGCATTAAAGACACTTCATATGGAGTTTATCTTCACCTTGGCAAAAATAGCCATTTGGGCAAGAAACTGTTCTTGCCTGGACTGCTCGATCAACTGGATATTCAGTACCCATAGAAAGGTGACCACTACACTTTGCTTGACAAAATGGTCCTTCAGGTTCCTGCTTTGCAGAGGAAATTGCCAGACATTCTACAGGACACTGAGAGAAGTGACCAAGAGACTCTGTCCCTGAGGGCTGAAGACAAATGGCCCAACTTTAAAAAGGAACATTAGATGACTGTCCAGGCTGCCAGCTGTCTCTGTCTACTCTTGCAAGACTCCTGAAATATGCTTACATCCTTCTCCCGGTTCTCAGGTAATATTATATCCTTCTGAGGTCTTTGATATGGTTGAAGACTAGATAGTTATGATAAAAAATAAGTTAGATATAAAACCTTGGACTCACAAATATAAGATAGATAGGATATCTTCTTTAATATTGTAACTGTAATTCTTGCTTGATAATTGTTTTGTTATATGTAATTGTACTATGTAAAAGTTAAAACCTTCCTAAAAAAAGAAAAAGGGAAGTGCTGTGGATATCGCTCTGTGTAAATAAAGTTCTGATTGGCCAGTAGCCAGGCAGGAAGTATAGGTGGGACAAAAGAGAAGAGAATTCTGGGAAGTAGAAGGCTGGGGGAGACACCGCCAGCCGCCGCCATGAAAAGCAACATGTAAAGACACTGGTAAGCCACAAGCCATGTGGCAAAGTATTGACTAAGAGAGATTTGTCCTGACTGGGCCAGGTAGGAAAACTCTAACTACAGATCTGTGTCTTCATACAAGCAAGAGTTCATTTCTGGTAAACAAAGAGAATTTTGGGCTCAAGTGGTTTTACAAAGTTCAGAAACCCATAGCGATTCTCACTATTAACTAAAGAACATTTAGGTAAGAGGAGCTGTGGTTGGTATCAGTTTCATAAGGAGAGTTGAACTACATATGGTCCGTATGAGTGGGAAACACAGTTCTTTTTTCTGGGCATGCTAATGGTTCTTGCTGTATTGGAGACGCTGGAAAGAAGAGTTTGCTTCTAGCGTTAAAACAGAGTGTGTTCCATGGATGAGAGCACTGGTATGAATTTCCCTTCGGAAACGGAGTTAAACCACAGGATCTGTGTCTTCCTCCAAGCAAGAGTACATTTCTGATAAACCAAGTGAATTTTGGGCTCAAATGATTTTACACAGTTCAAGAACCCAATGCGATTCAAACTATTAACTAAAGAGCATTTATGTAAGAGGAGCTGGGGTTTGCATCAGCTTCTTAAGCAGAGGTGAACTACATATGTTCCGTATGAGTAGTAAACACAGTTCTTTTTTTTGGGCATGCTCATTGTTCTTGATGTATTGTAGACGCTGTCAAGAAGAGCTTGCTACTTGCGTTAAAACAGAGTGTATTCCATGGATGAGAGCACTGGTATGAATTTCCCTTCAGAAATGGAGTTAAACCACAGGATCTGTGTCTTCCTACAAGCAAGAGTACATTTCTGGTAAACCAAGTGAATTTTGGGCTCAAATAATTTTTCACAGTTCAAGAACCCAACGCGATTCTCACAATTAACTAATGAGCATTTATGTAAGTGGAGTTGTGGCTTGTATCAATTTCATAAGCAGAGTTGAACTATATATGGTCCGTAAGAGTAGGAAACACAGTTCTTATTTTCTGGCCATGCTCATGGTGCTTGCTGTTATAGAGACGCACAAAAGAAGAGCTTGCTTCTTGCGTTAAAACAGAGTGCTTTTCATGGATGAAAATACTACTCTGAATTTCCATCAGAAAGGGAGTTAAAACACAGGATCTTTGTCTCCCTACAAGCAAAAGTTCATTTCTGGTCAACCATGTGAATTTTGGGCTCAAATGATTTTACGCAGTTCAAGAACCCAATGCTATTTAAACTATTAACTAAGGGCATTAATGTAAGAGGAGCTGTGGTTTGTATCAGTTTCATAAGCATAGTTGAACTATGTATTGTCTGTATGAGAAGGAAACACAATTCTTTTTCTCAGGGCATGCTCATGGAACTTGCTGTGTTGGAGACGCTGGAAAGAAGAGCTTCCTTAATGAGTTAAAAGAGAGTGTGTTTCATGGATGACAACACTGTCCTGAATTTCCCTTCTAAAACGGAATTCAACACCAGGATCTGTGTCTTCCTGCAAGCAAGACTTCATTTCTCATAAACAAAGAGTATTTTGGTCTCAAGTGGTTTTACAAAGCACAGAAACCCATCGCAATTCTCACTACTAACTAAAGAACATTTATGTAAGAGGAGCTGTGGTGTGTATCAGTTTCATAAGCAGAGTTGAACTACGTATGGTCTGTATGAGTGGGAAACACAGTTCTTTTTTTCTGGGCATGCTCATGGTTCTTACTGTATTGGAGGAGCTGGAAAGAGCTGCTTCTTGTGTTAAAACAGAGTGTGGTCCATGGATGAGAACACTGGTATGAATTTCCCGTCAGAAACGGAGTGAAACCACAGGATCTGTGTCTTCCTACAAGCAAGAGTTTATTTCTGGTAAACCAAGTGAATTTTGGGCTGAAATGATTTTACACACTTCAAGAACCCAACGCGATTCTCACAATTAACTAAAGAGCATTTATGTAAGTGGAGTTGTAGTTTGTATCAGTTTCATAAGCAGAGTTGAACTACTTATGGTCCGTATGAGTAATAAACACAGTTGTTCTTTCAGGGTATGCTCATGGTTCTTGCTGTATTAAACATGCTCGAAAGAAGAGCTTGCTTCTTGAGTTAAAACAGAGTGTGTTTCATGGATGAGAACACTACTCTGCATTTCCCTTCAGAAACGGAGTTAAACCACAGGATCTGTGTCTTCTTTCAAGCAAGAGTTCATTTCAGGTAAACCAAGTGAATTTTGGCTTCAAATTATTTGACACAGTTCACCAACCCAACGTGATTCTCACCATTAACTAAAGAGCATTTATGTAAGTGGAGCTGTGGTTTGTATCAGTTTCATAAGCAGAGTTGAACTACATATGGTCCGCATGAGTAGTAAACACAGTTCTTTTTTTCAGGGTATGCTCATGGAACTTGCTGTATTGGAGACGCTGGAAAGAAGAGCTTGCTTCTTGCGTTAAAACAGAGTGTGTTCCATGGATGAGAACACTGGTATGAATTTCCATTCAGAAACAGAGTTAAACCACAGGATCTGTGTCTTCCTACAAGCAAACGTTCATTTCTGGTCAACCATGTGAATTTTGGGCTCAAATGATTCTACGCAGTTCAAGAACCCAATGCTATTCAAACTATTAATTAAAGAGCATTAATGTAAGAGGAGCTGTGGTTTGTATCAGTTTCATAAGCATAGTTGACCTATGTATTGTCCCTATGAGAAGGAAACACAGTTTTTTTTTCAGGGAATGCTCATGGAACTTGTTGTGTTGGAGATGCTGGAAAGAAGAGCTTGCCTCTTGAGTTTAAACAGAGTGTGTTTCATGGATGACAACACTGTTCTGAATTTCCCTTCCAAAACTGAATTGAACCCCAGGATCTGTGTCTTCCTGCAAGCAAGAGTTCATTTCTGGTAAACAAATAGAATTTTTGTCTCAAGTGGTTTTACAAAGTTCAGAAACCCATCACGATTCTCAATATTAACTATAAACATTTAAGTAAGAGGAGCTGTGGTTTGTATCAGTTTCATAAGCAGAGTTGAACTACATATGGTTCGTATGAGTAGGAAACACAGTTCTTTTTTTCTGGGCATGCTCATGGTTCTTGATGTATTAGAGATGCTGGAAAGAAGAGCTTGCTTCCTGTGTTAAAACAGAGTGTGTTCCATGGATGAGAACCCTGGTCCGAATTTCCCTTCAGTAACGGATTTAAACCACAGGATCTGTGTCTTCATACAAGCAAGAGTTCATTTCTGGTAAAAAAAAAAAAAAAGCGAATTTTGGGCTCAAGTGGTTTTACAAAGTTCAGAAACCCATCGCGATTCTCACTATTAACTAAAGAACATTTATGTAAGAGGAGCTGTGGTTCGTATGAGTTTCATAAGCAGAGTTGAACTACATATGGTCCATATGAGTGGGAAACACAGTTCTTATTTCTGGGCATGCTCATGGTTCTTGATGTATTGGAGACGCTGGAAAGAAGAGCTTGCTTCCTGCATTAAAACAGAGTCTGTCCCATGGATGAGAGCACTGATATGAATTTCCCTTCACAAACGGAGTTAAACGACAGGATCTGTGTCTTCCTACAAGCAAAATTACATTTCACACAGTTCAGAAAACCATCGCGATTCTCACTATTATCTAAAGAGCATTTATGTAAGAGGAGCTGTGATTTATATCACTTTCATAAGCAGAGTTGAACTACATATGGTCCGTATGAGTGGGAAATACAGTTCTTTTTTTCTGGGCATGCTCATGGTTCTTATATATATTGGAGACGCTGGAAAGGACTGCTTCTTGCTTTAAAACAGAGTGCGGTCCATTGATGAGAACACTGGTATGAATTTCCCTTCAGAAATGGAGTTAAACCACAGGATCTGTGTCTTCCAAAAGCAAGAGTTCAATTCTGGTAAACCAAGTGAATTTTAGGTTCAAATGATTTGACAGAGTTCACGAACCCAACATGATTCTCACTATTAACTAAAGAGCATTTATGTAAGTGGAGCTGTGGTTTGTAGCAGTTTCACAAGCAGAGTTGAACTACTTATAGTCTGTATGTGTACGAAACACAGTTCTTTTTTTCTGGGCATGCTCATGTTTCTTGCTGTATTAGAAACACTCGAAAGAAGAGCTTGCTTCTTGCGTTAAAACAGAGTGTGTTTCTTGGATGAGAACACTGGACTGAATTTCCCTTCAGAAATGGAATTAAAAACCAGGATCTGTGTTTTCCTACAAGCAAGAGTTCATTTCTGTTAAACCAAGTGAATTTTGGACTCAAATGATTTTACACAGTTCGAGAACCCAACGTGATTCTCACTATAACTAAGAGCATTTATGTAAGTGGAGCTGTGGTTTGTATCAGTTTCATAGGCAGAGTTGAACTACATATGGTCCGTATTAGTGGGAAACACAGCGCTTTTTTTCTGGGCATGGTCATGGTTCTTGCTGTATTAGAGATGCTGGAAAGAAGAGCTTGCTTCTTGCGTTAAAACAGAGTGTGTTTCATGGATGACAACAATGCTTCGAATTTCCATTCATAAACGGAGTTAAACCACAGGATCTGTGTCTTCCTACAAGCATGAGTTCTTTTCTGGTAAACCAAGTGAATTTTGGGCTCAAATGATTTTACACACTTCACGAACCCAACGCGATTCTCACTATTAACTTAAGAGCATTTATGTAAGAGGAGCTGTGGTTTGTATCAGTTTCATAAGCAGAGTTGAACTACGTATGTTCCGTATGAGTAGGAAACACAGTTCTTTTTTTCAGGGCATGCTCATGGAACTTGCTGTATTGGAGACACTGGAGAGAAGAGCTTGCTTCTTGCGTTAAAACAGAGTGTGTTTCTTGGATGAGAACACTGGACTGAATTTCCCTTCAGAAATGGAATTAAAAACCAGGATCTGTGTTTTCCTACAAGCAAGAGTTCATTTCTGTTAAAACAAGTGAATTTTGGGCTCAAATGATTTTACACAGTTCAAGAACCCAACGTGATTCTCACTATAACTAAGAGCATTTATGTAAGTGGAGCTGTGGTTTGTATCAGTTTCATAAGCATAGTTGAACTACATATGGTCCGTATTAGTGGGAAACACAGTGCTTTTTTTCTGGGCATGGTCATGGTTCTTGCTGTATTAGAGACACTCGAAAGAAGAGCTTGCTTCTTGCGTTAAAACAGAGTGTGTTTCATGGATGACAACAATGCTTCGAATTTCCATTCAGAAATGGAGTTAAACCACAGGATCTGTGTCTTCCTACAAGCATGAGTTCTTTTCTGGTAAACCTAGTGAATTTTGGGCTCAAATGATTTTACACACTTCACGAACCCAACGCGATTCTCACTATTAACTTAAGAGCATTTATGTAAGAGGAGCTGTGATTTGTATCACTTTCATAAGCAGAGTTGAACTACATATGGTCCCTATGAGTAGGAAAAACAGTTCCTTTTTCTGTTCATGGTCTTGGTACTTGCTGAAGTGGAGTCCCTGGAAAGAAGAGCTTTCTTCGTGCGTTAAAACAGACTGTGTTCCATGGATGAGAACACTGGTCTGAATTTCCCTTCAGAAATGGAATTAAAAACCAGGATCTGTGTCTCCCTACAAGCAAGAGTTCATTTCTGGTAAACCAAGTGAAGTTTGGGCTCAAATGATTTTACACAGTTCAGAAACGCATCACGATTCTCACAATTAACTAAAGAGCATTTATGTAAGTGAAGCTGTGGATGATTCAGTTTCATATGCAGAGTTGAACTACATATGGTCAGTATGATTAGGAAAAACAGTTCTTTTTTTCTTGGAAGGCTCATCATTCTTCCTGTATTGGAGACCCTGGAAATTAGAGCTTGCTTATTGTGTTAAAACAGTGTGTGTTCCATAAATGAGAATACTAGTCTGAATTTCCCTTCAGAAACGGAGTTTAACCACAGGATCTGTGTCTTCATACAAGCAAGAGTTCTTTTATGGTAAGCCAAGTGAATTTTGGGCTCAAATGATTTTACACAGTTCAAGAACCCAACGCGATTCTCACTATTAACTAAAGAGCATTTATGTAAGCGGAGCTGTGGTTTGCATCAGTTTCATAAGCAGAGTTGAACTATGTTTGTTCTGTATGAGTAGGAAACACAGTTCTTTTTTTCAGGGCATGCTCATGGAACTTGCTGTATTGGAGACACTGGAGAGAAGAGCTAGCTTCTTGCATTTAAACAGAGTGTGTTTCTTGTTTGAGAACACTGGTCTGAATTTCCCTTCAGAAACGGAATTAAAAACCATGATCTGTGTTTTCCTACAAGCAAGAGTTCATTTATGTTAAACCAAGTGAATTTTGGGCTCCATTGATTTTACACAGTTCAAAAACCCAACGTGATTCTCACTATAACTAAGAGCATTGATGTAAGTGGAGCTGTGGTTTGTATCAGTTTCATAAGCATAGTTGAACTATATATGGTCCGTATTAGTGGGAAACACAGTTCTTTTTTTCAGGGCATGCTCATGGAACTTGTGGAATTGGAGACACTCGAAAGAAGAGCTTGCTTCTTGCATTAAAACAGAGTGTGTTTCATGATGAGAACACTGCTTTGAATTACCATTCAAAAATGGAGTTAAAACCCAGGATCTGTGTCTTCCTACAAGCAAGTGTTCTTTTCTGGTAAACCTTGTGAATTATGGGCTGAAGTGGTTTTACACAGTTAAGAAACCCATCACGATTCTCACTATTAAGTAAAGAACATTTACGTAAGAGGAGCTGTGGTTTGTATCAGTTTCATAAGCAGAGTTGAACTACTTATGGTCTGTATTAGTAGTAAACACAGTTCTTTTTTCAGGGTATGCTCATGGTTCTTGCTGTATTAGAGATGCTCGAAAGAAGAGCTTGCTTCTTGCGTTAAAACAGAGTGTGTTTCATGGATGAGAACACTGGTCTGAATTTCCCTTATAAATCGGAATTAAACCCTAGGATCTGTGTCTTCCTGCTAGCAATACTTCATTTCTGGAAACAATGCGAATTTTGGTCTCAAGTGGTTTTACACAGTTCAGAAACCCATCGCGATTCTCACAATTAACTAAAGAGCATTTATGTAAGAGGAGCTGTTGTTTGTATCTTTTCATAAGCAGAGTTGAACTACTTATGATCCGTATGAGTAGTAAACACAGTTCTTTTTTTCAGGGTATGCTCAAGGAACTTGCTGAATTGGAGACGCTGGAAAGAAGCGCTTGCTTCTTGCGTTAAAACAGAGTGTGTTTCATGGATGAGAACACTGGTCTGAATTTCCCTTCAGAAACTGAATTAAAAGCCAGGATCTGTGTCTTCCTACAAGCAAGAGTACATTTCTGGTAAACAAAGAGAATTTTGGGCTCAAGTAGTTTTACACAGTTCAGAAAACCATCGCGATTCTCATTATGAACTAAAGAGCATTTATGTAAGAGGAGCTGTGGTTTGTATCAGTTTCATAAGCAGGGTTGAACTACATGTGGTCCGTATGAGTAGGAAACCCAGTATTTCCTTCTGGGCATGCTCATGGTTCATGCTGTATTACACACGCTCGAAAGAAGAGCTTGCTTCTTGCGTTAAAACAGAGTGTGTATCATGGATTAGAAAACTACTCTGAATTTCCCTCCAGAAATGGAGTTAAACCACCGGATCTGTGTCTTCCTATAAGCAAGAGTTCATTTTTCGTAAACCAAGTTAATATTGGCCTCAAATGATTTGACACAGTTCACAAACCCAACGTGATTCTCACTATTAACTAAAGAGCATTTAGGTAAGTGGAGCTGTGGTTTGTATCATTTTCATAACCAGAGTTGAACTACATATGGTCTGTATCAGTTAGAAACACAGTTCTTTTTTTCTGGGCATGCTCATGGTTCTTGATGTATTAGAGATGCTGGAAAGAAGAGCTTGCTTTTTGCGTTAAAACAGAGTGTGTTCCATGGAAGAGAACCCTGTTCTGAATTTCCCTTCAGAAACGCAGTTAAAAGACAGGATCTGTGTCTTCCTACAAGCAAGAGTTCATTTCTGGTAAACCTAGTGAATTTTGGGCTCAAATGATTTTACACAGTTCAGAAACTCATCACGATTCTCACAATTAACTAAAGAGCATTTATGTAAGTGAAGCTGTGGATGATTCAGTTTCATATGCAGAGTTGAACTACATATGGTCAGTATGATTAGGAAAAACAGTTCTTTTTTTCTTGGAAGGTTCATCATTTTTCCTGTATTGGAGACCCTGGAAATTAGAGCTTGCTTCTTGTGTTAAAACAGTGTGTGTTCCATAAATGAGAATACTAGTCTGAATTTCCCTTCAGAAACGGAGTTTAACAACAGCATCTGTATCTTCATACAAGCAAGAGTTCTTTTATGGTAAGCCAAGTGAATTTTGGGCTCAAATGATTTTACACAGTTCAAGAACCCAACGCGATTCTCACTATTAACTAAAGAGCATTTATGTAAGAGGAGCTGTGGTTTGTATCAGTTTCATAAGCAGAGTTGAACTATGTATGTTCCGTATGAGTAGGAAACACAGTTCTCTTTTTCAGGACATGCTCATGGAACTTGCTGTATTGGAGAAACTGGAGATAAGAGCTTGCTTCTTGCGTTAAAACAGAGTGTGTTTCTTGGATGAGAACACTGGTCTGAAGTTCCCTTCAGAAACGGAATTAAAAACCAGGATCTGTGTTTTCCTACAAGCAAGAGTTCATTTCTGTTAAACCAAGTGAATTTTGGGCTGAAATGATTTTACACAGATCAAGAACCCAGTCTGATTCTCACTATTAACTAAAGAGCATTTATGTAAGCGGAGCTTGGTTTGTATCTCTTTCATAAGCAGAGTTGAACTACATATGGTCCTTATGAGTAAGAAACTCAGTGCTTTTTTTTCTGGGCATTCTCATGGTTCTTGCTGTATTGGAGACACCGGAAAGAAGGGTGTTCTTCTTGCGTTAAAACAGCATGTGTTCCATGGATACGAATACTGGTCTGAATTTGATTTCACTAGCTGAGTTAAACCCCTGGATATGTGTCATCCTATAAGCAAGAGTTCATATCGGGTAAACCCAGGGAATTTTGGTCTCAAATGTTTTAACACAGTTCACAAACCCAACGTGATTCTCACTATTAACTAAAGAGGATTTATGTAAGAGGAGCTGCGATTTGTATCAGTGTCATAAGCAGAGTTGAACTGCATATGGTCCGTATGAGTAGGAAACACAGTTCATTTTTTTTATGGCATGCTCATATTTCTTGCTTTATTGGAGACGCTGGAAAGAAGAGCTTGCTTCTTGCATTAAAACAGCGTGTGTTCCATGGATGAGAGCACTGCTCAAATTTCCCTTCAGAAACAGAGTTAAACTACAGGATCTGTGTCTTCCTACATGCAAGAGTTCATTTCTCAGAAAGAAAGTAAATTTGGGATCAAATGATTTAACACAGATCAAGCACCCAACGCGATTCTCAATATTAACTAAAGAGCATTTATGTAAGATGAGCGTGGTTTTTGTCAGTTTCATAAGCAGAGTTGCACTACATATGGTCCTTATGAGTAGGAAACACAGTTCTTTTTTTCGTGGTATTCTCATGGTTCTTGCTGTATTGGAGACGCTGGAAAGAACAGCTTGCTTCTTGCGTGAAATCAGAGTGTGTTTCATGTATGAGAACACTGGTCTGAATTTGCCTTCAGAATCAGAGTTAAACCCCAGGATCTGTGTCTTCCTACAAGCAAGAGTTCATTTCTGGTAAACAACGAGAATTTTGGTCTCAATTGATTTTACACAGTTTAAGAACCCAACGCGATTCTCACTATTAACTAAAGAGCATTTATGTAAGAGGAGCTGTGGTATGTAGAAGTTTCATAATCAGATTTGAACTACATATGGTCCGTACGTGTATGAAACACAGTTAATTTTTTTTTTAGCAAGCTCATATTTCTTGCTGTATTGAAGACGCTGGAAAGAAGAGCTTGCTTCTTGCGTTAAAACAGAGTGTGTTCCATGGATGAGAACACTGCTCTGAATTTCCCTTCAGAAACAGAGTTAAACTCCAGGATCTGTGTCTTCCTACAAGCAAGAGTTCATTTCTCGTAAACAAAGTGAATTTAGGGATCAAAATGGTTTTACACAGATCAAGTACCCAACGCGATTCTCACTATTAACTAAAGAGCATTAATGTAAGAGGAGCTTGGTTTGTATCAGTTTCATAAGCAGAGTTGAACTACATATGGTCCTTATGAGTAGGATACTCAGTTCTTTTTTTTTCTGGGCATTTTCATGGTTCTAGCTGTATTGGAGACACCAGAAAGAAGAGTGTGCTTCTTGCGTTAAAACAGCATGTGTTCCATGGATATGAAGACTGGTCTGAATTTGCCTTCACAAGCTGAGTTAAACACCTGGATATGTGTCATCCTACAAGCAAAGGTTCATTTCTGGTAAACCCAGTGAATTTGGGTCTCAAATGATTTTACAGAGTTCACAAACCCAACGTGATTCTCACTATTAACTAAAGAGCATTTATGTAAGATGAGCTTGGTTTGTGTCAGTTTCATAAGCAGAGATGCACTACATATGGTCCTTATGAGTAGGAAACACAGTTCTTTTTTTCGCGGTGTTCTCATGTTTCTTGCTATATTGGACACGCTGGAAAGAACAGCTTGCTTCTTGCATGAAATCAGAGTGTGTTTCATGTGTGAGAAAACTGGTATGAATTTGCCTTCAGAAACAGAGTTAGACACCAGGATCTGTGTCTTCCTACACGCAAATGTTCATTTCTGGTAAACCCAGTGAATTTTGGGCTCAAATGATTGTACACAGTTCACGAACCCAACGCAATTCTCACTTTTAACTAAAGAGCATTTATGTAAGAGGAGCTGTGGTTTGTATAAGTTTCATAAGCAGAGTTGAACTGCAATGGTCCGAATGAGTAGGAAACACAGTACTTTTGTTCTGGGCATGCTCATGATTCTTGCTGTATTGGAGAAGATGGAAAGAAGAGGATGCTTCTTGCGTTAAAACAGCATGTGTTTCATGGATGAGAACACTGGTCTGAATTTCCCTTCATGAGCGGAGTTAAACCCCAGGATCTTTGTCTTCCTACAAGCAAGAGTTCATTTCTGGTAAACAACGTGAATTTTGGTCTCAATTGATTTTACACAGTTCAAGAACCCAACGCGATTCTCACTATTAACTAAAGAGCACTTATGTAAGAGGAGCTTGGTTTGTGTCAGTTTCATAACCAGAGTTGAACAACATATGGTCCGTATGAGTAGGAAACACAGTTCTTTTTTTCAGGGCATGCTCATGGTATTTGATGTATTGGAGACGCTGGAAAGAAGAGGATGTTTCTTGCCTTAAAACAGAGTGTGTTTTAGGGATGAGAACTCTGGTCTGAATTTCCCTTCAGAAACAGAGTAAAACCCCAGGATCTGTGTCTTCCTACAAGAAAGTGTTCATTTCTGGTAAAACCAAGGTATTTTTGTCTCAAAAGATTTTACAAAGTTCACAAAACCAACGCAATTCTCACTATTAACTAAAGAGCATTTATGTAAGAGGAACTGTGGTATGTAGAAGTTTCATAATCAGATTTGAACTACATATGGTCCGTATGAGTAGGAAACACAGTTAATTTTTTTTTAGCATGCTCATATTTCTTCCTGTATTGGAGACGCTGGAAAGAAAAGCTTGCTTCTTGCGTTAAAACAGAGTGTGTTCCATTGATGAGAACACTGCTCTGAATTTCCCTTCATAAACAGAGTTAAACTCTAGGACCTGTGTCTTCCTACAAGTAAGAGCTCATTTCTAGTAAACAATGTGAATTTTGGGATCAAATGATTTTACACAGATCAAGTACCCAACGCAATTCTCACTGTTAACTAAAGAACATTTATGTAAGGGGAGCTCGGTTTGTGTCAGTTTCATAACCACAGTTGAACTACATATGGTCCGTATGAGTAGGAAACACAGTTCTTTTTTTCTGGGCATGCTCATGGTTCTAGCTGTATTGGAGAACCTGGAAAGAAGAGCTTTCTTCTTGCGTTAAAACAGCATGAGTTTCTTGATGAGAACACTGGTGTGAATTTCCTTTCAGAAATGTAGTTAAACCACAGAATCTGTGTCTTCGTACAAGCATGAGTTCATTTCCGTTAAACAAAGTGAATTTTGGGCTCAAATGATTTTACACAGTTCAAGAACCCAACGTGATTCTCTCTATTAACTAAAGAGCATTTATGTAAGAGGAGTTTGGTTTGTATCAGTTTCATAAGTAGAGTTGAACTACATATGGTCCGTATGATTAGGAAAAACAATTCTTTTTTTCTGGGCATGCTCATGGTTCTTGCTGTATTGGAGATGCTGGAAAGAAGAGCTTGCTTCATGCGTTAAAACAGCATGTGTTCCATTGATGAGAACACTGGTCTGAATTTCCCTTCAGAAATGGAGTTAATCCACAGGATCTCTGTGTTCCTACAAGCAAGAGTTTATTTCTGGTAAACCCAGGGATTTTTTGTCTCAAAAGATTTTACACAGTTCACAATCCAATCGTGATTCTCACTATTAACTAAAGAGGATTTATGTAAGAGGAGCTGTGGTTTGTATTAGTTTCATGAGCAGAGTTGAACTGCATATGGGCTGTATGAGTAGGAAACACTGTTCTTTTTTTTCCTGGGCATTCTCTTGGTTCTTGCTGTATGGGAGACGCCAGAAAGAAGAGTGTGCCTCTAGCGTTAAAACAGCCTGTGTTCCATGGATATGAAGACTGGTCTGAATTTGCCTTCACAAGCTGAGTTAAACCCCTGGATATGTGTCATCCTACAAGCAAGAGTTCATTTCTGGTAAACCCAGGGAATTTTGGTCTCAAATGATTTTACACAGTTCACAAACCCAACGCAATTCTCACTATTAACTAAGAGAATTTACGTAAGAGGAGCTGTGGTTTATACCAGTTTCATTCTTTTTTTCAGGGCATGATCATGGTTCTTGCTCTATTGGAGACGCTGGAAAGAAGAGCTTACTTCTCGTGTTAAAACAGAATGTGTTTCATGGATGAGAACACTGGTCTGAATTTCCCTCAGAAACAGAGTTAAACTCCAGGATCTGTGTCTTCCTACAACCAAGAGTTCATTTCTCGTAAACAAAGTGAATTTTGGGATCAAATGATTTTACACAGATCAAGAACCCAACGCGATTCTCACTATTAACTAAAGAGGATTTATGTAAGAGGAGGTTGTTTTGTGTTAGTTCCATAAGCAGAGTTGAATTACATATGGTCCATATGAGTAGGAAACACAGTTCTTTTTTTCTGGGCATGCCCATGCTTCTTGTTGTATTGGAGACGCTGGAAAGAAGAGCTTGCTTCTCGTTTTAAAACAGAATGTGTTTCATGGATGAGTACACTGGTCTGAATTTTCCTTCAGAAACGGAGTTCAACCCCAGGATCTGTGTGTTCCTACAAGCAATAGTTCATTTCTGCTAAACCCAGTTATTTTTTGGGCTCAAATGATTTTACAGAGTTCAAGAACCCAACGCGATTCTCACTAGTAACTAACGAGCGTTTATTTAAGTTGAGCTGTGATTTGTATCAGTTTCATATACAGAGTTGAACTACATAGGGTCCATATGTGTTGGATACAGTTCTTATTTTCATTGCATGCTCATGGTACTTTCTGTATTGGAGATGCTAGAAAGAGGAGCTTGCTTCTTGCGTTAAAACAGAGTGTGTTTCATGCATGAGAATACTGGTCTGAATTTCCCTTGAGAAACGGAGTTAAACCCCAGGATCACTGTCTTCCTACAAGCAATTTTCATTTCTTTTAAACAAAGAGAATTTGGGCACAAATGATTTTACACAGTTCAGAAACCCATCGCGATTCTCACTATTAACTAAAGAGCATTTATGTAAGAGGAGCTGTGGTTTGTAACAGTTTCATAAGCAGACTTGAACTACATATGGTCCGTATAGTAGGAAACACAGTTCTTTTTATTTGGGCATGCTCATTGTTCTTGCTGTATTGGAGACACTGGAAAGAAGAGATTGCTTCTGGACTTAAAACAGAGTGTGTTTCAGGGTTGAGATCTCTGCTCTGAATTTCCCTTCAGAAATGGAGTTAAACCCCAGGATCTGTGTCTTCCTACACGCAAGAGTTCATTTCTGGTAAACCCAGTGAATTTTGGCTCAAATGATTTTTCACAGTCATGAACCCAACGCGATTCTCACTATTAACTAAAGAGCATTTATCTAAGAGGAGCTGTGGTTTGTATCAATTTCATATGGACAGTTGAACTACATATGTTCCTTGTGAGTAGCAAACACACTTCTTTTTTTCTGGACATGCTCATATTTCTTGCTGTATTGGAGACGCTGGAAAGAAGAGCTTGCTTCTTGAGTTAAAACAGCATGTGTTTCATCGATGAGAACAGAGCTCAGAATTTCCCTTTAGAAACGTAGTTAAACCCCAGGATCTGTGTCTTCCAACAAGCAAGAGTTCATTTCTTGTAAACAAAGAGAATTTGGGCACAAATGATTTTACACAGTTCAGAAACCCATCCCAATTCTCACTATTAACTAAAGAGCATTTATGTAAGAGGAGCTGCGGTTTGTATCAGTTTCATAAGCAGACTTGAACTACATATGGTCCGTATGAGTAGGAAACAAAGTTCTTTTTATTTGGGCATGCTCATGGTTCTTGCTGTATCTGAGACACTGGAAAGAAGAGAATGCTTCTTGCCTTTAAACAGAGTGTGTTTCAGGGTTGAGATCTCTGATCTGAATTTCCCTTCAGAAACGGAGTTAAACCCCCGGACGTGTGTCTTCCTACAATCAAGAGTTCATTTCTGGTAAACCCAGTGAATTTTGGGCTCAAATGATTTAACACATTTCACGATCCCAACGCGATTCTCACTATTAAATAAAGGGCATTTATGTAAGAGGAGCTGTGGTTTTTATCAGTTTTTTAAGCAGAGTTGAAATGCATATGGTCTGTATGATTAGGAAATACAGTTCATTTTTTCTGAGATTGCACATGGTTCTTTCTGTATTGGAGACGCTGGAAAGAAGAACTGGCTTCTTGAGTTAAAACAACATGTGTTTCATTGATAAGAACAGAGGTCTGAATTTTCCTTTAGAAACGTAGTTAAACCACAGGATCTGTGTCTTCCCACAATCAAGAGTTCATTTCTGGTAAACCCGGTGAATTTTGAGCCGAAATGATTATACACTGTTCAAGAATCCATCGCGATTCTCACTATTAACTAAAGAGCATTTATGTAAGAGGAGCTGTGGTCTGTATCAGTTTCATAAGCAGAGTTGAACTGCATATGGTCTGTTTGAGTAGGAAACACAGTTCTTTTTTTCGGGGCATGATCATGGTTCTTGCTCTATTGGAGACTCAGGGAAGTAGAGGATGCTTCTTGCTTTAAAACACCATGTGTTTCATGGATGAGAACACTGGTCTGAATTTCCCTTCATAAACGGAGTTAAACCCCAGGATCTGTGTCTTCCTACAAGCAAGAGTTCATTTCTGGTAAACAAAGGGAATTTTGGGCTCAAATGATTTTACATAGTTCACGAACACAACGGGTTTCTCACTATTAAATAAATAGCATTTATATAAGACGAGCTCTGGTTTATATCAGTTGTAGGAGCAGAGTTGAATTGCATATGGTCCCTACAAGTAGGAAACACAGTACTTTTTTCTGTGCATGCTCATAATTCTTGCTGTATTGGAGACGCTGGAAAGAAGAGCTTGCTTCTTGCCTTAAAACCGAGTGTGTTTCAGGGATGAGAACTATGGTCTGAATTTCCCTTCAGAAATGAGGTTAAACCCCAGGAACTTGGTATTCCTATAACCAAGAGTTAATTTCTGGTAAACCCAGTGAATTTTTGGTCTCAATTGAATTTTCACAGTTCAAAAACTCAACGGTTTTCTCACAATTAACTAAAGAGCATTTATGTAAGAGGAGCTGTGGTTTCTATCAGTTGCATAAGCAGAGTTGAACTGCATATGGTCCGTATGAGTAGGAAACACAGTTCTTTTTTCTGGGCATGCTCCTGGTTCTTGCTGTATTGGAGACGCTGGAAAGAAGAGCTTGCTTCTTGAGGTAAAACACCATGATTTTCATGGATGAGAACACAGTTCTGAATTTCCCTTTAGAAACGGAGTTAAACCCCAGGATCTGTGTCTTCCTACAATCAAGAGTTCATTTATGGTAAACCCGGTGAATTTTGAGCCCAAATGATTTTACACAGTTCATGAAACCATCGCGATTCTCACTACTAACTAAAGAGCATTTATGTAACAGGAGCTGTGGTCTTTATCAGTTTCATAGCCAGAGTTGAAATGCATATGGTCTGTATGAGTAGGAAACACAGTTCTTTTTATCGGGGCATTCTCATGGTTCTTGCTCTGTTGGAGACTCAGGAAAGAAGAGGATGCTTCTTGCTTTAAAACAGCATGTGTTTCATGGATGAGAACACTGGTCTGAATTTCCCTTCATAAACGGAGTTAAACCCCAGGATCTGTGTCTTCCTACAATCAAGAGTTCATTTCTGGTAAACCCGGAAAATATTGAGCCCAAATGATTTTACACAGTTCAAAAACCATCGCGATTCAAACTGTTAACTAAAGAGCATTTATGTAAGAGGAGCTGTGTTTTGTATCACTTTCATAAGCAGAGTTGAACTGCATATGGTCTATATGAGTACGAAACACAGTTCTTTTTTTCTGGGCATGCTCATGGTTCTTGCTGTATGGGAGACGCTAGAAAGAAGAGAATGCTTCTTGCCTTAAAACCGAGTGTGTTTCAGTAATGAGAACTATGGTCTGAATTTCCCTTCAGAAACGGAGTTAAACCCCAGGATCTTGTCTTCCTACAATCAAGAGTTCATTTCTGGTAAACCCAGTGAATCTTGGGCTCAAATGATTTTACACAGTTCATGAACCCAACGCGAATCTCACTATTAAATAAAGAGCATTTATGTAAGAGAAGCTGTGGTTTCTATCAGTTTTTTAAGGAGAGTTGAACTACATATGTTCCATATGAGTAGCAAACACAGTTCTTTTTTTCTGGGCATGCTCATATTTCTTGCTGTATTGGAGACGCTGGAGAGAAGAGCTTCCTTCTTGCGTGAAAACAGAGTGTGTTTCATGGATGATAACACTGGTCTGAATTTCCCTTCAGAAAGGGAGTTAAACCCCAGGATCTGTGTCTTCCTACAAGCAAGAGTTCATTTCTAGTAAACCAAGGGAATTTTGGGTTCAAATGATTTTACACAGTTCACGAACACAACGGGTTTCTCACTATTAACTAAAGAGCATTTCTGTAAGAGGAGCTGTGGTTTGTATCAGTTGCATGAACAGAGTATATTGCATATGATCCCTATGAGTAGGAAACACAGTTCTTTTTTTCTGGGCATGCTCATATTTCTTGCTGTATTGGAGACGCTGGAAAGAAGAGCTTGCTTCTTGGGTGAAAATAGAGTTGGTTTCATGGATGAGAACACTGGTCTGAATTTCCCTTCACAAATGGAGTTAAACCCCAGGATGTGTCTTCCTACAAGCAAATGTTCATTTATGGTAAACAAGTGAATTTTGGGATCAAATGATTTTACACAGTTCACGAACCCAACGCGTTTCTCACTATTAACTAAAGAGCATTCATGTAAGAGTAGCAGTGGTTTATATCAGTTCCATAAGCAGAGTTGAACTACATATGGTCTGTATGAGTACTAAACATAGTTCTTTTTTTCTGGGCATGCTCATGATTCTTGCTGTATTTGAGACGCTGGAAAGAAGAGCTTGCTTCTTGAGTTAAAACAGCATGTGTTCCATCGATGAGAACAGAGGTTTGTATTTCCCTTTAGAAACAGAGTTAAAGCCCAGGATCTGTGTCTTCCTATAATCAAGAGTTCATTTCTGGTAAACCCGGTGAATTTTGAGCCCAAATGATTTTACACAGTTCAAGAACCCATTGCGATTCTCACTATTAACTAAAGAGCATTTATGTAGGAGGAGCTGTGGTCTGTATCAGTTTCATTAGCAGAGTTGAACTGCATATGGTCTGTATGAGTAGGAAACACAGTTCTTTTTTTCTGGGCATTCTCATGGTTCTTGCTCTATTGGAGACGCAGGAAAGAAGAGGATGCTTCTTGTGTTAAAACAGCATGTGTTTCATGGATGACAACACTAGTCTGAATTTCCCTTCAGAAACGGAGTTAAACGCTCGGATCTGTGTCTTCCTACAAGCACGAGTTCATTTCTGGTAAACAAGTGAATTTTGGGATCAAATGATTTTACACAGTTCACGAACCCAACGGGTTTCTCACTATTAACTAAAGAGCATTTATGTAAGAGGAGCTGTGGTTTGTATCAGTTTCATAAGCAGAGTTGACCTTCATATGGTCCATATGTGTAGGAAACACAGTTCCTTTTTTCTGGGCATGCTCATATTTCTTGCTGTATTGGATACTCAGGAAAGAAGAGGATGCTTCTTGCGTTAAAACAGCATGTATTTCATGGATGAGAACAGTGGTCTGAATTTCCCTTCATAAACGGAGTTAAACCCCAGGACCTGTGTCTTCCTACAAACAAGAGTTCATTTCTGGTAAACCCAGTGAATTTGGGGCTCAAATAATTTAACACAGTTCACGAACCCAACGCGATTCTCTATTAAATAAAGACCATTTATATAAGAGGAGCTTTGGTTTGTATCAGTTTTTTAAGGAGAGTTGAACTACATATGTTCCCTGTGAGTAGCAAACTCAGGTCTTTTTTTCTGTGCATGCTCATATGTCTTGTTTCATTGGAGACGCTGGAAAGAAGAGCTTGCTTCTTTCATTAAAACAGAGTGTGTTTCATGGATGAGATCACTGGTCTGAATTTCCCTTCAGAAAGGGAGTTAAACCCCAGGATCTGTGTCTTCCTACAATCAAGTGTTCATTTCTGGTAAATCCGGTGAATATTGAGCCCAAATGATTTTACACAGTTCAAGAACCCATCGCAATTCAAACTATTAACTAAAGATCATTTATGTAAGAGGAGCTGTGTTTTGTATCACTTTCATAAGCAGAGTTGAACTGCATATGGTCCGTATGATTAGGAAACTCAGTTCATTTTTACTGAGCATGCTCATGGTTCTGGCTGTATTGGAGACGCTGGAAAGAAGAGCTTGCTTCTTGAGTTAAAACAGCATGTGTTTCATCGATGAGAACAGAGCTCAGAATTTCCCTTTAGAAACGGAGTTAAACCCCAGGATCTGTGTATTCCTACAATCAAGAGTTCACTTCTGGTAAACCTGGAGAATTTTGAGCCGAAATGATTTTACACTGTTCAAGAACCCATCGCGATTCTCACTATTAACTAAAGAGCATTTATATAAGAGGAGCTGTGGTGTGTATCAGTATCATAATCAGAGTTGAACTGCATATGGTCTGTATGAGTAGGAAACACAGTTCTTTTTTTCGGGGCACTCGCATGGTTCTTGCTGTATTGGATACACAGGAAAGAAGAGGATGCTTCTTGCGTTAAAACAGCATGTGTTTCATGGATGAGAACACTGGTCTGAATTTCCCTTCAGAAAGGGAGTTAAACCCCAGGTTCTGTATATTCCTACAAGCACGTGTTCATTTCTGGTAAGCAAGTAATTTTGCGATCAAATGATGTTACACAATCCACGAACCCAACGCGTTTCTCACTATTTACTAAAGATCATTTATTTCAGAGGAGCTGTGTTTTGTATCAGTTCCATAAGCAGAGTAGAAATACATATTGTCTATATGAGTATGAAACACAGTTCTTTTTTTCGGGCCATGCTCATGGTTCTTGCTGTATTGCAGACGCTGGAAAGAAGAACTTGCTTCTTGAGTTCAAACAGCATTCGTTTCATCGATGAGAACAGATGTCTGAATTTCGCTTCAGAAACGGAGTTAAATTGCAGAATCTGTGTCTTCCTACAATAAAGAGTTCATTTCTGGTAAACACTGTGAATTTTGAGCTGAAATGATTTTACACTGTTCAAGAATCCATCGCGAATCTCACTATTAAGTAAAGAGCAGTTATGTAACAATAGCTGTGGTTTGTGTCAGTTCCATAAGCAGAGTTGAACTACATATGGTCTATATGAGTGAGAAACACAGTTCTTTTTTTCTGGGCATACACATGGTTCTTGCTGTATTGGAGACGCTAGAAAGAAGAGGATGCTTCTTGCCTTAAAACCGAGTGTGTTTCAGGGATGAGAACTATGGTCTGAATTTCCCTTCAGAAACAGAGTTAAACACCAGAACCTGTGTCTTCCTACAAGCAAGAGTTCATTTCTGGTAAACCCAGTGAATTTTGGGCTCAAATGATTTAACACAGTTCAGAAACACATCGCGATTCTCACTATTAACTAAAGAGTATTTATGTAGGAGGAGCTGTGGTTTGTACATGTTTCATAAGCAGAGTTGAACTACATGTGGTCCATATGAGTAGGAAACACTGTTCTTTTTTGCTGGGCATTCTCATGGTTCTTGCTGTTTTGGAGACGCTGGAAAGAAGAGGATGCTTCTTACCTTAAAACAGAGTGTGTTTCAGGGATGAGATCCCTGGTCTTAATTTCCCTTCAGAAACGGAGTTAAACCCCAGGATCTGTGTCTTCCTACAAGCAAGAGTTCATTTCTGGTAAGCCCAGTGAATTTTGGGCTGAAATGATTTTTAGCAGTTCACGACACAACGTGATTCTCACTATTAACTAAAGAGCATTTATGTAAGAGGAGCTGTGCTTTGTATCAGTTCCATAACCACAGTTGAAATGCATATGATCTGTATGAGTAGGAAACACAGTTCTTTTTTTCTGGCCATTCTCATGGTTCTTGATGTATATGAGACACTGGAAAGAAGAGCTTGTTTCTTGCGTTAAAACAGAGTGTGTTTCATGGATGAGAACACTGGTCTGAATTTCCCTTCAGAAAAGGAGTAAAACCCCAGGATCTGTGTCTTCCTACAAGCAAGAGTTCTTTTCAGGTTAACAAAAAGAATTTTCGGCTCAAATGATTTTACACAGTTCAGAAACCCATCGCGATTCTCAATATTAACTAAAGAGCATTTATGTGAGTGGAGCTGTGGTTTTTTATCAGTTTCTTAAGAAGAGTTGATCTTCATATCGTTTGTATGAGAAGGAAACACAATTCTTTTTTTCTGGGCATTCTCATGGTTCTTGCTGTATTGGAGACTCTGGAAAGAAGAGGATGGTTCTTGCGTTAAAACAGCATGTGTGTCATGGATGAAAACACTGGTCTGAATTTGCCTTCAGAAACGGAGTTAAACCCCAGAATCTGTGTCTTCCTACAATCAAGAGTTCATTTCTGGTAAACCAAGTTAATTTTGGGCTCAAATGATGTTTAGCAGTTCACAAACCCAACGCGATTCTCACTATTAACTAAAGAACATTTATGTAAGAGGAGCTGTGGTTTGTATCAGTATCATAAGCAGAGTTGATCTACCTATGGACTCTATGAGTAGGAAACACAGTTCTTTTTTTGAGGGCATGCTGATTGTTCTTACTGTATTGGAGACGCTGGAAAGAAGAGCTTGCTTCTTGCGCTAAAACAGAGTGTGTTTCATGCATGAGAACTCTGGAATGAATTTCCCTTCAGAAACGGAGTTAAACCCCAGGATCTGTGTCTTCCTCCAAGGAAGAGTTTTTTTCTGGTTAACAAAAAGAATTTTGGGCTCAAATGATTTTACACAGTTCAGAAACACATCGCGATTCTCACTATTATCTAAAGAGTATTTATGTAAGAGGAGCTGTGGTTTGTACATGTTTCATAAGCAGAGTTGAACTATATGTGGTCTGTATGAGTAGGAAACACGGTTCTTTTTTTCTGGGCATTCTCATGGTTCTTGCTGTTTTGGAGACGCTGGAAAGAAGAGGATGCTTCTTACCTTAAAATAGAGTGTGTTTCAGGGATGAGATCCCTGGTCTTAATTTCCCTTCAGAAACGGAGTTAAACCCCAGGATCTGTGTCTTCCTACAAGCAAGAGTTCATTTCTGGTAAGCCCAGTGAATTTTGGGCTGAAATGATTTTTAGCAGTACACGACACAACGTGATTCTCACTATTAACTAAAGAGCATTTATGTAAGAGGAGCTGTGCTTTGTATCAGTTCCATAACCACAGTTGAAATGCATATGATCTGTATGAGTAGGAAACACAGTTCTTTTTTTCTGGCCATTCTCATGGTTCTTGATGAATATGAGACACTGGAAAGAAGAGCTTGTTTCTTGTGTTAAAATAGAGTGTGTTTCATGGATGAGAACACTGGTCTGAATTTCCCTTCAGAAAAGGAGTAAAACCCCAGGATCTGTGTCTTCCTACAAGCAAGAGTTCTTTTCAGGTTAACAAAAAGAATTTTCGGCTCAAATGATTTTACACAGTTCAGAAACCCATCGCGATTCTCAATATTAACTAAAGAGCATTTATGTGAGTGGAGCTGTGGTTTTTTATCAGTTTCTTAAGAAGAGTTGATCTTCATATCGTTTGTATCAGAAGGAAACAAAATTCTTTTTTTCTGGGCATTCTCATGGTTCTTGCTGTATTGGAGACTCTGGAAAGAAGAGGATGGTTCTTGCGTTAAAACAGCATGTGTGTCATGGATGAAAACACTGGTCTGAATTTCCCTTCAGAAACGGAGTTAAACCCCAGAATCTGTGTCTTCCTACAATCAAGAGTTCATTTCTGGTAAACCAAGTTAATTATGGGCTCAAATGATGTTTTGCAGTTCACGAACGCAACGCGATTCTCACTATTAACTAAAGAACATTTATGTAAGAGGAGCTGTGGTTTGTATCAGTATCATAAGCAGAGTTGATCTACCTATGGACTCTATGAGTAGGAAACACAGTTCTTTTTTTGAGGGCATGCTGATTGTTCTTACTGTATTGGAGACGCTGGAAAGAAGAGCTTGCTTCTAGCGCTAAAACAGAGTGTGTTTCATGCATGAGAACTCTGGAATGAATTTCCCTTCAGAAACGGAGTTAAACCCCAGGATCTGTGTCTTCCTCCAAGGAAGAGTTTTTTTCTGGTTAACAAAAAGAATTTTGGGCTCAAATGATTTTACACAGTTCAGAAACACATCGTGATTCTCACTATTAACTAAAGAGTATTTATGTAAGAGGAGCTGTGGTTTGTACATGTTTCATAAGCAGAGTTGAACTATATGTGGTCCGTATGAGTAGGAAACACGGTTCTTTTTTTCTGGGCATTCTCATGGTTCTTGCTGTTTTGGAGACACTGGAAAGAAGAGGATGCTTCTTACCTTAAAACAGAGTGTGTTTCAGGGATGAGATCTCTAGTCTTAATTTCCCTCACAAAAAGAGTTAAACCCCAGGATCTGTGTCTTCCTACAAGCAAGAGTTCATTTCTGGTAAGCCCAGTGAATTTTGGGCTGAAATGATTTTTAGCAGTTCATGACAACACGTGATTCTCACTATTAACTAAAGAGCATTAATGTAAGAGGAGCTGTGCTTTGTATCAGTTACATAACCACAGTTGAAATGCATATGATCTGTATGAGTAGGAAACAAGTTCTTTTTTTCTGGGCATTCTCATGGTTCTTGCTGTATTGGAGACGCTGGAAAGAAGAGGATGCTTCTTATCTTAAAACAGAGTGTGTTTCAGGGATGAGATCTCTGGTCTTAATTTCCCTTCAGAAACGGAGTTAAACCCAAGGATCTGTGTCTTAATACAAGCAAGAGTTCATTACTGGTAAACCCAGTGAATTTTGGGCTCAAATGATTTTTAGCAGTTCACGACACAACCCGATTCTCACTATTAACTAAAGAGCATTTATGTAAGAGGAGCTGTGCTTTGTATCAGTTACATAACCACAGTTGAAATGCATATGATCTGTATGAGTAGGAAACAAGTTCTTTTTTTCTGGGCATTCTCATGGTTCTTGCTGTATTGGAGACGCTGGAAAGAAGAGGATGCTTCTTATCTTAAAACAGAGTGTGTTTCATGCATGAGATCTCTGGTCTGAATTTCCCTTCAGAAACAGAGTTAAACCCCAGTATCTGTGTCTTCCTCCAAGGAAGAGTTCTTTTCTGGTAAACAAAAAGAATTTTGGGCTCAAATGATTTTACACAGTTCAGAAACACATCGCGATTCTCACTATTAACTAAAGAGTATTTATGTAAGAGGAGCTGTGGTTTGTACGTGTTTCATAAGCAGAGTTGAATGACATGTGGTCCGTATGAGTATGAAACACTGTTCTTTTTTTCTGGGCATTCTCATGGTTCTTGCTGTATTGGAGACGCTGGAAAGAAGAGGATGCTTCTTACCTTAAAATAGAGTGTGTTTCAGGGATGAGATCTCTGGTCTTAATTTCCCTTCAGAAACGGAGTTAAGCCCCAGGATCTGTGTCTTAATACAAGCAAGAGTTCATTACTGGTAAACCCAGTGAATTTTGGGCTCAAATGATTTTTAGCAGTTCACGACACAACCCGATTCTCACTATTAACTAAAGAGCATATATGTAAGAGGAGCTGTGGTTTGTATCAGTCTCATAAGCAGAGTTGATCTACATATGGTCCCTATGAGTAGGAAACATAGTTCTTTTTTTGAAGGCATGCTGATTGTTCTTTCTGTATTGGAGTCGCTGGAAAAAACAGCTTGCTTCTTGCGCTAAAACAGAGTGTGTTTCATGCATGAGAACTCTGGTCTGAACTTCCCTTCAGAACCGGAGTTAAACCTCAGGATCTGTGTCTTCCTACAAGCAAGAGTTCATTTCGGTAAACCAAGAGAATTTTGGGCTCAAAATATTTTACACAGTTCAGAAACCCATCGTGATTCTCACTATTAACTAAAGAGCATTTATGTAAGAGGAGCTGTGCTTTGTATCAGTTCCATAACCACAGTTGAAATGCATATGATCTGTATGAGTAGGAAACAAGTTCTTTTTTTCTGGGAATTCTCATTGTTCTTGCTGTATTGGAGACTCTGGAAAGAAGAGGATGGTTCTTGCGTTAAAACAGCACGTGTGTCATGGATGAAAACACTGGTCTGAATTTCCCTTCAGAAACGGAGTTAAAGCCCAGAATCTGTGCTTCCTCCAAGGAAGAGTTCTTTTCTGGTTAACAAAAAGAATTTTGGGCTCAAATGATTTTACACAGTTCAGAAACACATCGTGATTCTCACTATTAACTAAAGAGTATTTATGTAAGAGGAGCTGTGGTTTGTACATGTTTCATAAGCAGAGTTGAACTATATGTGGTCCGTATGAGTAGGAAACACGGTTCTTTTTTTCTGGGCATTCTCATGGTTCTTGCTGTTTTGGAGACACTGGAAAGAAGAGGATGCTTCTTACCTTAAAACAGAGTGTGTTTCAGGGATGAGATCTCTAGTCTTAATTTCCCTCACAAAAAGAGTTAAACCCCAGGATCTGTGTCTTCCTACAAGCAAGAGTTCATTTCTGGTAAGCCCAGTGAATTTTGGGCTGAAATGATTTTTAGCAGTTCATGACAACACGTGATTCTCACTATTAACTAAAGAGCATTAATGTAAGAGGAGCTGTGCTTTGTATCAGTTACATAACCACAGTTGAAATGCATATGATCTGTATGAGTAGGAAACAAGTTCTTTTTTTCTGGGCATTCTCATGGTTCTTGCTGTATTGGAGACGCTGGAAAGAAGAGGATGCTTCTTATCTTAAAACAGAGTGTGTTTCAGGGATGAGATCTCTGGTCTTAATTTCCCTTCAGAAACGGAGTTAAACCCAAGGATCTGTGTCTTAATACAAGCAAGAGTTCATTACTGGTAAACCCAGTGAATTTTGGGCTCAAATGATTTTTAGCAGTTCACGACACAACCCGATTCTCACTATTAACTAAAGAGCATTTATGTAAGAGGAGCTGTGGTTTGTATCAGTCTCATAAGCAGAGTTGATCTACATATGGTCCCTATGAGTAGGAAACATAGTTCTTTTTTTGAAGGCATGCTGATTGTTCTTTCTGTATTGGAGACACTGGAAAGAACAGCTTGCTTCTTGTGCTAAAACAGAGTGTGTTTCATGGATGAGAACTCTGGTCTGATCTTCCCTTCAGAACCGGAGTTAAACCTCAGGATCTGTGTCTTCCTACAAGCAAGAGTTCATTTCGGGTAAACCAAGAGAATTTTGGGCTCAAAATATTTTACACAGTTCAGAAACCCATCGTGACTCTCACTATTAACTAAAGAGCATTTATGTAAGAGGAGCTGTGCTTTGTATCAGTTCCATAACCACAGTTGAAATGCATATCATCTGTATGAGTAGGAAACAAGTTCTTTTTTTCTGGGAATTCTCATTGTTCTTGCTGTATTGGAGACTCTGGAAAGAAGAGGATGGTTCTTGCGTTAAAACAGCATGTGTGTCATGGTTGAAAACACTGGTCTGAATTTCCCTTCAGAAACGGAGTTAAAGCCCAGAATCTGTGCTTCCTCCAAGGAAGAGTTCTTTTCTGGTTAACAAAAAGAATTTTGGGCTCAAATGATTTTACACAGTTCAGAAACACATCGCGATTCTCACTATTAACTAAAGAGTATTTATGTAAGAGGAGCTGTGGTTTGTACACGTTTCATAAGCAGAGTTGAACTACATGTGGTCCGTATGAGTAGGAAACACAGTTCTTTTTTTGAGGGCATGCTGATTGTTCTTACTCTATTGAGACGCTGGAAAGAAGAGCTTGCTTCTTGCGCTAAAACAGAGTGTGTTTCAGGGATGAGAACTCTGGGCTGAATTTCCCTTCAGAAACAGAGTTATACCCCAGGATCTGTGCCTTCCTCCAAGGAAGAGTTCTTTTCTGGTTAATAAAAAGAATTTCAGGCTCAAATGATTTTACACAGTTCAGAAACCCATCGCAATTCTCACTATTAACTAAAGAGCATTTATGTAAGAGGAGCTGTGGTTTGTATCAGTATCATAAGCAGAGTTGATCTATCTATGGTCCCTATGAGTAGTAAACACAGCTCTATTTTTGAGGGCATGCTGATTGTTCTTACTGTATCGTAGACGCTGGAAAGAAGAGCTTGCTTCTTGCGCTAAAACTGAGGGTGTTTCATGCATGAGATCTCTGGTCTGAATTTCCCTTCAGAAACAGAGTTAAACCCCAGTATCTGTGTCTTCCTCCAAGGAAGAGTTCTTTTCTGGTAAACAAAAAGAATTTTGGTCTCAAATGATTTTACACAGTTCAGAAACACATCGCGATTCTCACTATTAACTAAAGAGTATTTATGTAAGAGGAGCTGTGGTTTGTACATGTTTCATAAGCAGAGTTGAATGACATGTGGTCCATATGAGTATGAAACACTGTTCTTTTTTTCTGGGCATTCTCATGGTTCTTGCTGTATTGGAGACGCTGGAAAGAAGAGGATGCTTCTTACCTTAAAATAGAGTGTGTTTCAGGGATGAGATCTCTGGTCTTAATTTCCCTTCAGAAACGGAGTTAAGCCCCAGGATCTGTGTCTTAATACAAGCAAGAGTTCATTACTGGTAAACCCAGTGAATTTTGGGCTCAAATGATTTTTAGCAGTTCACGACACAACCCAATTCTCACTATTAACTAAAGAGCATATATGTAAGAGGAGCTGTGGTTTGTATCAGTCTCATAAGCAGAGTTGATCTACATATGGTCCCTATGAGTAGGAAACATAGTTCTTTTTTTGAAGGCATGCTGATTGTTCTTTCTGTATTGGAGTCGATGGAAAAAACAGCTTGCTTCTTGCGCTAAAACAGAGTGTGTTTCATGCATGAGAACTCTGGTCTGAACTTCCCTTCAGAACCGGAGTTAAACCTCAGGATCTGTGTCTTCCTACAAGCAAGAGTTCATGTCGGTAAACCAAGAGAATTTTGGGCTCAAAATATTTTACACAGTTCAGAAACCCATCGTGATTCTCACTATTAACTAAAGAGCATTTATGTAAGAGGAGCTGTGCTTTGTATCAGTTCCATAACCACAGTTGAAATGCATATGATCTGTATGAGTAGGAAACAAGTTCTTTTTTTCTGGGAATTCTCATTGTTCTTGCTGTATTGGAGACTCTGGAAAGAAGAGGATGGTTCTTGCGTTAAAACAGCACGTGTGTCATGGATGAAAACACTGGTCTGAATTTCCCTTCAGAAACGGAGTTAAAGCCCAGAATCTGTGCTTCCTCCAAGGAAGAGTTCTTTTCTGGTTAACAAAAAGAATTTTGGGCTCTAATGATTTTACACAGTTCAGAAACCCATCGCGATTCTCACTATTAACTAAAGAGCATTTATGTAAGAGGAGCTGTGGTTTGTATCAGTATCATAAGCAGAGTTGATCTATCTATGGTCCCTATGAGTAGGAAACACAGTTCTTTTTTTGAGGGCATGTTCTTACTGTATTGGAGACGCTGGAAAGAAGAGCTTGCTTCTTGCGCTAAAACAGAATGTGTTTCATGCATGAGAACTCTGGTCTGAATTTCCATTCAGAAAAGGAGTTAAAACCCAGGGTCTGTGTCTTCCTACAAGCAAGAGTTCTTTTCTGGTAAACCAACTGAATTTTGGACTCACATTATTTTACAGGATTCAAGAACCAACGCGATTCTCACTATTAACTAAAGAGCATTTATGTAAGAGCAGCTGTGCTTAGTATCAGTTTCATAACCACAGTTGAAATGCATATGATCTGTATGAGTAGGAAACAAGTTCTTTTTTCTTGGAAATCTCATTGTTCTTGCTGTATTGGAGACTTTGGAAAGAAGGGGATGGTTCTTGCGTTAAAACAGCATGTGTGTCATGGATGAAAACACTGGTCTGAATTTCCCTTCAGAAACGGAGTTAAACCCCAGAATCTGTGTCTTCCTACAAGGAAGAGTTCATTTCTGGTAAACCAAGTTAACTTTGGGCTCAAATGATGTTTAGCAGTTCACGAACCCAACGCGATTCTCACTATTAACTAAAGAGCATTTATGTAAGAGGAGCTGTGGTTTGTATCAGTATCATAAGCAGAGTTGATCTACCTATGGTCCCTATGAGTAGGAAACACAGTTCTTTTTTTGAGGGCATGCTGATTGTTCTTACTGTATTGGAGACGCTGGAAAGAAGAGCTTGCTTCTTGCGCTAAAACAGAGAGAGTTTCATGCATGAGAACTCTGGATTGAATTTCCCTTCAGAAACGGAGTTAAACCCCAGGATCTGTGTCTTCCTCCAAGGAAGAGTTCTTTTCTGGTTAACAAAAAGAATTTTGGGCTCAAATGATTTTACACAGTTCAGAAACACATCGCGATTCTCACTATTAACTAAAGAGTATTTATGTAAGAGGAGCTGTGGTTTGTACACGTTTCATAAGCAGAGTTGAACTACATGTGGTCCCTATGAGTAGGAAACACAGTTCTTTTTTTGAGGGCATGCTGATTGTTCTTACTCTATTGGAGATGCTGGAAAGAAGAGGATGGTTCTTGCGTTAAAACAGCATGTGTGTCATCGATGAAAACACTGGTCTGAATTTCCCTTCAGAAACGGAGTTAAACGCCAGAATCTGTGTCTTCCTACAAGGAAGAGTTCATTTCTGGTAAACGAAGTTAATTTTGGGCTCAAATGCTGTTTAGCAGTTCACGAACCCAATGCGATTCTCACTATTAACTAAAGAGCATTTATGTAAGAGGAGCTGTGGATTGTATCAGTATCATAAGCAGAGTTGATCTACCTATGGACCCTATGAGTAGGAAACACAGTTCTTTTTTTGAGGACCTGCTGATTGTTCTTACTGTATTGGAGACGCTGGAAAGAAGAGCTTGCTTCTTGCGCTAAAACAGAGTGTGTTTCATGCATGAGAACTCTGGAATGAATTTCCCTTCAGAAACGGAGTTAAACCCCAGGATCTGTGTCTTCCTCCAAGGAAGAGTTTTTTTCTGGTGAACAAAAAGAATTTTGGGCTCAAATGATTTTACACAGTTCAGAAACACATCGCGATTCTCACTATTAACTAAAGAGTATTTATGTAAGAGGAGCTGTGGTTTGTACATGTTTCATAAGCAGAGTTGAACTACATGTGGTCCTTATGAGTAGGAAACACTGTTCTATTTTTCTGGGCATTCTCCTGGTTCTTGCTGTATTGGAGACGCTGGAAAGAAGAGGATGCTTCTTACCTTAAAACAGAGTGTGTTTCAGGGATGAGATCTCTGGTCTTAATTTCCCTTCAGAAACGGAGTTAAACCCCAGGATCTGTGTCTTCCTACAAGCAAGAGTTCATTTCTGGTAAGCCCAGTGAATTTTGGGCTGAAATGATTTTTAGCAGTTCACGACACAACGTGATTCTCACTATTAACTAAAGAGCATTTATGTAAGAGGAGCTGTGCTTTGTATCAGTTCCATAACCACAGTTGAAATGCATATGATCTGTATGAGTAGGAAACACAGTTCTTTTTTTCTGGCCATTCTCATGGTTCTTGATGTATATGAGACACTGGAAAGAAGAGCTTGTTTCTTGTGTTAAAACAGAGTGTGTTTCATGGATGAGAACACTGGTCTGAATTTCCCTTCAGAAAAGGAGTAAAACCCCATGATCTGTGTCTTCCTACAAGCAAGAGTTCTTTTCAGGTTAACAAAAAGAATTTTCGGCTCAAATGATTTTACACAGTTCAGAAACCCATCGCGATTCTCAATATTAACTAAAGAGCATTTATGTGAGTGGAGCTGTGGTTTTTTATCAGTTTCTTAAGAAGAGTTGATCTTCATATCGTTTGTATGAGAAGGAAACACAATTCTTTTTTTCTGGGCATTCTCATGGTTCTTGCTGTATTGGAGACTCTGGAAAGAAGAGGATGGTTCTTGCGTTAAAACAGCATGTGTGTCATGGATGAAAACACTGGTCTGAATTTCCCTTCAGAAACGGAGTTAAACCCTAGAATCTGTGTCTTCCTACAATCAAGAGTTCATTTCTGGTAAACCAAGTTAATTTTGGGCTCAAATGATGTTTAGCAGTTCACAAACCCAACGCGATTCTCACTATTAACTAAAGAACATTTATGTAAGAGGAGCTGTGGTTTGTATCAGTATCATAAGCAGAGTTGATCTACCTATGGACTCTATGAGTAGGAAACACAGTTCTTTTTTTGAGGGCATGCTGATTGTTCTTACTGTATTGGAGACGCTGGAAAGAAGAGCTTGCTTCTTGCGCTAAAACAGAGTGTGTTTCATGCATGAGAACTCTGGAATGAATTTCCCTTCAGAAACGGAGTTAAACCCCAGGATCTGTGTCTTCCTCCAAGGAAGAGTTTTTTTCTGGTGAACAAAAAGAATTTTAGGCTCAAATGATTTTACACAGTTCAGAAACACATCGTGATTCTCACTATTATCTAAAGAGTATTTATGTAAGAGGAGCTGTGGTTTGTACATGTTTCATAAGCAGAGGTGAACTATATGTGGTCCGTATGAGTAGGAAACACGGTTCTTTTTTTCTGGGCATTCTCATGGTTCTTGCTGTTTTGGAGACGCTGGAAAGAAGAGGATGCTTCTTACCTTAAAACAGAGTGTGTTTCAGGGATGAGATCCCTGGTCTTAATTTCCCTTCAGAAACGGAGTTAAACCCCAGGATCTGTGTCTTCCTACAAGCAAGAGTTCATTTCTGGTAAGCCCAGTGAATTTTGGGCTGAAATGATTTTTAGCAGTACACGACACAACGTGATTCTCACTATTAACTAAAGAGCATTTATGTAAGAGGAGCTGTGCTTTGTATCAGTTCCATAACCACAGTTGAAATGCATATGATCTGTATGAGTAGGAAACACAGTTCTTTTTTTCTGGCCATTCTCATGGTTCTTGATGAATATGAGACACTGGAAAGAAGAGCTTGTTTCTTGTGTTAAAACAGAGTGTTTCATGGATGAGAACACTGGTCTGAATTTCCCTTCAGAAAAGGAGTAAAACCCCAGGATCTGTGTCTTCCTACAAGCAAGAGTTCTTTTCAGGTTAACAAAAAGAATTTTCGGCTCAAATGATTTTACACAGTTCAGAAACCCATCGTGATTCTCAATATTAACTAAAGAGCATTTATGTGAGTGGAGCTGTGGTTTTTTATCAGTTTCTTAAGAAGAGTTGATCTTCATATCGTTTGTATGAGAAGGAAACACAATTCTTTTTTTCTGGGCATTCTCATGGTTCTTGCTGTATTGGAGACTCTGGAAAGAAGAGGATGGTTCTTGCGTTAAAACAGCATGTGTGTCATGGATGAAAACACTGGTCTGAATTTCCCTTCAGAAACGGAGTTAAACCCCAGAATCTGTGTCTTCCTACAATCAAGAGTTCATTTCTGGTAAACCAAGTTAATTATGGGCTCAAATGATGTTTTGCAGTTCACGAACGCAACGCGATTCTCACTATTAACTAAAGAACATTTATGTAAGAGGAGCTGTGGTTTGTATCAGTATCATAAGCAGAGTTGATCTACCTATGGACTCTATGAGTAGGAAACACAGTTCTTTTTTTGAGGGCATGCTGATTGTTCTTACTGTATTGGAGACGCTGGAAAGAAGAGCTTGCTTCTAGCGCTAAAACAGAGTGTGTTTCATGCATGAGAACTCTGGAATGAATTTCCCTTCAGATACGGAGTTAAACCCCAGGATCTGTGTCTTCCTCCAAGGAAGAGTTTTTTTCTGGTTAACAAAAAGAATTTTGGGCTCAAATGATTTTACACAGTTCAGAAACACATCGTGATTCTCACTATTAACTAAAGAGTATTTATGTAAGAGGAGCTGTGGTTTGTACATGTTTCATAAGCAGAGTTGAACTATATGTGGTCCGTATGAGTAGGAAACACAGTTCTTTTTTTGAGGGCATGCTGATTGTTCTTGCTGTACTGGAGACGCTGGAAAGAACAGCTTGCTTCTTGCGATAAAACAGAGTGTGTTTCATGGAAGAACTCTGGCCTGAATTTCCATTCAGAAAAGGAGTTAAAACCCAGGGACTGTGTCTTCCTACAAGCAAGAGTTCTTTTCTGGTAAACCAACTGAATTTTGGCCTCACATTATTTTACAGGATTCAAGAACCAACGCGATTCTCACTATTAACTAAAGAGCCTTTATGTAAGAGGAGCTGTGGTTTGTATCAGTCTCATAAGCAGAGTTGATCTACATATGGTCCCTATGAGTAGGAAACATAGTTCTTTTTTTGAGGGCATGCTGATTGTTCTTTCTGTATTGGAGACAGACGCTGGAAAGAACAGCTTGCTTCTTGCGCTAAAACAGCATGTGTTTCATGCATGAGAACACTGGTCTGAACTTCCCTTCAGAACCGGAGTTAAACCTCAGGATCTGTGTCTTCCTACAAGCAAGAGTTCATTTCGGGTAAACACAGAGAATTTTGGGCTCAAAATATTTTACACAGTTCAGAAACCCATCGTGATTCTCACTATTAACTAAAGAGCATTTATGTAAGAGGAGCTGTGCTTAGTATCAGTTTCATAACCACAGTTGAAATGCATATGATCTGTATGAGTAGGAAACAAGTTCTTTTTTCTTGGAATTCTCATTGTTCTTGCTGTATTGGAGACTTTGGAAAGAAGAGGATGGTTCTTGCGTTAAAACAGCATGTGTGTCATGGATGAAAACACTGGTCTGAATTTCCCTTCAGAAACGGAGTTAAACCCCAGAATCTGTGCTTCCTCCAAGGAAGAGTTCTTTTCTGGTTAACAAAAAGAATTTTGGGCTCAAATGATTTTACACAGTTCAGAAACACATCGCGATTCTCACTATTAACTTAAGAGTATTTATGTAAGAGGAGCTGTGGTTTGTACACGTTTCATAAGCAGAGTTGAACTACCTATGGTCCCTATGAGTAGGAAACACAGTTCTTTTTTTGAGGGCATGCTGATTGTTCTTACTCTATTGGAGACGCTGGAAAGAAGAGGATGGTTCTTGCGTAAAAACAGCATGTGTGTCATGGATGAAAACACTGGTCTGAATTTGCCTTCAGAAACGGAGTTAAACCCCAGAATCTGTGTCTTCCTACAAGGAAGAGTTCATTTCTGGTAAACCAAGTTAATTTTGGGCTCAAATGATGTTTAGCAGTTCACGAACCCAACGCAATTCTCACTATTAACTAAAGAGCATTTATGTAAGAGGAGCTGTGGTTTGTATCAGTATCATAAGCAGAGTTGATCTACCTATGGTCCCTATGAGTAGGAAACACAGTTCTTTTTTTGAGGGCATGCTGATTGTTCTTACTGTATTGGAGACGCTGGAAAGAAGAGCTTGCTTCTTGCGCTAAAAGAGAGTGTGTTTCATGCATGAGAACTCTGGATTGAATTTCCCTTCAGAAACGGAGTTAAACCCCAGGATCTGTGTCTTCCTCCAAGGAAGAGTTCTTTTCTGGTTAACAAAAAGAATTTTGGGCTCAAATGATTTTACACAGTTCAGAAACACATCGCGATTCTCACTATTAACTAAAGAGTATTTATGTAAGAGGAGCTGTGGTTTGTACATGTTTCATAAGCAGAGTTGAACTACATGTGGTCCTTATGAGTAGGAAACACTGTTCTTTTTGTCTGGACATTCTCATGGTTCTTGCTGTATTGGAGACGCTGGAAAGAAGAGGATGCTTCTTACCTTAAAACAGAGTGTGTTTCAGGGATGAGATCTCTGGTCTTAATTTCCCTTCAGAAACGGAGTTAAACCCCAGGATCTGTGTCTTCCTACAAGCAAGAGTTCATTTCTGGTAAGCCCAGTGTATTTAGGGCTGGAATGATTTTTAGCAGTTCACGACACAACGCGATTCTCACTATTAACTAAAGAGCGTTTATGTAAGAGGAGCTATGCTTTGTATCAGTTTCATAACCACAGTTGAAATGCATATGATCTGTATGAGTAGGAAACAAGTTCTTTTTTTCTGGGAATTCTCATGGTTCTTGCAGTATTGGAGACTCTGGAAAGAAGAGGATGGTTCTTGCGTTAAAACAGCATGTGTGTCATGGATGAAAACACTGGTCTGAATTTCCCTTCAGAAACGGAGTTAAACCCCAGAATCTGTGTCTTCCTACAAAGAAGAGTTCATTTCTGGTAAACCAAGTTAATTTTGGGCTCAAATGATGTTTAGCAGTTCACGAACCCAACGTGATTCTTACTATTAACTAAAGAGCATTTATGTAAGAGGAGCTGTGCTTTGTATCAGTTTCATTACAACAGTTGAAATGCATATGATTGCTATGAGTAGGAAACAAGTTCTTTTTTTTTCTGGGAATTCTCATGGTTCTTGCTGTATTGGAGACTCTGGAAAGAAGAGGATGGTTCTTGCGTTAAAACAGCATGTGTGTCATGGATGAGAACCTGGTCTGAATTTCCCTTCAGAAACGGAGTTAAACACCAGCATCTGTGTCTTCCTATAAGCAATAGTTCATTTCTGGTAATACAAGTGAATTTTGGGCTCAAAAGTTTTTACACAGTTCCAGAACCCAAGGCGATTCTCACTATTAACTAAAGAGCATTTATGTAAGAGGAGCTGTGGTTTATATCAGTGCCATAAGCAGAGTTCAACTGCATATGGTCTGTGTCAATAGGAAATACAGTTCTTTTTTTCTGGGCATTCTCATGGTTCTTGTTGTCTATGAGACACTGGAAACAAGAGGACTCTTCTTGCCTAAAATAAGAGTGTTTTTAAGGGATGAGAACTCTGGTGTGAATTTCCCTTCAGAAACAGAGTTAAGCCACAGGAACTGTGTCTTCCTACATGCAAGAGTTCATTTCTGGTAAACCCAGCGAATTTTGGGCTCAAATGATTTTTTCGCAGTTCACGACCCCAACGCTATTCTCACTATTAAGTAAAGAGCATTTATTGTAGTCGGAGCAGTGGTTTATTTCAGTTTCATAAGCAGAGTTAAACTACATATAGTCCATATGAGTAGGATACACAGATGTTTTTTTCTGGGAATGCTCTTGGTCTTGCTGTATTGGAGACGCTGGAAAGAAGAGCTTGCTTCTTGCATTAAAACAGAGTGTGTTTCATGGATGAGAAATCTGGTCTGAATTTCCCTTCAGAAACGGAGTTAAACCACAGGATCTGTGTCTTCCTCCAAGCAAGAGTTCATTTCTGGTAAACCAAGTGAATTTTGGGCTCAAAAGGTGTTACACTGTTCTAGAACAGAACGCGATTATCACTATTCACTAAAAAGCATTTATGTAAGAGGAGGTGTGGTCTGTATCAGTTTCATAAGCAGAGATGAACTACATATGGTCCGTATGAGTAGGAAACTCAGCTCTTTTTTTCTGGGCATGCTCATGGTTCTTGCTCTACTGGAGACGCTGGAAAGAAGTTGAGGCTTTTTGCATTAAAACAGCATGTTTTTCAAGAATGAGAACACTGGGCTGAATTTCCCTTCAGAAACGGAGTTAAACCCCAGGATCTTTGTCTTCCTACAAGCAAGAGTTCATTTTTGGTAAACCCAGTGAATTTTGGGCTCAAATGATTTCAAACAGTTCACGAACCCAAGGCGATTCTCACTAATAACTAAAGAGCATTAATGTAAGAAGAGCTGTGGTTTGTATCTGTTTCATAAGCAGAGTTCAACTACATATAGTCCGTATGAGTAGGAAACACAGTTCTGTTTTTCTGGGCATACTCATGGTTCTTGCTGCATTGAAGATGTTGGAAAAAAGAGGATGCTTCTTGCCTTAAAACAGAGTGTTTTTAAGGGATGAGAACTCTGGTCTGAATTTCCCTCAAGAAACAGAGTTAAACCCCAGGATCTGTGTCTTCCTACAAGCAATAGTTCATTTCTGGTAATCCAATTGAATTTTGGGCTTAAAAGGTTTTACACAGTTCTAGAACCCAACGCGATTCTCACTATTAACTAAAGAGCATTTATGTAAGAGGAGCTGTTGTCTGTATCAGTTTCATAAGCAGAGTTGAACTACATATGCTCCGTATGAATAGGAAACACAGATCTTTTTTTCTGGGCATGCTCATGGTCTTGATGAATTGGATACGCTGGAAAGAAGAGCTTGCTTCCTGCGGGAAAACAGAGTGTGTTTCATGGATGAGAATACTGGTCTGAATTCCCTTTAAGAAACGGAGTTAAACCCCAGGATCTGTGTCTTCCTACAAGCAAGAGTTCATTTCTGGTAAACAAAGTGAATTTCGGGCTCAAATGGTTTTACACAGTTCACAAACCCATCAGAATTCTCACTATTAACTAAAGAGCATTTATGTAAGAGGAGCTGTGGTTTGTATCAGTTTCATAAGCAGAGTTGAACTGCATATCGTCTGTATGAGTGGGAATCACAGTTCTTTTTTTCTGGTCATTCTCATGGTTCTTGCTGTATATGATACGCTGGAAAGAATAGGATGCTTCTTGCCTTAAAACAATGTTTGTCAGGGATGAGAACTCCGGTCTGAATTTCCCTTCAGAAATGGAGTTTAACCACAGGATCTGCGTCTTCCTACAAGCAAGAATTCATTTCTGGTAAACCCAGTGAATTTTGGGCTCAAATGATTTTACACAGTCCACAAAACCCAACGTGATTCTCACTATTACCAAAAGGGCATTTATGTAAGAGGAGCTGTGGTTTGTATCAATTTCATAAGCAGAGTTGTACAACATATGATCCATATTAGTAGGCCCCACAGTTCATTTTTTCTGGTCATGCTCATATTTCTTGCTGTATTGGAGACTCGGGAAAAATTAGCTTGCTTCTTGTGTTAAAACAGAGTGTGTTTCATTAATGAGAACACTGGTCTTAATTTCCCTTCCGAACCGGAGTTAAACACCAGGATCTGTGTCTTCCTACAAGCAAGAGTTAATTTCTGGGAAATAAAGTGAATTTTGGGCTCAAATGATTTTGCACAGTTCACAAACCCATCACGACTCTCACTATTAACTAACGAGCATTTATGTAAGAGAAACTGTGGTTTGTATCAGTTTCAAAAGAAGAGTTGCAATGCATATGGTCTGTATGAGGAGGTAACAGAGTTCTTTTTTTCGGGGCATTCTGATGGTTCTTGCTCTATTGGAGACGCTGGAAAGAAGAGGATGCATCCTGCGTTAAAACAGCATTAGTTTCATGGATGAGAACACTGGTCTGAATTTCCCTTCAGAATCCGAGTTCAACCACAGGATCTGTGTGTTCCTACAAGCAAGAGTTCATTTCTGGTAAACCAAGTGAATTTTGGGGTCAAATGATTTTACACAGTTCATGAACCCAACGCAATTCTCACTGTTAACTAAAGAGCATTGATGTAAGAGGAGCAGTGGTTTGTATCACTTTCATAAGCAGAGTTGAACTGCATATGGTCTGTATGAGGAGGAAACCCAGTTCTTTTTTTCGTGGCATTCTCCTGGTTCTTACTGTATTGGACACGCTGGAAAAAATAGGAGGCTTCTTGCCGTAAAACAGCATGTGTTTCATGAATGAGAACACTGGGCTCAATTTCTCTTCAGAAACGGAGTTATACCCCAGGATCTGTGTCTTCCTACAAGCAAGAAGTCATTTTTGGTAAACCCATTGATTTTGGTCCTCAAATGATTTTACACAGTACACAAACAAAACAAGATTCTCAGTATTAACTAAAGGGCCTTTATGTAAGAGGAGCTGTGTTTTGTATCAGTTTCATAGGCAGAATTGAACTATATATGTTCTGTATGAGTAGGAAACACAGTTCGTTTTTTCTGGCCATGCTCATTGTTCTTGCTCTAGTGGAGACGCTGGAAAGAATAGGATTCTTCTTGCCTTAAAACAGAATGTTTGTCAGGGATGAGACCTCTGGTCTGAATTTCCCTTCCGAAATGGAATTAAACCCCAGCATCTGTGTCTTCCTACAAGCAAGAGTTCATTTCTGGTAAACCCATTGAATTTGGGCTAAAATTATTTTTCACAGTTCACGAACCCAACGCGATTCACACGATTAAATAAAGAGCATTTATGTAAGAGGTCTGTGGTTTGTTTCAGTTTCATAGGCAGAGTTGATGTACATGTGGTCTGTATGAGTAGGAAACACAGTTCTTTTTTGAGGCCATGCTCATTGTTCTTGCTGTATTGGATACCCTGGAAAGAAGAGCTTGCTTCTTGCATTAAAACAGAGTGTTTTTCATATATGAGAACCCTGTTCTGAATTTCCCTTCAGAAACGGAGTTATACCCCAGGATCAGTGTCTTCCTACAAGCAAGAGTTCATTTCTGTTAAACCCAGAGAATTTGGGGCTATAATGATTTTTCGCAGTTCAAGAACCCAACGTGATTCTCACTATTAACTAAAGAGCATTTATGTAAGAGGAGCTGTGGTTTGTATCAGTTTCATAAGAAGTGTTGAACTACATATGGTCCGTATGAGTAGGAAACACAGTTCTTTTTTTCTGGGATGGTCATGGCCTTGTTGTATTGGTGACACTGGAAAGAAGAGCTTGCTTCCTGCGGGAAAACAGAGTGTGTTTCATGGATGAGAACACTGGTCTGAACTTCCCTTAAGAAACACAGTTAAACCCCACAATCAGTGTCTTCCTACAAGCAAGAGTTCATTTCTGGTATTCCCAGTGAATTTTGGGCTCAAATGATTTTACACTGCTCAAAAACCCATCGCGATTCTCAATATTAACTAAAGAGCATTTATGTAAGAGGAGCTGTGATTTGTATCAGTTTCAAAAGCAGAGTTGAACTCCATATGGTCTGTATGAGGAGGAAACACAGTTCTTTTTTTCGGGGCATTCTCATGGTTCTTGCTGTATAGGAGATGCTGGAAAGAAGAGCTTGCTTCTTGCGTGAAAACAGAGTGTGTTTCATGGATGAGAACACTGGTTTGAATTTCCCTTCAGAAACGGAGTTAAACCGCAGGATCTGTGTCTTCCTACAAGCAAGAAGTCCTTTCTGGTAAACCCATTGATTTTTGGGCTCAAATGATTTTACACAGTACACCAACAAAACAAGATACTCAGTATTAACTAAAGGGCCTTTATGTAAGAGGAGCTGTGTTTTGTATCAGTTTCATAGGCAGAATTGAACTATATATGCTCTGTATGAGTAGAAAACACAGTTTTTTTTTTTTCAGGCCATGCTCATTGTTCTTGCTCTAGTGGAGACACTGGAATGAATAGGATTCTTCTTGCCTTAAAACAGAATGTTTGTCAGGAATGAGAACACTGGGCTCAATTTCCCTTCAGAAACGGAGTTAAACCCCAGGATCTGTGTCTTCCTACAAGCAGGAGTTCATTTCTGGTAAACCAAGTGAATATTGGGCTCAAATGATTTTACACAGTACACCAACAAAACAAGATTCTCATATTAAGTAAAGAGCCTTTATGTAAGAGGAGCGGTGTTTTGTATCAGTTTCATAAGCAGAGTTGAACTATATATGTTCTGTATGAGTAGGAAACACAGCTCTTTTTTTCTGGCCATGCTCATGGTTCTTGCTCTATTGGAGTCGCTGGAAAGAAGAGGATGCGTCCAGCGTTAAAACAGCATTAGTTTCATGGATGAGAACACTGGTCTGAATTTCTCTTCAGAATCTGAGTTAATCCACAGTATCTGTGTCTTCCTACAAGCAAGAATTCTTTTCTGGTAAAACAAGTGAATTTGGGGCTCAAATGATTTTTCACATTTCACAAACCCAAAGCGATTCTCACTATTAACTAAAGAGCATTTATGTAAGTGGAGCTGTGGTTTGTATCAGTTTCATAAGCAGAGTTGAACTGCATACCGTCTGTATGAGTGGGAAACACAGTTCTTTTTTTCTGGGCATTCTCATGGTTCTTGCTGTATATGATATGCTGGAAAGAATATGATGCTTCTTGCCTTAAAACAGAATGTTTGTCAGGGATGAGAACTCCAGTCTGAATTTCCCTTCAGAATCGGAGTTTAACCACAGGATCTGCGTCTTCCTACAAGCAAGAATTCATTTATGGTAAACCCAGTGAATTTTGGGCTGAAATGATTTTACACAGTCCATGAACCCAACGCGGTTCTCACTATTAACTAAAGAGCATTTATGTAAGAGGAGCTGTGGTGTGTATCAGGTTCATGGGCAGAGTTGATCTAAATGTGGTCTGTATGAGTAGGAAACACAGTTCTTTTTTTCTGGGCATGCTCATGTTTCTTGCTGTATTGTAGACGCTTTAAAGAAGAGCTTGCTTCTTGCATGAAAACAGAGTGTGTTTCATGGATGAGAACACTGGACTGAATTTCCCTTAAGAAACGGAGTTAAACCCCAGGATCTGTGTCTTCCTACAAGAAAGAGTTCATTTCTGGTAAACCCAGTGAATTTTGGGCTCAAATGATTTTACACAGTTCACGAACCCAACGCGATTCTAACTATTAATTAAAGAGTATTTATGTAAGAGGAGTTGTGGTTTATATCAGTTTCAAAAGCAGAGTTGAACTACATATGGTCCGTATGAGTGGGAAACACAGTTCTTTTTTTCTGGGCATGCTCATATTTCTTGCTATATTGGAGCCGCTGGAAAGAAGAGCTTGATTCTTGCGGGAAAGCAGAGTGTGATTCATGGATGAGAACACTGATCTGAATTTCCCTTCAGAAACGGATTTAAACCCCATGATCTGTGTCTTCCTACAAGCAGGAGTTCATTTCTGGTAAACCAAGTGAATCTTGGGCTCAAATGATTTTACACATTACACCATGAAAACACGATACTCAGTATTAACTGAAGAGCCTTTATGTAAGAGGATCTGTGGTTTGTATCAGCTTCATAAGCAGAGTTGAACTGCATATGGTCCATATGAGTAGGAAACACAATTCTTTTTTTCTCGGCATGTTCATGGTTCTTGCTGTATTGGAGACGCTGGAAAGAATAGGAGGCTTCTTGCCGTAAAACAGCATGTGTTTCATGGATGAGAACACTGGGCTCAATTTCCCTTCAGAAACGGAGTTAAACCCCAGGATCTGTGTCTTCCTACAAGCAAGAGTTCATTTCTGGTATTCCCAGTGAATTTTGGGCTCAAATGATTTTACACTGTTCAAAAACCCATCGCGATTCTCAATATTAACTAAAGAGCATTTATGTAAGAGGAGCTGTGATTTGTATCAGTTTCAAAAGCAGAGTTGAACTCCATATGGTCTGTATGAGGAGGAAACACAGTTCTTTTTTTCGGGGCATTCTCATGGTTCTTGCTGTATAGGAGATGCTGGAAAGAAGAGCTTGCTTCTTGCGTGAAAACAGAGTGTGTTTCATGGATGAGAACACTGGTTTGAATTTCCCTTCAGAAACGGAGTTAAACCCCAGGATCTGTGTCTTCCTACAAGCAAGAAGTCCTTTCTGGTAAACCCATTGATTTTTGGGCTCAAATGATTTTACACAGTACACCAACAAAACAAGATTCTCAGTATTAACTAAAGGGCCTTTATGTAAGAGGAGCTGTGTTTTGTATCAGTTTCATAGGCAGAATTGAACTATATATGTTCTGTATGAGTAATAAACACAGTTCGTTTTTTCAGGCCATGCTCATTGTTCTTGCTCTAGTGGAGACACTGGAATGAATAGGATTCTTCTTGCCTTAAAACAGAATGTTTGTCAGGAATGAGAACACTGGGCTCAATTTCCCTTCAGAAACGGAGTTAAACCCCAGGATCTGTGTCTTCCTACAAGCAAGAGTTCATTTCTGGTATTCCCAGTGAATTTTGGGCTCAAATGATTTTACACTGTTCAAAAACCCATCGCGATTCTCAATATTAACTAAAGAGCATTTATGTAATAGGAACTGTGGTTTGTATCAGTTTCAAAAGCAGAGTTGAACTCCATGTGGTCTGTATGAGGAGGAAACACAGTTCTTTTTTTCGGGGCATTCTCATGGTTCTTGCTGTATAGGAGATGCTGGAAAGAAGAGCTTGCTTCTTGCGTAAAACAGAGTGTGTTTCATGGATGAGAACACTGGTTGAATTTCCCTTCAGAAACGGATTTAAACTTCAGGATCTGTGTCTTCCTACAAGCAGGAGTTCATTTCTGGTAAACCAAGTGAATATTGGGCTCAAATGATTTTACACAGTACACCAACAAAACAAGATTCTCATATTAAGTAAAGAGCCTTTATGTAAGAGGAGCTGTGTTTTGTATCAGTTTCATAAGCAGAGTTGAACTATATATGTTCTGTATGAGTAGGAAACACAGCTCTTTTTTTCTGGCCATGCTCATTGTTCTTGCTCTATTGGAGTCGCTGGAAAGAAGAGGATGCGTCCAGCGTTAAAACAGCATTAGTTTCATGGATGAGAACACTGGTCTGAATTTCTCTTCAGAATCTGAGTTAATCCACAGGATCTGTGTCTTCCTACAAGCAAGAATTCTTTTCTGGTAAAACAAGTGAATTTGGGGCTCAAATGATTTTTCACATTTCACAAACCCAAAGCGATTCTCACTATTAACTAAAGAGCATTTATGTAAGTGGAGCTGTGGTTTGTATCAGTTTCATAAGCAGAGTTGAACTGCATACCGTCTGTATGAGTGGGAAACACAGTTCTTTTTTTCTGGGCATTCTCATGGTTCTTGCTGTATATGATATGCTGGAAAGAATATGATGCTTCTTGCCTTAAAACAGAATGTTTGTCAGGGATGAGAACTCCAGTCTGAATTTCCCTTCAGAATCGGAGTTTAACCACAGGATCTGCGTCTTCCTACAAGCAAGAATTCATTTATGGTAAACCCAGTGAATTTTGGGCTGAAATGATTTTACACAGTTCACGAACCCAACACGATTCTCACTATCAACTAAAGAACATTTATGAGACATTAGCTGTGGTCTGTATCAGTTTCATAAGCAGTGTTCAACTACATATGGTCCGTATGAGTAGGAAACTCAGTTCTTCATTTCTCGGAATGCTCATGGTTCTTGCTGTATTGGAGACGCTGGAAAGAAGAGCTTGCTTCTTGCCTCATAACAGAGTGTTTTTCAGGGATGAGAACTCTGATCTGAATTTTTTTCAGAAATGGAGTTATACCCCAGGATCTGTGTCTTCCTACAAGCAAGAGTTCATTTCTGGTAAATTCAGTGAATTTGGGGCTGAAATGATTTTTCGCAGTTCATGAACCCAACGCGATTCTCACTGTTAACTAAAGAGCATTGATGTAAGAGGAGCGTTGGTTTGTATCAGTTTCATAAGCAGAGTTGAACTGCATATGGTCTGTATGAGTAGGAAACTCAGTTCTTTTTTTCTGGGCATGCTCATGTTTCTTGATGTATTGGATACTCTGGAAAGAAAAGGTTGCTTCTTGCATTAAAACAGAGTGTATTTCATGGATGAGAACACTGGTCTGAATTTCTCTTCAGAATCGGAGTTAAACCACAAGATCTGTGTCTTCCTAAAAGCAAGTGTTCATTTCTGGTAAACCAAGTGAATTTTGGGCTCAAATGATTTTACACAGTTTATGAACCCAACGCGATTCTCACTATTAACTAAAAAGCATTTATGTAAGAGGAGCTGTGGTTTGTATCAGTTTCATAGGAAGAGGTGATCAACATATGTTCTGTATGAAGGAAACACAGTTCGTTTTTTCTGGCCAAGCTCATGGTTCTTGCTCTATTGGAGATGCTGGAAAGAATAGGATGCTTCTTGCCTTAAAACAGAATGTTTGTCAGGGATGAGAACTCTGGTCTGAATTTCCCTTCCAAAACGGAGTTAAACCACAGCATCTGTGTCTTCCTACAAGCAAGAGGTCACTTCTGGTATACCCATTGAATTTTGGGCTCAAATGATTTTTCTCAGTTCATGAACCCAACACGATTCTCACTATTAACTAAAGAGCATTTATGTAAGAGGGGCTGAGGTTTGTATCAGTTTCATGAGAAGAGTTGAACTACACATGGTCCATATGAGTAGGAAACAATTCTTTTTTTCAGGGCATGCTCATGGTTCTTGATGTATTGGAGACTCTGGAAAGAAGAGCTTGCTTCTTGCGTTAAAACAGAGTGTGTCTAATTGATTAGAACACTGGTCTGAATTTCCCTTCAGAAACGTAGTTAACCTACAGGATCTGTGTCTTCCTACAAGCAAGAGTTCATTTCTGGGACACCAAGTGAATTATGGGCTCAAATAATTTTACACAGTTCACGAACCCAACGTGCTTCTCACTATTAAATAAAGAGTATTTATGTAAGAAGAGGTGTGGTTTGTATCAGTTTCATAAGCAGAGTTGAACTACATATGGTCTGTATGAGTAGGAAACACAGTTCTTTTTTCTGGGACGGTCATGGCCTTGCTGTATTGGATACGCTGGAAAGAAGAGCTTGCTTCCTGCGGTAAAACAGAGTGTGTTTCATGGATGAGAACACTGGTCTGAATTTCCCTTAAGAAACGTAGTTAAACCCCAGGATCTGTGTCTTCCTACAAGCAAGAGTTCATTTCTGGTAAACCCAGTGAATTTTGGGCTGAAATCATTTTACACAGTGCACGAACCCAACGCTATTCTAACTATGAACTAAAGACCATTTATGTAAGAGAAGCTGGGGTTTGTATCAGTTTCATAAGCAGAGTTGAACTGCATATGGTCCCAATGAGTAGGAAACACAGTTCTTTTTTTCTGGGCATGCTCATGGTTCTTGATGTATTGGATACGCTGGAAAGAAGAGGTTGCTTCTTGCATTAAAACAGTGTGTGTTTCAAGGATGAGAACACTGGTCTGAATTTCTCTTCAGAATCGGCGTTAAACCCCACGATCTGTGTCTTCCTATAAGCAAGTGTTCATTTCTGGTAAACCAAGTGAATTTTTAGCTCAAATGATTTTACACAGTTCACGAACACAACGCGATTCTCACTATTAACTAAAGAGCATTTATGTAAGAGGAGCTGTGGTTTGTATCAGTTTCACAGGCAGAGGTGATCTACATATGTTCTGTATGAGTAGGAAACACAGTTTTTTTTTCTGGGCATGCTCATGGTTTTGCTGTATTGGAGATACTGTAAAGAAGAGCTTGCTTCCTGCGGTAAAACAGAGTGTGTTTCATGGATGAGAACACTGGTCTGAATTTCCCTTAAGAAACGTAGTTAAACCCCAGGATCTGTGTCTTCCTACAAGCAAGAGTTCATTTCTGGTAAACCCAGTGAATTTTGGGCTGAAATCATTATACACAGTGCACGAACCCAACGCGATTCTAACTATGAACTAAAGACCATTTATGTAAGAGAAGCTAGGGTTTGTATCAGTTTCATAAGCAGAGTTGAACTGCATATGGTCCAAATGAGTAGGAAACACAGTTCTTTTTTTCTGGGCATGCTCAGGGTTCTTGATGTATTGGATACGCTGGAAAGAAAAGGTTGCTTCTTGCATTAAAACAGTGTGTGTTTCAAGGATGAAGAGCATTTATATAAGAGGAGCTGTGGTTTGTATCATTTTCATGAGCAGAGTTGAACTACATATGGTCCATATGAGTAGGAAACAGTTCTTTTTTTCTGGGCATGGTCATGTTTCTTGCTGTATTGGAGACGCTTGAAAGAACAACTTGCTTCTTGCGTGAAAACAGAGTGTGTTTCATGGATGAGAACATTGGACTGAATTTCCCTTCAGAATTGGAGTTAAACCCCAGGATCTGTTTCTTCCTACAAGCAAGAGTTCATTTCTGGTAATCCCAGAGAATTTGGGGCCATAATGATTTTTCGCAGTTCAAGAACCCAACGCGATTCTCACTATTAACTAAAGAGAATTTATGTAAGAGGAGCTGTGGTTCGTATCAGTTTCATAAGCAGAGTTGAACTGCATATCGTCTGTATGAGTCGGAAACACAGTACTTTTTTTCAGGGCATGCTCATGGTTCTTGTTGTATTGGAAACGCTGGAAAGAAGAGGATGCTTCTTGCCTTAAAACAGTGTTTTTCTTGGATGACAACTCTGGTCTGAATTTCCCTTCAGAAACAGATATAAACCCCAGGATCTGTGTCTTCCTACAAGCAAGAGTTCATTTCTGGTAAACCCAGTGAATTTTGGGCTCAAATAATATTTTGCAGTTCATGAACCCAACGCGATTCTCACTATTAACTAAACAGCATGTATGTAAGTGAAGCTGTGCTTTGTATCAGTTTAATAAGGAGATTTGTACTACATATGGTCCGTATGAGTAGGAAACGCAGTTCTTTATTTTTTAGGGCATGCTCATGGAACTTGCTGTATTGGAGACACTGGAAAGAAGAGCTTGCTTCTTGCGAGAAAACATAGTGTGTTTTGTGGATGAGGACACTGGTCTGAATTTCCCTTCAGAAATGGCGTTAAACCTAAGGATCTGTGTCTTCCTACAAGCAAGATTTCATTTCTGGTAAACAAAGAGAATTTTGGGCTTAAATGATTTTACACAGGTCAGAAACCCATCGCGATTCTCATTATTAACTAAAGAGCATGTATGTAAGTGGAGCTGTGCTTTGTATCAGTTTCATAAGCAGAGTTGGACTACATATGGTCAATATGAGTAGGAAACCCAGTTCTTTTTTTCTGGGCATGCTCACGGTTCCTGTTGTATTAGAGACGCTGGAAAGAAGACCATGATTCTTGCGTTAAAACAGAGTGAGTTCCATGGATCAGAACACTGGTCTGAATTTCCCTTCAGAAACGGAGTTAAACCCAAGGATCTGTGTATTCCTACAAGCAAGAGTTCATTTCTGGTTAACAAAGAGAATTTTGGACTTAAGTGATTACACAGTTGAGAAACCCATCGCGATTCTCACTATTAACTAAAGAGCATTTATGTAAGAGGAGCTGTGGATTGTATCAGTTTCATAAGCAGAGAGGAACTTCATATGGTCTGTATGAGTAGGAAACACAGTTCTTTTTTTCTGGGCATGCTCACGGTTCTTGTTGTATTAGAGACACTGGAAAGAAGAGCGTGAGTTCTTCTTGTGTTAAAACAGAGTGTGTTACATGGATCAGAACACTAGTCTGAATTTCCTTTCAGAAACGAAGTTAAACCACAGGATTTGTGTCTTCCTACAAGTAAGATTTCATTTCTGGTCAACCAAGTGAGTTTTGGGCTTGAAAGATTTTACACAGTTCAAGAACCCAATGCGATTCTCACTATTAACTAAAGAGCATTTATGTAAGTGGAGCTGTGATTTGTATCAGTTTCATAGGAAGAGTTGATCTATGTAAGGTCCATATGAGTAGGAAACACTGTTCTTTTTTTCAGGGCATGCTCATGGAACTTGCTGTATTGGACACACTGGAAAGAAGAGCTTGCTTCTTATGTTAAAACAGAGTGAGTTTCATGGATGAGAACACTGGTCTTAATTCCCTTCAAAAACGGAATTAAACCCCAGGATCTGTGTCTTCCTACAAGCAAGAGTTCATTTCGGGTAAACAAAGAGAATTTTGGGCTCAAGAGGTTTTACACAGTTCAGAAACCCATCGCAATTCTCACTATTTACTACAGTGCATTTATGTAAGAGGAGCTGTGGAAGGTGTCAGTTTCAAAGCAGAGTTGATCTACTAAATATGTTCCGTATGAGTAGGAAACACAGTCCTTTTTTTCAGGCCTTTCTCATGGTTCTTGCTGTATTGGAGAGGCTGGAAAGAAGAGCATGCTTCTTGCATTAAAAAAGAGTGAGTTCAATGGTCAAGATCACTGGTTTCAATTTCCCTTCAGAAACTAATGAACGTTTATGCAAGAGGAGCTGTGGTCTCTATCAGTTTCATAAGCAGAGTTGAACTACATATGGTCTGTATGAGTAGGAAACACAGTTTTTTTTTTTTTTTCTGGGCATGCTCATGGTTCTTACTGTATTGGAGACGCTGCAAAGAAGAGCTTGCTTCTTGCGTTAAGACAGAGTGTATTATATGGATAAGAAAACTGGTCTGAATTTCCCTTCAGAAACAGAGTTTAACCACAGGATCTGTGTCTTCCTACAAGCCAGAGTTCATTTCTAGTAAACCAAGTGAATATTTGGCTGTAATGATTTTACACATTACACGAACAAAACAAGATTCTCACTATTAACTAAAGAGCCTTTATGTAAGTGGAGCTGTGTTTTGTATCAGTTTCATAAGCAGAATTGAACTACACATGGTCCACATGAGTAGGAAACACAGTTCTTTTTTTCTTGGCATACTCATGGTCCCTGCTGCCTTGAAGACGCTGGAAAGAAGAGGAGGCATCTTGTCTTAAAACACAGTGTTTTTAAGGGATGAGAACTCTGGTCTGAATTTCCCTTCAGAAACATAGTTAAACCACAGGTTCTGTGTCTTCCTACAAGCAAGAGTTCATTTCTGGTAAACCCAGTGAATTTTGGGCTCAAATGATTTTACACAGTTCACGAACCCAACAAGATTCTCACTATTAACTAAAGAGCATTTATGAGACATTAGCTGTGGTCTGTATCAGTTTCATAAGCAGAGTTGAACTACATATGGTCCGTATGAGTAGGAAACTCAGTTCTTCATTTCTCGGAATGCTCATGGTTCTTGCTGTATTGGAGACGCTGGAAAGAAGAGCTTGCTTCTTGCCTCATAACAGAGTGTTTTTCAGGGATGAGAACTCTGATCTGAATTTCTCTTCAGAAATGGAGTTATACCGCAGGATCTGTGTCTTCCTACAAGCAAGAGTTCATTTCTGGTAAATTCAGTGAATTTGGGGCTGAAATGATATTTCGCAGTTCACAAACCCAACGCGATTCTCACTGTTAACTAAAGAGCATTGATGTAAGAGGAGCATTGGTTTGTATCAGTTTCATAAGCAGAGTTGAACTGCATATGGTCTGTATGAGTAGGAAACACAGTTCTTTTTTTCTGGGCATGGTCATGTTTCTTACTGTATTGGAGACGCTTGAAAGAAGAACTTGCTTCTTGCGTGAAAACAGAGTGTGTTTCATGGATGAGAACATTGGACTGAATTTTCCTTCAGAATTGGAGTTAAACCCGAGGATCTGTTTCTTCCTACAAGCAAGAGTTCATTTCTGGTAATCCCAGAGAATTTGGGGCCATGATGATTTTTCGCAGTTCAAGAACCCAACGCGATTCTCACTATTACCTAAAGAGAATTTATGTAAGAGGAGCTGTGCTTTGTATCAGTTTCATAGGAAGAGTTGATCTATGTAAGGTCCATATGAGTAGGAAATACGGTTCTTTTTTTCAGGGCATGCTCATGAAACTTGCTGTATTGGAAACGCTGGAAAGAAGAGGATGCTTCTTGCCGTAAAACAGTGTTTTTCTTGGATGACAACTCTGGTCTGAATTTCCCTTCAGAAACAGATATAAACCCCAGGATCTGTGTCTTCCTACAAGCAAGAGTTCATTTCTGGTAAACCCAGTGAATTTTGGGCTCAAATAATATTTCGCAGTTCATGATCCCAACGCGATTCTCACTATTAACTAAACAGCATGTATGTAAGTGAAGCTGTGCTTTGTATCAGTTTCATAAGGAGAGTTGTACTACATATGGTCCGTATAAGTAGGAAACACAGTTCTTTCTTTTAGGGCATGCTCATGGAACTTGCTGTTGGAGACACTGTAAAGAAGAGCTTGCTTCTTGCGAGAAAACATAGTGTGTTTCATGGATGAGAACACTAGTCTGAATTTCCCTTCAGAAATGGCGTTAAACCTAAGGATCTGTGTCTTCGTACAAGCAAGAGTTCATTTCTGGTAAACAAAGAGAATTTTGGGCTTAAATGATTTTATACATGTCAGAAACCCATCACGATTCTCATTATTAACTGAAGAGCATGTATGTAAGTGGAGCTGTGCTTTGTATCAGTTTCATAAGCAGAGTTGGACTACATATGGTCCCTACGAGTAGGAAACCCAGTTCTTTTTTTCTGGGCATGCTCACGGTTCCTGTTGTATTAGAGACGCTTGAAAGAAGACCATGATTCATGCGTTAAAACAGAGTGAGTTCCATGGATCAGAACACTGGTCTGAATTTCCCTTCAGAAACGGAGTTAAACCCAAGGATCTGTGTATTCCTACAAGCAAGAGTTCATTTCTGGTAAACAAAGAGAATTTTGGGCTTAAGTGATTACACAGTTGAGAAACCCATCGCGATTCTCACTATTAACTAAAGAGCATTTATGTAAGAGGAGCTGTGGATTGTATCAGTTTCATAAGCAGAGAGGAACTACATATGGTCTGTATGAGTAGGAAACACAGTTCTTTTTTTCTGGGCATGCTCACGGTTCTTGTTGTATTAGAGACACTGGAAAAAAGAGCGTGCGTTCTTCTTGTGTTAAAACAGAGTGTGTTACATGGATCAGAACACTAGTCTGAATTTCCATTCAGAAATGAAGTTAAACCACAGGATCTGTGTCTTCCTACAAGTAAGATTTCATTTCTGGTCAACCAAGTGAGTTTTGGGCTTGAAATATTTTACACAGTTCAAGAACCCAAATCGATTCTCACTATTAACTAAAGAGCATTTACGTAAGTGGAGCTCTGATTTGTATCAGTTTCATAGGAAAAGTTGTTCTATGTAAGGTCCATATGAGTAGGAAACACAGTTCTTTTTTTCAGGGCATGCTCATGGAACTTGCTGTATTGGAGACGCTGGAAAGAAGAGCTTGCTTCTTGCATTAAAACAGAGTGTGTTTCATGGATGAGAACACTGGTCTTAATTCCCTCCAAAAACGGAATTAAACCCCAGGATATGTGTCATCCTACAAGCAAGAGTTCATTTCTGGAAAACAAAAAGAATTTTGGGCTTAAATGATTTTACACAGTTCAGAAAACCATTGCATTTCTCACTATTAACTAAAGAGCATTTATGTAAGAGGAGCTGTGTATTGTATCAGTTTCATAAGCAGAGTTGAACAACATATGATCCGTATGAGTTGGAAACACAGTTCTTTTTTCAGGTCTTGCTCATGGTTCTTGCTGTATTTGAGAGGCTGGAAAGAAGAGCATGGTTTTTGCGTTAAAACAGAGTGAGTTCCATGTAAGAGAACACTGGTCTGAATTTCCCTTCAGAAACGGAGTTAAACCACAGGATCTGTGTCTGTCTACAAGCCAGAGTTCATTTCTGGTCAACCAAGTGAATTTTGGGCTCAAATGATTTTACACAGTTCAAGAACCAAACGAGATTCTCACTAATAACTAAAGAGCATTTATGTAAGTGGAGCTGTGGTTTGTATCAGTTTCATGAGCAGAGTTGAACTACATATGGTCCCTATGAGTAGGAAACACAGTTCTTTTTTTTTGTGGCATGCTCATGGAACTCGATGTATTGGAGACACTGGAAAGAAGAGCTTGCTTTGTGCGTTAAAAAGAGTGTGTTTCAGGAATCAGAACACTGGTCTGAATTTCCTTTCAGAAACTGAGTTAAACCCAAGGATCTGTGTCTTCGTACAAGCAAGAGGTCTTTTCTGGTTAAGAAAGAGAATTTAGGGCTTAAATGATTTTATACAGTTCAGAAATCCATCGCTATTCTCACTATTAACTAAAGAGCATTTATGTATGAGGAGCTATGGATTGTATCAGTTTCATAAGCAGAGTTGAACTACATATGGTCCGTATGAGTAGCAAACACAGTTCTTTTTTTCAGGCCTTGCTCATGGTTCTTGCTGTTTGGAGAGGCTGGAAAGAAGAGCATGCCTCTTGCGTTAAAACAGAGTAAGTTCCATGGATGATAACACTGGTCTGAATTTCTCTTCAGAAACAGAGTTAAAACCCAGGATCTGAGTCTTCCTACAAGCAAGAGTTCATTTCTGGTCAACCAAGTGAATTTTGGGCTCAAATGATTTTACACAGTTCACGAACCCAACGAGATTCTCACTATCAACTAAAGAGCATTCATGTAAGTGGAGCTGTGGTTTGTATCAGTTTCATAAGTAGAGTTGAACTACACATGGTCCCTATGAGTAGGAAACACAGTTCTTTTTTTATGGCATGCTCATGGAACTCGATATATTGGAGACACTGGAAAGAAGAGCTTGCTTTGTGCGTTAAAAAGAGTGTGTTTCATGGATCAGAACACTGGTCTGAATTTCCTTTCAGAAACTGAGTTAAACCCAAGGATCTGTGTCTTCGTACAAGCAAGAGGTCTTTTCTGGTTAAGAAAGTGAATTTAGGGCTTAAATGATTTTACACAGTTCAGAAATCCATCGCTATTCTCACTATTAACTAAAGAGCATTTATGTATGAGGAGCTATGGATTGTATCAGTTTCATAAGCAGAGTTGAACTACATATGGTCCGTATGAGTAGGAAACACAGTTCTTTTTTTCAGGCCTTGCTCATGGTTCTTGCTGTTTGGAGAGGCTGGAAAGAAGAGCATGCCTCTTGCGTTAAAACAGAGTGAGTTCCATGGAAGAGAACACTGGTCTGAATTTCCCTTCAGAAACGGACTTAAACCACACGATCTGTGTCTGTCTACAAGCCAGAGTTCATTTCTGGTCAACCAAGTGAATTTTGGGCTCAAATGTTTTTACACAGTTCAAGAACCCAATGCGATTCTCACTATTAACTAAAGAGCATATATGTAAGTCGAGCTGTGCTTTGTATCAGTTTCATAAGCAGAGTTTAACTACATATGGTCTGTATGAGTAGGCAACACAGTTCTGTTTTTAAGGCCTTGCTCATGGTTCTTGCTGTATTGGAGAGGCTGGAAAGAAGAGCATGCTTCTTGCACTAAAACAGAGTGAGTTGCATGGATGAGAACAGTGGTCTGAATTTCCCTTCAATAACGGAGTTAAACCACAGCATCTGTGTCTTCCTACAATCAACAGTTCATTTCTGGTAAACCAAGTGAATTTTGGGCTCAAATGATTTTACACAGTTCAAGAACCAAACGGGATTCTCACTAATAACTAAACAGCATTTATGTAAGTGGAGCTGTGGTTCATATCAGTTTTATTAGCTGAGTTGAAGTACGTATGGTCCATATGAGTAGGAAACACAGTTCTTTTTTTTAGGGTATGCTCATGGAAATTGGTGTATTGGAGACACTGGAAAGAAGAGCATGGTTCTTGCGTTAAAACAGAGTGAGTTCCATAGAAGAGAACACTGGTCCGAATTTCCCTTCAGAAACGGAGTTAAACCCCAGGATCTGTGTCTTCATACAAGCAAGAGTTCATTTCTGGTCAACCAAGTGAATTTTGGGCTCAAATGATTTTACACAGTTCACAAACCCAACACGATTCTCACCATTAACTAAAGAGCATTTGTTTATGTGGAGCTTGGTTTGTATCAGTTTCATAAGCAGAGTTGAACTGCGTATGGTCCGAATGACTTGGAAACACAGTTCTTTTTTTCTGGGCATGCTCATGGTTCTTGCTGAATTAGAGACCCTGGAAAGAAGAGCGTGCATGCTTCTTGCGTTAAAACAGAGTGTGTTTCATGGATGAGAACACTGGTCTGAATTTCCCTGCAGAAAAGGAGTTAAACCCAAGGATCTGTGTCATCCTACAAGCAAGAGTTCATTTCTGGTCAACCAACTGAATTTTGGGCTCAAATGATTTTACACAGTTCACTAACCCAACGAGATTCTCACTAATAACTAAAGAGCCTTTATGTAATTGGAGCTGTGGTTTGTATCAGTTTCATAAGCAGACTTGAACTACATATTATCCCTCTGAGTAGGAAACACAGTTCTTTTTTTCTGGCTATGCACATGGTTCTTGTTTAGTAGAGACGCTGGAAAGAAGAGCGTGCGTGCTTATTGCGTTAATACAGAGTAAGTTCCATGGATGAGAACACTGGCCTGAGTTTCCCTTCAGAAATGGAGTTAAACCCAAGGATCTGTGTGTTCCTACAAGCAAGAATTCATTTCTGGTAATGCAAGGGAATTTTGGGCTCTAATGATTTTACACAGTTCAAGAACCTAACGAGATTCTCACTACTAACTAAAGAGTATTTATGTATGTGGAGCTGTGGTTTGTATCAATTTCATAAGCAGAGTTGAACTACATATGGTCCCTATGAGTAGGAAACACAGTTCTTTTTATTATGGCATGCTCATGGAACTCGCTGTATTAGAGACACTGGAAAGAAGAGCTTGCTTCGTGCGTTAAAACAGAGTGTGTTTCATGGATCAGAACACTGGTCTGAATTTCCTTTCATAAACGGAGTTAAACACAAGGATCTCTGTCTTCGTACAAGCAAGAGGTCATTTCTGGTTAACAAAGAGAATTTTGGGCTTAAATGATTTTACACAGTTCAGAAATCCATCGCAATTCCAACTATTAACTAAAGAGCATTTATGTAAGAGGAGCTATGGATTGTATCAGTTTCATAAGCAGAGTTGAACTACATGTGGTCCGTATGAGTAGGAAACACAGTTCTTTTTTTCAGGCCTTGCTCATGGTTCTAGCTGTTTGGAGAGGCTGGAAAGAAGAGCATGCCTCTAGCGTTAACACAGAGTAAGTTCCATGGAAGAGAACACTGGTCTGAATTTCCCTTCAGAAACGGACTTAAACCACATGATCTGTGTCTGTCTACAAGCCAGAGTTCATTTCTGGTCAACCAAGTGAATTTTGGGCTCAAATGATTTTACACAGTTCACAAACCCAACGAGATTCTCACTATCAACTAAAGAGCATTCATGTAATTGGAGCTGTGGTTTGTATCAGTTTCATAAGTAGAGTTGAACTACATATGGTCCCTATGAGTAGGAAACACAGTTCTTTTTTTATGGCATGCTCATGGAACTCGATATATTGGAGACACTGGAAAGAAGAGCTTGCTTTGTGCGTTAAAAAGAGTGTGTTTCATGGATCAGAACACTGGTCTGAATTTCCTTTCAGAAACTGAGTTAAACCCAAGGATCTGTGTCTTCGTACAAGCAAGAGGTCTTTTCTGGTTAAGAAAGTGAATTTAGGGCTTAAATGATTTTACACAGTTCAGAAATCCATCGCTATTCTCACTATTAACTAAAGAGCATTTATGTATGAGGAGCTATGGATTGTATCAGTTTCATAAGCAGAGTTGAACTACATATGGTCCGTATGAGTAGGAAACACAGTTCTTTTTTTCAGGCCTTGCTCATGGTTCTTGCTGTTTGGAGAGGCTGGAAAGAAGAGCATGCCTCTTGCGTTAAAACAGAGTGAGTTCCATGGAAGAGAACACTGGTCTGAATTTCCCTTCAGAAACGGACTTAAACCACACGATCTGTGTCTGTCTACAAGCCAGAGTTCATTTCTGGTCAACCAAGTGAATTTTGGGCTCAAATGTTTTTACACAGTTCAAGAACCCAATGCGATTCTCACTATTAACTAAAGAGCATATATGTAAGTCGAGCTGTGCTTTGTATCAGTTTCATAAGCAGAGTTTAACTACATATGGTCTGTATGAGTAGGCAACACAGTTCTGTTTTTAAGGCCTTGCTCATGGTTCTTGCTGTATTGGAGAGGCTGGAAAGAAGAGCATGCTTCTTGCACTAAAACAGAGTGAGTTGCATGGATGAGAACAGTGGTCTGAATTTCCCTTCAATAACGGAGTTAAACCACAGCATCTGTGTCTTCCTACAATCAACAGTTCATTTCTGGTAAACCAAGTGAATTTTGGGCTCAAATGATTTTACACAGTTCAAGAACCAAACGGGATTCTCACTAATAACTAAACAGCATTTATGTAAGTGGAGCTGTGGTTCATATCAGTTTTATTAGCTGAGTTGAAGTACGTATGGTCCATATGAGTAGGAAACACAGTTCTTTTTTTTAGGGTATGCTCATGGAAATTGGTGTATTGGAGACACTGGAAAGAAGAGCATGGTTCTTGCGTTAAAACAGAGTGAGTTCCATAGAAGAGAACACTGGTCCGAATTTCCCTTCAGAAACGGAGTTAAACCCCAGGATCTGTGTCTTCATACAAGCAAGAGTTCATTTCTGGTCAACCAAGTGAATTTTGGGCTCAAATGATTTTACACAGTTCACAAACCCAACACGATTCTCACCATTAACTAAAGAGCATTTGTTTATGTGGAGCTTGGTTTGTATCAGTTTCATAAGCAGAGTTGAACTGCGTATGGTCCGAATGACTTGGAAACACAGTTCTTTTTTTCTGGGCATGCTCATGGTTCTTGCTGAATTAGAGACCCTGGAAAGAAGAGCGTGCATGCTTCTTGCGTTAAAACAGAGTGTGTTTCATGGATGAGAACACTGGTCTGAATTTCCCTGCAGAAAAGGAGTTAAACCCAAGGATCTGTGTCTTCCTACAAGGAAGAGATCATTTCTGGTAAACAAAGAGAATTTTGGGCTTAAATGATTTTACACAGTACAGAAACCCATCGCGATTCTCACTATTAACTAAAGAGCATTTATGTAAGAGGAGCTGTGGATTGTATCAGTTTCATAAGCAGAGTTTAACAACATATGGTCCGTATGAATAGGAAACACAGTTCATTTTTTAGGCCTTGCTCATGGTTATTGCTGTACTGGAGATTCTGGAAAGTAGAGCATGCCTCTTGCGTTAAAACAGAGTGAGTTCCATGGAAGAGAACACTGGTCTGAATTTCCCTTCAGAAACGGAGTTAAACCCCAGGATCTGTGTCATCCTACAAGCAAGAGTTCATTTCTGGTCAACCAACTGAATTTTGGGCTCAAATGATTTTACACAGTTCACTAACCCAACGAGATTCTCACTAATAACTAAAGAGCCTTTATGTAATTGGAGCTGTGGTTTGTATCAGTTTCATAAGCAGACTTGAACTACATATTATCCCTCTGAGTAGGAAACACAGTTCTTTTTTTCTGGCTATGCACATGGTTCTTGTTTAGTAGAGACGCTGGAAAGAAGAGCGTGCGTGCTTATTGCGTTAAAACAGAGTAAGTTCCATGGATGAGAACACTGCCCTGAGTTTCCCTTCAGAAATGGAGTTAAACCCAAGGATCTGTGTGTTCCTACAAGCAAGAATTCATTTCTGGTAATGCAAGGGAATTTTGGGCTCTAATGATTTTACACAGTTCAAGAACCTAACGAGATTCTCACTACTAACTAAAGAGTATTTATGTATGTGGAGCTGTGGTTTGTATCAATTTCATAAGCAGAGTTGAACTACATATGGTCCCTATGAGTAGGAAACACAGTTCTTTTTATTATGGCATGCTCATGGAACTCGCTGTATTAGAGACACTGGAAAGAAGAGCTTGCTTCGTGCGTTAAAACAGAGTGTGTTTCATGGATCAGAACACTGGTCTGAATTTCCTTTCATAAACGGAGTTAAACACAAGGATCTCTGTCTTCGTACAAGCAAGAGGTCATTTCTGGTTAACAAAGAGAATTTTGGGCTTAAATGATTTTACACAGTTCAGAAATCCATCGCAATTCCAACTATTAACTAAAGAGCATTTATGTAAGAGGAGCTATGGATTGTATCAGTTTCATAAGCAGAGTTGAACTACATGTGGTCCGTATGAGTAGGAAACACAGTTCTTTTTTTCAGGCCTTGCTCATGGTTCTAGCTGTTTGGAGAGGCTGGAAAGAAGAGCATGCCTCTAGCGTTAACACAGAGTAAGTTCCATGGAAGAGAACACTGGTCTGAATTTCCCTTCAGAAACGGACTTAAACCACATGATCTGTGTCTGTCTACAAGCCAGAGTTCATTTCTGGTCAACCAAGTGAATTTTGGGCTCAAATGATTTTACACAGTTCACAAACCCAACGAGATTCTCACTATCAACTAAAGAGCATTCATGTAATTGGAGCTGTGGTTTGTATCAGTTTCATAAGTAGAGTTGAACTACATATGGTCCCTATGAGTAGGAAACACAGTTCTTTTTTTATGGCATGCTCATGGAACTCGATATATTGGAGACACTGGAAAGAAGAGCTTGCTTTGTGCGTTAAAAAGAGTGTGTTTCATGGATCAGAACACTGGTCTGAATTTCCTTTCGGAAACTGAGTTAAACCCAAGGATCTCTGTCTTCGTACAAGCAAGAGGTCTTTTCTGGTTAAGAAAGTGAATTTAGGGCTTAAATGATTTTACACAGTTCAGAAATCCATCGCTATTCTCACTATTAACTAAAGAGCATTTATGTATGAGGAGCTATGGATTGTATCAGTTTCATAAGCAGAGTTGAACTACATATGGTCCGTATGAGTAGGAAACACAGTTCTTTTTTTCAGGCCTTGCTCATGGTTCTTGCTGTTTGGAGAGGCTGGAAAGAAGAGCATGCCTCTTGCGTTAAAACAGAGTGAGTTCCATGGAAGAGAACACTGGTCTGAATTTCCCTTCAGAAACGGACTTAAACCACACGATCTGTGTCTGTCTACAAGCCAGAGTTCATTTCTGGTCAACCAACTGAATTTTGGGCTCAAATGATTTTACACAGTTCACTAACCCAACGAGATTCTCACTAATAACTAAAGAGCCTTTATGTAATTGGAGCTGTGGTTTGTATCAGTTTCATAAGCAGACTTGAACTACATATTATCCCTCTGAGTAGGAAACACAGTTCTTTTTTTCTGGGTATGCACATGGTTCTTGTTTAGTAGAGACGCTGGAAAGAAGAGCGTGCGTGCTTATTGCGTTAAAACAGAGTAAGTTCCATGGATGAGAACACTGGCCTGAGTTTCCCTTCAGAAACGGAGTTAAACCCAAGGATCTGTGTGTTCCTACAAGCAAGAATTCATTTCTGGTAATGCAAGGGAATTTTGGGCTCTAATGATTTTACACAGTTCAAGAACCTAACGAGATTCTCACTACTAACTAAAGAGTATTTATGTATGTGGAGCTGTGGTTTGTATCAATTTCATAAGCAGAGTTGAACTACATATGGTCCCTATGAGTAGGAAACACAGTTCTTTTTATTATGGCATGCTCATGGAACTCGCTGTATTAGAGACACTGGAAAGAAGAGCTTGCTTCGTGCGTTAAAACAGAGTGTGTTTCATGGATCAGAACACTGGTCTGAATTTCCTTTCATAAATGGAGTTAAACCCAAGGATCTCTGTCTTCGTACAAGCAAGAGGTCATTTCTGGTTAACAAAGAGAATTTTGGGCTTAAATGATTTTACACAGTTCAGAAATCCATCGCAATTCCAACTATTAACTAAAGAGCATTTATGTAAGAGGAGCTATGGATTGTATCAGTTTCATAAGCAGAGTTGAACTACATGTGGTCCGTATGAGTAGGAAACACAGTTCTTTTTTTCAGGCCTTGCTCATGGTTCTAGCTGTTTGGAGAGGCTGGAAAGAAGAGCATGCCTCTAGCGTTAACACAGAGTAAGTTCCATGGAAGAGAACACTGGTCTGAATTTCCCTTCAGAAACGGACTTAAACCACATGATCTGTGTCTGTCTACAAGCCAGAGTTCATTTCTGGTCAACCAAGTGAATTTTGGGCTCAAATGATTTTACACAGTTCACGAACCCAACGAGATTCTCACTATCAACTAAAGAGCATTCATGTAAGTGGAGCTGTGGTTTGAATCAGTTTCATAAGTAGAGTTGAACTACATATGGTCCCTATGAGTAGGAAACACAGTTCTTTTTTTATGGCATGCTCATGGAACTCGATATATTGGAGACACTGGAAAGAAGAGCTTGCTTTGTGCGTTAAAAAGAGTGTGTTTCATGGATCAGAACACTGGTCTGAATTTCCTTTCGGAAACTGAGTTAAACCCAAGGATCTGTGTCTTCGTACAAGCAAGAGGTCTTTTCTGGTTAAGAAAGTGAATTTAGGGCTTAAATGATTTTACACAGTTCAGAAATCCATCGCTATTCTCACTATTAACTAAAGAGCATTTATGTATGAGGAGCTATGGATTGTATCAGTTTCATAAGCAGAGTTGAACTACATATGGTCCGTATGAGTAGCAAACACAGTTCTTTTTTTCAGGCCTTGCTCATGGTTCTTGCTGTTTGGAGAGGCTGGAAAGAAGAGCATGCCTCTTGCGTTAAAACAGAGTAAGATCCATGGATCATAACACTGGTCTGAATTTCTCTTCAGAAACGGAGTTAAACCCCAGGATCTGAGTCTTCCTACAAGCCAGAGTTCATTTCTGGTCAACCAAGTGAATTTTGGGCTCAAATGATTTTACACAGTTCACAAACCCAACGCGACTATCACCATTAACTAAAGAGCATTTGTTTATGTGGAGCTTGGTTTGTATCAGTTTCATAAGCAGAGTTGAACTGCGTATGGTCCAAATGACTTGGAAACACAGTTCTTTTTTTCTGGGCATGCTCATGGTTCTTGCTGAATTAGAGACCCTGGAAAGAAGAGCGTGCATGCTTCTTGCGTTAAAACAGAGTGTGTTTCATGGATGAGAACACTGGTCTCAATTTCCCTGCAGAAAAGGAGTTAAACCCAAGGATCTGTGTCTTCCTACAAGGAAGAGATCATTTCTGGTAAACAAAGAGAATTTTGGGCTTAAATGATTTTACACAGTACAGAAACCCATCGCGATTCTCACTATTAACTAAAGAGCATTTATGTAAGAGGAGCTGTGGATTGTATCAGTTTCATAAGCAGAGTTTAACAACATATGGTCCGTATGAATAGGAAACACAGTTCATTTTTTAGGCCTTGCTCATGGTTATTGCTGTACTGGAGATTCTGGAAAGAAGAGCCTGCCTCTTGCGTTAAAACAGAGTGAGTTCCATGGAAGAGAACACTGGTCTGAATTTCCCTTCAGAAACGGAGTTAAACCCCAGGATCTGTGTCATCCTACAAGCAAGAGTTCATTTCTGGTCAACCAACTGAATTTTGGGCTCAAATGATTTTACACAGTTCACTAACCCAACGAGATTCTCACTAATAACTAAAGCTCCTTTATGTAATTGGAGCTGTGGTTTGTATCAGTTTCATAAGCAGACTTGAACTACATATTATCCCTCTGAGTAGGAAACACAGTTCTTTTTTTCTGGGTATGCACATGGTTCTTGTTTAGTAGAGACGCTGGAAAGAAGAGCGTGCGTGCTTATTGCGTTAAAACAGAGTAAGTTCCATGGATGAGAACACTGGCCTGAGTTTCCCTTCAGAAACGGAGTTAAACCCAAGGATCTGTGTGTTCCTTCAAGCAAGAATTCATTTCTGGTAATGCAAGGGAATTTTGGGCTCTAATGATTTTACACAGTTCAAGAACCTAACGAGATTCTCACTACTAACTAAAGAGTATTTATGTATGTGGAGCTGTGGTTTGTATCAATTTCATAAGCAGAGTTGAACTACATATGGTCCCTATGAGTAGGAAACACAGTTCTTTTTATTATGGCATGCTCATGGAACTCGCTGTATTAGAGACACTGGAAAGAAGAGCTTGCTTCGTGCGTTAAAACAGAGTGTGTTTCATGGATCAGAACACTGGTCTGAATTTCCTTTCATAAACGGAGTTAAACCCAAGGATCTCTGTCTTCGTACAAGCAAGAGGTCATTTCTGGTTAACAAAGAGAATTTTGGGCTTAAATGATTTTACACAGTTCAGAAATCCATCGCAATTCCAACTATTAATTAAAGAGCATTTATGTAAGAGGAGCTATGGATTGTATCAGTTTCATAAGCAGAGTTGAACTACATGTGGTCCGTATGAGTAGGAAACACAGTTCTTTTTTTCAGGCCTTGCTCATGGTTCTAGCTGTTTGGAGAGGCTGGAAAGAAGAGCATGCCTCTAGCGTTAACACAGAGTAAGTTCCATGGAAGAGAACACTGGTCTGAATTTCCCTTCAGAAACGGACTTAAACCACATGATCTGTGTCTGTCTACAAGCCAGAGTTCATTTCTGGTCAACCAAGTGAATTTTGGGCTCAAATGATTTTACACAGTTCACGAACCCAACGAGATTCTCACTATCAACTAAAGAGCATTCATGTAAGTGGAGCTGTGGTTTGAATCAGTTTCATAAGTAGAGTTGAACTACATATGGTCCCTATGAGTAGGAAACACAGTTCTTTTTTTATGGCATGCTCATGGAACTCGATATATTGGAGACACTGGAAAGAAGAGCTTGCTTTGTGCGTTAAAAAGAGTGTGTTTCATGGATCAGAACACTGGTCTGAATTTCCTTTCGGAAACTGAGTTAAACCCAAGGATCTGTGTCTTCGTACAAGCAAGAGGTCTTTTCTGGTTAAGAAAGTGAATTTAGGGCTTAAATGATTTTACACAGTTCAGAAATCCATCGCTATTCTCACTATTAACTAAAGAGCATTTATGTATGAGGAGCTATGGATTGTATCAGTTTCATAAGCAGAGTTGAACTACATATGGTCCGTATGAGTAGCAAACACAGTTCTTTTTTTCAGGCCTTGCTCATGGTTCTTGCTGTTTGGAGAGGCTGGAAAGAAGAGCATGCCTCTTGCGTTAAAACAGAGTAAGATCCATGGATCATAACACTGGTCTGAATTTCTCTTCAGAAACGGAGTTAAACCCCAGGATCTGAGTCTTCCTACAAGCCAGAGTTCATTTCTGGTCAACCAAGTGAATTTTGGGCTCAAATGATTTTACACAGTTCACAAACCCAACGCGACTATCACCATTAACTAAAGAGCATTTGTTTATGTGGAGCTTGGTTTGTATCAGTTTCATAAGCAGAGTTGAACTGCGTATGGTCCAAATGACTTGGAAACACAGTTCTTTTTTTCTGGGCATGCTCATGGTTCTTGCTGAATTAGAGACCCTGGAAAGAAGAGCGTGCATGCTTCTTGCGTTAAAACAGAGTGTGTTTCATGGATGAGAACACTGGTCTCAATTTCCCTGCAGAAAAGGAGTTAAACCCAAGGATCTGTGTCTTCCTACAAGGAAGAGATCATTTCTGGTAAACAAAGAGAATTTTGGGCTTAAATGATTTTACACAGTACAGAAACCCATCGCGATTCTCACTATTAACTAAAGAGCATTTATGTAAGAGGAGCTGTGGATTGTATCAGTTTCATAAGCAGAGTTTAACAACATATGGTCCGTATGAATAGGAAACACAGTTCATTTTTTAGGCCTTGCTCATGGTTATTGCTGTACTGGAGATTCTGGAAAGAAGAGCCTGCCTCTTGCGTTAAAACAGAGTGAGTTCCATGGAAGAGAACACTGGTCTGAATTTCCCTTCAGAAACGGAGTTAAACCCCAGGATCTGTGTCATCCTACAAGCAAGAGTTCATTTCTGGTCAACCAACTGAATTTTGGGCTCAAATGATTTTACACAGTTCACTAACCCAACGAGATTCTCACTAATAACTAAAGCTCCTTTATGTAATTGGAGCTGTGGTTTGTATCAGTTTCATAAGCAGACTTGAACTACATATTATCCCTCTGAGTAGGAAACACAGTTCTTTTTTTCTGGGTATGCACATGGTTCTTGTTTAGTAGAGACGCTGGAAAGAAGAGCGTGCGTGCTTATTGCGTTAAAACAGAGTAAGTTCCATGGATGAGAACACTGGCCTGAGTTTCCCTTCAGAAACGGAGTTAAACCCAAGGATCTGTGTGTTCCTACAAGCAAGAATTCATTTCTGGTAATGCAAGGGAATTTTGGGCTCTAATGATTTTACACAGTTCAAGAACCTAACGAGATTCTCACTACTAACTAAAGAGTATTTATGTATGTGGAGCTGTGGTTTGTATCAATTTCATAAGCAGAGTTGAACTACATATGGTCCCTATGAGTAGGAAACACAGTTCTTTTTATTATGGCATGCTCATGGAACTCGCTGTATTAGAGACACTGGAAAGAAGAGCTTGCTTCGTGCGTTAAAACAGAGTGTGTTTCATGGATCAGAACACTGGTCTGAATTTCCTTTCATAAACGGAGTTAAACCCAAGGATCTCTGTCTTCGTACAAGCAAGAGGTCATTTCTGGTTAACAAAGAGAATTTTGGGCTTAAATGATTTTACACAGTTCAGAAATCCATCGCAATTCCAACTATTAATTAAAGAGCATTTATGTAAGAGGAGCTATGGATTGTATCAGTTTCATAAGCAGAGTTGAACTACATGTGGTCCGTATGAGTAGGAAACACAGTTCTTTTTTTCAGGCCTTGCTCATGGTTCTAGCTGTTTGGAGAGGCTGGAAAGAAGAGCATGCCTCTAGCGTTAACACAGAGTAAGTTCCATGGAAGAGAACACTGGTCTGAATTTCCCTTCAGAAACGGACTTAAACCACATGATCTGTGTCTGTCTACAAGCCAGAGTTCATTTCTGGTCAACCAAGTGAATTTTGGGCTCAAATGATTTTACACAGTTCAAGAACCAAACGAGATTCTCACTAATAACTAAAGAGCATTTATGTAAGTGGAGCTGTGGTTTGTATCAGTTTCATAAGCAGAGTTGAACTACATATGGTCCCTATGAGTAGGAAACACAGTTCTTTTTTTTATGGCATGCTCATGGAACTCGATGTATTGGAGACACTGGAAAGAAGAGCTTGCTTTGTGCGTTAAAAAGAGTGTGTTTCAGGAATCAGAACACTGGTCTGAATTTCCTTTCAGAAACTGAGTTAAACCCAAGGATCTGTGTCTTCGTACAAGCAAGAGGTCTTTTCTGGTTAAGAAAGTGAATTTAGGGCTTCAATGATTTTATACAGTTCAGAAATCCATCGCTATTCTCACTATTAACGAAAGAGCATTTATGTATGAGGAGCTATAGATTGTATCAGTTTCATAAGCAGAGTTGAACTACATATGGTCCGTATGAGTAGCAAACACAGTTCTTTTTTTCAGGCCTTGCTCATGGTTCTTGCTGTTTGGAGAGGCTGGAAAGAAGAGCATGCCTCTTGCGATAAAACAGAGTAAGTTCCATGGATGATAACACTGGTCTGAATTTCTCTTCAGAAACGGAGTTAAACCCCAGGATCTGATTCTTCCTACAAGCAAGAGTTCATTTCTGGTCAACCAAGTGAATTTTGGGCTCAAATGATTTTACACAGTTCACAAACCCAACGCGACTATCACCATTAACTAAAGAGCATTTGTTTATGTGGAGCTTGGTTTGTATCAGTTTCATAAGCAGAGTTGAACTGCGTATGGTCCAAATGACTTGGAAACACAGTTCTTTTTTTCTGGGCATGCTCATGGTTCTTACTGAATTAGAGACCCTGGAAAGAAGAGCGTGCATGCTTCTTGCGTTAAAACAGAGTGTGTTTCATGGATGAGAACACTGGTCTGAATTTCCCTGCAGAAAAGGAGTTAAACCCAAGGATCTGTGTCTTCCTACAAGGAAGAGATCATTTCTGGTAAACAAAGAGAATTTTGGGCTTAAATGATTTTACACAGTACAGAAACCCATCGCGATTCTCACTATTAACTAAAGAGCATTTATGTAAGAGGAGCTGTGGATTGTATCAGTTTCATAAGCAGAGTTTAACAACATATGGTCCGTATGAATAGGAAACACAGTTCATTTTTTAGGCCTTGCTCATGGTTATTGCTGTACTGGAGATTCTGGAAAGAAGAGCATGCCTCTTGCGTTAAAACAGAGTGAGTTCCATGGAAGAGAACACTGGTCTGAATTTCCCTTCAGAAACGGAGTTAAACCCCAGGATCTGTGTCATCCTACAAGCAAGAGTTCATTTCTGGTCAACCAACTGAATTTTGGGCTCAAATGATTTTACACAGTTCACTAACCCAACGAGATTCTCACTAATAACTAAAGAGCCTTTATGTAATTGGAGCTGTGGTTTGTATCAGTTTCATAAGCAGACTTGAACTACATATTATCCCTCTGAGTAGGAAACACAGTTCTTTTTTTCTGGCTATGCACATGGTTCTTGTTTAGTAGAGACGCTGGAAAGAAGAGCGTGCGTGCTTATTGCGTTAAAACAGAGTAAGTTCCATGGATGAGAACACTGGCCTGAGTTTCCCTTCAGAAATGGAGTTAAACCCAAGGATCTGTGTGTTCCTACAAGCAAGAATTCATTTCTGGTAATGCAAGGGAATTTTGGGCTCTAATGATTTTACACAGTTCAAGAACCTAACGAGATTCTCACTACTAACTAAAGAGTATTTATGTATGTGGAGCTGTGGTTTGTATCAATTTCATAAGCAGAGTTGAACTACATATGGTCCCTATGAGTAGGAAACACAGTTCTTTTTATTATGGCATGCTCATGGAACTCGCTGTATTAGAGACACTGGAAAGAAGAGCTTGCTTCGTGCGTTAAAACAGAGTGTGTTTCATGGATCAGAACACTGGTCTGAATTTCCTTTCATAAACGGAGTTAAACCCAAGGATCTCTGTCTTCGTACAAGCAAGAGGTCTTTTCTGGTTAAGAAAGAGAATTTAGGGCTTAAATGATTT